>OY294067.1:234402360-235602360 GCA_958510875.1 Endomychus coccineus | reverse complement strand
AAGCGTAATAAGTGGCGGAGGCGCCGGACCATTATACGTAACGTAATTGACTCCGATAGTGTGACGTCACACTATCCATTTGAATATTTAGAAGAAGAGTAATGCTAAATTTCTGATATTGGAGAATATTTAAATTGTTGTGTTGTGATAAAATTTGTTAGCATTAATTAGAAATTAAAAACAAGTATCTGTGTAAGTTTGAGTTTCATTCTCCAACTTTAGAAAGTTTAGAAAGATGATAATTTGAAGGTTCCGAAAAACAGTTGAAAAAGAATTAACAATCTTAATTGATTTATTTATTGAGAAACTTCTGATCGTAAATATGGAAAAAATTGAGTTGATTCCTTCCAGTACCTATTCCCTAAAAGAATCGTCATATTATGAATTAGGAGAATTAGAATTTAAAGTCAGCAGGATCCTAAGAATTGAAAAACCAAAAACCATTAAGTATTCAGACTTTCATATCGATTGCCATTCGAGATGGACCGATACATATACAGAGCCTTGTAAGGAAATTGAGAGACCCAAATTCAAGCTGCTTCAACAGTTCTGTGATATCAAACTACAAAGAACAATTTATTATGCACTGGTTCAGTCACTTTTGAGTTATTAACATGGCGTAGGTAGTCTAACAAATAATCCATCAAAGAGTATGGAATTTTAAACGATACTCGTCGTATTTTTTTAACTTATGAGGTTCGCGATTATTGCAAAATTAAATATGTTTCTGATTTGAATTTATTGGAAACCTCATATACAAGGTATTAGCTTTCATGGGTATTTAATGTAAGTTTATTTCTAATTATAAAACTTGCGTTCAACATATTATAAGTAAATCATATATAAATGTTCTAAATAAACTATTTTTATTATTATTATCATCAACTATGGTTCAGTTTCAAAATTTTATAGTGTGATAGAATTAGCTTTTTGGAGTTTTTAATTCTGAGTTCGGAGAAAAAAATTGCCTCAAGTAGATAATTATGATAAAAATTGAAGAAACTAAAATCGAACACTTTTGATCATCGAAAATGGTCCAAAAAAATTAGTTAAAAAAAAAGCTTTAAATGAGCTTATGCGCCGTAAGAAGATGCAAAAAAATGAGCTGCGGATGAACCCGATTGGTCCAGCGGTGACCCCGCAAATTGCAAAAAACCATAAATTTTGCTGGAGATTTCAAAAATTCATAACTCTTGTTCTTTCAAAGATTGAGAGCTGAAATTAATCAATAGGTTGTAGCTTTTGTGCCCACCAAGTACCACACAAAGCAGATCGGACGTATACTTTTTGCAAACCGCAGCTTAACGCAAAAAATAGCACTTTTGTAAAATGTCCCTAAAAAAGCTGTGATGTGGTAACGAGCTATTTTTTTACGGGATCATCTTCTTCAATAGTTAATGAACAACTTACCAAATTTCCAACCTCTTATCTCTCGTAACAGTTGCTAAAACAATTATTTTAAATAATGGTACTTCGTGCGTTTGGCTGTGCGGCGCGCGTGAAAGGGAGAGCCGCCGCGCTAGGCCACGCCCACTCTTCGCAGCTCGGCTCTGGCGTTTTCGAGCGTATGGGTTCAAAATGCGAACGCTCGTAAAAAACAACAATATCTCGGGAACCCTTGCTCGAAAATCGATGTTGTTTTTTTTTAATCCATTCAATAATATTATTCTGTCTCTTGATAATTACTTCCATCCTATTGTAATGTGTATTAATAATTTAATTGTATAATAAAAAATTATAAAATCACCATCACTCTCCAACAATATCATAAAATCACCATTACTCTCCAACAATATTATAATTGCATTGCCTAGTATTACAACATTTTGGAACTGAACAAAATATTTTGTAATGTTCTACATGATATAAGTAAGAGCAATTTCCTATATTACTACTTACATTAAATTTTTTAGTACAATATGTACTAAATACGTTTTATCAATGTTTTTCTGTCACGTTTCAAATTTTTTGCATTATTTTTCATCGTTATTTGATATATTACAATAAAAAATATGTTAAAATACCATACACATTCGAAAATAGCGAATAAATAGTAATAATGAATAGATTGAATAGCGCAATGTAATTTTTTAGAGTACTTCCGACATTACTAGAAGTTTGAAAATATGCGCAATCTTAATATTATTGAATGGTAGTACGGATTAAAAAAGAAAACATCGATGTTCGAGCAAGGGTTCCCGAGATATTGTTGTTTTTTACTAGCCTAGCACGGCGGCTCTCCTTTCCTCTAGCAAAATCGATGGTTTTTTGCAATTTGCGGGGTCACCGGTGGACCAATCGGGTTTTATGCGCAGCTTATTACTTCCGTCCGGCGCATAAGCTTATTAAAAGTTTTTTTTTAACTCAATCCGACGATGTCCGACGCGAAAATGGGTTTTGGTCATTTTTACCATTTGCGATGATCAAAAAGTGTTCGATTTTAGTTCCATCATAATTAGGCAATTTTTTTCTCCGAAATCAGAATTATGCTAAAATTACCGACATTTTTTGGATAATGTGACGTCACACTATCTATTTGAATATTTAGAAGAAGAGTAATGCTAAATTTCTGATATTGGAGAATATTTAAATTGTTGAAAACTATTTATCATTATCCAATTTGAAATCAATATAATCTCAAAAGTATTTCGATAAATGATAAGACGTTTCAAATGGGAAATAGTGAACATAATTTAGCACAGGATGATTAAATAGAATAGATAGTGTGATAGAATTAGCAAAAAATGTCGGTAATTTTATCATAATTCTGATTTCGGAGAAAAAAATTGCCTAATTATGATGGAACTAAAATCGAACACTTTTTGATCATCGCAAATGGTAAAAATGACCAAAACCGATTTTCGCGTCGGACATCGTCGGATTGAGTTAAAAAAAACTTTTAATAAGCTTATGCGCCGGACGGAAGTAATAAGCTGCGCATGAACCCGATTGGTCCAGCGGTAACCCCGCAAATTGCAAAAAACCATCGATTTTGCTCGAGGAAAGGAGAGCCGCCGTGCTAGGCTAGTAAAAAACAACAATATCTCGGGAACCCTTGCTCGAACATCGATATTTTCTATGTTATTCTATTTTCGAATGTGTATGGTATTTTAACATATTTTTTATTGTAATATATCAAATAACGATAAAAAATAATTCAAAAAATTTGAAACGTGACAGAAAAACATTGATAAAACGTATTTAGTACATATTGTACTAAAAAATTTAATGTAAGTAGTAATATAGGAAAATGCTCTTACTTATATCATGTAGAACATTACAAAATATTTTGTTCAGTTCCAAAATGTTGTAATACTAGGCAATGTAATTATAATATTGTTGGAGAGTAATGGTGATTTTATAATTTTTTATTATACAATTAAATTATTAATACACATTACAATAGGATGGAAGTAATTATCAAATACAGAATAATAATATTGAATGGATTAAAAAAAAACAACATCGATTTTCGAGCAAGGGTTTCCGAGATATTGTTGTTTTTTACGAGCGTTCGCATTTTGAACCAATAAGCTCGAAAACGCCAGAGCCGAGCTGCGAAGAGTGGGCGCCGCACAGCCAAGCGCACGAAGTACCATTATTTAAAATAATTGTTTTAGCAACTGTTACGAGAGATAAGAGGTTGGAAATTTGGTAAGTTGTTCATTAACTATTGAAGATGATGCCGTAAAAAATAACTCGTCATCGCATCACAGCTTTTTTAGGGCCATTTTACAAAAGTGCTATTTTTTGCGTTAAGCTGCGGTTTGCAAAAAGTATACGTCCGATCTGCTTTGTGTGGTACTTGGTGGGCACAAAAGCTACAACCTATTGATTAATTTCAGCCCTCAATCTTTAAAAGAACAAGAGTTATGAATTTTTGAAATCTCGAGCAAAATTTATGGTTTTTTGCAATTTGCGGGGTCACCGCTGGACCAATCGGGTTCATCCGCAGCTAATTTTTTGCATCTTCTTACGGCGCATAAGCTTATTCAAAGCTTTTTTTTTAACTAATTTTTTTTGGACCATTTTCGATGATCAGAAGTGTTGGATTTTAGTTTCTTCAATTTTTATCATAATTATCTACTTAAGGCAATTTTTTTCTCCGAACTCAGAATTAAAAACTCCAAAAAGCTAATTCTATCACACTAAAATTTTGAAACTGAACCATAGTTGATGATAATAATAATAAAAATAGTTTATTTAGAACATTTATATATGATTTACTTATAATATGTTGAACGCAAGTTTTATAATTAGAAATAAACTTACATTAAATACCCATGAAAGCTAATACCTTGTATATGAGGTTTCCAATAAATTCAAATCAGAAACATATTTAATTTTGCAATAATCGCGAACCTCATAAGTTAAAAAAAATACGACGAGTATCGTTTAAAATTCCATACTCTTTGATGGATTATTTGTTAGACTACCTACGCCATGTTAATGACTCAAAAGTGACTGAACCAGTGCATAATAAATTGTTCTTTGTAGTTTGATATCACAGAACTGTTGAAGCAGCTTAATTTGGGTCTCTCAATTTCCTTACAAGACTCTGTATATGTATCGGTCCATCTCGAATGGCAATCGATATGAAAGTCTGAATACTTAATGGTTTTTGGTTTTTCAATTCTTAGGATCCTGCTGACTTTAAATTCTAATTCTCCTAATTCATAATATGACGATTCTTTTAGGGAATAGGTACTGGAAGGAATCAACTCAATTTTTTCCATATTTACGATCAGAAGTTTCTCAATAAATAAATCAACTAAGATTGTTAATTCTTTTTCAACTGTTTTTCGGAACCTTCAAATTATCATCTTTCTAAACTTTCTAAAGTTGGAGAATGAAACTCAAACTTACACAGATACTTGTTTTTAATTTCTAATTGATGCTGACAAATTTTATCACAACACTGTGGCATTCTCAAAGCTTGCAGTGTGCTGGTTTAGCATTTTGTTAGCATTAATTATAAATTAAATGTTGCAAGTTTGTGTCTCCAACTTTGGAAAGTTTAAAATAATTTTACGTTAAGTAAACGCAGAAACAATAGAATATCATTCAAAATGCAGCTCATCATTCACAAACCTAATTAGTTCTCCTGTTATGACTAAATTTTAGATTGATGTATATTAAAAAAAGAATAGCTCTCAATACTGATCCTTGTGGTACACCACATTCCAATTTCTCTTCACTCATAACAATATTTCATTTCGCTTATTCTGTACGTTTATCCAGGTTGCTTTCTATTAACATACAAAGACAATTCTGACCTTTTTTAGCATCATGTATTGTGGAAGTCAAGGCAGCCATTGCATCTCCTGTTGATCTGATATTTCTGATTGCAAATTGCTTGTCAGATAAAAGTTCGTATCCCTCTAAATATTCTGATTTTCGAAATACTAGGTAAGATACTAATTGATCTTTAATAAGTAGTAATTTATGAATTGCCAGACTTAAGGATTGGTACCACTAGAGCTCATTTGAGATAGGGAAAATACCTATTTCTATAATTTTATTCTCTAAATAGCCGATTGGATTTTTTAGTTGTTCAACAAGGACCTCCAAGCTATTAGTTATTAATAACAATAAAATATTTCACACTGTAGATAAACCATAACACTATATAAATAAGAAACAATCACCCTTATTCATTAAAAATACTGTTAAAGTATTGAGGACTTTTCAGCCACCAAATAGCCATCATCAGACTAAACAATATTGTTAGTGGATAAAGGTCTATGTTTCTTATTTACAGTATTATGCTGGTATCTCATATCTGTCAAGACCACTATTGAATCTCAAACTTAATATTACATTTTTGATTCTATACATGAATTGAATTTGCAATTACTAGATGTTTTTTTAATAATCTTTCTCTATTGCTTATTGTGAAGACAAATGTATTGAAGTGGTTTCAAACTCCTCTGTCCTCCTGAAATGTTATTTTATTTTAAGGAATGATTATTATCATGATTATTTGTATGACGTCACACTATGCCATAGATTCTTATTGGTATTCTAAGCTTTTATCAAATTACCCTTTACTTCTATCTACATAAGCATCATAATCTGCATACTGTGGCTTGTGCAAGAAGAACCAATGTCAAATTTGAATCAAAACGAGTCAAGAGAGATATAGATGTAAACTATTGAAATAGGTACTGGTGAATATTATTTTGACAGGTTCTAATTAGACTTTGACTCTGATATTCTGTGTCTAGAAAGTGGGGTGCCTATTTCCTTCTAAATTCGTTTTGGTCAGAATATGACATTGGCACTTGTTTTACCAAGCCAAATATAAAGGCAAGTATCGCTCACTTACTCACTCATCATGAAATCTCGGAAACTATTAAGATTCACAAGGAGCGCGTGTGGTGTGCTTTGGTTTGGTAGCAGGGGTCATAGCTTTTGAAATGTCTATATGAAATGTTATAGAAAGTGTCACATGCGCACCTAATCTCGTGGCGGAGCAAACCTTGGACCTGTCTCAGCATCTAATAGTAGGCTATAACTTAGGGGAAATCCGCTTATTTTAATCTTATATTTTCATGCCGGCATATACCAATATGTTGACTTATTACACCACTTTGGACATGTCAAAGTCTTATTTTTTTGTGAACATAATAAACCTTTGAAAGAATTGTAGATCATTGATAAAATGCGATTCGATTGTCCGCCATAGATCACTTATTAACGTAAATATCTTAACTACAATCTTTTTGAATGGGTAGTGTAGTTCTGAGTATCATTATGGTTGGCAATTACTTTAATAGTTCATTTAATCATAGCATCCTATTTCATTTTAATGAAATTTTGCCTGAGAAATGTTCTGGGTATGTATAAGCAATTTTCTGGGTATGTATAAACAATTAAGTTCTTTTGCCTTATAAACCACAATTCTGTACATATACAGGGTGTATCAGGATATATGTAAAAAAATTTAATATGTGATTCTATATTATATTTCCAACAAAAAAGTTTATATAATACATATTCCTATTTTCAACGGTTAACAAGTAATTCGCTATTTTCAATTTTTTCATGAAAATATCATATTTCCATGCAATTGACCTCTTTCTACAATCAATAACTAATGTAGACAAAATTAAATCATTGCGAATGGAAGAATAAGCTTTTATATGATATCATATTTATTGCCAAAATGTTATTATTTTTATTATTTTTAGGTCTCAACATTTGGGTGTCACCTGTTATTTGATGAAGTCGTGGAAATTCAAACGTCAAATACTTAATATTTTTTCAATACAAATATGGAAGATACCTATTGTCAAAATATCTCCAATGATCAACATTTAGAATAGTGTAAATGAATTTTTCATCGCACATCCAATAGCGAAGAAATTGAGTTAAATGTAACTCAACATCAAGGTTTGTGAAATACTAAGCTTACTGCAATACCAAATTTTGCTCGTAGAGAAGTTGTAAAGCAAGTTACAACACCCACACATAGACTAGAAATTTTCCAAAGAATCTGGAAAATATACAGGTGTCCTCGAACTGCGTGGCAAAAATAAAACCGAAGATTCTTTGATTCGAAAAAAAGTTGATGAGCCTTTTTACTTTTGTCTCAAGTATCTTGTTTACCCGGTAGAGGGCTTCAAAATTGCAAAAATAATTTTGGCTTTTCGGTATAACTTGAGAACGTGATGAAGAACTTTTACAATATTCAGCAGGTGAGCTACTGTCAATAATGGCCATTTTTGAGAGTGAGCACAGAGCCTTAGAGACTATAGAAATGGCTCAAACTTGAGGATGTAACGGGAAAAGTGTCCAGAACTTTTTTTTGGTCAATGTAATTCACTCGATATTTTTTATGTAGATAGCTCATCTACTTTGAAAACTTTTCTTACTCTTAGAAAATTTTGTTAAAATCAACGGATTAGCTTGAAAAAATTAATTTTCGAGTCTCTGCAATTTTGGCTTACTAATTTTACTTGATTAAAATACCTTAGTTGCCTTTGCTTTTCTAATGTCATTTTGGCATTTGAAGAATTTATTCTCAAAACTGTCAGTTTTTACTTTGTTTTCCGTAAAAATTTTATAAAATTATGGCTCAAAATTTCACTAACACTGAAATGGTTGATATGTTATTGATGTATGGACTTTGTCGTTGCAATGGCCGGAGAAGGGAAAGATATCCGCATCGCAGAATTCCAAATCGGCAAACCTTCGCGAAACTGTCAAATTTGAAGCAAATCGCAGAGAAACTGGACGCAGACGGACAAGAAGGACGTTAGAGCTCGAAGAAGCGATACTGGAAGCGGTTGAAACTGAACCTGGGATAAGCACACTACGTTTGGGACTTCGTATTGGAGCCTCAAAATCATTAGTTCATAATGTACTGAAAGAAGAACTGTTGTATCCCTATCATATTAAAACAGTTCAAGACTTATTGCCCATGGATCCAGGTCATCGGCTAGATTTCTGTCGGCTTATTGTCCAAAGACAAAACGCAAACCCCAATTTTTGTAGAAGAATTCGGTTCACGGACGAAGATACTTTCACGAGATGTGGTCTTTTTAACCTCCATAATGAACATTTCTATGCTGATGAAAATCCTCATGAAACGGAAGTTACATATTTTCAGAATCAAACTAAATTCAATGTTTGGGTTGGAATTGTGGATAACTTTATTATTGGCCCTACCGTTATACCTGATCGATTGAACGGGGAGAACTACTTGAACTTTTTGAAACAAAGGCTACTTGAACTGTTGGAAGAGTTGCCCTTACACATTCGTCGTAGCCTGGTTTATCCATGATGGTGCACCTCCTCATTTCACATTAGCTGTGAGGCGACATTTGAATGCGGAATATCCAGATCGCTGGATAGGTAGAGGACACGATGCACCAGTGAACTGGCCGGCCCGCTCCCCTGATTTGACGCCCTGCGACTTCTTTCGATGGGTCGCTTTGAAGTCGAAAGTTTATGCAGCTCCATTAAACACACGAGAGGAATTGTTGCAACGAATTAATCATGAAGCGGATTTATTGAAGAATGATCCTGAAGTACTAGCCAGAGTTCAATCCAATTTCTTGAAACGAATTAATTTGTGTATTCAGGAAAATGGGCAACATTTCGAACAATTGATGCCTTAGCGATTTCCCAAAAAGTTTTGTTGTTTCTTTTAATTTAGCATTTAATTTTCCTAAATAGTCACATCGTTTCCCCATTTCTATTATTTTTATTATTCGTGTTTTACCGAGATATTAACCATTTCAGTGTTAGCGAAATTTTGAGCCATAATTTTATAAAAATTTTTACGGAAAGCAAAGTAAAAACAGTTTTGAGAATAAATTCTCCAAATGCCAAAATGACATTAGAAAAGCAAAGGCAACTAAGGTATTTTAATCAAGTAAAATTAGTAAGCCAAAATTGCAGAGACTCGAAAATTATTTTTTTCAAGCTAATCCGTTGATTTTATCAAAATTTTCTAAGAGTAAGAAAAGTTTTCAAATTAGATAAGCTATCTACATAAAAAATATAGAGTGAATTACATCGACCACAAAAAAGTTCTGGACACTTTTCCCGTTACATCGTCAAGTTTGAGCCATTTCTATGGTCTCTAAGGCTCTATGCTCCACTCTCAAAAACGGCTATTATTGACAGTAACTCACCTGCCAAATATTGTAAAAGTCCTCCAACACGTTCTCAAGTTATACCGAAAAAACAAAATTATTTTTGCAACTTTGAAGCTCTCTACCGGCTAAACAAGACACTTGAGGCAAAAGTAAAAAGGCTCATCAAATTTTTTTCGAATCAAAGAATCTTCGGTTTTATTTTAGCCACGCAGTTCGAGGACACCTGTATACACAGCTTCCTATGATCAACCGTTCTACCGCTATTTCATGGCATACTAGATTTCCTCTAGTTTCCTTAATTTTAATACGATAATTATGAAATTCAACAATTCGAATAGGAGTGAGTTTATTTGGAATTGACTTTTTTTAAGATACATGGGTGGACATCTATGGCTTGCTGATAATAACCGCTAAATTGCACGAACTCCTGTAATTTTTATTAAAAATCAAGTAGGCAAACGTAAAAAATGTCCTGCATTAGGCAAACGTCAAAAATATCCTACATCAGTTCTTGTGAGCCATTTCTTGCTAAGAATACACAATGCCAGTGTTCGCTAACGAAGAACTAACCGATATCCATTTTATGTATGGCTTCTGCAACGGAAACGCATAATGCAGCTAGACGAGAATATCGGAGACGATATCCAAATATGCGTGTTCCTTCGGTGCGAACGTTCCTGAGAATCCATGTAAAATTTTCGAAAACGAGGCAGCTTCGATCGGCAGCGACGTGAAGGTATTCAGAGAATAAATGCTGGGGATGGTATTTTGGATGAATTACATCGAAATCCCCAAGCCATCTCACGGCCTGCAGGGCAGAACTTCAATGTTACACACATGACAATCAGGAGAACTGCAAGGAGATCACAGCTGTACCCTTACCATTTTACGTTGGTGCAAGGATTGAACGAAAATGACAGTGTTCCGAGAATGGAATTCCGCAAGTGGTTTCTCCACAACGAAGTAGAGGGCAATCGCTTCCTTCGTCATATCCTGTGGACAGACGAGTGTACTTTCAGTAGAGAAGGCGTATTCAACATCCACAACTCTCATTATTACGCTGAAGAAAATTCAAGAAATTTAGATGGTGAGAGTTATCTTCGATTTATTCAAGAGAACCTACCCATTCTTCTCGAGGATATCCCCCTGAACATCATATTCCAGCATGGCGTAGCTCCTCCCCATTTTGCTCTTGACGTCCGCAGATATTTGGGAAAAACATATCCGACACGGATTGGTCGGGGATGAACAGTTCCCCGGCCTGCCAGGTTATCCGACCTCACACCTCTCGATTTTTCTGCCTGGGATTACATGAAAGCGGAAGTTTACAAGAATGAAATTCACACGGAGGAGCATCTCCTCGAGAAGAAAAATGAGCTCTTTTCCATTTGCAATGATTTAATTTTGTCTACATTAGTTGTTGATTGTAGAAAGAGGTCAATTGCATGGAAATGTGATATTTTCATAAAAAAATTGAAAATAGCGAATTACTTGTTAACCGTTGAAAATAGGAATATGTATTATGTGAACTTTTTTCTTGGAAATATGATATAGAATCAAATATTACATTTTTTTTACATATATCCTGATACATCCCTGTATCAAAAGATATAGTACTCTTTGTACCAGCTTGTCTATGAAATCAAGATAAGCGATCATTTTCTCGTGCTTCTTAGTTGCCGCCGACCTCGAAATAATAGAAATGTACCGGTACAGCTAGAAGCAGAGAAATGATTAGACATTTTTCCTGTCAAAGATTCAAATGATGCCACGAATCTATTTGTTGAAACTTTACAGTCTATGATTTCAAAGCATACAAAAACAATCAACTTCAAGTAATAAGAAATAAACTTCCAAAACACCATGGATAATGAAAGATCTGACGAATTTCATAAATATAATGTTTGAATCGTATAAAAAAACTGAACGACGATCCAGGAATTAAACAATCGTGGGAATAAACAACATATTATTGCTTAAAACCGCCTTATTGAAGCATCAAACAAAACTACCATAAAAATAGAGATACACAAATCTATTATGGAAAGACTTGAAAAAACTAGGTAAAACATGTTATTAACAGAGGTGAACAAACTGGGTAAAACAAATAATCATGAAAGTAATCATTCATTGAAATAAAAAAAACATTTCTGGAGAACAGAGGAGTTTGAAACCACTTCAATACATTTTTCGTCGCAATAAGCAATAGACAAAGAGTATCAATGAAATTCCTAGTAATTGCAAATTCAATAAATGTGTAAAATCAAAAACGTAATATTGAGTCTGAGATCCAACAGTAGTGCTCTTAACAGATATGGAATACCAGCTAATAACACTATTAATGAGTCATCCTTATGATGATGGCTATTTGGTAGCAGAAAAGTCCTCAGTACTTTAACAGTATTTTTAGTGGATAGGGGTGATTGTTTCCTATTTATATAGTGTTATAGTTTATCTACAGTGTGAAATATTTTATAGTTTATTACTAGCTAATAACGTGAAGCTCCTTGTTGAACAACTAAAAAATTCAATCGGCCATTTAGAAAATAAAACTCTAGAAATAGGTCTTTTCCCGATCTCAAATGATCTCTAGTGGTACCTATCCTCAAAATTGGTAATCCAGGAATGACTATTTATTAAACATCAATTATTATCTTATCTAGTATTTCAAAAATATGAAAAAAGTCATAAAAAATCAGAATACTTAGAGTGATACGAGCTTTTATCTGACAAGCAATTTGCAATCAGAAATATCAGATCAACAGGAGATGCAATGGCGGCCTTGACTTCCACAATATATGATGCTAAAAAAGGTCAGGATTGTCTCTGTATATCAATGAAAAGCTACCGTGATAAGCGTACAGAATAATGTAATGTAATGATGTTATGAATTAAGAGAAAAAATTGGAATGTGGTGATATACATAAATGATATCTAAAATTTACTCATCACAGGAGAACTAATCAGCTTTGCGTATGATAGAGCATTTCAGATGATATTCTATTGTTTCGGCGTTTACTTAGTGTAAAATTATTTTAAACTTTGTAAAGTTGGAGACAAAAACATAATTTATAATTAATGCTAACAAATTGTTACACCATCACACTTCAAGCTTTGAGAATGCCAAAGTGTTGTGAAAAAATTTGTCAGCATTAATTAGAAATTGAAAACAAGTGTCTGTGTGAATTTAAGTTCCATTCTCCAACTTTAGAAAGTTTAAAAAGATAATAATTTGAATATTTCGAAAAACAGAGTTGAAAAAGAATTAACAATCTTAATTGATTTATTCAATGAGAAACTTCTGATCGTAAATGTGGAAAAAACGAAGTTGATTCTTTCCAGTACCTATGCCCCAAAATAATCGGCATATTATGAATTAGGAGAATAATAATATTAATAATAATTTGTATTGTCCATAAGACCAATGATAACATGGTATAAGACACGTCAAGAATATACAGGGATGTAAGTAAGAAAATAATTAAATAGATAAATGAACACGTATTTTGGTACAACAAATAGGATAGAAAAAGAAAACAAAAAAGAAGAAACGTTGCAAAGAAATACAAAGATAATACTTCCTGTGAAAAGCATTATTATATTAAGTTCGAAAAGTAACAAATAATAATTACGATTATAGCCCAGTAACTATTATACTTATTTATGAATATTAAATTAGGAAACTAAAGGAAATGAGCAAAGCTTTATGGATCATCTGTTATTATAGATGCCAAGTACTCAGAAACACTGTAAAATACATGCTCTTGCAAAAGTTTATGAACTCTCTTCTTAAACTGATTTAAGTTAGCATTATCTTTCAGCGACTGCGGAAGTTTATTGAACATCTTTATGGCCATATATCGTGGACTTTCTTCATACAGAGACATATTATGCTGAGGTATCAACAGGTCTGCTCGGCCTCTAGTAGGATAAGTATGATTGAAATTATTGCGGGGAAAAGCAACAACATTTATTTTGACATATATCAAAAGTTGCTTTATATACATACATGGAAGGGGTAGTAATTGCAATTCTCGGAAGATGTTTCTACATGATGTTCTTCTATTTGCCCCTACCATACTTCTTACTGCAAGGTTCTGCATTAGGAAGACTCGGTCGTGGATGACCGGCAATATGGCTTTCGTCAGCAGAGATCAACAGGAGAACTGCTTGCCTACGTAACATGTATGGCAGACATCTATTGAAGATTAGGAGAAATCTCTAGCTGTGGCACTGGATATCTTCACAGCATTTGACCTGGCACAAAAGACTTTTTGGGCAACTTCCGTCATACGGCTTGCCGCCTTAACTGTATCGCTTACTTTCGAGTTTTCTCTCAGACGTATCACTCCATATGGTGGTGACGGAGTATCCTCCGATACAATGACTATCACTGCTGGTGTTTCACAGGGATATGCTCCATATAAACGATCTGCTGTGAATGATCACCTGTCCCGTCCACAGCTTTGCAGAGGAGCAAAACAGAGCCGCGTTAACGGGTATCTGATAATGTAGTAGAATTTAATGCAACCAAAACTCAATAAGCTTGCATTTTCCTCAAGAAGGCGGATTCCACTATCCCTTATATGATGATGTCAGGTCTTCTATAACCATGCTCAACAGCACCCTCTCATAGAATGAGCATGTGAGGTCCATTGCAAAAATCGCTTCACAAAAACTGGGTTTTCTATTTCGAATCAGGAGCTACTTCACATCTCAGCATACTTTACATTTCCTCATAATCTACATAGCACAGATTCGACCTGTCCTGGAGTACTGTTCATATGTTTTGAATGCGGCTCCCAAAGATACGCTGAAGCTCTTGGAAGAGAACTATTCGTCTGATTGATGATGTCACACTTACGAATTCATTGACCTCTCTAGAAGATTGTAGAATGGTGGGCGATATCTCCCTTTTCCATGGTCGGTATTCTTCAAAAATCTGGTCTGTTATTTCACCACGAGAAATTCCAGATAGGTAGACTAGACGAGCTCAAGCTCGAGACCTGCCGAACTTCTTCCTACCAGATTTCATTTTACTATCGAACGGCGAAGTTGTGGAACTCTTTGCCTATTGAGGTCTTTCCCTATGCCTATAACCTCCAAAGCTTCAAGAGAGATTCGAATGCCTATCTCCTATCCCAAGATTCCACCGCTAGCTCACGCGAAGTTCTTCGAACATTATCGATTTTTCTCTCGTGTAGAAAAAAAATTCAAGTAGGTAACAGTGGCGGCTCGTGAATTTTTGAGAGAGGAGGCTGGACATAAAACGTTTTTGTAAAAATATACTCTATTCACAGCCTTTTAACCTTTGCATAGCGGCCGTACCAGCTACTTCAGTGACAAAACTAATTGTTACCCAGCAAGAACCAACGTGGAGGTATAGAGTTTCTCTTGCCAACAAATTTTTTTATTCGTTTTTTGTCTTTTATTTTTTTTTTGAAATTTAAAATATTTTTTCTTTTTTTTGGAATTTTTCATATTTTGTTTTTTTTTATTGATTCTATTTTTTTTTTATATATTAACGGTCTTTAGTTTGCGAAAAATGATCAATAATATTATCAAAAAATTTATAATTTTGTTTTAAGTGTTTTACTAAATCTTTTTCAATAAATATTAAACTAACATTGTATAAACGATTTTGGCCCATTGTATTTGGCATGTAAGTTTTAATTCGTTTGAGAGTAGAAAATGATCTCTCCACCGATGCCGACGTGACAGAAATGGTGACTGTCAAACAAAGTAGTTTATGAAACTGAGGTAAAACTTGTTGCAAATCATTGTCTATCATATATTTTATCATATCGGCGTGACTGTCATACTGGCCTAAAATATCTTTATCCGAGTATATAACGCATAATTCATTGTGCCGTGCTATTTTATCAAAAAATTTATATTTTAGAACTAAGTTATCTTAAAGTGTATTGGGGAACTCTTTTGAAAAAGATTCGAAAAATCTTCTATTCGTCAAGTCAAAAACTTCAATTCATGTAAATCGGAAAATCGAATCTCAATTTGACCTTTAATAGTATCTAAAATTTCATAAAAAAGTTGTTTATACTTAATGTAGTTTCTTGTCTACCAAATTATATGTTTTCCTCCTTTTCGCGGGAGGAGCCTCATCAGTTGAAAAATTTTCAAATAAAATATTAAAATGAAATACTGTATTACGGAAACTTGAAATTTTTCCAATGAGATGTTTCAAACGATCTCTTGAATTTATGTTGTAAAATTAATAATTAATTAATAAGATCAGTTTGTTCAAATATTAATTTTAAATTATCAAGAAAAAACAAAAATTTTTCATTTTCTGATTTTAAACCAACAGCAGCATTTAATGAAACCTGATCTGTTGAAAAGTCATCACTGTTTAATACAAAATCAAATGTTTCAATTAATTTGTCTTTATTTTTATGGATGGTAAATACTGCACGTGATGTAAAATTCCATCGTGTTGGAGCATTACAGGGAAATCAATGATTTTTTTAAAACTTCGTCTTGTCAATATTACTATTAGTATTAACAATGATCGATTTTGATAGTTACCTGACATTACTAATCCTTTCAAATCCGGTAAAGGCCGTTTATTTAAAAGAAACACTTTTATCATATGATAATTCACTAAATGGATTTTCTAAAGGGCAGCAACTAACTCACTAACACTCATTTTAAATTTACAACAGACAACATTCTAACCTTACTTGGCGTGACAACACATAAACAAACAAGCACTGACTGACCTACTCAGCAGTCGGCAGAACGCACGTCTCGTATGTCATAGATTGCTAGCGGCTGCCGCAGGCTAGCCTCCAGAGGGTGTTGCCGTTTTCGCTGATTTACCCAGTTGGCGTTCGGACTGGTCGGAAAAACGGCAACTGCGTTGAACAACACATGCTCAGCGTTTGAGATATATAGAGAGTCTAGCCTCAGGGCACTGTTGCCAGATTAAAAATAACTACTGAGAACGGGGAATTAATTGTCAAATTTTAAAAATTATCAGAGAAACAGGAAATAAAATGGAGAATGATCATTGAGATAAATTGGTGAGGAGGCTGAGCCTCCTTAGCCTCCTTCGAGGAGCCGCCACTGGTAGGTATTTCGGCTCCGAAGCCAAATACCTGAATTCAAATAGGGCGAATGAAATTGAACCGTATTTAGTTAACTATTAATTTTTCGAACTGGTCAAAATATACAGTACAAATATACCAGAAGTAAATTGTATTTCATTCAAGAAGGAGAATGGGAATGTTGACAGCAACTTGAGGTACAATCGAGAGTTTCGGCGTTTTCAGGTTATTTCACAATAAATGAAATTACATTCCGGATTTTGTAACTCATTTTTCACGAAAACTGTAAACAGCTCAAGCAAACGGTTTTCGCGAATAACCTAGTAAAGGACTTTTAGTGGAACCTGTGAGGAATTACATAGCGGAGCCGAACAGCTGCCGTCTTGTCTAACATGAGATCATATTCGGTTCCGGTTGAGTGATTTGTTCCTTAGATAAATAATCTGATCAGCAAATTGCAATCATAAAAACCCTGGCGCTAACTTTAAGAGCATAGACTAGATTTATTTCGAAATATATGTAAGTTAGCACTTTATTATATTAAACTTCAATCACTTGAAAACTTATGTGTTTAGTGACCTTCTTGTAAGTTTTATGAATAATTAAGGTGGGAGAAGGGTAAACCCCACCGTACGGAAGTAGGAAGTTATAGTCACTCCCCCTGATTATTGTCGATGGGTTTGAGCGCATGTTCAAGACTTTACTCAAATACAAAAGTTGCAACTGGAAACATTTGCAGTTCTGCCGAAAAAGAGGTAAGTTAAATGTCGTATTTAGAGTGATTTTGATATACATTTCGGTCCTCTTGATATACAATACATTAACCCATATGCCTAAGATACTTCTAAGATAGATCGTGATTATTGTTTGCAAGTGTTTTTTATCTTTGAAATTATTAATGGTATCTATAATTTCTTGAAGAAGGTATGACTGAATGAATGTTGATGAACAGAGCATTTGATGAAACTTATACAATATTACTAAATTTTTTTTAATCTGGATGAAACTTAAAAGTCTTTAACAATATTAAACTGAAATATCTCAGAAAAAATTCCACTTTTCAGCAAATAAACACTACATCTAATACAATTACATAAGTACATGAAAATTATTAAAAAAACCATACCATATTATTTTACCATACTTCGAAAATCAAACTGCATCAATTAGGAAAGTTACTATAGTACTTTATTACTGTATCCTAAAATATAGATAATCTAAGTATCTCTCACTTTCATTGATCATGTTAGCACATAGATAGATAGATAAACTGTATTGCAATTACCATTGAAATGACTTACAAAATTTTAAACTTATACCTAAACCTAACCCTAATACTAAACTAGAATATAAAATGAATCATTGATGAGATAAAATAAAATATAAAATCTCATATATAGCTGTAATAGAAGCATTAATATGAAGGAACATATCTACGTGAATAGGAACAAAATATGAAATATAAAACTATAAAATTGAGAATTTACTAGATAAGTATCATAGGTTCTTATCACATTCGTACTCTTTCACAGAATAATAAGCTTTACTGGCTAGTAATGTGAATATGGAATATGGATTTCTTAAACAACTTTTGATTTGCTAAATCTTTTATGTTTGGTGGTAATTTGTTGAATTTGTGTATTGATTTATAAAATAAACTATTAGCATATGTAGAATTATAAGCATGGATAGGTCGAAGAAATTCTCTCATAGTTTCCATTACCTCAAAAAATAAGTTGTCATAAGTTGTGCTTTGCTTGATGTATAACATTACTGTTTCAGTAATAAATTTTCATTATGCATCTTTCAGTAGTACCATTTTCAGAACGCATAGAAAAATTTTGAACAATTAATCACTAAACATTAAAGCTCGAAACCAATAAACTAGTTGCGTTTTTCCTTTTAATACTATTCAGAAATTGCTTAGTGGGTGAATCGTTTTTTGGCATCTCTAACATCCAACCTTTGATAAGATTCTTTGTAGAGCCCTATGTATGATAATAATAAACATCTTCATTATTTTGTGTAATACATATTCAGCTAAAATGTCTTCTTTACCTATAAAATCGTAAAAGAAAGGTTATTATACAGATTTTAAATAATAAAACATTGAAAATAAAAATTCTGTATTATTAATATTAGGAATTAATTCCTTCAAAAAAGCGATACAATTTAATATTTTGGGTCATTTTGGGCATTGAAACTGAGATCAGAAGGTCTAGACATTTATAATTTGATTCGTGAGATAAATGTGATTCAAATATACAGGGTCTTACGACGAACGCCGGGACCGATATCTCATAGAAAAATTCTGAAATTTGAGTATTTATCAAAGCTTTTCAGCTAATATATTTTCAAGAATCTCGCACATCCCATTATACCGGAAGTGAACATCAACTTGGTTATTTCAAATAGAACAAACTGTATATTATTATTATATTCTCGAAATCTGTAAATTTCAGGTACATTTGAGGTGTTTCTAAACCTAGCTCAAACCGTTTTAGGGATAATAGCATATTTATGTTAAAATGACAGATACAGACCGCAATATAATTCACTTATTCATTCAAACCTTTTTTGATGGTATGTACGCAGTTTGCAAATAATTTTTGGAAATCGCCTACAAAATATGGCAAAAAGTCAACTTTTTTAAATGGAAACCCACATGATTGTTCTTGTACTCTTTTTCTGAACTGAAAATAGAGAAACTTTTTACTAGGTTCTTATCGAAATTCTAGAAATGTCAGATCTATAAAAGCTAAACTACAGGGAAATAAGTCAATCGTCAACAATGACAATACCAATAAGTTTCTCATTTGGTTTTTCTCATAGTTTATCAGTCAAAATCTTGAAGAGAATGCTCCAGAGAGTCTGGTTTGTCAAGATTTTCAATAAACAGGATACTTAAAAAAAAATGTTATTTATACTCATACTCTATGGTACAATAATTGAAAGTTAACGATTTTCAAAAACGAATTAATCGGTTTTATGACGAAAAATCATTTTTAAATGATATTATTTGGACTCACGAAGTGAAATTCACAAAAAATAATTCCCATCACTGGAGAAATTCAAATCCTAAAAAGTTCAGCACAATACATTTTTAAGTCAGCTTGCAATTCAATGTATTTTGTGCAGTCAGGTATGACAGGGTAGTAGCTTTGCACAACACAACAAAATTTAAATGGCAAAATGTAAACGCTCAAATTTTTTTGCTATGCTCTAAAACTATAACATTTTTCAGGAGAAGGATATTTAAATATTTTAAGAAAATTTACCACTGGCTGAATACAGGTAACAACAGTCATTTAGTAAACAGTTTTCTGCTAAAAACGTGTTCTGACCAATGGATAGCTAATACGCGACCCTTTCAATGTTCGCATTCACCGGATTTTTATAAGCTATCGCATATAGTTTTTATCGCGGGCTTTGAGCGCGGCGACCTAATCAAGAAAAAAAAACAAAATACCATGTAGCTCGGCCGAGCTTAAAATTGTCGAAATGTTAACTTTGAACCTTTTAAAAGGTCGTGATAGCCCCAAAGTGGGGCGAAAACTGTTTTGAATTGGTTAATTTTCGATGAATCGAAAGACGTTCACGTGAGAAGCGCGTAGCTCGCGAGTGCAAATTTACGGTACATAGAACGTCTTAACGAGGACTTTTCGCATGCGGTTTTCGCTCCATGTCGTTAGTTTATGAACGGGGCCAACTAAATAGCATAGTCTCGGGCCCCAAAATGTCGATTAAATAGGAAAATTTAATTAAAACAGTTGAGGTATTCTCAGGTGTCACCTACTAGCATATGACATGCGTCGTACGAAAGGGAATTTTCTAGCTACTTAAATAGCCCCAAATTAACAAAATAGAGGTAAAATGTGTAAACTCTAACTTACGCGCAGCGAGCTCCTCGAGGATTTGTCAAAATGATTACGTTCGTAGCTAGTTACATAAGACATTGGCGTGCATGCAATTGTGTTTTTATACAATTCGAACCTTCTAATTTCGATAGGCCACGTGAAAATCCCGGAGCCGGAAGCGCTATCGAGATCTGAACGTTAAAACTTTCGTATAAAATTGTGTTTACAAGTCAACTGACACTTGTCACCATAGATAACTCTACTACCGGTAGTAGAGTTATCTATGCTTGTCACAGAATACTCTTCATAGAGATCAAGATGATACTCTTTTTTACTCATAATTCGTGAAGATTTTGAAGGGGTAGTGGATGTTTTTCTGCCCAACTTTTTCCAGTGGCGTAGTGCTATGCAATAGCTTTACCGCGGCAGTCCCCGAGTGCCACACGTTTCATTTTTTATACTTTAACTACACGAGAGGGAAACCTATAATGTTCGAAGAAAATCGTGTGAGCGAGCAGTGGAATGTAGGGAGAGGAGATAAGCATTCGTATTTTTCTTGAAGGTTTGGAGGTTATAGGCATGTGGAAAAACCTCACTAGGTAAAGAGTTCCAAAACTTCGCTGTTCGAAAAAAAAAGAAATCTGGTAGGAAGAAGTTCGGCAGGTCTCAAGCTTGACAGTGAAGGGGTAACTAGCTTGAGCTCGTCTAGTCCGCGTATCTGGAAAGTCTCATGGTGGAACAACAGTCGAGATTTCTGATGAACACCGACCATGGATTTATCAGTCCTCGATTTTTTTTATTTAGGATCAATAAAAAATCGGGTTTACCCCATTAACTACCATTGACGACTCAATGGTCCGGGTAAGAAATTAATTCGAAAATTTAAATCAACCAAGGATTACTTCGCAGATGGGGAAAGTGTTTAGAAGTCGAAGGAACAAATATTGAACATTTGTAATATACTTGAATTTTGTGTCATTTCTATTATTTTTATTAATAAACCGTGGAATTTCAAGAGTTTACAAACGAGGTATTTGCAATAAGTTAAAAATTGTGGGATTTTGATATAGGAAACCTAATTGAGAGTGATCCTATTTTTTTCTCGTTTGTTATTCCATCACGAGAGATTCCAGATAGGCGGACTAGACAAGCTCAAGCTATAGTCACCCCTTCATTGTCAAGCTCGAGACCTACCGAACTTCTTCCTACCAGACGTAATTTTTCTATCGAACGGTAAACTTGTGCAACTCTTTGCCTAGTGAAGTCTTTCCTCATGCCTATAACCTCCAAACCTTGACGAAAAATTCGAATGCGTGTCTTCTCTCCCAACATTCTACCGCTGGCTCACACCATGTTCTTCGAACATTATAGATTTTCCTCTCGTGTGGTCAAAGTATAGAAAAATAAAGATCACAAAAAGGAAAATGAGGTTTCCATTTAAAAATAGAGTTTTCGGCTTTTTTTGTGGACGATTTTCAAAAAAGAACTCCTTGCCTCTAATCAATAACAACTTTGAATGCGTTTCGATAGGTCTACTATTACTAAATGCCGAAAGCGCATTATGAATTTAACACAAATATGCTAATATCTCGAAAACGGTTAGTAGTCGAGGAAATAAAGCATTGAACCTGGGAAAGTTGATGCAGTTGGATGGATTGAGATGCGGTTTTCTGCATTCGATTCAGAAAGTGATTTAGAAACTTTGTTCGGTTTTTTTGTTTTGCGGAAAAAATTTGTTGATTTCTACAGCCAAAAACGCATTTTTCAAAGATGCACTTTTTGAGGTAAATAAAAAAAATAGACTCGAATTGGTTTCTTGGGGGTTTTTGGGGTCGCTGAACACGAATATGATATTTAAAAAATTCACTGAGGTCGCCTTGGACCTCCCGGGGGTAAACTAGCGTCCTGACGTCCAGGATATCGACGAAATTAATGACAAAATTATTTTTAATGTTTGTCAACTGTTCGAAAGGTGATATGAAGGTTGCTAGTGATGATAACGACATGAAAAAACTTTTCTGCAATACCTGGTGTACCCTGCGTCTGGGTAACGACGTCATCTTCTAGGAATTTGCTAATTTTTCTTCATAAATGGTAACAAATTCTAGCTCTCGGGGGTTTTTAAAGTCGCCGATTACGACTGTGACACTCACAATGTTCTGCAAATTACCTGGGGGTATTTCCGGGACACTCGAGCCCTGTGTATCCACGTCATCTTCTAGGAATTTCTTGTTTTTTTTTAATTAAATATAATAAATTCTAGCTCTCGGGGGTTTTCAAAGTTGCCGATCACGACTATGCATGAAAACTGTGATGGTCACAGTCGTGATCGGCAACTTTGAAAACCCCCGAGAGCTAGAATTTGTTACCTTTTATGAAGAAAAATAGCAAATTCCTAGAAGATGACCTCGTTACCCGGACGCAGGGTATACCAGGTATTGCAGAAGAGTTTTTTCATGTCGTTATCATCACTAGCAACCTTCATATCACCTTTCGAACAGTTGACAAACATTAAAAATAATTTTTTCATTAATTTCGCCGATATCCAGGACGTCAGGACGCTAGTATACCCCCGGGGAGGTCCAAGGGGACCTCAGGGAATTTTTTAAATATCATATTCGTGTTCAGCGACCCCAAAAACCCCCGAGAAACCAATTCGAGTCCGTTTTTTTATTCACCTCAAAAAGTGCACTTAGAAAAATGCATTTTTTTTGGCTGTAGAAATGCAACAAATTTTTTCCGCAAAACAAAAATACCGGACAAAGTTTCTAAATCACTTTCTGAATCGAATGCAGAAAACCGCATCTCAATCCATCCAACTCCGCCAACTTTCCCAAATTTGGTCTATTTTAGTGCTTTATTTCCTCGACTATAGTTAGATATAGAGCACCTTATATCAAATGTACCAAGCATTTTTTGCAGAATTAGAAAATTTAATAATATACAGAGTGTTCTATTTGAAATAAGCAAGTTGATGTTCACTTCCGATATAACCGCATATGTCAAATTCTTGAAAATATTTTAGCAGACGAGTCCTCATCAAATTTAATAAATAAATATGTTTTTAAAAATTTCCTACCATTTTTCAATTAGATATCGGTCGCGGGCGTTCGTCGTGAGATTTCCTTATGGTCTTATTGAATTTTGAGCCAACCACATCCGCTAATTGTCCATCGTTTGATTGCAAAAATGATTTAATTTCAAATCATAATAGATTTGTAGCGAGGTTCTAGGTACATCTCGTGACATATATTATTTTTTGAATGCCTACGAAATATATTTCTGCATGCACACCAGTTTACAATAAGAATATTGTTATGTTTTTGTTATAATTGTATATGTTATGATGAGACATGCATCGAGAAAGCGTATCCTCTACAAACAATTCTTTGCAGAGATTCGCAAAAATTATCGATAATATTTTAATTAATTTTCCTTATTCCTTGAATGTCAATGCAATTTTAAATGAGAGTAGAATTTTGTTCAATGTTGACAAATTCTATATATCCTTATATTGACGATTATGATATCTATCTTCCTAATTATACCATTGATGGGACTAAATGTTCTTTGGAGTTTGCGGAACATTTGTTAATCAGTAGTTAAGTATTGTTGTCATCATTCATAGAAATTCTGGATGTCGAGAGAAAATCGGGGCCCTATTTGATAAACGTGATTTCTTCGTGTCACACAACTACAAAATTATCTTAGAACAGTACACATATAGATAGTGATCAAGTTGATATTATCAAGAAATACAAATACCAAAATTCAAAATATATTCTATTCTTTTAGCATAAATCTGTATAATAAATTCTCATTTTAATTCCCACACTAAAGTTTTTTTCTACTCCCTATATAGGAAGTGTGATTTTGCACCCACAATTGAGGGAGCAAAGTAATACTTTTCCTCCCTAGGGAGAAAAAGTAATGCTACTGATTTAGGATACTAATGTCGATATTGTCTTTAATTTGGAGTGTAGATCGCAACATACTTTACATTCTCCATAATGTCGGGAGCTTCAAATTGGCGGTTACTTTTCTAATTTGCTTAGTTTCCATCCACCATTTAAATGACTGGTACTCCTTTTCATATTTTTCACTAGACCGGTAGCAGACTCCAGACTTAAGGACCGTGCTTGCTTCCTACAGAATATCTTGGGGAACTTCATCCTCACTTTCATGACACTTTTTGGGAGTTTGTTTACTATAAACAAAAACAACCTTAGTAACGCCCCATCTACTTTGATAACAGTATTTATATTATGACATCTAGAGATATTTACACAAGAAAATAATAATGGAATTGATGTAAAACGTAGTAAAAGGTCATAGAAAAAATCAGATATGTATTACTCTGAAGCAAAGTGCCATTTCCTACCCGCGGGAGGAAGTGATGCATTTGTTCCCATATTATACACTATTAATAATTCTTATTATTTAGAAGTATGTCTTTCTTGCTTTGCCTGATGCAATTGAATTAATGATCTCTTCGAAATTCAATTTTTGGCCAATTCTGCTTCCAGGCATAGAGACTTGACATTCTAGTTTGGGTTGAGCAGGATCGATAGATGTTTTTTATTCCTGCTAAAACACTGAATGAATGAACGCTCTCTACAGGTCCCCTCAGAAATTCCGGTCCCGGGGGAATTACCCTCGACCCCCCACCTCTAGACCGAATAAATGATTAAACTATATTCATACATTATATAATATACCATGAACAAGGTTGTCGAATACTAACTGAAAATACACATCTACTGTAAGATGTAGAAGAAACAGATATCATTAAGTGTTTTGATGAAGATGTACAATTCATTCAAGGAGAAAAGTAAATTGTGAGAGATGCAGTGAATAAAGAGTAATTCAGCTAACTGAGAGTTTCAACAATTTGTAATTTCCTGTGGAAACTGTCCATCCAGGAGTCACATACGTAAGATTAATTTTTTACAATATATCAGGTTTTTTAAGTCATTTCGGAGAAAAAGAAAATATTTACATACATACAATTTCATTCTTAATCTTATTACAGAGCTGAGTCCTAATATGTCTACTAATTTGCAGATAATCGTAGAGTGGAAACAACATTTGCTCAATTGCTTATGGCTATCATTAACAAAAATTCGAGGTATTCAGGGATCTATTAATTATAATTTTCATCAACGAGTCTTCCAAAACCATGCAACGAAAAAGCAGTAAAAAGGAAGGGTACATTAATTGGGAAAACTGTTTCATACATTTGCAAGCAATGATTATTTCGTCGAATGCTGTGATATTGACGGAATGCATAATATTTTCAATATACTTATTTTGTATCTATTATGACTATCATACATGATTAAGTTGTTAGTTATATAAAAAATTCTCGGGAATTAGGTCACATTAACACTCTGTTATAAATGTTCGTCTTTACGTACGTTTCGGTTTCACGACCATCATCAGAAGACTTGTTTTGTTAAAAAGGGGTTAACTAAAACTAATTAGCACAAGCGTCCATATCGCACAATCTTCAATCAAAAAGCTCACGCCGTCGAAACGAACAGAACCACGAATAATCGAAAATTGTATCGTTAATATTAAAGTATAGATTTTTTTGTAACAATAAACCACTGTTAAGTAATATTCTCATAATGTACAAACGCATATTGCTATGGTCTCAAAGCAACTGAAGTTCGAAGCTATTTGTTTGTAATAACTCGACCCAGATGTAGATTTATGACGTACTTGAAAAGGTTTTAGACCTGCATTGGAATTTAGTTTACTTTAAGCGTTCTTCCTAAAATATACTTTTGACATTATAAAGACGTATGTAGGAATTTGCAAGAGTTTTAATTAATCAAGTTAGTATAAATCTGTCTCAATCCCTGAATATCATTCCTATGATTTACATAATTTGAATCCCATTTATGTGAATCATCTCCAGGATAGATCTTTTATAATAATTGGTTTCTTTAGTTAAAATATTAACATTTTTGTAATCAAATTGATGGTTATAATCAAAACAGTGCTTAGCAAGGGCGGTGGAATTTTCTAAGTTATTATTTCTTGTGCTATACTTATGGCCGTACATTCTTTTTTGTAAATATTGTTTAGAGATTCCAGTATAAGTTCCATCACAATCTAAACAATTCAATTTATATACTGTGTGGGTTTGTTTATCTTTAGGTATTACAGGTTTTAGATTTGAGAAATATTTCCCAACACAGTTAGTAGGTTTATTTTCGGCACAGCAATGGGATCTCCTATTTCAGCTACCATTGCTAACTTCGTTATGGAATGCCTAGAGGAATCTGTTATAAATTCATTAGATTTTCAGCCTGTATTCTTTAAACGGTATGTAGATGATTGCCTTATGTGTGTTCCCAACGATAAAATTCAATATGTGATTAATAAATTTAACAATTTCTATTGTAAACTTCAATTCACTTGTGAAATAGAAATAAACAATAACATTAATTTTCTAGATATGACCATTAGGCATGATGCAGATGGAAAAATAAAAACTTCTTGGTTTACTAAAGGAGTCTGGTCTCAACGTTATCTTCATTTCAATTCCGTTGCACCAGCTTGTTATAAAAAAAGTGTCATAAACAGCCTCACAGACCGCGCGGTAAAATTATCCCACGCAGAGGACCGTCCCAAAAATTAAAAAATTGTTCGTAATACATTGGAAATGAATGGCTACCCAAAAACTTTCTACAATCCTATCATTAAAGAGAGAATAAACAAAATCTATAATGGTTCTTCTTATAAAAATAACATAACAGGTAATACAGACAATTATATAACTTTACCATACATTCCGCAGACCTCAGGAAAAATTAAGAAATGTTTGAAAAAGTACGATATAAATGTTGCGCATAAACCTACTAACTGTGTTGGGAAATATTTCTCAAATCTAAAACCTGTAATACCTAAAGATAAACAAACCCACACAGTATATAAATTGAATTGTTTAGATTGTGATGGAACTTATACTGGAATCTCTAAACAATATTTACAAAAAGAATGTACGGCCATAAGTATAGCACAAGAAATAATAACTTAGAAAATCCACCGCCCTTGCTAAGCACTGTTTTGATTATAACCATGTTAATATTTTAACTAAAGAAACCAATTATTATAAAAGATCTATCCTGGAGATGATTCACATAAAAAGGGATTCAAATTCTGTAAATCATAGGAATGATATTCAGGGATTGAGTCAGATTTATACTAACTTGATAAATTAAAACTCTTGCAAATTCCTACATACGTCTTTATAATGTTAAAAGTATATTTTAGGAAGAACGCTTAAAGTAAACTAAATTCCAATGCAGGTCTAAAACCTTTTCAAGTACGTCATAAATCTACATCTGGGTCGAGTTATTACAAACAAATAGCTTCGAACTTCAGTTGCTTTGAGACCATAGCAATATGCGTTGTACATTATGAGAATATTACTTAACAGCGGTTTCTTGTTACAAAAAAATCTATACTTTAATATTAACGATACAATTTTCGATTATTCGTGGTTCTGTTCGTTTCGACGGCGTGAGCTTTTTGATTGAAGATTGTGCGATATGGACGCTTGTGCTAATTAGTTTTAGTTAACCCCTTTTTAACAAAATAAGTCTTCTGATGATGGTCGTGAGACCGAAACGTACGTAAAGACGAACATTTATAACAGAGTGTTAATGTGACCTAATTCCCGAGAATTTTTTATATAATTCATACTGGGTCAAGAATCTTATTATATTGTTGTTAGTTATAAATCCGTAGAATAGACGATGAAATTCCTTAATGAAAGATATTATTGATTGATTGAATTATGAAATGTTAATAAAATTCAAATTTAAATTTTAATAATGAATTCAATAGTTAACGCTCCTTATTGATTGTCAATAAATGACTTCAACTGTATAAAGGGATATAGTACAAGCTTACTCATCGTCCTACTGATTTAGTACAGGAAATAAGAACATTTTACAAAAAAAAGGGCATGATGTCTGAATTGCCAAACCGAATTTAAGAATTCGTGGGGGTCCGGGAAAGTTTAACCCCATGAAATTTGGGGGTGAGTGAGATATTACCCTCGAAATGAAAAAAGGTGTAAAGAACAAATGTATTTACTATTTACCATTAAGTTACCTAGCAAATGATGATGTAATCGATGTCATAGGTCATAAATAAGTAGTAGTTTGGGGTGTTTTAAAAATATTTTGCATACTGCCTTGATGAAAAATTGAAATGCTTTGAAGTGCCTATAAACTAAATGCTTGAGCATATTCTTACGACTAATAGTTTCCCGTTGATCCAATCAATTGTTAAGACCACCACGCTACTACAGTTACTCTATACTTTTAAATGTGATGAATATCTACATAATCACTTATAAATGACATTGTTATATACCAAATTATCAACTAGCTATTTAGATAATTATATATTCAGGATGTAACAGTCTCATGGTACACACTTCTATTTCTTATTTCTTTTTATTCTGCGAGATACATTTTTCAAACTCGGCATGTTGAATGAACCTATTGAAAGTCACTTTTCTATAAGCCGAAGAAGTTTTTTCCTTTTCCGATTTTGCTGAAAATGATATCAACTTCCAATTTTTAAATCGAACATTCCGTATATACTGCGTGGCAAAAATAAAACCGAAGATTCTTTGATTCGAAAAAAATTTGATGAGCCTTTTTACTTTTGCCTCAAGTGTCCTGTTTAGCCGGTAGAGGGCTTCAAAGTTGCAAAAATAATTTTGTTTTTTAGGTATAACTTGAGAACGTGATGGAGGACTTTTACAATATTTGGCAGGTGAGTTAGTGTCAATAATAGCCGTGTTTGAGAGCGGAGCACAGAGCCTTAGAGACCATAGAAATGGCTCAAACTTGAAGATGTAACGGGAAAAGTGTCCAGAACATTTTATGGTCGATGTAATTCACTCAATATTTTTTACGTATATTGCTTATCTAATTTGAAAACTTTTTTTACTCTTGAAAAATTTGATAAAATCAACGGATTAGCTTGAAAAAATTAATTTTCGAGTCTCTGCAATTTTGACTTACTAATTTTACTTGATTAAAATACCTTAGTTGCCTTTGCTTTTCTAATGTCATTTTGGCAGATTTTACTTTGCTTTCCGTAAAAATTTTATAAAATTATGGCTCAAAATTTCACTAACACTGAAATGGTTAATATCTCGGTAGAACACGAATAATAAAAACAATAGAAATGGGGAAACGATGTGTTTATTTAGGAAAAACAAATGCTAAATTAAAAGAAACAACAAAACTTTTTGAGAAATCGCTAAGGCATCAATTGTTCGAAATATTGCCCATTTTCCTGAATACACAAATTAATTCGTTTCAAGAAATTGAATTGAACTCTGGCTAGTACTTCAGGATCACTCTTCAATAAATCCGCCTCATGATTAATTCGTTGCAACAATTCCTCTCTTGTGTTTACTGGAGCTGCATAAACTTTCGACTTCAAAGATCCCCATAGAAAGAAGTCGCAGGGCGTCAAATCAGGGGAGCGGGCCGGCCAGTTCACTGGTGCATCGTGTCCTCTACCTATCCAGCGATCTGGATATTCCGCATTCAAATGTCGCCTCACAGCTAATGTGAAATGAGGAGGTACACCATCATGCATAAACCAAAGGTCACGATGAATCTGTAAGGACAAGTCTTCCAACAGTTCAGGTAGCATTTGTTCCAAAAAGTTCAAGTAGTTCTCCCCGTTCAATCGATCTGGTATAACGGTAGGACCAATAATAAAGTTATCCACAATTCCAACCCAAACATTGATTTTAGTTTGATTCTGAAAATGTGTAACTTCCGTTTCATGATGATTTTCATCAGCATAAAAATGTTCATTATGAAGGTTAAAAAGACCACATCTCGTGAATGTAGCTTCGTCCGTGAACAGAATTCTTCTACAAAAATTGGGGTTTGCGTTTTGTCTTTGGACAATAAACCGACAGAAATCTAGCCAATAACCTGGATCCATGGGCAATAAGTCTTGAACTGTTTTAATATGATAGGGATACAACAGTTCTTCTTTCAGTAGATTATGAACTAATGATTTTGAGGCAGCAATTCCGGAAGAGGTGCAGCACACGTTAAGCTTAGGTTCGAAATTTGCATTGCCTGATAATAAAAAATTGCCCATCGACAATAGGGTGTTCCATCTCAGACGAGCCACCCCGTATATTTCTTATCCCATAGTGAGTGGAAACACGTCAAATGATTTTGTTTGGGGGACATCTTTTGACGTATATTTGAGGGTTGAACAACCAACCTCCTAATAGGGGGCGCTTCAACCCCTCAAAATTGAATAGTAGAGAGGGGTTGAGTGATACGTCATTTGAAAGGTCTTGGAAGCCTGGTTATTTGTACAATGTACAAGCTCATTTTTATTAAGCCTTTTTTACGAACTTAAACAATCTTCAAAAAATCACATTCGTAAAAAAATTGAATTGTGTTGTCATGCTTACAAGGAAAAAAATTGAATCTGCGTGTTTAAATCAAATGTTCAAATTGTCCTCCATTGACTTCCATACAATAATACAATCTTGACTGAAAACCGTCTCAACATGGTGCAGCATAATTGGAGTTATTTGACGACACTCATTTACAATTCGTTGGCGTAGTTCGTCCAAATTTTCAGGCTGAGTCACAAAAATCTTGGACTTAAGATGTCCCCACAAGAAGAAGTCCAAAGGTTCAGGTCAGGAGATCGGGCAGGCCACTCCACAGGACCTCTTCTTCCAATCCAACGACCGGGGTATTGCAAATTGAGGTATTGGCGAACTGGTGCGGCGTAGTGAGGAGGAGCTCCGTCTTGTTGGAAATGCAATTGTTGTCCAAGTAGTAAAGGATCGTTTTCTAACTGTCTAGTTATTAACGGATCAATCGCATTTCCAACATTTCAAAATAAATTTCGCCATTTAAATTACCAGGAATAAACAGAGGTTCAATTAGGTGGTCTCCCAAAATTCCTACCCAAACGTTTAGCTTTTCCCGATGTTGAGTGTGAGCTTCTCGAAATACATGAGGATTTGTATCGCTCCAAATTCTACAGTTATGCCGGTTAACCTCTCCATTAAGTAAAAAAGTGCATTCGTCAGAAAAGCAAACGTTGTACAAGAAATTTGGGTTATAGCTGATACGCTCGACCATAATTTCGCAAAATTCTTGCCTTCGATCCCAATCAAATCATTTAATTCCTGAATTAATTTAGTTTTGTATGGATGGAACTTGTGCTTATGTAAAATTCTGAAAAAGTTAGATTGGCCAATACCGGAAGCTGCAGAAAGTTGTCGTACAGATTGCGTATTTGGCATAAGTTGGACATGTCCCAATACCGCCACAGCTGCTCCTTCATCATTAACAATTCCAATGGGTGCCCTTTTTTATCCATTACTGAACCCGTCTCCACAAATTTCGAAATCAATTCCATTACGAACTTATGGCGAACGCTACGTTCAGGATGGTTTTCGTTAAATATCCTTGCAGCCGCTCGGGCATAATTTTGATTTTGGTAATAAAGACTAACCAGCTCAACACGTTCTTGCAAGGTGTACCCCATATTTTATGAAATTTTAAACAAATCATAAGAAAATGTTTTGCTGTTTTTTTATTTATTAGTTTGAGAGAATGTATTATTGTATGGAAGTCAATGGAGGACAATTTGAACATTTGATTTGAACACGCAGATTTAATTTTTTTCATTGTAAGCATGACAACACAATTAAATTTTTTTACGAATGTGATTTTTTGAAGATTGTTTAAGTTTGTAAAAAGGCTTAATAAAAATGAGCTTGTACATTGTACAAATAACCAAAATATTCAAGGTGGCGCATTCGAGCAACAAAATTAATTTTTGGCGAAAACGGTTTATCAAATTTACGTTTTTCATACACCGTTTTAAAGAAGCTTCCAAGACCTTTCAAATGACGTATCATTCAACCCCTCTCCCCTATTCAATTTTGAGGGGTTGAAGCGCCCCCTATTAGGGGGTTGCTCGTTCAAGCCTTAAATATACGTCAAAAGATGTCCCCCAAACAAAATCGACTACGTGTTTCGGGAGATTTTTCCACTCACTATGGGATAAGAAATATACGGGGTGGCTCGTCTGAGATGGAACAGCTTGTATAATTACCAATTTAGAATGCAGAATTAGGAATAAAAATTTTGAGAATAAAATGAAATTAGGAACAAAATTTGTAATATCTATGGGCTTTCAAAACGACATAAATGTGATATACCTTTAAGACCCATTGTTAGTAATATTGGAGCGCCTACCTACAATTTATCAAAATTTTTATTAAAATCTACCAACAATATAATAGGAGAAAATTAATTTTATGTGAAAGACTCATGGCATTTTAATGAATTTATAAAAAATCAATCCGTACCTGTAGATCATCAACTGATTTGGACATTGTTTCTTTATTTACAAATAGTCGTTTTGGCATTGAATAGCATTAAAAACGTTGGACAGAGGTTAAAAACTACACACCTCTAGATCAATCTGAATTTATAAATGCATCACAGTTTTGTCTAGAATGCACTTATTTTCAATACGGTGAACAATATTTTAAATAAATTCTTAGGATATCAATGCGTTCTACTATTTCAGCTACTATCGATAACCTTATTATGGAATGCCTAGAGGAATTTGTTCTAGTATTCTTTAAAAGGTATGTAAATGTATGTGTTCCCAATGTCATATTTAATAATAAACCGAAGTCTACATGTATGCTAAATCAGCAAGCTTCTTATGTGAAACTTCGTAATATTACAGTTCTTGGGAAACTTATCGAGCAGCAATCAACCAGTGACGGCTCCTCGAAGGAGGCTAAGGAGGCTGAAGGAGGCTCAGCCTCCTCACCAATTTATCTTAATGATCATTCTCCATTTTATTTCCTGTTTCTCTGATAATTCTTTAAATTTTACAATTAATTCCCCGTTCTTAGTAGTTATTTTTAATCTGGCAACAGTGCCCAGAGGCTAGATTCTCTATATATCTCAAACGCTAAAAACGTGTGGTCAACACAGTTGCCGTTTTTCCAACCAGTCCAATTGCTCTACGTTAAGCAAAACACTAGAATTGCCACGTTCTCTGTAGGCTAGCCTCTCGTTCACAGTCGGTTAGTCGTATGAAATACGACACTTGCTGCGACACGTGCTGCGTCAGTTCTTGTTCATGGGTTGCTATCAAGTCACGCCACGCGACGCGAAGTAAGGTTAGATTTGAATTTATCTGTTCGGTAAATTATTAAACGTTAAAATGAGTAGTGATTTAAAATTTTACAATTAATTCCCCGTTCTCAGTAGTTATTTTTAATCTGGCAACAGTGCCCAGAGGCTAGTTTCTCTATATATCTCAAACGCTAAAAACGTGTGGTCAACACAGTTGCCGTTTTTCCAACCAGTCCAATTGCTCTACGTTAAGCAAAACACTAGAATTGCCACGTTCTCTGTAGGCTAGCCTCTCGTTCACAGTCGGTTAGTCGTATGAAATACGACACTTGCTGCGACACGTGCTGCGTCAGTTCTTGTTCATGGGTTGCTATCAAGTCACGCCACGCGACGCGAAGTAAGGTTAGATTTGAATTTATCTGTTCGGTAAATTATTAAACGTTAAAATGAGTAGTGATTTAGTTGCTGACTTTTTAGAAAATCCATTTAGTGGATTAACATATGACAGAAAAGTGTTTTTTAAAAATAAACGGCCTTTACCGGATTTGAAAGGATTAGTAATGACAGGTAAGTTTCAAAATCGATCATTTAATACTGATAATTATAAAAAATATGTATGGTTAACGGGATCTGAGGTACACAATAAATTATATTGCTGGTATTGCTTGCTATTTACATCAGATACAACTTCATGTTGGGGGCACTTGGGTTATAATGATTTGAAAAATTTAGCTCGTGGCCTGACAGACATGAAAAATCGCAGGAACATATTACATCGAGTATTAAGTTTAAATTAACCGGTAAACAGAATATTGTTAATGTGATTGATTTTGCTCGAACACGCGAAACAGAAAATCATAATAATACAGTTAAAGACAACCGCGAAGTTTTAAAAAAATCATTGATTTCTTATTGTATTTATCATCTCAAGATTTGGCTTGTAGAAATTAGAGGGCATGATGAAACTGAAAATTCAGTTAATAAAGGTAATTTTAGGGAATTGTTAGATTTGTTTAGTAAATACGACAGTAAGCTTCGCGATTTTATGAGTAACGCGTCAGTATTTGCAAGCACCTCAAAAACAATACAAAACGAAATTCTTGATTCAATAAATTATGTCCTCCGAAATGACATGGAGGATGAATTATTGTGGCAGGTTGACGAAACAACTGATATAACGTGTAAATCACAATTATCAATAATTTTTAGATTTGTAAAAAATGGACAACTAGTGGAAAGATTTTTAGAGTTTTACGATGTTAGTTCGGGAAGAACAGCGATCAATTTATTTAATTTCTTAATGGAAACATTTCAACGAATGGACTTTGCGAATAAATTAATTGCTCAAACCTACGACGGCGCATCTGTAATGGCGGGACATTCAAAAGATCTTCAAACAAAAATAAAATCAGTTTCGCCTCAGGCTATTTTCACCCATTGTTATGCTCACAACATGAATTTGGTTTTAAGTAATGCATGTAATTCCATTAAGGAAGTTGGAATTTTTTTTTCCAACTTATCGTCATTTCCAAATTTTTTCAGCAAATCCACCAAACGAACTGAAATTTTGTATAACGTAGTAGGAAACAGAATTCCCTGTAATGCTCCAACTCGATGGAATTTTACATCACGTGCAGTGTTTACCATCCACAAAAATAAAGACAATTGATTGAAACATTTGATTTTATATTAAACAGTGATGACTTTTCGACAGATCAGGTTTCATTAAATGCTGCTGTTGGTTTAAAATCTTATTTAGAAAATGAAGAATTTTTGTTTGTTCTTGATACTTTCAAATTAATATTTGAACAAACTGATCTTATTTTTCAAATTTTACAACATAAATTCACTGATATAATTTATTCAAGAGATCGTTTGAAACATCTCATTGATAAAATTTCAAGTTTCCGTAATACAGAATTTCATTTTAATATTTTATTTGAAAATTTTTCAACTGATGAAGCTCCTCCCGCGAAAAGGAGGAAAACATATAATTTGGTAGACAAGAAACTACATTATAAACAACTTTTTTATGAAATTTTAGATACTATTAAAGGTCAAATTGAGATTCCATTTTCCGATTTACATGAATTGAAGTTTTTCGACTTGACGAATAGAAGATTTTTCGATTTCAAAAGAGTTTCCAATACACTTTAAGATAACTTAGTTCTAGAATATACATTTTTTGATAAAATAACACTGCACAATGAATTATGCGTTATATACTCGGATAAAGATATTTTAGGCCAGTACGACAGTCACGCCGATATGATAAAATATATGATAGACAATGATTTACAACAAGTTTTACCTCAGTTTTATAAACTACTTTGTTTGACAGTCACCATTCCCGTCACGTCGGCATCGGTGGAGAGATCATTTTCTACTCTCAAACGAATTAAAACTTACATGCGATCATGCGAAATACAATGGGCCAAAATCGTTTATACAATGTTAGTTTGATATCTATTGAAAAAGATTTAGTAAAAACACTTAAAACAAAATGATACATTTTATGATAATATTATTGATCATTTTTCGCAAACTAAAGACCGTAGAATTCCGTTAATATATAAAAAAATTTAATAAAATTAATAAAAAAAAACAAAATATGAAAAATTCAAAAAAAAAAAATCAAAAATCAAAAAAAAATAAAAAACAAAAAATGAACAAAAAAAATGTTTGCCAAGAGAAACTCTACACCTCCACGTTGGTTCTTGTTGGGCAACAATTAATTTTGTCACTGAAGTAACTGGTACGGTCGCTGTGCAAAGGTTAAATTAATTGGCTGAGTAGAGTATATTTTTAAAAAAACGTTTTATGTTCAGCCTCCTCTCTTAAAAAGATCACGAGCCGCCACTGTAATTAACAATCAATCAGTACTATACAGATCGCGGAAATAATGTAAAACGCTTTGTCGGTGTTTGTGGGGACCCTACCGCACCACAAAACAATACGCTTTTAAAGCGGTTTGCAAATTTTTAATGCGTACAAACAATAGGAACGTCGCAATCGTCTCCACAGACGTTTACACACGAAGATACATACTCACAGACCTCAGCTGAAAAATAGTGGCAAAGCACATTATAAGGGAAGTAAAAATGAGCCCAAAAATAGTGGCAAAGCACGTCATAAGGGAAGTGAAAATGAATTTTTATCGAGTATTCTCTGAAAAATTTTATATTTAAAGATAAACCAAAGTTCACATTTATGCTAAAGCAGCAAGCTTCTTATGTGAAACTTCGTAATATTACAGTTCTTGGCAAACTTATCAAGCAACAATCAACAATCACTCAATACTATATAGATCGCGGAAATAATGTAAAACGCTTTGTCGGTGTTTGTGGAAGACTTTGTCGTTTTGTTGCCACTGCGCAACAGAAAGGAGCATAGTCGACCGTTTCATATACTCAATATTATTGGATAGGACTTTTTTGTGTGTAAAAGTGGCAATAAATTTATAAAAAATTATTATGAGTGTACTAATTTTTGATCTATATTTCATAAACAGAAACAAAACATCATTATTCACATGAATTTTCTGAATTCGCAACCTCCTATAACTCGTATTTTATATTTATGTTGTCATACATGTATGTCGATCAAGCAATGTATGTGAACTGATATGATTTTGAGTTTGATTTCAAAAAGTGTTTGTAACAAAAATTCAATGGTGGAAGCCATTACTTTGTGATAATTTATCATATTGATATAATAAAATAAAACACCTTTATTTTGTTTTTCATAACATATTGTTATAAAAAAACTCTAATGAGTTTTAATTGCCCCACGTTGTGGTGACAATTGTAACAATAAACTCTACTGAGTGTATTTAATGATAATGAATTATATTTTGAATTCTAATTTAATTTTATTATTATTCCGGCTAGTTTTTTATTTTGATTTGAATTTTTAATTTGATTTGTTTTGATTGATTTGAATGAATGATTTGTATTATATGTTATATGAAATTAAACACAATACTTTGTTTGAATGTTAAAAATTTATATTTGAATTTGTTTATGAATCTGTTTTTATGGTTACAAAATTATTCAATTTAAATTTATGTTCTGAAATTTCTATGTTGACAAATAGTTCTTTGTAATTTTAAATTTTCTATGTTTCTATTATAACCTCAAACTACTTAAAATTAATAATTGTTTACAAATGACAATCTTACATTCAGAGACACAAATACAATGAGGATATTATAAATAAACTTACTTTTTAGATATATCCAATAATACTAGAAAGAATGTTGGCAATGTTCTGTTGATTTTATATGTCTTCTTGGTTATTTGATTATTCACTTTAAAACAATACTCTGCTATTACACAGACACAGGTAAACTACGTTGATACTTCTTTATAGTTCAGGAACTTGTTGTTAACTGTTTTATTCTTTTAAGATATAAAACTTCTTCTATAATAAACTGGAACTGCTATCGAAGACTGAATATTCTACGATGCTACTTAATAACTGTGGTTATTTTAACCTTAAAACGTTGATACGAAGACTCATGAAGACTATTTGCTTCGTAGGAATAATTTATTTGCTTCGATTATATTAACTTGTCGGAGCTACAGAGACTGTTTCAGTTCTCCGATGTAACCAAAAACTAAGGTTATGGAGATTGAGCTGCTGGACACACTTTCAGTGTCAGATGTAAATGCAAACTATCTAGCTTCCTTTCTTGTTTCCTTTTTATAGGACCCACAAAAGGACGCCAGCTTATGTCAGATTCAACCAATAAGGTACTTCCTTTCCATATCTAGGATGCTATTCCCATTGTTGGATTTGACAGAACTTTTTAATTGTTGTCCTTTGAAATATCTAAATTCGTATCGACCAATGAAAATTGAGTATTCTTGAAATTTTGAAATATTGAATATTTTCAAATTATTTAAAGTTATTGTGCATTCTGTTATCTAAATTGATATTGCCAACATTTTTTCCCATGTTTTGATATATGATAGCCTATGATTAGGTTCCTATTAACTTGATTATTCTAATTCTCATGTCAATTTTGATAACATTTGTAGAACTCAAATTTCTCAATACTATCTTAAATCTATAACTTATTTTACTAGTTTGTGCTATCTTCTGATAGTCTTTGAATCATTTTAATTATGATTTCCTCTTTCGTATCACGTTTATCCACTTTCACTGTTTCTTCTTTACACTTCTTATATACTATTTTACATTTTGGTTTATGTTATTATACAATGTTTGATATCTTATACTACTTATAATTTAACTTTAAATAATGTTTTTAATTCCATATTTTATATTCTTTTGAATCTTTTCTATTTTTAAGGGTTCGGTAAGTTCAAATTCTATCATTTTATGTTATGTAGGAAATGGAATCATAACAATATATTATAGAAACAAATCGTGTCTATAGTTTCGGCACTAGCGTATCATCTTCAGACGATACTATGTGTATGATGACGTATGAAAATATTAGTAATCTTGGCTATTTATGGTAAAATATAAGACACAGGTAACAAGTGGGGTTCCGGTTGGGGAAATACGTTGTTAGAATAGTATAATTGAAATTGGATAATAAGATAGAGTTAATATTGTGATAAGGAAATTTTAACGTGGAGGTATACTAGGAAAGCACAAGAAGGTTATGGGAAATTTTACGTTATCAAGACATCAAACAGAATGCTGTAGAACACTTCTAATTGATTGTTTAAAATTGTATTGTTATTATTTTCAATATCTTTGAAAATTTCTATTGATTCTAGTGTGTTTAATTTGAAACCTCTACTCTGGTTATGTAAAATTTTAACTTAATCTAAATTTGGAAAATTGTGCCTGTTTCTAAAATATGGTTAGAGAAAGTTGAATCTGTTTTATTAAGTCTAAAAGATCGAAAATATTCCTGATATCTAATGTATATATCACGACTAGATCTACCGATGCAGAATTTATCACTCACACCTGAACAGGTTAATTTATATACTCCAGGTTTATTAAACATATTTGTTGAACAAAAAATAGAACAATTTATTTTGAGGTTTGAAGCTAACCTTTAGATTATGTTTCGATAAAATGTCTGCAATTCTTTCACTTACGTAAGCAAAATATGTGAGGAAAACGTATTTTGATGAAGAATCAAAATTGTTCGTAAAAGGATAGAAAGTCAATTGCCGCTTTTTCCTGACAATTAATTTGAATATAATTTGAGGTTGAAAACCGTTGTTAATGGCTATAACCTTGATTATATTCAATCCTTCATTCGGGTTTTCAGGTGAAAAGGCTCTATGTTGTAGAGTTGTACGCTGCTAATTTGTGAATTTTATCGTCATATAAATAAATGATAAATCTAATACAACTATCATCCTAGATACAATAGATTATAACTATAAAATGAATACATTTTTTTCATCAGATTTGACACAAATCTTGAAAGATTCCTACAAACCAATTTTTAGAAAATAGCCGACTTTTATTTAATAGTAAATTTGAAAAGAGTAGGTTAATTAACTGTAATTCATCTTCTCCTAAACTTTACGGCCACATAAAAAATCACAAACAAAATGCTCCTATCCGCTCCGTAGTATCCTACATTATAAGCCCTACACATAATTTAGCGGTAAAATTAAATTCAAATTCCAAAAATATTAGTAACTTCAAGCCTGAGTATTATGCAGTAAAAAACTCAAGGGAACCTTCTAAGTTATTAAATAGATTAACTTTCCATGAAAACGGAATTTTCTTTCGATGTTTCAAATATGAAATATTCCCCCAAATCCAAGCTTTTGATCTTTGTCTTAGCCAAAATTCTTGTCAACACAATAACGAGTCTTTCACACAAAATAATGGACTAGCTATGGGATCTTTTGGCAGATATTTTCATGTCTTATATTAAAGAAACTATAATGAGTCCCGCTCTAGCTAAAAAACATATTCATTGTTGGTTTAGATATGTAAATGATGTTTTGTCCTTCTTCAAAGGTACATCACGACAATTAAATGTTTTCTTATCCTCCATTAATAATATCCATCCTAACATTTAGTTCACTTACCCTCACGCACCATAATAATATGATTGCTCACAAAATGTCAATTCATCTTTTAGTCCCCGTAGTCACAAATTAGCAACTAACTTTATTGCTATAGCCATTAACAATGGTTTTCTGCCTGAAATTATATTCAGATTAATTGCCAGAAAAAAGCAGAAATTAACATACTCAAGTATCTATCCTTTTACAAAAAATTTTGATTCTTCATCAAAATAAGTTTTCCTCACATATTTTGGAACTGTAAGTGAAAGAATTGCAATTGCAGAATTGTTTTATCGAAACATAATCTAAAAGTTAGCTTCAAAACTCAAAATAAATTGTTCTATTTTTGTCCAATGCTAACGATAAAACAAATAAGCTTAATAAACTTTGAGTATATAAATTAACTTGTTCAGAGTGTGATAACTCTTACATCGGTAGATCTAGTCGTAATATAGGAATTAGATACAAGGAACATTTTCGATCTTTTGACTTTTTTTTAGAAACAGGGCACAATTTTCCAAGTTTTGATGAAGTTACAATTTTACGTAACCAGAATAGAGGTTTCAAATTAAACACACTGGAATCAGTATAAATTTCCCAAGGTAATAAAAATAATGACAATTTAATTTCAAACGATCAATTATATGTGTTCTACAGCATTCTGTTTGATGTCTTGATAACGTAAAATTCCCCATAATCCTCTTGTGCCTTCCTAATATACCTCCGCATTAAAATTTTCTTATCACAATATTAACCCTACCTCATTATCCAATTTCATTTATATTAACGTAACAATGTATTTCCCCAATCGGAACCCCACTTGTTACCTGTGTCTTATATTTTACCATAAATAGCCAAGATTACTAATATTTTCATACATTAATATTGTTTGAAAATGGAACGCTAGTGTCGAAACTATAGTCAAAGTAAAAGTGTTTTATTTTATTGTATCAATTTGTAACAAAAAATACCAAGCAACGCAAAAAGTATTTTATATAGATACGAAGTTATTATGAAAATGCGATGACTTATTATAATTGCGATACATCTGTATTGTAGTCAAAAAAGTAATCGGTTACTTCCTTATTTTGTAATCCGATTAGAGGCATATTATGAGTGTAAACAAAATGCCATGTCAAACGAACACATCATTATTAGTCCAAGCAATAGACGACGGCCTAATGTTAAATTTGCAGAAATTAATACCTGTAAAAAAAATGTTGGCGTATAAGAAATTAAATTTGAAGGTGAGTTTCTATTTTATGCAACTCGATCCGAAATGGCGAACATAACCTAAAAAATTGGCAAAGTTGCAAAAAGCGGTTTTTCTTGAATAAATAAAAAACTATAGCTCGGATCGTAAAAAGTTGAAGGAAAAAGTTGTAGGTATCAAATAGATCTATCGATTCGCTCCCATAATAATTATCGATATCTCGCATACTTTCCGAGTTATATTGAAAAAACCATTAAGAATCGGGGTATCGAGAAATCGTTAACTATTACGTTTCCATACTTGCTATTTGCTGTACGTATAGTTCACCGCAAGTTTGAGAAGCGATTTTTTTTTTGATTCAAAATATTGATAGTTTTTGAAATATATCGATTTTTCGAAAAAAAGGCGCTCCCATAAATTGGCTAGATCTTCTCAACCGGTGGTCCTAGAGTAACGATCCCGGGCTTATTTTCTTCTTGAAGAGTTGTGCTATAATGTTATTGGAGAAATGAAGCGATTTTTCGAGTTTTGAGGATGAAGGAATGATTTTGAAAATCTGCACTTTTATTGAGCATGTTTTTTCAGATAAGTTCTACAAGTTTCATTTTAGGGAAATGTCTTTGACGGAAATCGATTCCTGACTTTTTTTCACGAATTACCAAAAACATTTTTCATCTACGACCTTCTGAACCAGAGATGATTTTTTTATTCCAAAAAAATCTGTAAGACGCAATAAACACTTACAGAAGTGTGCTTTATGGATGCTAATGTTAAATACCTACATTTTCAATAAAAAAATACTGGGATATGTTTTAATGATTGATAGTATTAGAAATTGAGTAACAAATTGAAGCGTACGCGGTTGCCAGAGCGTGCGGCGGAGTGGGGGGAACTGATTTCGTGCGTTCAAAGTGGCTGGTGCTTGCAAAATCTTCAATATCTCGGCTTTTGGATCAGGTACAAAAATTGAGATAAACACGAATATCGTATATATTTTCGCCTTACAAGCAAAACAGCCTCGGAAATATTTTTTTTATATTTCTAATATGTTTTACTTTTACGTCATTTAAATTATTATTTATCATCAAAACAGTGTTTTCCTTGTAATACCTCAAACTTTTTGCTTAGTGAATCATACTGACGTTATGCTTGCGGATGTCTTTTACAATTATTCAATAATTTCAGTAAATAGTTTTTTTATGATATTTAAAATTATTATAAAAGATTTATAAAATTCTTACAATCAAAGTAGCGGTATTCAACAGCCAAACGTCAGTATGATTCACTAAGCAAAAAACGATATTCCCCAGATTAAGTACAAGAGGATTTATGTACTTTATCCAAAAACCGAGATATTGAAGATTTAGCAAGCACAAGCCACTTTGAACGCTCGAAATCAGTTTCCCCAACTGCGGCGGACGCTCCGGCAGCCGCGTGCGCTTTGTTAGTCAATTTCTAATACTATAAATCAATAAAATATATCCTAGTATTTTTTTATTGGAAATGTAGGTATTTAACATTAACATCCATAACGTACACTTCAGTAAAATGTTTTTTGCGTCTTACAGATTTTTTTGAAATAACGTTATTGAAGAAATATAGCGATTTTTTGAATTTCAAAGATGAAAAAATTACTTTGAAAAATTGCATCTTTTTTGAACATGTTTCTTTCAGATAAGTCTTACAATTTGTATTTTAGGGGAATGTCTTCAACGGAAATCGATTCCTGTTATTTTTTTACGAATTACCAGAAAAAAATGTTTCATCTACGACTTTCTGGATCAGAGATAATTTTTTTATAGAATAACTCTTCAAAAATAAAATAAACGTAAAATCGTCACTTTGACTATCCGCCGAGAAGATCTAGCCAATTTATGAGAGCACCTTTTTTTCGAAATTTCGATATATTTCGAAAAAGATTGGGTGACACTTTTTCCACTCCATTTTTTCCACTGGTATATTTTTCCACTAGTTTTTTTTTTCAATAACCTTTTTCCTCTAGTAATGATTTTCCACCAATTCGAAAATAGTATAATTGAAATGATTTGAACAAGTATCATAGCAACGACAGTTTGATACGTTGAACTGACAGTTTGACCTAACACATTGGTCTGACAGTTATCTCCCCTCCCTGTGGAACATGTACGAGCCCGTGTTACAAAATCTGTCGAGGATCAACAATGTGTCGGAAGATTGGCACAACAGATTCCAGGTGGTTGTGGGAAAAAACCACCCTAGTCTTTACGCCTTCCTCCTCGAGCTACAGAAAGAACAAGGAGACACCGAGGCCATGATCCGCGAGCTGGATTTAGGCCACAAAATTAAAAAACTACACAGCAGTCCAGAGTGAAAAACGAAGAGCGAATAAACAATTTAGTTCGCCAATATGAAGATAGGAAAAGTGGAGGCGAAGCTTTGGAATATTTAAAAGCTGTCGGTCACCATATACAATTTTGATATCCTGTTTGATATCCATTTATAAAACTACTAAATGTATTAAAAAATAAACTGGAGGAAAAAATAAACTGGTGGAAAAATGTATTAGTGGAAAAATATATTAGTGGAAAAAGCGGACTGGAAAAAGCAGAGTGGAAAAAATGGAGTGGAAAAAATGGGTCCAACCCTTCGAAAAATTATCAATAGAATTTGATTTAAAAAAAAATTGCTCTTCAAACTTGCCATGGGCTATACGTACAGCAAATAACAAGTATGGAAACGTGATAGTTACCGACTTCTCGATAACCCGATTTTTAACGGTTTTTTCAATATAACTCGAAAAGTATGAAAGATATCGATAATTATTATGAAAACAAATCGATAGATCTATTTAATATTCAACTTTTATCGATCCGAGCTATAGTTTTTTACTATATTTAAGAAAAACCGCTTTTTGCAACTTTGCCAATTTTGTAGGTTATGTTCGGCATTTCGGATCGAGTTGCATGAAACAAAAACACACCTTCAAATTTAATTTCCTATACGCTCATATTTTTTTTTCAGGTATTAATTTCTGCACGCATTTCTGTCTAATGCATGGACTATATGTAAAGAACATAATGGAGTTGAGCTTCATTAATTGAAGGAAATTTTAATGAATAAAGCATAAACATAAATAAAATAGCTATTATAAGTTCGATTTTCACTAGTTTGATAAATAAATGTAACTATAGTTCCTCTAACATCGTAGCTTCTTTAAACAAATATTACAAAGGCAACTTTCTAATATTTGTTTCAAGAAGCTACGGTTTTAGCGAACTATTGAAAATCGAACTTTTAATAGTTATTTTGTTTAGAGTTAGAATTAATTTTCATCACGTAATGGCTGATCTATTCAAGAATGCATTTTCGTATGCAATGGCTTGAAAAAAAATGTTATGTACCTACATCAACAAGTGGAGATTCAGATTCTCTCGTGAGTTCTCTTCAAAAGTCTGCCACAACTAATAAGCTCTAATTTTGATATATTATTTACTGAGGCCTCATTGTTACGTAACGTATCTCTTCAAAGTTGAAACTGTTCGATAGTATACTGTATTCAATATTTGTTAGGAAGTCGGTACCGTAAAGTATCCATAAAGCTATTATAGAAACGTATTTTTCAAGTTAAAAAATACTATTTTAAAATGAATTCAGAAGATTAGGGATTGATGAAAGTTTCAAACTATAACTATTTTTCATCATTTGAGTTTCGAAACAGCCTAATATATCGGTTCAATTAGATTATCAGACAGGCAGTGGCGTAGCGAGTCAACTATACGGTGGGACTTGCTGAAAAGTGCAGTGAAGAGAACAGTGAAACAGGAAGCTCAAACCAATTGGAGTGCTAGATATGACGCTGTCGGTGTCGTCTTTGAACATCTGGATTCTATTTTGGATCTGCTCGAAAAAATGAGTGAAAATCCAGAATTGACGCCAGAAACTAGAAATGAAGCGGGAAGCCTTGTACACAGAATGCTGACGTTCGACTTTCTCAGCCTTCTCTAGTTTTGGAATCAAGTTTTGCTGAGAATTGAACGCGTTCAAAAAAGACTGCAAGATCCTGCAATGAATTTTGCAGATACTGCCAACGACCTCGACTCTCTCCAACACGACTTAGCCAACATTCGAGACGATTTGTGTGCTACCGCGATTGCAGACGCGGAACAAAAATGTGACCGAACGTCGAACGGAAAAGAAGAAGACGTCGCCGAAAGCCTGGAGAGTTAGCCGAAGATGCAGGCGTTTCAGCAGAAGAAGAACAACGTCGCGTTTTGGCAAACGCTATTGATAGGCTCCAGGTTGAATTCGACAATCGTTTTCAGCGTCTTCGTGATCTGAACAAGAAGTTTGGCTCCTTCTTGAGTGCTGCAGAGTTGATGAGTGGTTCAGAATTCGATTGCGTGGAAAAACAGTGTGAAAGTTTCGGAGAATTTTACGCTACAGATGTTGACGGCACTGGCTTGCATAACGACATCGTTGACTGCAGAATGTTACTACGTTCACCGGAAAATGTCATCGATACCCCTATCGAACTACTTCGATTTCTTATACAGTACGGTAAAGATGTTTTTCCGAATTTAAAAGTTGCGTTATAGATTCTGCTAACTGTCTCCGTATTTATTGCAAGTTGTGAGCGGTCCTTCAGCAAGTTAAAGTTAATATTAACTTATCTACGGGCATCAATGGAGCAACAAAGATAGTCGGACTTAGCTCTGTTGAGTATAGAGAAAGAGACTCTCGAATCGATTGATGCATCACGCATAATAGATACGTTTGCATCAATGAAAGCGCGTAAAATACATATCTAGATTTATTGTTCAATGAATATATGTAAGTTTAAAAGAAAGGTACTTAAAACTATTAAAAACTGTGTTCCCTTGTTTCTTTCATTAAGTATATTTGGCAATGTTGCTACGAAAATAAATATTGTTAAGAATCAAGAGGCTGGAACGGGGGGAGGGGGTGGGGGTGCAATTATGATAGCTGTCCACGGGCGCGCATAATCCTCGCTACGCCTCTGCAGACAGGGCTTAATACACTAGTCTTTGAATTTCATGCACAATTGTTTCAAACGCAAAATTCATACAGTTCCTGTATTTTCCGAATTAACATGAGTTTTTGATATGGATTGATGATGTTATGTTGAGTTCCACTACATTTTATTGACGTCCATTGGTTTTTAGATAGTGATCGGAAGGAGGAAGACATAATTGGGCATGGTTATTCTGACTATGATTAGTAATCAGTATCAAACGTAGGCTCTTCTTGAAGACGGACATTAGGGCCTTTTTCATTCTCGCTATTTATAAACGACCTTTTGTACACATTATGATATTATATTTTACATCAATTCGTTGAGACATCAGCGGCCATATAAAAATCTTTAGTTCAGGAACTTCCCGTAAACTGTTTGAAATGCTGTACTTGCTCTCAAACCTATTCCCGACTCAGGAGAGACCTGAAATTCAGCATACCTTGGCTAGGTGGATCACAACCATGTTGTTCCAGCGATAGGTAATGACGCACCATGGTGGTAGCGAGTGATAAACAATATCCGAAGGTGTCCTCAGGGACAAGTTATGACTCCTCTCCTCTGGTGCCTGATGGTAGACATTTTAATAACCAACCTGAACCCATTCCATTAAAATAAGTCCTCTATTGGATCCATTGAATATCGAATAGAACATCATTCCGAATCTACTGCCAAATTTGCTTTGAATGAATTCTATAAATCCATATTGTAAAATTAAACACTACTACGTTGGTATCACTTTTATTTGTAACTTCCGTTACTCGAGTTTCAGTTTTATTACGCCATCTTCAGACGGTATTAAAAAAACGGAAGTTACAAATAAAAATGATATCAACATAGTAGTGTTTGATTTAACAATATGAATAAAGTTTAATATCACAAGAACACAAGAAAAGTAGTGAAACGATAGAATTTTTTATTCTATGAGTTCTTAATGCCATATTATTAATATCAACATTCATTTCAAAACTTGGTACCACCACGGTACTACGATATCGAGTACTCATAACCAACCTAACACATGACAAAAAGACCAAAATATGTCACGCCATCTATGAAATAGAAGTCCCACTAAGAAATCAAGCAATCAACCACATTGACAGATTTCTCGAACTGGGCACTTAGAGGTAGCCTCACTATAAATCACTGAGTGCCACGAGAGTAGCGCGTTTCTGTCCAGTGACCTATGCCCCTTAACCTATACACCGTTCTCATGGCTTCAGCTTTTATGAATAAATGTAGAGGTGGTATTCCAGCGAGAGCCTCAACAGCCCTCGTTGGAGCCGACCTCATATCACTCGTGATACCTGCGCATTCAACCCCCTGTAGTCGATCCAAGGGGCGTTGGGGCATAGCAGTTCTCGTCCCTGGCCACCACATACCTATGGCAAAGGTGATCATAGGTGTAATCGTGTACATCAAATACAGGATATGTGACTGTATTCTTCATGTGCTACTGTATGCTCTTCTGCACCCCCAAAAGGACACAGGAGCCTTCATATTCTAGATGTTCTCTCCAGGTCAGCTTTGAGTATAGGACTACTTCCAGAAACATCACCAATTCCTTAATTTGCAACAAAACTTTCAGAGATATAAACCTGCGGCAGTGCGCCTAACTTGTGTATCTTGGTAACCAATATGATCTCCGTCTTGTCAGGGTGCAAACCTTACCTCTTTTAACTCCTCCAAGAATCCATCGAGCACGAGACACCACAGGAGAGGAGTTAATACCCTTTCCATTTGAACAGTAACACTACCTACCCGCATATTTAGCCTTTTGGGGATATTGAGTATTCATCCAATGAGGATTTCAACCGCCAGCAATTTTGTTTATTGGTGGTAATTTGCACAAATTGTTGCCTCATTAGAAGATACGATTTTTTTAAATAAGCAAGGATTTGCATTGGACAGTTCCATCATTATCTTACAAAATTGCACTCGTCGATGAAAGTCATCATCGTACAATTCTTGCACCAAGTGCATTTTGTACGGATGAAATATTTGCTTATAAAGAAGTCTAAAAACTGCATTTTCGGCGGTTCAATATGTGAAACACCCTTCACGAGGGTTGATTGTGGATTTTCTTGCCCCATTAAAAGAGCATTTATTTCTTGAATCGTTGAAGTGAAATGACACACTGAATCCAAATTGTATTAGACATATGTAATTAACAAGTTGCAATTATTGTTTCCACGGCATTGCAATCGCTGCTTCAACAACGTCTGCTCCAATATTGGCAGTCCTATTTGAATACATTTTGGTAAATATCTCCCTTATTAATAAACTGATTTTTATATATAAAAATTCTCGGGAAATAGGTCACAATAACACTTTGTTTTAACTATTCGTCTTTACGTACGTTTCGGTCTCACGACCATCATCAGAAGACTTACTATGTCTAAAAAGGGGGTTTATTAAAACTAATTATAGCACAAGCGTCCAAATCGCACAATTAAACTTCAATTAAAAGAGCCCACGCCGTCGAAACGAACAGAACCACGAATAATCGAATTGTATCGTCAGAATTAATGTATAAAAATTATTTTTTTGTAGTAAGAATCCGCTATTCAGTAATATTATTAAAATATATGAGTGCGTATTGATTGGTATTCTCACAACAAATGAGAAGAACGAAGTTATTTGTCAAGTATCTACTTTCGAAACCAGATGTGTAGGATTTATGACAAGGCCCTTAAGAACGGTTTCAGGCCTGTACTGGGAAATAACAATTACGAATTCTTCCTAAAAACATTTTCTACACTTATAAAGACGTATGTAAGAATTTGCAAGAGATTATTTAATCAAATTAGTATAAATATGACTTAGATTTTGTGTGTCTACCCTATGATTTACAGATTTGGGGTCCCGTTTTATGTGAATCATCTCCAGGATAGATCTTTTATAATAATTAGTTTCCTTAGTTAAGATGTTAACATTTTTGTAATCAAATTGATGGTTATAATCAAAGCAATGCTTAGCAAGGGCGGTGGAATTTTCTAAGTTGTTATTTCTTGTGCTATATTTATGGCCGTACATTCTTTTTTGTAAATATTGTTTAGAGATTCCAGTATAGGTTCCATCACAAAGTGTGGAAAAAATGTTTGAAAAAGTATGATATAAATGTTGCGCATAAACCTACTAACTGTGTTGGGAAATATTTCTCAAATCTAAAACCGTGAATACCCAAAGATAAACAAACCCACACAGTGTATAAATTGAATTGTTTAGATTGTGATGGAACCTATACTGGAATCTCTAAACAATATTTACAAAAAAGAATGTACGGCCATAAATATAGCACAAGAAATAACAACTTAGAAAATTCCACCGCCCTTGCTAAGCACTGTTTTGATTATAACCATCAATTTGATTACAAAAATGTTAACATCTTAACTAAGGAAACTAATTATTATAAAAGATCTATCCTGGAGATGATTCACATAAAACGGGACCCCAAATCTGTAAATCATAGGGTAGACACACAAAATCTAAGTCATATTTATACTAATTTGATTAAATAATCTCTTGCAAATTCTTACATACGTCTTTATAAGTGTAGAAAATGTTTTTAGGAAGAATTCGTAATTGTTATTTCCCAGTACAGGCCTGAAACCGTTCTTAAGGGCCTTGTCATAAATCCTACACATCTGGTTTCGAAAGTAGATACTTGACAAATAACTTCGTTCTTCTCATTTGTTGTGAGAATACCAATCAATATGCACTCATATATTTTAATAATATTACTGAATAGCGGATTCTTACTACAAAAAAATAATTTTTATACATTAATTCTGACGATACAATTCGATTATTCGTGGTTCTGTTCGTTTCGACGGCGTGGGCTCTTTTAATTGAAGTTTGATTGTGCGATTTGGACGCTTGTGCTATAATTAGTTTTAATAAACCCCCTTTTTAGACATAGTAAGTCTTCTGATGATGGTCGTGAGACCGAAACGTACGTAAAGACGAATAGTTAAAACAAAGTGTTATTGTGACCTATTTCCCGAGAATTTTTATATATAATTCATACTGGGTCAAGAATCTTATTATTAAACTGATTTTGAAAAACTTTTCAGTGTTAAGAAACTTATACTATCCCAATACACCAAGTTGGCGTCACTTTGGAGAGCCACCGGCGACCGACCACCTCACGTGACGAGGAGTGTAGGTTGTGGGTTGCCAAGACAATTAGTTGGATTTCGAATCGAGTCCGCGTCGTGTACAACATGACGTTAAATTAGGAACCGTGTCATTGCTATATTAAGTTGAAACCTAAGCGACATTGCAATGATTGGTTGTTGAAAACCGGCGGTGATTGTTCGTTCGTTGTGAATAGTGTCATTATGTCATATCATAGATAACTCTACTCGGTAGTAGAGTTATCTATGTGTCATATTTCACGTTGATTCTGAGTGATAATTTCAAGTTCTGAAAAACTGGAATATTCAAGGAAAGAAGGAATTACAAAATCCAGCTTTGAAGAAACAGATGAAAATTTAAATGAAGAGAATAATCAATACTGGCTTATGGAGTTATACCATAATTACCTGTTACGATTATAAGGGGCAGATGAAATAGATTCTGTCAACTATTTGACTAAGTATCAATAATAAATATGAAAATATTATTGTAGATCTAAAATATACTGTTATTTCTAGGTATTATTTTCAGGATGAAGGAAGAATTATAATGTTGACCTACTATTACAGAAATCAAAACAAACATGGCAATAGAATTATTAAACAACCTACTGAAGATTAATCAACCGAAGAGATATGCGAGGGTAACTATCGAGAAGCTACTGGACACAATCTATGACCTAGTAGGCATAAAAATGGGAGGAGGATTTAGGATATTCGTCAAATGCGAACAGGTATCATGACTGAATTATACAGAAGCTCGCAAAAATATGGAGGTAAACGATGACTCTCAATTATATGGACAATTTACGCTAAAATCGTTGAGATCCATCACAACATTTACTGTAAATTTAAAGCAATTATGCGAGAACGAATGTAAGACACTATACTGAAGAGTATGAAGAGAACCTTGTGTAGGCATGCTCACTTGGTGAGAAGGTATGAAGAGGCAATGGGAGCTAACTCTGTTTTAGATGAAGTTTCAAAGTGAAAATTCACTAGTCAAACCACAGGACCAAGAGGAAATCAACGAATTCATCAGAGAGAAGATAGGAGAGGCAAATTAGGTAGCAGATGAGGACAAGATACAAAAGTAAACAAGAGTTCAGTTTCAAGCAGTATATTGGCATTGCCCAAGGGAATTATGTTTAGTGAATTGTACAGATGGTGTCCTTTAAACAATCTCTATTTTCCATTATCGTATAATTCAAAATATGAACCTATTGTATAATGTAGTGGTTTATTTGTATATACTTAATATATTTAAGGACTTAATGAATAAACTCGATTAAACTCAGTTAATTTCGTCAGTTTAGCTAGTTCAAATGAAGTGACTTTTACTTACCAAATTGGGAACATCAATTTAAAAGAGGTGGATAATATAAGAGATTTGGGTGTGCTATTTGACAAAAAACTTAATTTTGATCTTCATATAAATAAAATTGTTAAAGAAGCCCTTAGCCTATTGGGATTTATAATACGTTGCAATATCAACGCTATTAAAATGCTCTATAACTCTCTGCCAAGGAGCGAATTAGAATACTGTTCAATAATTTGGAGTCCTCAATATGATAAATATATTCAATTATTAGAAAAATGTCAAAATAGATTTTTACGATACCTACACCATAAACAGGATGAGTTTTATCCAACCTATCCATTTCTAAAATCAAGTAATGAGTTAAGACAAAAATTCGACTATACTAGTTTAGAAAAGCGTCGGAATAATTCTCAAATAATGTTTATTTATAAATTATTAAACATAAAATTGATGATATGGCATTACTAGCCCAAATTAAATTAAGAATACCTGATATACGTACAAGACATTCCAGTCTTTCTTTATTTCATATTCCAGCTAGTAGGACGAACAGACACAGTAACTCGCCATTAATAAAAATGTGCATTTCATGTAACAATCGTTGCATAAATTTTGACATTTTTGCTGATACTATTACTGTATTTAGACTAAAATTGGGTGATTAAGAAACGTTATATTTTATTTATCACAATTTGCATATGTATATATATATACATATGTTAGGTTTAGTAAATTCTCTGTAATTGTTTTTTTTTTCTAAGAACTGTAGGGATATTAGATAAATAAATAAATAAATAAATGAATAATGAACCTGATAGGTAATTGTTTTCATAAAATATATCACAGTACTTTATATCTAGGTTAAATCTTAACCTCAGGAGCACTATAAATAAGAAACAATCACCCTTATCCAATAACAATACTGTTAAAGGTCTGATTACCCTGTATCTCATTTATAGTGTTACTGTGGATTCACAGCGTGAACACTTTTATAGTTCGATTATCCTACTACACAATTTGGGTATCTTCTACGATATCATTGCTCTCTATCTTCAATTCCAATTATCAATGTAACTTTAAAATTAATAAATAATACATTTAAATATTTAAACTATTTTATTTAGACACATCAGATATTCATCTTACATAAACTATATGATTTTAATTAACATATTGAATGCATTGAATGGTAGACTTCCGCAGATAGCTAACCTGGGAATAAGCCGATCAAATTTGTACCCTCAATTCCGAAAGTCATGTTCTAAAATTGAATAAGCTTCTTGCTTCCCAACGTCCTCAGCAACAACCATGCAGATCAACCCCTCTCGTGAATACTGTGGTTAATTTATCTTCACATACCCTTTCTGAAGCCGAACAATCAGTTCTATCTAAAGGTTCTAATTTCGTTCTCTCCCCCAAAAACATGCCTACGACATTCATTATTTTTGCTGTAGAAGCATCCCTACCCAAGATTCCCCATCTCGCAGCAGATGAAATTTGTTTCGAAACTGCTAAAATTCTTCGTCATTCCAACATTCCTAAATCAAATTGCCCTAAACCTTTAATCCAAGCTCTTAATTAACTCAAATCAAATCCTGACTTAGCTATTTTGAAAGCTGATGAAGGAAATTCAACTGTTGTCATGAATCATTCAGATTATGATAACAAAAGATCTCATTCCCTCTATAGAACGTTCAATTTCACAAACTATCCGTCATTCTTCCCTTCCTGATCCAGATAAGAAATCCCCCATCGTTCAAGAAGCCCCCGATTATATGGTTTGCATGAAATTCATAAACCTTCAGTTCCCTGAGACCCATTATAAGCACTATCAGATCCCCTACTTATAAACTCTCTCGATATCTGTCATCTATTCTCAAACCTCTTGTAGGTAATTCCAACAGTTTCATCCTAAATTCTGTCATTAGTTGAAAAATTCCAAATGAGATGCATTTTTTGTATGTACGAGTTCAACCAAGCTTCTCCTGGTAAAACAAATATGGCACATTTTTTTCTATTGTGTTTCTGAAGCAAATGGTGAAAACCACATCTCGATACAGGTTGCCAGTAAAAAATTGAAGGTTTTGGTCTTTTTACGGCTATATTTCCTCGTCTATGACGCGGAATCCATCCAGAAGCCAAGATTCCTCAATATTGAATGCAGTCAAACGAAATAGTAATTTTCACGAAAATATATTGATACAATTCAGTAAAAAAAGTAAAATTGTGTAGAAACAATTAACGTGACTTTGATATATAGAAGTAGCAATATATTTTTGTAGAAATTAATACTTATTTCGTTTAATTTTGTTCAGCAACATGTTAATTACTAATTTTGGAAAATGTCATTCATATAAATGATGGAAGCAGAATTTCAACAATGATAGTGCCATGTCCACTTAGCTCAATGTCAGTTCGAATTTTGTGACAAACAGAACTTATTATTTAATGTTTGTTTTCAACACGCTCTGATGGTTGCAGGAGTTCAGGTCAATTTTTTGTTATTTTCGTTATAACAAAAATCATTAATCTATCTATCGCAAGAGGTACTTTGCAATTTGAATTTTTAAAGTTGTTTTTGCTAGCCCTTAGAAACGAAGAGGTGGGGATAGAACGTTGCATGCCTGAATGGCAATTTAAAAATAGGAATGGCCATGTCCGAGCATTTTATAGAATTTTTCCGTTAATTTTGGGAGGCACTGTATATGCAAGTAATCGATTTTTGAGACTTCTAGTCACGATTTGAGGGATACTATTTCCTGGCTTGCATGAGTAAATAAGCTATGACAAGCAGTTCTTCTCCTCAAATACTTTCCAGTATCTTACTCTAATTGTGAGACCATGTCAAAATCGTTTATATTCTCAAGGCGAGAAGCTCTGACTCCACACAAGCCAAATCTTTCCGCCATATCAGCTTGACATCCAGATGGAAAGGCTGATCGATAGATATAGCAAAGACGGATTTTCCGCTTAACCATGGACATTACGCCCACCAAGTAGGCAAATCAACCGAGACAGCCCTTCATCTGGTTACCCAGATCGAAGGGACAGTGCGAGCTAGGCATATTCTTGAACATCGAAGGTCGTTCGATAACACCTCCTTCAAGTCCATGTGCCATGCTGGGGAGAGACCTGGATGAGGCTACGTTTTATGCACAACCCTATTAGTCGAGTCAAATAGGTATTTCATTACGAAAATCGGAAGATATCAACCGATTTTGATGAAACAAAGTGCATTCGATTCGGGATGACGTCTAGAAAAAAGCTTACCGGTTAGTTTTTTGTGCAAATTTGTTATTTTTTTTTAAACTAAAAATTGACCAATATTTGACTAATTATTGGGAAAATTTAGTCGGGGGTTTTCGGGGTCGCTGATCACGATTCTGAACTCAGATTGGCCAAAATCGAACTCCCCAGCTGGTAATTGGCCACTTTAATTGGACAAAATTAATAATTTTTTCTTAGTTTCATCGCAAATAGATAGGAAAAATTACTCGGGGGTTTTCGGAGTCGCTGATTACGATTCTGAAGTCAAATTGTTAGTTTTGATGGAATTTTGGAAATTGGTATAACTATATGTACACGACTTGGTAGATGTGTCTCTCGCAGACGCGCGGCTAGCTTGTGTGAGATGGAGAACACTGAACTTGCCATCGTAGTGTCAGGTCGCGGGTGAATCTTGAAAGGACCGAAGTTTTTCTTTTTACGAGGAAATGGAAACTAGGACCCTTACTAGAGATTCTTGTGTTGGGAATGACCTTGCACTTGGAAGGCTCAGTGAAGTACCTTGGAGTTATCCTCGATGCTGAACTAAGCTGGAAAATGCACCTAGAAGCCCGGGCGATGAAGGCCGTTGAATCTTTATGGGCATGCAGGAGAGTTTTCGCAAGCACATGGACTTTACGGTCGCAGGTTCTGCACTGTATCTATACTGCCATGATCCGCCTGATCATAACTTACGTCGCCGTTGTGTAGTATCCAGGGACAGAAACGATTATGTCCGGTCTGGCACTGGACAATGCTCGGCGATTTGCCTCCGTAGGAATAACGCGGCTGTGAGGACCGCCCTCGCTAGGGCTCTGAATCTGAATAAATAGTGGCTCTACGTTTGGCGTGGTGCCCCTGGTATGAGCAGAAAATGCATAAAACTGGTGACAGGATTTCGTACAAGATACTGTCATCTACACTTAATGGGCATTGTTGATGACCCAGGTTATAATAGATGCGGAGAAGCGGACGAAACTGTCTCTCATATCCTAGTGGAATGTCCAGCACGGGCTTCTCTCAGACTACAATACATCGGCAACACATACCTGCAGCCTGAGGCCACAAGAGACATCAGTTCATGTGAAATTCTAGCTTTCGGCGCCGCTTTAGACCTGCTGGAATGTGTCAAGGGGCACACAATGGACCCAATCAAACGGTCTAAGTGCTCTGGACTTGTCTGCCCCCATTTTGATTGATTAATTGATTGAACTCAGACCTAAGCAGCGCATGCGAAACATTTTCGTGCAGAATTCCATGCTGTGTCAGTGAAAGTCCGTGAATTTTAACGTGCTTATTACAGTGAAAGTAAAGAGCTAATTGAGTTCATTTAATGCGCAAACAATCAACAGAAGAAAGTTCAAGAGATTGAGTGAAGTTTCATTCTGTGACAATTTAAAATAGCAAATGTTTATTTTCAGTTGCGTTGTTAGTATTAGACGTTCATGTTGATTTTATGAGCTATAGTGGTTTCTTTTATAACCCTTTGGTACATCCAGAAATTTTAGTTGTTCTTGAGTGTTAGTATTCCTTCAGTTACTGCAGTTTTGAAATAGCTGTATATATTTTTAGCTAGTATTATGAATGTATAGTTTAGTTATCATTCGAAATTATGTTCGAAATAACATTCGATCACATATTCTACTTGTTTTTCGTTGCTCAGAAAGATTATTAATTATATACTAATATGATTCTGTTTTTCTACTACTCCATTTCTGTAATATTTTGGTCAGATCTTTCCTAAAATCATTTACTATCCTGTAGTGTAAACTGTTTACTCTAATGATGACTATTTGGGAGCTGAAAAGTCCTTATGACTTTGTTATTATTTTTCTATTTTTAGTGGATAAGGGTGATCATTTCGTACTTATTAGTGTTATAGTGAATTCACAGTTGTGAAATCTTTTAGTTTATAAGTTATTGCCATTTCCGTTTGCCGCATCCAGATCTACCCTCCTCCGATTTGTGATAAATACTTTATAAATTGAAAGTAACTTACATTTAACCGGGAGCCCGACAAGTTTTGTTGTGTAGAGTTCTCAAAATAGCGAAAAATGATACTAATTGGACTGAGTACGATAAAATAGATTTAAGAGGACTTAAATCCAATCAGTTTTCAGAAAAGCTTTATGAAACCATTTATTCTGTTTATACCTCGGTTTCAAATGACAAATGAAGAATATGAATTCTTATTGTGTTGATTCATAAAGGGAATACAGTTATGGAATGTTCGTATTGTTGTGCCTTCTTACATTTATATTATAACAAAGGTAGGTTCTATGTTGTAGATGGATAATTGCAAATATCTTTGATGCAATATTTTTGTATTTGATTGGTGTTATATTATTGGCATTGTGAAATGCAATTAACTTTTCATATGTTATTTTTATTATATACAGGCTAGGAACAACTATTTTTTTCCTATACGCCCTATACCAAAAGTATCAACTTAACAAATAAATTATTGTTAAGGTAGGTAGGCACGCCATTCAGTAATTTTATAAAATTTAAAAGCAGCGGACCTTTCAAAAAAATAAAACTCATTCTGTATACATCCCTTGTGAAGATTTTTCCCAATACATCGATAAAATATTGAATGGACAAAATGGACATAAATATACAAGGAATTCACTGCACTCAATGAATATATAAAGGACACAAGCCATTCATTTGACCACAACAATACAAAAATGTTATATATTGAAAAGGATAACTATAAACCTTTGATATTAGAAAGAAACCAAATTAGTTCAGTTGTTTTGAAGTATCACTTTCTTTTGTCTATTCAATCTAACCTCAAAAGAAACATACTAATACGTATTACCTGACAGAGCTCAAACTCCATAGAATTATCTTAAATATTTAAACATGTAAGGGTGATGGAATAATTTTTAAAATATGTAATTCATAGAAAACATTAAAATTTTAAATATGGAATGGCTATGTTAAGTATTTGGTTAGCGGATTGCGATCTTTTCCATAAACATCAACCTAATAATTGACCATTGGCTTTATTAACATTTTCACTCATTAACTATCCAATGTTTAAAGCAGTCTTAATTCGATTTTAATACACAAGTCGACTGCAGACTCAAGTCATTATTTAATCATTCTTTTCTAAATTGAATTGAAACACTAATTACCAGAACAGTTTTTTCATGAAGAATAAACTGTCAAACGTGAAAATCAAGTTTTATTTTATTCCTAGTAGGAATACAGAACCGAAATGCCAAGTAGTAATATAACAATACACAAATGGTTCATAATATACAGAGCCTTAGAGATCATAGAAATGGCTACTTGAGGATGTAACGGGAAAAGTGTCCAGAACTTTTTTGTGGTCAATGTAATTCACTCGATATTTTTTATGTAGATAGCTGATCTAATTTGAAAACTTTTCTTACTCTTAGAAAATTTTGATAAAATCAACGGATTAGCTTGAAAAAATTAATTTTCGAGTCTCTGCAATTTTGGCTTACTAATTTTACTGGATTAAAATACCTTAGTTGCCTTTGCTTTTCTAATGTCATTTTGGCATTTGAAGAATTTATTCTCAAAACTGTCAGTTTTTACTTTGCTTTCCGTAAAAATTTTATAAAATTATGGCTCAAAATTTCACTAACACTGAAATGGTTGATATGTTATTGATTTATGGACTTTGTCGTTGTAATGGCCGGAGCAGAGAAGGATATCCGCATCGCAGAATTCCAAATCGGCAAACCTTCGAGAAACTGGCAAATTTGAAGCAAATCGCAGAGAAACTGGACGCAGACGGACAAGAAGGACGTTAGAGCTCGAAGAAGCGATACTGGAAGCGGTTGAAACTGAACCTGGGATAAGCACACTACGTTTGGGACTTCGTATTGGAGCCTCAAAATCATTAGTTCATAATGTACTGAAAGAAGAACTGTTGTATCCCTATCATATTAAAACAGTTCAAGACTTATTGCCCATGGATCCAGGTCATCGGCTAGATTTCTGTCGGCTTATTGTCCAAAGACAAAACGCAAACCCCAATTTTTGTAGAAGAATTCTGTTCACGGACGAAGATACTTTCACGAGATGTGGTCTTTTTAACCTCCATAATGAACATTTCTATGCTGATGAAAATCCTCATGAAACGGAAGTTATATATTTTCAGAATCAAACTAAAATCAATGTTTGGGTTGGAATTGTGCATAACTTTATTATTGACCCTACCGTTATACCCGATCGATTGAACAGGGAGAACTACTTGAACTTTATGGAACAAAGGCTACTTGAACTGTTGGAAGACTTGCCCTTACACATTCGTCGTGGCCTGGTTTATCCATGATGGTGCACCTCCTCATTTCACATTAGCTGTGAGGCGACATTTGAATGCGGAATATCCAGATCGCTGGATAGGTAGAGAACACGATGCACCAGTGAACTGGCCGGCCCGCTCCCCTGATTTGACGCCCTGCGACTTCTTTCTATGGGGCGCTTTGAAGTCGAAAGATTATGCAGCTCTAGTAAACACACGAGAGGAATTGTTGCAACGAATTTATCATGAAGCGGATTTATTGAAGAATGATCCTGGAGTACTAGCCAGAGTTCAATCCAATTTCTTGAAACGAATTAGTTTGTGTATTCAGGAAAATGGGCAATATTTCGAACAATTGATGCCTTAGCGATTTCCCAAAAAGTTTTGTTGTTTCTTTTAATTTAGCATTTGTTTTTCCTAAATAATCACATCGTTTCCTTATTTCTATTGTTTTTATTATTCGTGTTTTACCGAGATATTAACCATTTCAGTGTTAGTGAAATTTTGAGCCATAATTTTATAAAATTTTTACGGAAAGCAAAGTAAAAACTGACAGTTTTGAGAATAAATTCTCCAAATGCCAAAATGACATTAGAAAAGCAAAGGCAACTAAGGTATTTTAATCAAGTAAAATTAGTAAGCCAAAATTGCAGAGACTCGAAAATTATTTTTTTCAAGCTAATCCGTTGATTTTATCAAAATTTTTTAAGAGTAAAAAACGTTTTCAAATTAGATAAGCTATCTACATAAAAAAAAATAGATTGAATTACATCGACCACAAAAAAGTTCTGGACACTTCTCCCGTTACATCCTCAAGTTTGAGTCATTTCTATGGTCTCTAAGGCTCTATGCTCCGCTCTCAAAAACGGCTATTATTGACAGTAACTCATCTGCCAAATATTGTAAAAGTCCTCCATCACGTTCTCAAGTTATACCGGAAAAACAAAATTATTTTTGTTACTTTGAAGCCCTCTACCGGCTAAACAAGACACTTGAGGAAAAAGTAAAAAGGCTCATCAAATTTTTTTCGAATCGAAGAATCTTCGGTTTTATTTTAGCCACGCAGTTCGAGGACATCCTGTATATCATTTCATAAATCACTTCATTAAGGTGCTAGCTAGACGTATAGTCGACACCCCTACACTAAATTAACACGAAAAAATCAGGCGATAATTTTGTGTTGATTAAAATATATTATAAAAAAGCGGAAGTTTTTGTTATATATTTGAATTTTTAATCATTTGTCATATATTACAAATCTGGCTCACGTTACGGACGGAATACATGCTGTGAGAAGAACAATGGTATAATAATATATTATGGTTCTATATGTTTGTGCTCTTCATATACAAAAAAGCGTAAGTTTATGCTATTTCTGTTAATTATGCATCATTTATCGCTTTGGCCGAGTATATGAACTTAATCTACAGATTTGAGGGAATAAATAATTTTATCCGATGGCATGTCATAAAGACAACGTTATGTCACTCAATTTTGATGACATAAGGAAGCTCATTATGGTACTTAGTTCCATAATGAATTCATTATGGGTCTAAGTACCATAATGAAATTCTATGTGAAAAACATGTAATGGTGAGATCAAAAAAGTGTATTCAAAATGCATAACTATGTACAAAACTATTTATTATAAATGGTAAAAGAGCAATTACTACAATTTGCAATATTAATTCCAATGGATTCTAGAGTTTTTACATCAGTAGTTGATGATTTTTGGTAAACTTGTAATCCTGTTTGGTTGTTGGCACCAAAAATTGCTTCCGATATTTTTTTCTTTTGCTTTTCCGAATTTTCGATGTAACTTTCAGCAACAGTATTGCTTTTCCATCTGCCATCGCGTTTCTCGGTACACAGATCAGCTCCAGAATCAGCCAAAAATGAAGCAGACGATCGCCGAAAACAATGTCCGGTATATTCTTCAGGGTGAGGTAAATTCAAAAAAGTGGCAATAGCTTTTGGCATTTTACCAAAGGTGTGTATTCCAACGGGTTGTTTTGTGCATTTCTTATTTTAATAAGTGACAAAAAAACGTAGATGGTTTGTGTTGCATGGTCGTATTTTCACATATTGTATGACAACTTCTACTATATTCAATCCTGGGATATTCCCCGAAGTTACAAAAAATTCTCGCATTACCTTTGTTTTTGTATTCGGTAAAGTATCTATTACATTTTCAACAAGCATATTTGTCAATTCCTCTCTTCTGCATGCTCCACTTAGTCCAATTATCATAGCAACTTTTTAAAATGAATATGTATCATCTGATGCTTCCGTTAAAAACTTTGTAACATGTTTAGTAAAAATTTTGGATTTTTTAGATCCGTAACCTTCTGATTTACGTTTTAGTAATGAAACCAGCTGTAGGTACTTACTAATATCGACGTTTTTTCTTGTTGATAAAATACTTCTTATCATCGAATAATACGACCAAAGAGAAGATTGTTTTCTTTCCTTAGATAAGCATTCAAAGTAAGCCAACAATACTTTCTCATGAGTGATATTCTTGATTTTCTTAGCAGAACACCATTCTTCGTACCGATTAAACACCATTTCATATACACTCCGTGATTTTTCCGGCAAAAGGGAGTCCACGATATTTCGCGTCATTTCTTCCCAATCAGAAGGTAAACTACCAGTTTCAGAATCACTCATTATCATTTAAATTATATTAAATTCTACGTGACAATTGTGTTTGACAGCGATAAATAAATATTACCGTTACAACCTGACGTTGTCAAGGAAATGGCAAACCACAGCTCACTCACCTACTAATATTTGAAACTACACATATACTTACTCCTTTAAAAATAGTTGTCATTGTGACATGTCAAAAATGCAGTTTTTAATTTTTCGAAAACGTATTAATATAAATGGCATGAGATAAAATTTTGTATGTAATACGAATCATAAACAATCATTATGACACACGTCGTGTTATCGGGCGAGGCGTAGCCGACTTGTACCATAATCATCGTCTTTATGATCCTTATTACATAAATAACTATTATGAAAATATTATGGTTCTATAATTTGGTGGTAATTGTGCTTCGCATAAAAACACAGGAAGCTTATGATATTTCTTTTAATTCAGAACAATTTAATAATTTGGTCGAGTCTGGCGTATGAACAGATTCTACAGTTTTTTTTTTTACTTTGATTACACGAGAGAGAAACCTATAATGTTCGAAGAACATCGTGTGAGCCAGCAGTGGAATGTAGGGAGACGAAATAGGCATTCGTACTTTTCTTGAAGGTTCGGAGGTTATAGGCATTGAGAAAGACCTGATCAGGTGAAGAGTTCCACAACTTCGCTGTTCGATAAAAAAAATGATGTTTGGTAGGAAGAAGTTCGGCAGGTTTCAAGCTTGACAATGAAGGGGTGACTAGTTTGAGCTCGTCTAGTTCACCTATCTGGAATCTCTCGTGGTGGAACAACAGACGAGATTTCTGATGAACACTGACCATAGAAATATCTATGGAAAAGGGAAAGATTTCCCAACTTTCCACGATGTTCTAGAGATATCAATGAGCTCGTAAGTGTGACATCAAACGAATAGCTTTCTTCTGGGTAGAATCCAAAAGCTCCAACGTATGTTTATGAAGATAAATAAATGAACCAATATATTATGGATGTATAATTTGATACTAATTATGTGCTATTGAATAAAGTTGCCAAATGCCAACTTTACTAATTCTGTCCTAAATTAGAAACCTCAAGGATGGCTTTATTGGGGGTGCTACCTAGACACATAGTTAGCACCCCAAATAAACAAAACTACTGCAAAATCAAACATTTATTTTGTGCTTATCATGTGATTATAGAAAATATTTTCCAACGATCTCATCAATTAATTTATTTACTTAAATGAAATTAATGTTTAATTTATAAGCATTATTCAATAATAATAATCATCGATTATCCAATTATTTACCCATACAGTCTAATTTATTCTACTAAATTTCATAACATGTTTCTGTTGAGTTACGGGTATGGTCCTTGACTGTGTAGATATAAAAATGATTTTAGTTTTGTATGTATCCAAGGTACCTGAAAAGGATAGCAACCTTGTTTAGAAGTTTATCAGTTGTTGACATCCCTACAGATCAATCGCTGGAAGATTTTGTATCGTTATTATCTAAAATAAGGAATATAAATAAATTGTTACATTCGAGTGAACAGTTTAAATCAATCGCAACATGAATCACAAAGAAATCAAATTATTCATCGACGTGAATCACATAATCACGAGGTCCTTCGAAAAATCACGATACACAAACAGTTTCTTACATTTTAAAGTCCTTGTTGGACACCGTCTACTTTATTGGTCGAAAAATAGATTTTTTGCTGCGTTTTTTCTAAAGTTCCAAACGTTTAGAATCCAAGGTTGAAACCATTAAGTTACATTAGCTCTAGATGTATGTAGTGCGCGTTCTATTTAATTATAACTATATAATAAATAATAAGAAAGTGAGAAACTTGACGTAATTTTTTCTTCGATGAATGAATGTTTTTATTGAATATAAAATATAAATAATATAATGGAAAGCGGTGGATTCTGTTCATATGCCAGACTCGACCAAAGTATTAAATTGTTCAAAATTTGTTGAAATATTATAAACTTATGATTTTTTGGATACGTGAAGCACAATTTACACCAAAATATAGAGCCATAATATTTCCATTAAAATATTTATTTCCATAAATCGGTGGAAATCATATGGAAAACTTGTCAAATATGACAAATGGTGAAATATTTTAACAAAAACTTCTGGTTTTGTAGTACATGTATAAAGATTACATGATTCGCACGAAATTGTAGAACATAATATATTCATTACGTCATTGGTTTTCACAAAACAGTAGATTCCGTCCATTGTAAAATATGGCAAATGATGAAAATTTTAATTAAATAACATTCATTTTTTAAGTTTCAAATCATTTAAGTAGTGCAAGTTTCTAATTTAATTCTAGAGTCAAGTTTTCACAATATATAACAATTGTTTCCTCACATCCTCGAATGAGTTATTAACGATAAATCCTAATCCCACATGTATACTAATTTCAATTTTATCCAAAGCAAAGCTCGAACACTATGAAGCTTATTCAGAGTGCTATATATGCATCGATACGAGGCTCTTACTAAAATTGGAAGCAGCTGAGAATAATATACTGGGATTAAACTTGATTATAGGAGATATCAACAATACTTCTGGAAATAGGAGCAAAACAAAGTGATTAATTTAAAATAGGGTTACCTACTATTTGACTTGTTGTAAATTAATGTTACCAATCTACTAATAGTACAGTGATTTTATGAAAAGTAGAACTTTTTTTCCCACTTTTGGTTTGAATATACAGAAAGTTAGGAAATTTTCCGTAGATTACGAAAAAATAGTGACTGAAAACCTCCAATCAAGGAAAATGTCGTAAATTATATATATATATATATATATATATATATATATATATATATATATATATATATATATATATATATATATATATATATATATATATATATATATATATATATATATATATATATGTTCTGCTTCAGGTTTCCGCGGGCGTTGTATGCTGTATTGGGTTGCCGGGATATATTCCGCGTTGTCGTAGATTGGTTTCGATAGAAACCGTTGATATGACGACGTTTCGGCACAATCTCATGTGCCATCTTCAGGTCTTCTCTTCAGGGCTGCTGCTCTGCTTCGAGTTAACTTGAAACTGATCTCCCTTGATCCTGTTGGTGTTTTATGTATCCTTGTTACATCTGGATGATTTTGCCGGTTTGATGCGTCTGATTGAATTTGTTGGTCTGTTGCGTTCGAGCGATTTTGTCGGTTCGTTGCGTTCGAGCGATTTTGCCGGTTCGTTGCGTTCGAGCGAGTTTGTCGGTCCGTTGAATTAGTCTGGTTGACTGTTCTCCTGGGTGGTTGAAGGGCTGGTTTCCAAGCAGTTGGTAATCTCTGTGTATCATCTCTTGTATTGAGATTTGATGGTCGCTTCTCGATTTCGATAGCTTCTCTTATGATGCGTTTTCTTTTGTGCTCCAGGCTGGCTAGGACTCGGGTGTTGTTAAAATCGATTTCATGTGAAGTTTTTCTCACATGTTCGGCAAGTGATGATGTTGTTTCTTGCTTTGCGACTGCATTGCGGTGTTCTTCACGTCGAATGTTGATTCTTCTGTTAGTTTGTCCTATGTAGCTTCCTCCGCAATCTTTGCATGGTATTTCGTAGACAACTTGTGTTTCCAGATTTATTTTGGATTTAGCGTTGGGCAGTATTTGACCAATCTTTCTTGTCGTGTTGAAACTTGTCTCAATGTTGTGTTTTTTGAGGATTCTGCTGATCTTCTCTGTAGTACCTTTGACGAATGGGAGATGGGCTTTGGCGACAGGTTTTTCTTTTCCTTCTTCTGTGGTTCGATCAGTCTGGCGTCGGGGCCTTAGTGCTCGTCTGATATTGTCTTTTGTAAACCCGTTTTGTTGTAGCGTGGTTTGTATTGTCTGCATTTCTTGTTGTTTGTGGTCATTGTCGGTTAGTCGGTCTGATCTGGTTATGAGTGTTTTATTACGGATTGAAGTTGTGCTGGATGGTGATGTGACTGGGCGTTCAAGTAACGATTGGTGTGTGTTGGTTTCCTGTATATGGTGTGTCCTATTCTGCCGTTTCTCTTGCTCACAAGAACATCTAGGAAGGGTAGTTGGTTGTCTTTCTCGATCTCCATTGTGAACTTGATTTTTTCGTGAATTCTATTTATGTGGCTCAGAAATTTTGTCAGTGCGGCTTCTCCGTGAGTCCAGATGACAAACGTATCGTCTACGTATCGTAGCCATAGTTTTGGTTTTTGGCTGGCTGTTTGGATGGCTCGTTCTTCAAAGTCTGTCATAAACAGGTTGGCTAATACTGGGGATAAGGGTGATCCCATCGGTGCCCCTTCAATTTGTTTGTATCTTTGGTCCTTGTAGATGAAGTACGTATTTTTGAGGCAGTGTTTGGTAAGTTCGATGATGTCCTTTCGTATCTGGTATTTCTTCTGGATAATTCCGACGGCCTCATCGATGGGGATATTAGTGAAGAGTGATACGACGTCGAAGCTCACGAGCATGTGGCCAGGTTCCAGCTTTATGTTCCTTATGCGTTCGATGAAGTGGCTTGCGTTCTTCACGTAAGATTCGGCTTCTTCGGCATAGGGTTGTAGCTTCTTCGCTAGGAATTTTGCGAGCTCTTGTAAAGGTGAACCTATCGAACTGACGATAGGCCTAAGTGGAGCTCCTTCTTTATGGATCTTGGGAAGGCCGTACAGTTTCGGGCACTTCGACGATTTCTCTCTTGGTATTAATCTCTGTTGTTCTTCTTTGTCGATTTGGCTTGCCTTGATTTTTGTTCTGGTGGTTTTCTCCAGGTACGTGGTGGGGTCAGTGGCTATCGGTTGGTAAGGGTCATCTTGTAATAGTGTTCGAATTTTGTCATCGTACTCTATTTTCTATTTTCCAAATATATATTCTCTATGAGTTTTCACAACCAAAAAGAGTCGAAATTCGTTATTAGAGCCCTAAAAAACATATAAATCGATACATCATACACCAAGATTGAAAAAAAAATAAATAAGAATTTTCTATTTTCCAAATATATATTTTCTATGAGTTTTCACAACCAAAAAGAGTCGAAATTCGTTATTAGAGCCCTAAAAACATATAAATCGATATATTATACACCAAGATTGAAAAAAAAATGAATAAGAATTTTCTATTTTCCAAATATATATTTTCTATGAGTTTTCACAACCAAAAAGAGTCGAAATTCGTTATTAGAGCCCTAAAAACATATAAATCGATATATCATACACCAAAATTGAAAAAAAAAATTTTTTTCTTAACCCGGAAAATTGGATCATTTTTCGGGAAATTTTGAATTCTAATGTACTACAATAACGATATGTACCCTTATTTACAATAATCATACGATATTTAGCAGCAAAATGTAATTTTCTGTCATATGTAGTGTTTATTCGAAAATATATATATATATATATTGGTTTTTCCATGCTACGCGTGGAAAATTCGATGAAAATTGAAATCGCATTAGTCAATTCCTATGTAAAATTTAATTCTGAACAACTTTTGTTCGAAACTTTTTTCTCTCAAACGCATAGTATTGAAGATATTAACGGAAAAGCCCGGAAAATTGTATATATATATATATATATATATATATATATATATAATTTACGACATTTTCCTTGATTGGAGGTTTTCAGTCACTATTTTTTTCGTAATCGACGGAAAATTTCCTAACTTTCTATATATTCAAACCAAAAGCCGGAAAAAAACTTCCAAATCTCAAAAAAACCTATAAAATGACTGTACTATAACTACTCCAGATATAACTGTTGAAGTAACAATAGCGTATTGCATGTGCTAAAGTTATTTAAGTATTTGGCACAAAAAACCATAAAGGGCATTAGGACTTTCGCCAAACCAATTGGTCGAAATTTCACTTCCAGTTCATACCTTCCCCTAACCAAGGATGATGGCACACTGGCCACTACAATGTTTGCAGAAAATTCCTCTTTGGATCCACAAAGGAAGGACCCTCCTAATATTGCCGCCATCGATAGCCATATGTCTGAAATTGTCTTTCAATCAGGGCACAATTAGGCGCATTCTGCTTGATCTCAATACCAAAATGTCTATTTACGCAAGACTTTCGAATTCAGTTATTTTTAATTACAGAGTATTGTACAGCATTCTTATACTTCCTTGAAATGTCATAATACAATTCGTCATTAAATGCCTAATAGAATTGGAACGCAAGTTCAAATCAGAATCTGATTTAAAACTCAATACAGTAGATTTATGAACGAATACATAAAGACAAAGCAACGCAACATTTAAAAGAATTAGGCTATTATATTTTCTCCCCCATCATGGTGTTACACGCAAGGTTTTCTTAACCACAAAGTTGAGGGTAGTATTTGATGGATCTGCAACAGATTCAGGATGATCAAGTAATGATTTACAATTTAAAGGTCATTCAATTCATAATGACTTCAATTCTATTTCGTTAAGTAAGACAACGTGCCATTGTAGTGTGTGCTGAAGTTGAAAAGATGTATCGCCAAATACTGGTACATCAAGATGATCGTTATTTGCAAAATATTTCATGGACAGTTAATCCAAATGCATAATTTTCGACATGTACCTGAAACATTGTTACATAGCCATAGCACAGCATCAGCTCCCTATTCAGCCATAAGGTGTTTTAAGCAATTATCATCCGCCACGAAAGATACGTTTCCTATTTCCTCAGAAATTATTGCTCTTGACTTTAATGTTTTGATTGTGAACAGCAAGCGATTACTATTTGCCCAGATATCCTGAAGATGCTAGTTTTCCATTGCGAAAATGGATTTCAAAACATTGGAAAGGTTTATTAAAATGTTAATGATCCGGTTAGTGTTGTGTCTTTATAAGATGGCAAAAAAAGACTAGACACACGTTAGATTAACATCATCAAATACTGTAATGGAATTGTGGTCTATGAAGCGAAGAACCATTAAACTTGTTTATTACTTTATTATTACTGCTATTACCAGCTGCTAAGGTAACTGCGAGCCAAAGTTGTTATACAGTCCTCATCCTAGAACATTGAACTTAAGATGAACCTATGTGAATAGTTGATATATGAAGAGGAATTCATTCATACACATTCTTCATTGACCTATTATCCTGTCAGATATTAATATATTCTTGTAAATATTGAGCGGGGTATCGTAATTGGTAACGGACTCGGACTAGACATCTAGGGATGTGGATTCGAATCTCACTTATGTTTAAATTTTCCGATTAATTCATCTTGATACTTCTACGTTAAATAATCCAAGTCATCATAAATCATCAAAAAGATCAATCCTGACCTCTAATAATTGCACAGGGAATTCTAGCTTATTATATAGTGAATTACATGGAAACTCTCAAATAAACAAAACAATTTTCATGAGTGATATCACAAGAGAGTGAGAATAAATTGAAAATAATTCGACAGATCCGTTGCCGAATGGCAACATGTTTGAGAAAATATCGGGAGATACATTTTCGAATTTTTCGAGCCCTGGTGTGATATTCTGTACATTATTTTTGAATGATAGATCATAAACTGGTATGGGGATACAGGCCTATGATATCTGACGTCAATCAATAAAAATGAAATACTTCGAAATTTTTAGCGGGAATTTTCCCACCATATTAATTTTTCATAGGCTAAAACTTATATAAATGACACAAATTGAAAATTTCTTATGGTTATTAGAAACGTAAAAAATAGTCGGTAATATAAGATAAAGAAAACAATGTATTTCCGAAATAACAGTAAATGGTTTTATTCGAAGTTATAACGCTACCCCCAGGCAAATGGAGAATTTGCTAGGAGGAAGGTGAATCGGTTGGTCTTCTGTAGAGAAATTTTCTTAGTAAGAAGCCCTAACTGACCCGCCTGAGTTTCTCACAGAAAGAAAGGTGAGAGCTCTTCAGTTTATTTTTAAACTATAAAAGAGTTCACACTGTGGATAGACTATAGCACTATAAATAATAAATAATTACCCTCATTCACTAAAAATTCAGTTAATCTACCTTCAAGCTACCAAATAGCCATCATCAGAGTGAACTAAATTAGAAATAGAAATGTACTGTTTAAATACTATTGAGGGATAATAATACAAACAAGGGGTTACCCTCCGCTAGAGATAAATCGAAATGTACTTAATTTCGTTTATACATTTCCAGACCTAAATTACCTAGGTATTTGTCTTTACTGTGTTTTGAAAGTGATAAACTTGTTGAGAAATATGTGTGACCTGTATTTAAAATATAGTCGACTAACGCTGATTTTTCACCATTACTTTTCTTCATATGTGCAAAATCATCTTCATGCCGAGTCCTTCTAGTTTGACCCACATAGCATATTGAACACGACTCACAATCGATTCAGTAAATCCCGGATTTGTCGAAGTCGGAAACGTTATCAAAGGTGTTACCTAAACGGTTTTTTAGCTTGTTCTTACTTTTCTATCAACGGGTTGTATTGCAAATTCAGAAAACAAATCACAGAATTTATCAATTACTGGAGGATGATAAGTGAATCTTTTAAATTTTACTGAGCTATTTGAAGGTAGTGGCTCTGATTTGGATACTTGGTTGCGTTCCAATTTCCTTTTTTGTAAGAAATTGAATTATTGATCAAAGGTTAGTCGTAACCATTGTCCAACGCTATTTGCTGAAGTTTCTCAACTTCGTTGTTATAATTTCAATAATCTATGAACAAAACTATAAATGGAGCTATCTTATAATTAAGGTCTTATGATGCAAAATCTCGGAAATGCTTTTGATGCCTAAAAATAATTGAAATATATTCTTTAGACTAGACTACGAATTTTAGAGCTTTGTTTCACCCAAGTTTCCAGAAAAAATTTGGAAAAATGTCCATTTAAAAAACGACGTTTTAACACATAAACTTATGGCAAATGTTGATTTCTGACTATTTTTTTAGAAATAAATGTTGAAAGGAATGCTTTCGAGTTATTTTTATTGGTCAAGAAGATAGAGAAATTGATGCCAAAAATAATGTAGGAGCTCGTTTTTCAGCTTTTCAGGTTAAAAATCGATAAATTAGTGAATATTTAATTGATGCAATTCTTCGTTATATTATTTGGCTTCGCGATGTTGGCGAACTGTCGGAAGAATGCGGCAAATTCACAAAGTCATTTTATTCTACACACTGAAAATGCTTTTTTCATGACATTTATTATACTTTGCGGTTTTTGTATAAAATAAAACTTAAAAATTTTATTATAGATGAGCTTTTATTATAAAAATTACCTTTTTTAACGTAACGTAGATAATAGAATAGGTATACAAAACAGTCACCGTGGCGTGTTTACTTATGAGTGACCGTCACAAGCAAGTTTACCAACTTAAAATTCCCATTCCCCGCTAACTCCCCCTTTGTCCATCATCATAATACCTTAAATGGTGTAGTTGGATCCGAGTATATCTATTTTTTGAGTGGGATTTCTGAATATGTGGAATTTGAAACGGACCGCTTTGGGTCCGTTTTTATTGGCCCAACTAGCTCAAATTAAGTAATTAATCTCAGGGCTCGTAGTGAAACGTGCCCTGTGATTCTAGACTTGTGAATTGCCTGAGCACGAACTGCTGAGAAATAACTACAAAAATAAATGAATTCACAGTCCAGAATACAGGCATTACGAGATGGTTTTATAGTTGATGGAAATTCAGAAAAATAATACAAGCTCAACTTAACAATTTGATTAATTCCAAACGGAATTTGGTAAATAATTAACGAAGGTAAAAAAGAAATTGAATACTTGGTACAATTTAAATAAATTAAATAAATGAACATCAATTTTCGTTAATGGATTGAAATTAAATATTTAATTGAAAAAAAATTATCTAATGTTGAGAATTAAAATGAACCTCAAAATAGGTTCTATAAAATTAGTGGAATACAACTTCAGTTGAATAACACAATCGGAGAAATGAAACTATGGTCATTCAAACTAAAAAATGTTACCCTCCTTGAAACTTGATGGATCTGGATGTCGGTCCGGCCAGGAGATTCACAAAACCGTCTCGAGAAGAAGGAGAGAGTCACCTCAGTTGTTCTTACCCTGTAATTTCAAAAAAATGAACAGAAGTTGGTTAATAATTAACGAAGGTAAAAAAGAAATTGAATACTTGGTACAATTTAAATAAATTAAATAAATGAACATCAATTTTCGTTAATGGATTGAAATTAAATATTTAATTGAAAAAAAATTATCTAATGTTGAGAATTAAAATGAACCTCAAAATAGGTTCTATAAAATTAGTGGAATACAACTTCAGTTGAATAACACAATCAGAGAAATGAAACTATGGTCATTCAAACTAAAAAATGTTACCCTCCTTGAAACTTGATGGATCTGGATGTCGGTCCGGCCAGGAGATTCACAAAACCGTCTCGAGAAGAAGGAGAGAGTCACCTCAGTTGTTCTTACCCTGTAATTTCAAAAAAATGAACAGAACCTGACCTAAGTTCAAAGGACGAGTAACACAGTCAATTGGAATAACCATACGATTCCACAACTGACTATGTTATCTTCCCGAAATGTAATAACACTATTACAAAATTGAAATCTTGAAGAGATATCAATTTAGACAAGAATCTAAATTAATCTGAAAGAATTAAATTATTACAATTAATACTTAAATTAGCAAATAATTAACTGTGACTGAAAGGATAATAATTAAAAATGAGACTGAAAGGATAATAATTGAAATGTTGGAATTTGTCAATTAGCACAAATCTGAATTACTTGAATTAAATTGCACATAAGAATTGACGTTTGTAATCTATACTAAACTCTGAATGACCGTAGCCGACATGATTATTACGTATTCAATAAGCAGTAATTGAATACCTACTTTATGATACCCGCACAATAATTATTGCACGTTTTAAGTCTGATAAGACATACCCTGCGTTCTCATGAACCAGGTCTACAAAATGGCGATTCAAAGGAATCACTCAAAACTACCACGTGCTAAATGTGGGGTTAAACACAAATGGGACAAGAAAATACTATCACTGTAATCTGCCTACGTCTCGTTAGAATGTTTACGTATAAAAATTACAAATATTTGTGCAGAGATGAAAAAGATTATGATTGAAATATGCTAAACGCAAATTGGTTGCGTGCAGTGTCGTAAGGTTAGTATGTTAATTACCTCCACTGAAAAATAACCTAATCAGGGACTGAACATCCAGTATTCTAATTACAGAAACAGATCAAATAAAAGGGGTCCCTGAGGTTAGTTATATTTCAGTAGCAAAATTTACAAAATGATTAAAAAACAGAAAATTATTGAAAATCAACGTACCTAGATCAACACTGTCACCACAATGACCGCTTGAGATTTCCGTTCTGATATCTTCCCCTCCACACGATAGTCGCGCTATCGAATCTGCGGAAACTAATTACAATAATCGATGTTATTGGACGCATAGATGTCACTGAGATATCATCGGTAAAGATTCCTAACCGAAAAGAGTTCTTATCTGTTCATTACAGAGTTCTTTACAAAACACCGGCGACCCGTTACAAATTCCAAGTGATTACCATTTTTTATAATGTTAATATCAAGAAAAGAAAGCTGCTTATCTGAATTTTAGTGAATCAAATTGGCTATTAAACGTGTTCAAATAACGTTATGATTTCATTTCCTAAACAATAAAATGATAAAATTAGAACTTACCGAACATTGAAAATAAGAAAAGAATAATAAAAAGATATTATATGGAATTAAATACAATGTTAAAAGTTAAATAATAGTTAGTATAATATAATGAACAATGTAAAACATGATAAACAACAATGTAATTAGAATAAAAGTATAGAACAAGAACTTCAGTGAAAGTGAATAAACGTACAGTGTTACGAAGACAGAAATCATAATTATAATGATTACAAAAACTATCATGAGATAGCACAAACTATTGAAAAATGTTATAGATATAAGTTAGGATCAGTAAATTTGAGTTATATAATGTTAAAGAAATGTTATTGATATGTTATATTATGTATTAGTTTTTAATAATGGCAACTGTCAAATTTATAATAATTATAGGAATAATCATATTAATAATAACCTAATCATAGGTTATCTTATACCAAAGTGTGTGGAAAAATGTAGGCAATATGAATTTAAAAAGAAGGAATCATCATCATTTAAAATAAGATGAAAATCTCCAATAATTAAAAATTTAAAGAATACTAAGTTCTGATTGGTCGAGGCGATTTTATAGACGACAGTGTAGTAACAATGTGATAGTTCTGTCAGTTTGCAACAATCAACAAAGCATTCTTGATAGGTAAACTAAGCACCTCATTGGTTAATTTTGAAAATACTTAGCGTCGGTTTTGAAGGCCTATAAGAGGATCTGAAGACAAGCCAAGTTAGTTAGCCATCAACATCTGAAGAGTCAAGATACTCAAGCTACTCAAAAGATTTCCATAACCTTAGATTATTGGATAAACATCGGTGAACACAAGTGTTCCAGTAGCTTCGTAAGGTTGAAAGTAACCGAAGCAAATAAGTAATTTATACAAGTCAAGTAGTGTTCCCAGTCTTCGAACAAAGTTTTTAAAAGTTATTATAACCATAATTCACAAGTAGCATCGTATAATAGTTAGTCTTCGACAACGTTCCAATACATCATTTAAGGTTTTATATCTTTTGAAAAAGAATAAGACAAGTTAACAATTATCAACAGTTCCTGATTTCTAAAGAAGTAACCACATTGTTCACCTGTGATTTGTTTATAGCAGAGAAATTGTGTACCTACGGGTAAAGTGAATTATCAAATTAATAAGAAAATCAAGCTAAGTGAACATTGCCTACATTTTAAACATATTCTTGGATATAAACTAAACGTAAGTTTATTTATTATTTCTCCATTGTATTATTATCTGTCTGTAAATCTGAAAGGAAGATTGTAGATTATAACTTTGTAAACAAAGATAAATCGAAATAATCATTTTGAGGTTAGATCATAGATCTATTTGAACACAACATTGTAGAAGTTAATACCCGAGATAAATTAGAGTCCTAGAAATTTAAATATTAAAAGTTAGCATTCAATGAACCTTGTGTTTAATTCCATAGATATAAAATAAAAAGGTAAAAGTTCATTATTCAAATCATTGGATTATTCAAATCAAAACAAACATAAGAATTAAAATACAAATAAAAACTAGCCGGTAAAATTCAAAACATTGAAATATTCAAATCAATATTCAAATTAATTCAAATCATAATTAAAGAATAAACTCATAAGAGTTAAATTAACAGTAAATCAAGATTTTTACTTATAATTGAGAAAATATCATCAACATATCTCCAAACATTTGAAAACTGATGTTGTTTTGATTTTAAGGAGGTTTCAAGGTCGCTTAGAATAATATTGGCCAAAAAAGGAGAGAGTGGATTGCCCATTGCACATCCGCTTCTTTATAGTGGTTTTTGTTGAAAGTGAAATAAGTTTGCGCTATAAACGTAATGATCACGTATTCTGTGCAGTTTGTATCGAGGTATTGATATTTGAAAACAATGTTCGACTCAGATATTGTGGTATTTTTAAATAGTGAAGTAGCATAAATCGAAACGAGAGTATGACCAGGTTCAAGTTTGCAATCTTAAATTAAATTACTTAACCATTTTGATATGTTATACGCGTGGGACAAATAATGTTTCAAACGATTGGTCTTATGGCATTACCCGGTTTATGAATCTTAAGTAAGCTATACACTTATAGAGTTTAGGAAGATTAGGATCTGAAAGTATAAGTCTGTATTTTAGATTATCGGATATTACAGCGGCACACGATTTTAGGAATGATTTACTAATTCAACGCATCTAGATAAAGGGCTCCTGGTAGTCTGTTCATAGCGACCAACATTCAACGAGGTATTTACCGATTTGCGATAAGCCTCTGTGTCCATAATTACGAAGGAATTTCCTTTATCTGCTCTCAGGGAATAACAGTATTTTTCCTTCAATGATTTACAGATATTATTAAAGTTATTGGATGTACTTTTTATGATTTATTTGAATGTAGTATGTAAGAAGAAGGAATATAATATTGCTATTCAAGAAAATTTCCCCTCTAAATATCAATGAATCAGAAAATTATTGCAGCATTACATACTTTGGTAAAATTTCAAATTATATAAAACGTGAATTCAACAATATAAATTTAACTACTTCTTTCAAAAGCACTAACACACTAGGTCCAACATTTGATAAATAATATTAACGAGTCCGAAAAGGGAGTGAAATGTGGAGTCTGTAAGTTGAATTTTGGATCTTGTCTGAACTTTTATATATGTAAAAGTGGTAGGTCTTCAGTGATTATTTTCGGAGTATAGAAATAACAAAACTGACTCTCATTATGCCACATATTTGTTAGAGACGGGCCACAAATTTTTTTAAACATTTGAAATCTTACATGTGGTAGATGATGTTGTACATAACTCAGAATACTCAGACATTAATACATATAAGTACATTAATCTTTTACTTGACAATCAGAAAGATTACTTATATTCCTGTTTCTTAATCTCTTCCCACATAAACAACCTTATAGTCTAGGAGCCAGAGCGATATTGATGGTCTGAACATTAACCCGATGGCACTATGGTTTATCGTTAGAGGACGGTTCAATGAACAATTCATCTCACAGACCGAATTTTCCCCGGCTGCTAGATCTCGAGATACAGCATCCGCATTTTTTTTCATTTTTGACTGGAGGTTAACCCTTTCCAAGTTTCGGTTACTTGAAAAGCATGCCATTCTTATACACTTCCACCATGTGTCATAATTTTTTATCGTGCCCGTTTATCAGGTCAACCAGTTAAATATGGACTGAAAATGGACTGCTAGTTAACCCTCCCAAACCTGGTGGAAAATGTTCATTGGTGTTGGCAATTGTTAATACACCCTATGCCATCAAAAGTTATCGGTCCATTTCCGAGTAATTGGCCATTATTTGGACTAAAAATGTTTATTTTTTTCATTTTGTGGCTAAAATTTGCAGGTTACAAGATAACATGATGGCACCATGTTAAATAACTTTATTGGAGGTCAAATAAAGATTTAAAGTTATTGCCATCACTCCTTGTCTATTTAAACTCCCCAAAATCCCCTAAAACCACCCCCAAAAAAAATTTGAATAAGATGGATAATATGATCAATTTTATCATAAATTAGTAAATTTTTGAGATTCTGGCTGGGTTTAAAATCGAAACGGCAGTTTTTTTGTTTCTGTTTTGTTTTGTTTTGGAGGGTGGTTTTAGGGGGTTTTGGGAGGTTCGAATAGGCAAGGAGTAATGACAATAATTTTAAATCTTTATTTGACCTCCAATAAGTTATTTAACATGGTGCCATCATGTTATCTTGTAACCCGCAAGTTTTAGCCACAAAGTGAAAAAAAAAATTTTTTGGTCCAAATAATGGCCAATTACTCGGAAACGGACCGATAACTTTCGATGGCATAGTGTATGTTAACAATTGCCAACACCAATGAACATTTTCCACCAGGTTTGGGAGGGTTAACTTGCAGTCAATTTTCGGATTATCCTCCAGTCAAAAAAAAAAAAAATGCGGATGCTGTATCTCGAGATTTAGCAGCCGGGGAAAATTCGGTCTGTGAGATGAATTGGTCATTGAACCGTTCTCTAACGATAAACCGTAGTGCCATCGGGTTAATGTTCAGACCATCAATATCGCTCTGGCTCCTAGACTATTAGTGTAAGCAACTACTTGTGTTCTTGCAATCCGTAAATTAGCTGTGAACAGTCTGAATTCCCATTCTTTAAGTCAGCCGCCTTGGTCATTTTCTCTTCATGTATATGCCTGTAGCTAGTATAGTACAGTCGCTAGGGGAACGAAATCCAGCGCATATCGCTTAAAAAATGGAGGTATGAATTTGGTATGTTTTGTAAGTATTTTGATGCCCTGAAAACGAGAAAAATAGTGGAAAAATTCCTACGAGTTAGCTTCAAAAATTACGACCATTTTTTTGGGGCAAAAAAAGACGATTTTCATATTTTTTGCGTTTAAAAAGAAAACGGTGGCCCCAATGGAAAAACATGTGGAGGAACAAATAGTACAAAAGGTGAAAACGCATCGTTTGAGCCAAAATAGAAGTAATTTTGTGGTTACAGTCTGGAACTAAAATGAAAGAAAAACACTGTAGAAAGTGTATAATAAATACCATCTTTCCATTTGAATAGAATATTTTTTTGGTCAATATTCGAATGAAAAAAAAAATTTTTGGATTCCCTTAAAAAAACAGTATTTTGCTTATATCTCAAGACCATAACCTCAAAATGACTTCTACTTCGGCTCGAACAATGCGTTCTCACTTTTTCTACAATTTTTTCGCCCCACCCTAGTGTTTATCCAATGCTAACAATAATTCGTTGATAAATAAACAATTAGTTAATTGACAAATTAAAAAAAAATCTAAATTTCCTAAATATTCGAGATTAGAGTTATTTTTGGATAATTTGGACTTTCTAAACACGAATTTGATGTCCATTTTTCAATTATTTGTTAATATAATCAGTTAATAAACAATTTTTTAGTTAACGAATTAACAAAAAAAAATACGTTTGGCACTCGGGGACTGCCGCGGTAAAGCTATTGCATAGCATTTTTTCTCAACTTATGCAATTATAATTATTTATTTTTTTAAATTTATGCAGTATTTTTTTTTCTTTGATATTTTAATTCAAGTTTTTTCTTTGATATTAATTCAAGTTACACTTTTTGAGCGTGGTGGCCGATAAGAAAACAATTTTTTTTCTTTTATTGAATAAATGAGAAGATAATATCGTTTAAAATATTTTTATTATCTTACAATACATGTAGGTTATTCAGGAATTTGTTATCATTGAAACTATAGGTTTACGGTAACTGAATAACTGAAATGAAAGACATAAGTTTGAGACTTGATATCCTCTAAATATCTGGAAAATACCGCGTCAATGGTGGTCTCATATTTTGTTGTGGATTCTTGTGGATCATTATTCATTTTCAAATTCAATTTTTCCGAAAGAAAAGTTGTCAACCGCTCTGATTTTTCATCAGCGGAGTTGATGTTGAAATCGCCAGCCAAGATAAGTGGAAATTTATTACCATTTGTACCAAGTATTTTCGACCCTTCTTGAGTGTACTCCAATAAAGTGCGATGAATAAAATGCTCTACCTCGTCCAATTTTGGATTCGGAGAAATGTAAATTGCTACCATGACTATGTGTAGGCCATTTCCATTGCACAAATATCTCCAAAAAATGAGCGCCTAACATCAACATCGCTAACGTGTGCAATATTTATTTCAATATTCGGAGTCATAATATTAGTTACATTATTATTATTTTGGTAAATAGCTACCCCACATTTTGGAACAGTATCCCGTTTGAATTGAACAATACAATTGAAATTAGGTATTTCAATCGGATTATCATGCGCCATGCAAGATTCGGTAAGAAGTAACACATTTGTTTGTCTCGTAACTGAATCTTGTAAATCGTATTTGTGACTATTTAGACTTTGGCAATTGAAAGTCATTATTGAAATGCCATTTCTATTACTAAGGAAATCTAAGACACTTTGAGCTGTCGTCTGAACACCATTTGAAGGCAGTCTTTTGAATTCTTGCAACAAAGATACAGTCGATGCAGCTTGCCTTCGATTATTATAAAACTTGAATGTAGAATTATCGTTTTTTGTCGTGATATACAATTTTTCAATATTAGTCACCCGAGAGAGCGCAACATAAACGAGTTCCTGTTATTTTTCGTTACGGAATTTCTTGATTCGGTCGCCGCGCTCAAAGCCCGCGATAGAAGTTATATGCAATATATGCAATAGCTTAATAGAAAAAGGCACTCTCAGCTCTCTGCTACGCGCGTCTAACGTATAAACTCTAACTGACGCGTAGCGAGCTCCTAGAGGCATATGTCAAAATGATTTCGTTCGTAGCTAATTACATAGGACGTCTGGAGTTCATGCAATTATGTTTTTAGATAATTCGAACCTTCTAATTTCGATAGACCACGTGAAAATCCCGGAGTCTAAAGCGCTAGAGTGTTATAACATTCGTATAAAATAGCGAAATTTCTCACTTTTAGAAACTTCAAATTAATTAATTAATTTGACACATGTTAGGTGTTTAGGTCTTACATTATTTTTCGTTACGGAATTTCTTGATTCGGTCGCCGCGCAATAGCTTAATAAAAGTTTTCTAAATATTCCAGATTAGAGTCATTTTATTTTTCTGTTAATTTGTTAAATGACAAATTGTTCATTAACTAATGCTATCAACAACTAAATGGACCATTTGAGCCACCGTTTTCTTTTTAAACGCAAAAAATAGTACAATCATATTTTTTCGCGCCAAACATGGCCGTAACTTTCGAAGCTAACTCGTAGGAATTTTTTTTCCTATTCTTCCCTCTTTCAATGCATCAAAATACTATTAAAAACATACCAAATTTACACCTTCATTTTTAAAGCGATATGCGCTGATATCTCGAGACCATAAGCTCAAAATAACTTTTACTTCAGCTCAAACGATGCGCTTCACTTTTTCTACAATTTGTTTTCCCACATGTTTTTCCATTTGGGCACCGTTTTATTTTTAAACGCAAGAAACATGAAATACGTCTTTTTAAGCGCCAAAACATGCCCTTAACTTTTGAAGCTAACTTGTAGGAATTTCTTCACTATTTTTCCCGTTTTCAGCATACCAAAATACGTATAAAAACACTGCAAATTTACACCTTAATTTTTTTTCCCTAATTTTTCCTCTGGCGACTGGACTATAATATCGTTGAAAGCTTAAATACTATTGTTTACTCAAAGAAGCTACTTTCTGGCGAAATGTGTGTTCCTTTTATTTTTATAATAAAAGTTTATTTTAGAATTTTTCTAGTGTATTATTCAGTGTAGTGTTCATTTGTAGAAGTATGCAGTCAGCTTGATATTTTATATTAGGGTCCTTATTTTTTTAATCGGTGATATCGGGACATTGACCTGTAAGAGTTGACATCAATTATTTTCCTAGCCTTGGTAACATGATTAACTCCGCTGGTGGGGTCAAAAATTGTAAATGAGTTAGCTTACTATGTCTATTTGGATAATTGCATTAAAATCTAAGCTGCGATCAAATAAATCCAGCTGCCTTATTTGGGATTATGTTATTCTTTATAACTTCCTGTTATTTGGATACTTACTTGACTTCTTCCAATACATCATTAATATTCATTCGATTGGGCGCGGAAAGCGAACTTGTTTTATCGGTAGCTTGTATAGTAAGATGTGTCATTTAGTTAGTATTGTATTGAACCATTGCTTGAGTTCTTAATTCTATTATGAGTGAGTAAGAGAAGTTTCAATCCGTACGCACAAATACAATTGAGTCACTGATTTCAAAGACAGTCAGAAATAACAAGTTCAAGACAATTATTCCACTTTTTTTAAATATTTTCTGTCGAATTCTGAAATTTACGATGGCGTGGAACACCATAATAAAGAAACAACTGACTGCAGGTAGTGTCAAAAGAGGTCAGAAGGTCAAATATCACATGGACATGGTTGTTTTTGTATTAAATTAAATGAGACTATGTTGTAATTGCCAAAATTTCATTACCAAAACTGGTACAAGAAAGCATAACATGTAGTTAATGAGCAAAAGTAAAACTAAAAACTAAACATTTGAAATTTGAATATCGTCATCTTTTTCAATGGTAGCTCAACCTAAAATGCCTCTCCAAAAATTCTCCGGTTCTTCTTTTTGGTCCACAAATGTATGACCCTTTCTGATATGCTCCATTTTCTTCGCAAAAATCAGAACTTTTCCGCCCGATATAAAATTATTTTTGAAAATTCTTCAATATAATCTTAGGCTTCCATAAAACCTTCTCCACTTCCTTGAGATATTAAAAGCGTTATTTTGCACTTGTGGGTATTGATCTGACTGTCAGATCTTTCTACTTAAGTTACATCTTCCTTGAAGTATTTGTTCCACTAATTTCGGAAGTCCTTGATATGGGAGGGGTCTACTAGATGAATTATTGTGAAGTTATGTTTGACCGAAGAACTTACTACCATCTCAACATAATCCATCAATGTATTCATTCTGCGTTTTCTTCAATTCGCGCTTTATCAGGCCAAAGTCCTGTTGAATTGCAAAAATGAATGCCCACGAATAGGAAAAAACAACAATTTTTAGGAAACCTGCCCGAGTGGACGAGGGTTGAGCAGAACCGAGAACACATGATTTTTATTTTTCCCGGTCATTTATCCCAAAATTGTTGTAAACGGATAATATAATTATCAACGTAGCTGTTGATATTCTGCAACAGGAATCAGCAAACTTCATTTGGGCTTTTCTTTGCTTCATTCATGGTACATGGAGGAAACTGCATGTGTTCTCATATTATGAGCAGCAAATATGGTAACAATTAGTTGATATATTTGTTGTAGTAGTAGTAGTGTTTATTGATGTCTTATACATAGTATATACATACGTCAGAGAACAAAATTACTTTTTAAATAACATAATATATATAAAATTAGACTAAGAACAATTAAATTCAAGATTCAAGAAGTCTTCAGAATTATAAATACAGTTTTTTAGTAAAAATGATTTTATCACATTTTTAAATTTTTTACCAGGTAAATTTCTTAGAGAAGGCGAAAGTTTATTAAAATATTTAAAACAAATGAAATTTGGTGCCTTTTGTGACCTACTCAATCTAAAAAATTCTAGATGGATATTATCCTTGGTTCGGGTGTTATAGGAATGGACATTACTATTTAGTTCCGCCGCACTCTGATTTTTATGTGCATATAATAAGCATTCAAGAATAAAAATAGCAGGTAACGTGAGAATTCCTAAATTACTAAAAACATGTTTGCAGCAGTCACGGTACCTGACACCACCAAGAATACGAATTGCCCTCCTCTGCAGTCCAAAGATTCTATTAAATTCACTGCAATTCCCCCACACTAAAATGCCATATCGTATGACTGACTCACACAAAGAAAAATATGCAGTTTTTAATACCTTTGGAGAAACCGAGCACGACAATCTGCGTAATAAAAATATATTTCTACTGATCTGCTTTGCAACAAAGTTTATTTGGACATTCCAGGTAAGTCTAGAATCGAGGTAGACACCAAGGAACTTTACGCTAGAGATATCAGAGTGTCTCAGACTAAATATCATCTTCTTTGTTTTTTCTCTATTCATACCTAACCCGCATCCCGAGAACCACTCCGCTGCCATCTCTTGCATGCAGTCAAACGCCACCTCTGCACAAGCCAGGTCAGCACAATCATCAGAAACCGTCGAGTCATCTGCAAAAAGTATAGTGAGGCAGTCAGCCAAATATTCAGGAAAATCATTTATAAATATTAGGAACAGCAAGGGCCCCATAATAGAGCCCTGCGGCACACCAATATTTACTGCTACCTCCTCTGACCAACCACCATTCACATATACAGTTTGCTTGCGGTTTGTCAGATACGATAAAATAAGAGCTCTACCAGTTTCATCGAAATTGTACTTCTCTAGCTTGCCCAGAAGAAGCGAATGAGACACACAATCGAAGGCTTTGGTTAGGTCCAAGAATAGGGAGAGACAGTACAACCCGGATTCAAAGCAACGAATTACGTTGTTAATGAGTTCAACGATTGCATCTGTTGTGTTCCGTTTTTTCCTGAAACCATACTGATGTTTAGTAAACAGCCCATTTTTTTCAAAATAATCAATAATCTGTGTACACATAACTTTTTCAAGTATTTTTGAGAAAATGGGTACTAAAGAAATCGGGCGATAATTCGAAACATCATTAATATCACCCTTTTTAAACAAGGGTATTGTTTTAGAAACCTTCAAACAATCGGGAAAAATGCCTTTCCTAAGACACCCATTTATTAAGTGTGTTAGAGGATAAACGATACTATGAATGTTCTTTTTTAAGAGAGATACACAGAGGCCATAAAAATCCTTAGATGAACTATTTTTCAAACCCCTGACTATGTCCCTTACTTGATTATAGCTCACTTCAGAAAAAGAAAAACTTAGATTTGCTGGTATATTTTTTAAGAAGAGTGTGTGGCTACTCTGATTTTTATTATCAATATCATCAATTACCATATGTGGTAGAGAGGAAAAATGTTTGGCAAAGTCATTAGGGCTAATATTACTTTGGGAAACTTTGTCAACGAAATTTTTACTTTTCATTATGTCCCACATACTTTTATTCATATTTGAAGAGTTTAAAATTTTTTTATCATTTGAATTTATTTTAGCTGTATTTATTTCATGTTTGTATTTTAAACGGAGTCTATTTCTAATATATTTTAGATTATCTGATTTATAATTGATATATAATTCATTAAAAAGTTCAACTTGGTTTCTTAACTGTTTCAATTCATTCGTGTACCATTGGTTATTGGGGTTGTATTTACCCTCCCTAAACTCCTTTTCGGGGAACGCGACATGATATGAATCTATGAAAGTCTGGTGAAAGATGTTGAATGCATCATTGACATCTCTGTTTTTATCCTTTGTAAAGTCCCAATTTTTTGACCATTTACGGTATTTATATCATGAGCCATTTATGTGATCCACATCAACGTTACATTTTTTGTACTATGAAACACGTTATTATTTCAATGTTACTTTATGTATATACTATAGCAAATCTACAAACATCATATACAAGATTTCATTTTTGAAATATATTGAAAAATGTTCTATATTATATATGCTTCCCCTTATTAACCCTTCGATAAAAATGATCATCCAATGTTTAGGACCCCGCCTCTTCTTAATACAATAGAAAAACTTTTATTGAAGACAATGTCAGGTAAGAAAAAAATTGAAGCATATTATAATATATAATTTTTTTTTGGTAAGTCATAATGTTCAATTCCTTGTATAGTATAAATTTATTAAAGTATTACATTTTGAGAAAATTATTTTCAAAATATTAAAAAACAAAAAAAATTATTAAAAAGAAAAAAAAGAGGGTATAATGAACTAAAATATACACGTAAGCGCACGTCAGGTGAAGGTTATTAAATGAATACAAATGTGTTATTCAAATTTTAAAAAACAATTCTATATTCTTGACTTTTTGAACATATAATATGTAAATAAAATTTTGTATATGATGTTTGTATATTTACTATAATATACAGGGTGTCCCAGGTTTTAGTACAGAACTTCCACAGTCGATAGAAAATTTGATTTTGAGACAAAAATGCCTAATAACATATATGCACAGACGCTTAGTTTTTGAGATACGGTGTTGAAGTTGAAAAAAAAATTTCGTTTTTTGCAAATATCTCCGGAACCGTTTATCGTACAGAAAACAGCTTTTGCAAGCATTTTCTACTCATAGTAAGCTATGTTCAGTGTGAAAAATTTTTTTTTACTCATAATTTGTGAAGATTTTGAAGGGGTAGTGGGTGTTTTTTCCCCCAACTTCTACGCCACTGGAAAAAGTACGGTTTTGAGACAACCATTTGAACCGCCAATGTTTTCTACACAAAAACAGTACTTTTAGTCATAAGCTATAAAGTTGACCGTTTTCGAGAAAAATCGACTTTTATGTTGAAAAACATGGTCAATTCTTACTAATTGAACAAAATTTATTCAAACGTTAGAACAAGTAACAAAACCAAAGGATTGATTAACTTCAACACCCTGTATCTCAAAAACTAAGCGTCTGTGCATATATGTTATTAGGCATTTTTGTCTCAAAATCAAATTTTCTATCGACTGTGGAAGTTCTGCTACTAAACCCTGGGACATCCTGTATATATATAGTAACATTAAGATAATACCGTTGATGTGGATCACATAAATGGGCAAAAAATTGATGAATCGTAAAAAAAAGGTGATACGGACATATATCACATTAAAGTACTTACAATAAACTTTAATTTGAGTCTAAGTAGAGTACGCTCCGACTTTTTTGACAAAAGGGGGAGCCATTTTAAAATTTGGGCCTAATTGGCTAATTGGCCAAATTTGGATTCGAAGCAAAACTATTCAATATTTTAAGCCCATATTTTGACTCTTACTGTGACCGCCACAACCTACTTTTCCATCCAATTTGCAATTTGGTCAAAATAACCCAATTTGAATTTTTGCTCCAAAAACGTATTTGTATATATATTCCAGGAGGGGGGTTAACGGAATATCACGAAATTTAGACTAAAGGTTCCTTGAATATCAAAAATCAAAGGGTACCAATTTCAAACCTTAGCCGGAAGTCTGAATGCTCCAAAAAAAATGAAACTCCAAAACTGACCTAGAAAAAGGGCAAAAAAAACAGTTTTTTGAAGGTTAGACGTGGTTCCACCCAATATTTGTAATAGAGATGTTAGGATCTTATTATTTTCATCATAAGACACCATTTTTCCCAGGTCACTAACCTCTATAAAATTTTTACGAACCTCGTCCTATTTTTCCGTAGATTGACTCCACTAATTTTCCTAAAAAGCTTTCACCGACCAATAAATTCCAAAAAGTTAAAAGCTCTCTATAACTAGCATTAAAATGAAAATGGTGTTTTGCCCGCTGTCGGTAGGCTAGGGTTTTCTTAGGCCTAGGCCGCTTGGAGTATACAGGTCGATTGGCACTATAAGGAAACGTCACCGTCACAGATCGTACCGTCAGCGTCATGTTAAGATATTATTTAATGAGAATGATATGTACACATTCACATCATTATCCGTCACGTACAGACAGCTTTTCTCAAAAATAATGTTTCGGCGTGTCGGTACCGGCCTGTTCAGCTGGTACTAGTTGTATGTGAATGAAGAAACGGGAATGTCAGCGTCAACTGTATTAGCAATATATTATTTAGTTGAACAGATAGAAAAAGTGATAGTTTTTATATTTTTTCAACTAAATATATTGCAAATGGAAAACTTAAACTGCTGCTTTGACATTCTGAAGTATTTCGGAAAGTTCAGATCTTCATCTTCTAGTCCTCTGAGCAAAGTCGGTATGGTATTCTTCCATATATTTACTAGTTGTTATTATATCGTGTTCCCATATTTTTACATTTCCTAGTATCTCCCTTTTCATCAATAATCAAGGCAATCATGGCTAAATCATCAATTGACCAATGTTTATTATTATTATTATAACACATTTTTGCGCCAGTAGTACACGGAAAGTGTTGCTTTGGTTCTTTTAGATTCCTTTTTTTATAAGCAGTATGAATATTCTTGACAGAGAGAATGTGTAGCTCTATCTATAAGCGTCCTAAGACGAACCAACAAATGTCTTGAAGAACGAGGGGGAGTTTTTAAACTTCTCAAGTAGAATTAGTGGAGACAAAACAAATTCATTTTTATTTTCTTTGTTGTTTGATATTTAAATGGTGCACCGTATTGCATTAAATTTAGTTCTTCATTTCCTTCTAGCATAATTATAAATTATTGTCATTTGTTTCCATAGCATCCTAAGTTAGTTTCGAATTACTTTAGGACCTTATAGCTCCGTTATTTTTCATTCTAGCGAACAGTTCATAATAACCAATCTTATTCTAAATTCCAATATCTGTCATAAAAATATATAATATACAGAACGTTCTATTTAAAAAATTGTTATTTCGTTCAAAAACGCGATATTCAATTATTTTTCATATTTCACCATTGTAATCAGCGGAAAAAATTCTTCAAATTTGCTGATTTGGACGACGTCGTAGCTACAAAAATGAAATAATACCAATGGTGCGATGTGAATATTGCAAATTTTATGAAAACAACCAACACTGCCTTCACTGGTCTACGATGTGCTCAATCTATACGTGTAAAAATTTTCAAATCTATTGCTGCAGTAGTGTAAATTTCTATGGTACAAAGGACAAAGTCACATAATTTGACTTTTATTTATTAGGATTACGCACCTTGATCGAAAACAGATAACAGGATATTCAGCTGAAACGTAATAAGGCTCTTAAGCATTAAGAGTGTAGGATAATGGGACCGTAAAGATTACTCTTCACCTTATTAGGTTTTGTGGACCCTCTTCGTGCATTTTATTTAGAACGTAGGTTATAAACTCGGCATCATGTTTCAAGACGCAAAATCTGAACTCTATTGATATTTAGTTAGGTAGATGGATGCTATACAGGCTGTTCCTTAAAGATATGCGAATATTTTAAGGGGTGATTCCTGGGTCAATTTTAAGTGAACAGTTTGTGAACCTTTCCTAAAACACTCTGTTTTCAACATACAGGGTGGCAAAATTTCAAAAATCTAGAAAATGGTTTAAGATATTGAACTTTTGGGACAGATTAATATGACTCAGGAACACGGTTTTTCACTTAATAAGTTATTTTAAAATTTAATCAGTGGTCTTAGTTATGGGTTAGCCTTACAGCAATTTTAACAAAAAAAGTAGTACGCCACTGAGCTTTGTCGATCTAGATATTTTTTTGGATAGCCTGGTCAATTCTGTATGAAAAAGTTCTTCTTGGGATTTTTTCAAAAGATGCGCCGTTTTTGAGTAAACAATTAAAAACCGTTGTATTGACCGAAAAAAATTATGGAATTATTGATGAATACAATTTTGGAATAAATCTAGTTGGCCGCTGTCACTTAAGTTTGACATTCCACATTTTCAAGTAAGTCTGTGTCGTTCAAATCTGTTGGCTGTAAATATCTTATTACCATTTTGTTAACAATGGTAAATAATTCAAATGTGGAAATGGCAGAAATGCATTACGTGTATGGCCTCGCCGACGGTTATGCAGAGAAAGCCAGACGTATTTATCACCAGAGATATCCCAATCGTGCTCTGCCAGATAGTCGAACCTTTTCTAATATTCATCGTTGTCTTGTAGAAACTGGCAATATCTACAAAGGTACATCTGAAGGGAGACCTCGAACATCCTGAAATCAGTACGAGGCAGATCGCTAGAAACTTGAGCATTTGCCACCAAATTGTTTGGAGAATTAAAATGGATTTTTTGTTATATCCGAACCATATTTTAAGAGTACAGGCATTACTTCCCAGAGATTTTCCAAAGCGTGTGAAATTTTGTCAGTGGTATCTTCATAATGTTACTCAAAATCCGTAATTTGAATAACACATTTTGTTTACGGATGAAGCTAATTTTTCAAAAAATGCAATTAAATTTCCACAACAATCATTTGTGGGCGGATGAAAATCCTCACGCCACAAACGAAGCCCATTTCCAGAACCAATTTTGGGTGAACGTATGAGCAGAAGTCATTGGCGACTATTTTATTGTTCCATTCTTTCTACCGGGACGACTTTACGGACAATCATACTGCAATTTCTTTCAAGAACAAATTGCCTTTGCTGTTTGAGGATCTTCCGTTAGCAACAAGAAACCAAATGTGGTACATGCACGATGGCGCGCCAGCATATTTCAGTGTAAAGGTTCTCAATTATTTACGAACTATTTATCCAGATCGTTGGATTGCCCGCAAGAAGGGCCACCAAGGTCTCCCGACCTCAATAGTTTAGGCTTTTTTTGTGGGGCCCCATTAAGACGCTAGTATACATAATTCCCATCAACACTTTAGAGCAGGGGTTCCCAACCGGTGGTACGCGTAATATTTTTTCTTTTTTTTTTGGAATTTTTCATATTTTGTTTTTTTTTATTAATTTTATTAACTTTTTTTATATATTAACGGAATTCTACGGTCTTTAGTTTGCGAGAAATGATCAATAATATTATCAAAAAATGTATCATTTTGTTTTAAGTGTTTTACTAAATCCTTTTCAATAGATATTAAACTAACATTGTATAAACGATTTTGGCCCATTATATTTGGCATGTAAGTTTTAATTCGTTTGAGAGTAGAAAATGATCTCTCCACCGATGCCGACGTGATAGAAATGGTGACTGTCAAACAAAGTAGTTTATAAAACTGAGGTAAAACTTGTTGCAAATCATTGTCTATCATATATTTTATCATATTGGCGTGACTGTCATACTGGCCTAAAATATATTTATCCGAGTATATAACGCATAATTCATTGTGCCGTGCTATTTTATCAAAAAATTTATATTTTAGAACTAAGTTATCTTAAAGTGTATTGGGGAACTCTTTTGAAAAAGATTCGAAAAATCTTCTATTCGTCGAGTCAAAAAACTTCAATTCATGTAAATCGGAAAACCGAATCTCAATTTGACCTTTAATAGTATCTGAAATTTCATAAAAAAGTTGTTTATAATGTAGTTTCTTGTCTACCAAATTATACGTTTCCTCCTTTTTGCGGGAGGAGCCTCATCAGTTGAAAAATTTTCAAATAAAATATTAAAATGAAATTCTGTATTACGGAAACTTGAAATGTTTCCAATGAGATGTTTCAAACGATCTCTTGAATAAATTATATCAATTTGGAAAATAAGATCAGTTTGTTCAAATATTAATTTAAAATTATCAAGAAAAAACAAAAATTCTTCATTATCTAAATAAGATTTTAAACCAACAGCAGCATTTAATGAAACCTGATCTGTTGAAAAGTCATCACTGTTCAATACAAAATCAAATGTTTCAATTAATTTGTCTTTATTTTTATGGATGTAAATACTGCACGTGATGTAAAATTCCATCAAGTTGGAGCATTACCGGGAAATCAATGATTTTTTTTTAACTTCGTCTTGTCAATACTACTATTCGTATTAACAATGATCGATTTTGATAGTTACCTGACATTACTAATCCTTTCAAATCCGGTAAAGGCCGTTTATTTAGAAGATACACTTTTATCATATGTTAATTCACTGAATGGATTTTCTAAAAAGCAGCAACTAACTCACTAACACTCATTTTAAATTTACAACAGACAACAATCTAACCTTACTTCGCGTGGCGTGACAACACATAAACAAGCACTGACTGACCTACTCAGCAGTCGGCAGAACGCACGTGTCGTATTTCACAGATTGCTAGCGGCTGCCGCAGGCTAGCCTCCAGAGGGTGCTGCCATTTTCACTGATTTACCCAGTTGGCGTTCGGACTGGTCGGAAAAACGGCAACTGCGTTGAACAACACATGCTCAGCGTTTGAGATATATAGTGTAGCCTCAGGGCACTGTTGCCAGATTAAAAATAACTATTGAGAACGGGGAATTAATTGTAAAATTTTAAAAATTATCAGAGAAACAGGAAATAAAATGGAGAATGATCATTAAGATAAATTGGTGAGGAGGCTGAGCCTCCTTAGCCTCCTTCGAGGAGCCGCCACTGGTGAATTTCTTGAGGGAAAATAGAATTTCCGCTTGAAATAACCAAGAGTTTGATGTTGGCCAACATGTGGGTAATTTTGAAGATATTGCGGTCTATTCCACTCTATGTTGCACACTTATTATGAAAAAATATCAAATTTGGAAAAATATAATTAGTTATCTGGAGAGAAATATGGTGAAATACTCACTTGAAAAGTAGGTATTGTAAGTTTATAAAATCTTTTTCTCTCCATTTCGAAGTTGTGGTGTGTGTGTGCGCGAGGAACTGGCTGTCGCTGTTGGGCTGCTTTGGTTGTCGCTCGTTGAGTTGGATATTAGAGTAGGCTATGAGACAATTATAAACATTGACAATTCCCAAAACAAAATAGAAGAGGGCAAGCTGAAAATTTATAAAAATCAATATTTAAATACAATAAATCTCCAAACAATCTACCACCTAGGAATTTCCAGTATATTCCTAATTATCAAGTCAAACGCTTCCTTCATAATCAACCATTCAATCAATCAAGTCAATCAAAATCAATCTTTCACCCTATGTCGGTCAAATTTGATTTTCCTAATCTGTTTCTCTGGAAACATGATCATTAGTATACAATGTTTATCTAGAAAAATACAATTTACGATTTATTTCACAAAAACGTTATAAATTAAAGTATGAAATTCCGCCTATTGTTGATGTTCATCTTGGTTCTATTCGAGACAAACCTCCTCATGATCTGAACCTCCAAATTCAGCTGCAGTATCGCCGTCCTCGCTATATAAATCAATAATCATGTCATCTACGACAGTAATAAGTACGAAATAATCACCCTTATCAACTAAAAATACTATTAAAGTACCATGGACTTTTCAGTTACCAAACATCAAAGTAAACTCTTATGATGGCTACTTGGTAGCTGAAAGCTCCTTAGTACTTTGATAGCATTTTTAGTGAATAAGGGTAATTACATAGTACTTAAACTTATTACTATAATACATGATATGATTATTGATTTACATAGCGAGGACAGCGATACTGCAACTGAATTTGGATGTAGTAGATTCTGTGGAGTAGTCATTAATGATGCATCTACGTAAACTTGCAAAATAAACCCCATCCATGGTAACTTTTGAATCTACTTACATAAAATTATAGATAACGGCATTAATTTTCAATTATTTTTCCTACTCACACAAAGTTCGTTGTACAAATTACTTAGGGTGGAAGAGCTCCCGTCTTGCTAGTTTGGTCTAGTTGTACTTCAAATTAAATCTTAAATATCAGATAATCTTTTGCTTTTGCATAAGTACCAGATATTCATGTTGGCTGTTTTCGATTGGTGAAACTTTGAAATTGTTTCTCTTGCTTACCGTTTGAATTTTTGATATTGTATCAAGTGAACGCTCAACAAGGTTTGGCGATGTGTAAGTGCCAATACCAGGATAATCTACAATACCTTATAACAGTGATATTTCGATAAGCTACTTAGCCTAATCACCATGAGTTTCAAAGATTTTTCTTTGAATGAAAACTAATGAACTACTCTCTTGCGGAAACATTTTACAGAATTATTGAGAAATTGCATCAATGTATGTTTGCTATTCCAAACGTGGACTAACATTTTATTGAAAAATAATACCTCTGATCGAGATTCCCAATAGAATTATAACTTATTTTTCAGGAATCAACGTGAAATTTAATATCATCGCAATTCGTATCACGGCTTGCAAGAAATTGGACGCTTTCGTTACAGTTACCTTCTCTCGATGGATGAAAGTCTGAATACAAAACGACACACATATTATATTTCACAATATAATTTAGCAAAACTTTTCATAAATTGCCGCATAATTATTGAAGCAGTCATTTCGTACATCTCGTTTGATCTTAATGTTCTACTAGTCAATAACCACCCTATTTTGAGTTACATTACATTAGAAATACTACCCTAAGGCGTTATGAACATTTATATTATTCTATAGAGCATTATGGATTAATAACGCATTACAATAGGAATAAATGAACTTCAACATAGAATTACAGGAAACCTTTATTAACATTTGAATATAAATTGAATGTTAAACAATCGGCACAGGAGCTATTTTGTAATGTTGACGGTATAATTTTCGAAGTACCTTTTTGGTTTTATCATGCACAAGTGCCAAGGCCAATTTGGCAGCCTTTAACAACACTTCTTCAGAAGGATTCTTTCTTCGGAAATTTTTAGTAAAATTCAACACATAATAGCTAGATTCTGTAGTCAATAAATAAAATATTATATTGTATGGTTACTGCCGTCATTGTCATAGACTATTCTTTTTAATATCAAATAATCATCTGTTCTTGCATTGAATTCATAGATGGCAAGTTAGTCAATCATAAATTTTTCGTATCAGATATCTGACTAGTAGGTCATTAAACGTCGAAGGAAGCGTACCGGGGTCTTACCGCCTGGGCCTGAACAACCGATGAAGGTTGAACATTGAATTTGGTATATCAAATGTTAACGCGCTCGCCGCTAGAAGCGTTAGCCAATCACGGCCCGATATTTGGCCCCACAGTACAACTAGTTTGTGAAATGTAAACATGTGACGTTTGGCCGTGAATTTATGGTTGACTTATTTACCCAGGTCTTACCAATGTTGCCAAATAATCTAGAGTGTATAACGAATGATACACCGAATGACCTATTCGGTAGGTCCCTGGTCTCATATTATTTTTGCTTTCAATAGCGCAGGCTTGAAAGTCCAAGGGACAATGTAAATTTTTCTTTGGTTAGTTTTTTAAATTTTATATATAGATAGGTAATTTGAAAGTTTGTTTTGTAGTTGATTACGGCTTGAGCGTATTAGCCTCTCGTGTGGATTTAGTATCAGCGTAATTTCCTCGGTGACCGGCCAAATTATTGACACAATTTAACCTCATTCCATTATAACACAGAGCATTAAACTATTATGAAGTATAGTTCTTAGCGCCAGAGTAAACACATATGTGACGTCACATTGACATTGAATTTGAGAAACTGAAGATGGATGTCAAAAATACCACTTGTAACCACGCCCACAAACAATGCATTTCCTATTTTCACCATTTTGCGATTTGCAAAATTTCAAATCCATGAGACCAATAGGAACAACGTAATCATCTCAGCAGATTTGCGCACGCAAACTCGGACGATTTCAAAAATAGTCCAGATCGATTTCGAAATGCTCAGATTCGGCCAATAGGGTCTATAGAAAATACTTCCCTTATACTACGTATAGTGAGGGGAAGTAAAAATGTACAGCCCAACCAAACGATGCTTTCATTTCTATTTTATTTATTTATTTTATTTAATGGAATTTCGAATCCTATAGCAAACTAAGGTTAATGGAAATCAACAAAAGAGCAGCAATAAGTCAATTTTTGGAGATAACTTTCATTGTCGATGTTCTTAATTGGATATTTCGACTAATATAACGACTTTTGTTTGGCAACTTCGAAAACAATCGATCAAATTGTTCCAATTGGGATTTCGTAGTGGTATTAAGGATACGTCTCTAAAGCTTACTTAATTTATGCCAATTATGTTAATGATGGCAACAAAATTCTAAATTCCAACGTATATCTTATCAGAGTCTGGTTTAAGGGATTTAGTAATGTGATTATTTTAAATCCACTTAGTCCCATTTCTTTGATTTGCCGAGGAATTATGTTATAGATTCTAAATATATAAAATAAATTAGAATTGGATAATCTATCCATCCATATTTCTACAAATTTGTTTTGGAGTGTTCGCTCCTAGCTGTTATTCATGAGTATCTAGCCTTAAGTCTTTAGGTTAGGTGCCTAAACTCTACGAAATTTTCATAATATTCAATTTCCTGTAGCATATCCATATCTAGATTCTAAACGCAATACTTCCCTAAAGATCATAAAAACTGCATATCCAGATTTGTAAATAATATAGACGATGTGTAAGCATATTTTCCGAAGAACGATTTGCGCGAACGAATGATTGATCGCGGAATCTTTTAATGGTATCATGTGTGCGCGCAAAGATCTGCTCTAAGTGTGTGTTACTTGACTAGAAGACAGTTTTCAAAGAAATATAGCAATGGCAAGTGGAGCATAGTGACCGATGGTGGTCTGAGGAAAGTAACCAACCTAGGATGTCACTTGATGGGTATGCTGATGACTTACAGATAATCATCAAAGGAAAATTTTTGGACTCTCTGATGGACTTAATACAGTCAACCCTGACTGCACTGAGTAAATGGTGCAGTGACAAAGCACTGAACATGAGTCCTAAGAAAACAGAAATTGTTATTTTCACTAGGAAGTACTCACCAGAAAACTGACAGGTATCAGTAACCTAGGAGTCATCTTTGATAAGAAACTGCTATGGAAACTACAAACAATTAGAACAACATTACCGCAAGCCTTCTGGTTGTGCAGAAGGGCATTGGCCACAATTGAGACCTCAACCCAAATACCATAATGTGGATCATCGAAGCCATACTTAAGCCCAGGTTGACATATGACCTGGTAGTGTACGTGGTGGGAAAGAACGGAGCTCAAAACGACCAAATCAGCCTTGCAGCATCTGAGAAACTCATCCTAGGCTACTTCCACGACTGCTTCAATGAGCATGGAACTATTTGACCATATAATGAGAGGTAACAAGAGCTATCCAAATATTTCTGTCAATAAGACTGTGGAAGGCAAAATTATTATTATACCTCTGGGCAAACATACACACCACTATTCTCCAAGCGCTTGAAGAGAGAACACAGAACCTCATCAGCACATACAGCAAAGCAGTTCTTACTGCGCTGGATAGTATGAAAATAACATCAAAGCGCTAGCATGGGATTACATTAACACGCTAGACAAAGGAGACGAAAATAGAATCACATCTTGATCTCCAGCCACTCTGAAATAAGGGGAGTTTGCAAAATTAAGGAACAAAGAACCCCTAACAGGCCATGAACCAACGGTTGGCACCTTGAAGAGTAAGATCAAAGAGACGATCCACTGTTGGGTGAGAAAGAGTGAATGGTTGCAGAAGTCTGAAGCACTATTGGCCTGGTCAGTGAGGAAGATGATTAAAACTGATGCCTAACACCTCCATAAATCGAATCTGAGCGATTCACGCTTGTGCAGGTGCAGGTGCAAGGGCATCGTAAGATAGTTTGTTTTTAATGGGTTATTTTTCGTAATTTTTGCATATTTTACGGAATACTAAATTCGTAGGTTATTTGGAAGTTTCTTTTTGTAATTGATTAATTTGCCTTGCCCTTGTACACATGCAGATTGATCTTAGTTGTGTCAGTTGACGTCTTAATTGTTAAAAACAGCTAATAAACTATAAAAGAGTTCACTCTGTGGATACACTATACTATAACACTATAAATAAGAAACAATCACCTTTATCCACTGAAAATACTGGTAAAGTGAGGTCCTTTCATCTGATGCTGGCTACTTAGTAGCTGAAAGTTAGAAAAGTTAGCTTTACCAGTATTTTTACAAGATGAGGGTGATTATTTCTTATTTGCAGTATAAAATAGCTGATCAGCACAGACGATAACACTGGGAGACGTGGTTAACGCGAGAAATGCTGAATCTACTCCATTACGCACAAATTACCGGACGAATAATTTTAAATTTATTCCTTCAGTTACAGATCATCATTTTTGAAAAATTATAAAATATTATGCTCATTCATCTTAAAGAACTATTTATATTTTGTAGTCAAAATGTTTCATATGTATACTATTCTTGATCTACTTAAATGATTTTCCATCATTCATTGGAGAATTCTTAATACCGCTTTTGCAGATGACAAAAATGTTCTGATTTCAATACATCTGCCGAAACATGTGAAATTGCTACAAGCAAGGCACGAAGATGGTTCTCTGGTAATGGGCTTGATTTAAACCTTGAAAAAACAGAGAAACTAATCTTTAGTCTCAAATAGGTAGATTCAGTCGACGTGAAATTCCTTGGAATACACTGATAGTCTAGGAGCCAGAGCGATATTGATGGTCTGAACATTAACCCGATGGCTATGGTTTATCGTTAGAGGACGGTTCAATGACCAATTCATCTCACAGACCGAATTTTCCCCGGCTGCTAGATCTCGAGAAACAGCATCCGCATTTTTTTTTTGACTGGAGGTTAACCCTTTCCAAGTTGCGGTTACTTGAAAATCATGCCATTCTTATACACTTCCACCATGTGCCATTATTTTTGTTATCGGTTCATTTCCGAGTAATTGGCCATTATTTGAACCAAAAATGTTTCTTTTCTTCATTTTGTGGCTAAAACATGCGGTTACAAGATAACATGATGGCACCATGTATTGCCATCACTTCTTGCCTATTTAAACCCCCCAAAATCCTCTAAAACCACTCCGAAAAAATATGAATAATATGGATAATATGACCAATTTTATTATAAATTAGTAAACTTTTGAGATTCTGGCTGGGTTTAAAATAGAAACGGCAGCTTTTTGGTTTTTGTTTTGTTTTGGGGGTGGTTTTAGGGGGTTTTGGGGGGTTTGAATAGGCATTGATGTGGTACAATTTCGATTATTCGTGGTTCTGTTCGTTTAGACGACGTGGGCATTTTTAATTTAAATTGGTGCGATAAGGACGCTTTGTGCTAATACAATTAGTTTTGAAAAATTCCGGTTTGATAATGGTCGTGAGACCGAAACGTACCTAAAGACGAAAATATAGAGCATAATTGTTAATGTTACCTATTTCCCGAGAATTTATATATAATTCATACCTGGGTCAAGAGTCTTTATTATAAATAATAAATAAATTTAAAAAGTCTTCGTGTAATTTAACCGTGCCGGCATTGTTCACCCAAATTTTAAACTAAATGACATTTCTTCATCCTCTTACAGTCGTATAATTAGCCCTGGGCAACTAGATTTATCAAAATTAAAAACGCCCGATTGACAAAGGTGAAAAACTAGTATTTTGTAAATAAATCGAAAACGATAAAATTTAGGTAAAGAGAACAAACACAAAGTTGCCCTAATTTTTTGTGCTGAATATGGCTATAATAAAACGCGTTACGGAATATGCAGTCATTATGAAGAAACGGTCAATTAAGTGAGGGTCTGCATCTGTAATTTATTCTCTAAAATTGTAAATATCTCAAAAACTGTTGAAGATCGTGTCTTCAATGCAATGTATCTAGAATTTTCCGTAGAATCAAAAAATTTAATAAAGTATAGGATGTTCCATTTAAAATAACGAAGTTTGTCATCGATTTCCGGTGTAACCGGAAGTGCTGCACCTTGAAAATATTTTAGACGAATAGTAATTATTAACTTTGGTCAGCTGCCAACTTTTTTAAATATCCATCGATGCAGTTCGTGTTGAGACACCCTGTATAGCATTCCAGTAAGACTCATCCACCATAACTTCATAAAAGCTATGGAAGAATTCAAGAATTGCAAGGTTTAATTTACCAAATTTCTATGTAAAATGGATGAATATTACAAAATAACTATATGGAATAAATATTCTACGTACGGTCGACTACACCTAGAAAGTCTTAAATTATTTTATAATGCAAGGTTTTTAAATTTGTAGCTAAAAGGGACGGAATGATGCGGTTAGTAGAATGTAGAATGCTTCTATACATCTACATTCATATGATTTGATTATTTATTTCCATTTTGTTCAACTCGAGTAACTCTCCATCCTTTTGTTATTCGTAAGAAAGATTTTCCATATCACGAATCAGTCAAATGAAAATCAAACTTTTACTGTTTAGCTGTTCTTCTTTGAAACTTACCGTATCCCATATTCCTGTAATGTGACACATCCGCATCACTGACGTTATAGTGGGGACCTGTACAAGACTCACTTGAAACATGATTGACGTTCTAAAATAAATTAACCAAAAGTCGGAACCTTACTTTTGAATATAATAATTTTATATCAGCTTACAGAATATACCGTATTCATATATTTGTGAACATAATAGTATTTGACTTTACCAGTTAGAACGTATTCAACTTTCAAATCAAGAACAAAATATGATTTCAATAATGGAACATTCAAAACAAATGAAGGCTGTCGCATAATTAAGAATGTTACGATAAATACAATAAATCGGAGATTGAAGAGACTAAGATAACTAGCTCCATCCAGATGATCAGGCAATCCGAATGGTCCAACCATAAAATTGCCAATAATTCCGACCCAGACATTAATTTTAAATTTTCGTTGATAATGTCTACCTTTAATAGCATGTGGATTTTCATCTGCATAAATATGCTCATTGTGTAGGTTAGTCATGCCACGACGTGAAAAACAAGACTCATCAGTAGACAAGATACTAGTGTGAAATCTGTTGTCGACACCTCTGCGCTCCAGAATAATTTGTGTAAAATTTAAACGTGATCCGTGGTCAAGTGGCAATAATTCTTTACTGCCAGAATGTGGAATGCACGAATTAATTGATCGCTCAAAATTCGATTAACAGTGCATTTTGGAATCCCAATCTCTCGTTACAATGTTCTGGTACGAGTCTCAGGAATATCATCGATCATTTGAAGAACAGCATCTTCTGCAATGGGTGTTCGGCCTTGTCGAGGTCTTCCAGCGTTGATTCTGACTGGCTTCAACCTCCCTGTTTCTCGAAAACGTCTTTCACTTCGGGCAAAAGTTTTGTGATTTGGAATTTTCCGATTTGGATACCTCTCTTGATAGAGCGGACACTTTCGAGGCAGTTACCTTGCCAGAATCCAAGAAGTAAAAGCATGTCAACCTGCTCATTAAAAGGGAAATCCATATTATATTGATAGCTGCCAATTAAAAGTAACAACAACAGCAATAGTAATTAAGTAATAACAGTAATTGGGGAAAAAACAATACAAAAGCATAAAAGTGAACAAATTATTGAAACATCAACAATAAACTGGGACACTTATGAATTTATTTCTCATAAACATCATGACTTTGTTCACGGCCAACTTTGAACTCTCCTCAATGACAAATGGTACTTTTTTTACTATATAAATTGGGTTGAATCGACTTATTTTGACCTCTACAATAAGTGGTAGTTTTATTTCCCAGCAATTTTGGGACAGCCTGTATAAAAGTGAAAACTCAACATTAGCAGAAGATATTTTAATACAGGTCACACCATTTCTCAAGAAATGGTGTACAAATACCTATGTAATTTAGGAGGGATGGAAATGCATACATTTATCAAATTCAGATTTATTTCCAGCTGAGAGTAAACCTTTGTTTGCATTATTAACCTGAACTAGTATTTGAACAGGTACATTTTATTTCTAATTTAGTTTACTCTGATGATGGCTACTTGGTTTGTGTAATTTCCAAGTGAAAGGAAATTATTGATAAATATAAGAAAGACTGTTGGCTCTAATATCGTACCTTGAGGTATGCCGGTTTTAATTATTTGTGTAGAGCTTAGGGTGCTACCTATTCGGACTTGTTGATGTCTTTCAGTTAAGTAATTTTCTATTAGTTGAAGCACACCACCGTGAATGCCTATGTGCTCCAACTTTTTCAATAATTTTGCATGCATTACTGTGTCAAATGCTTTTTGAAGGTCAAGAAGGATAGCAATGGTTTTTTCATTAACATTAAAATTATCTAATATGTGCGAGGTTAACGTCTGTACAGAATATATTGCACTTATCCCTGCACGGAAGCCAAACTCATTATGTGATAGTATCGAATTTTTTTGTAGAAATGCATTGATTCTACTGTTTGAACATTTTTCCATTATTTTTGATATATTGGTCAGCAATGATATCGGACGGTAGTTTGCAACGCTTACTGTCTACTGTCTACTGGTTCCAAGAACTCTATTTTTACTACTTCCATTTGTGATTAAGTGTGCAGAGTTCTCATTCTCGTGTTGCAATTAGCAGTGAGTTTTCTTCCTATATCCGTGAAATAATTATTGAAAATTTCTGCAATTTGCTGAGGATTGTTTACAATTGTGTTATTATTAACAATGGTCAGCAATGATATCGGACGGTAGTTTGCAACGCTTACTGTCTACTGTCTACTGGTTCCAAGAACTCTATTTTTACTACTTCCATTTGTGATTAAGTGTGCAGAGTTCTCATTCTCGTGTTGCAATTAGCAGTGAGTTTTCTTCCTATATCCGTGAAATAATTATTGAAAATTTCTGCAATTTGCTGAGGATTGTTTACAATTGTGTTATTATTAACAATTTTATTTATTTGTATTGTTTTATTCTTTTTAGGGTTATTAGTGATCTCGTTTATTATTTTCCAATTTTTTTTGTAATTTTGTTAAACTTCATTTAATTTGCTTTTATAATACTTATTTTTTCTAAATTTTATTATATTTGTGACATGATTATGATATCTGTTTGTATCTTATCACTTTCCTTTTCAGATTATCTCTATGTCTAATAGATATTAAAATACCAGTAGTCATCCAGGGCTTCAGCTTTAGTTGCTTATCTTTAACCGATATGATCTCAGTACAGCTTTCTATGGCTCCCAGAACCTTTCTATAAAATATATCAGAACAGCTGTAAATCACCGAAGTTAAATATTTCGGAAAAATTCATATTTTGAATGATATTTAAAAGCTTTTTTCGTCCATTCTTTTTATAAAATTAACATCCTCAGTTTTGTTATTTTTATTTATTTCCAAAGTTTTTATATTAAAAATTAGTGGCTAATGATCCGTCATAGAGTTATTGATTCAAATTCTAATTCATTACTCAATTTTTGACTATTTGATTCATACAAATAAATATGATAGTTGCGAAATCACCATCTACATGTGTTGGACAATTTATTTGTGATAGAAATCCATTTTTTTTCCACCATACTTGTGTTAGACAACGTGTTGTGCTTATTTGTCACAGATTTGATATCAATATTTATATTTAAATCCCATATGAAAACAAATATATCATCTTCATTCGTATTTGAGATATAGCAATCCAGATCATTTACGAAAACATCTATATTTGATTGTTGTGTTGTTAGCTTCAGTCGTAAAGTCCACCTATTTTGTTCGATTATATTTAAGATTCAGCAATCATTTCTCGTAATACTACAGTCAAAGACTTAGGTCATTTATACGACCATCAGTTCACTTTTAATCTACATATAAGTGATATGTGTGCTAAAGCTAATAGAACTTTAGGGTTTGTACTTAGGCATTCCAAATATTTCAACAATTTAGAGGTACTACAAACACTATTCAATTCATTGGTTAGACCAAAACTGGAATATGCTTCACTCATCTGGAACCCTCAGTATAAATTCCAGATTACACTAACTGAGAGCATTCAACGTAAATATTTGAAATATCTCTGTTTTAGAACTTTCAATATCTTTCCTAGAAGAGGTTTTGACCATCAATTATTATTATCTACTTTTGATTGTTTGACACTTGAACTGAGAGGAAGAATAAGGAGCACAATATTCCTCCATAATTTGTTGAATAATAATATTGACTGCAGTTACTTATTAGATAAATTAAATTTTGTTGTACCTAGATTATCTTCTCGCTGTCCCTTAATTTTTACAATGTTTTCATGACAACAAACTTTAATGTTATTTGTTCACAATGTGACTTATTTTTCAATAGTATTCAGTATCTTATTAGTGTGGTCAGGTGAGGTTATTTATCACCATGTAATTTGAAAATTTAGCCAGTTGATTTTCATTATTCCTATAAGATATTATTTTTGTTATATATTTCTTGTTATTCATTACCCAATTATAGGATAAACAATACAGAGCAACATGTAATGTGACTCTGTATTGTTTGTCCTATAATTGGGTTAACCTGTTGGGTATATATATACTAAATAAATTTAGTTGGTCTGTAAATTCCAATTATAGTAATTTTTTTCTAATAAATTCTAACTTACATTCTAATACTGTAATTTCGCTTAGTTGAATGGTACTAACTGCAGCTGTAATATCATCCCTAACGTATAAAACTACCCCATCGCATTTGTTAAACGAGCCCTCATTGTAATACACAGTAAAATCAGGAATAGTAAAATTTTCAATATTTTGAATTTTCCATGATTCACTAAGAATCACCACCTTTGTTCTTATCTAATTCCTACAAAATAGACATAACTCGTCATAATGCGCCTTCAGACTTCTGATGTTATAATGTAATATTGTCAAGCTCTGTATATTATTTTCTATAGCTAGGTAATTCACTTCCTGTTCAAAGTTCATACACTTCGTATCATTCACACCATAATTATAATTTTCAAGTATATCAAAAGCTGTATCTTTATTAGACATTTATATTGCCAAAAAGAGAAAAAAGAAAAAAATATACTAATAGAAAAAGAAACTAAAATTAAGATTATTTATCCAAATAAGTAATAAGGATATGATAACAAAAGTTATATAAAATTTTTCCCTCAAGATAAATTTTGCTCCCTCGAATTTCGAATTAAAAAAAAGAGAATTTTGTTTTTCCCCTTTTTTTCGACAACTCAGTGTATTTGCAATTGTGAACTCTATGAGTGTATTAGGTATAGATAGTTTTGAACAAATTAGAAGAATTCAATGAACTATTGCTTGTTCACATATTACTTGTTAGATTCTATCCGATTTTTAGTAATTTAATAAGAAACGGTTGATACTATTATATAGAAGTATTTATACACAGCACTGGAAACAACATTTATCAGGAAAATTGAGACATTGAACAAGTACTTTCAATTAGCTAGCATAGTATATTTGAATACACAAGAGGTAAACCTATAATGCTCATGGTGTAACATCGTGTTAGCCAGCGGTGGAATGTTGAGAGAGGAAGTAGGCATCGGAATTTTTCGTAGATGTTTGGAGGTTATTAGTACAGTAAAATAGTAGTTCTACATTAAACAATTAGCCGAGGCCATTCTTCTTGCTCAGTGTCTTGGGGCCATTAGAAAAGTCTAAAACCAAAAAGACGGGAATTTTTTTTTTACAAAAACGTTTGAAATGAAATTCTACACACTTCTGGATGATGACGTGATACCGTGAAGCTATGGTATTTTGAACGGTAGAGAGCCCAAAGTAACAAAAATAACTGTTCCGTCATTCTAGGACCATGGTAGTGATTTCATTTTTGGAAAATTGTAATATGAAAATTGTAGAGCATAAAGAAATGCACTAGAATCAATTTTAATAATATAATTGGTGTGGGTAGTCTCCGACTTACAGCTCTTCAAAGTTTGCGCGGCGTGGGGAAGGTATATTCTGGCGGAGCAAAGTAGACATGCAATGCTCAGGGAGTTTGAATGTAAATAGATTTCCAGTACCAAAACCAGTCACAAATAGAATTCCTTCACCCCAAGCGCTTTTGTTCCACCATCTTGAAAAACTATCAAGCCTTTTTTCTCCGAATCCATCGGTCGTAGTGAAGACCCAACACTGAAGGGATGGGGCACGGATAGAAAACCAAGTTTCTGTGAAGCTATATTTGCAATACCGAGCATGGATATTAAGGACTTTATAGGAAGTGTTGTATCTGACATCATCACAATAGGGATTGTGGTATCTCCATTTATTGCATCGAAATTTCTCCGTCTTGCACCTCTCGATTCATTGGATCATATAGTGGCTCTAGAGGAGAAACCGTTATGAAGTGTACCATCACTATATAGTATAAAACAAAGTCGCTTTCTCTGTACCTATATCCCTATGTATGCTTAAATCTTTAAAACTACGAAACGGATTTTGATGCGGTTTGTTTTAATAGATAGAGTGATTGAAGAGGAAGGTTTATATGTATAATAACATCCATTAAATAGTGGAGAAATACTGTTATTTTTGAGGTTTCTAATGTGATGTAGTAAATAATTACATTTTTTCCGCTTACATTGCAAACGCAGGCTGAACCCTACGAGATATATCAAAATAATGTACTAAGTATTGTACACATTGAAAAGGTCTACAGAAAACTCCGCGATGGTATATGTCTATCTCTTATGGTTATCCCACAATACCATTTTTTGTCATTTACTTTTTACGACAAATAATGGCTAATTTCCGAAGCGATTTTAACCAATACAGCATTAATCCTTGTCCAATTAAATACCTTAAATACATTGTTGATTTATTATAGATCTATATGGCTCTTTACAGCATATGATTTAAATGAATATTTTCGAAGATATTACAGATTTAAAAATTGCGGGACGTAGCGTTTGCGGCGGTACCGGCCGGCCGGGCGGGAGCGTGCCTATAAATAGCGCGTCGGAGGCCGCGGTTCTCCCTATAGCACTTTGAATTTATCAGCATTGTACCCGTGTGAAGCCGGGGCATGTCGCTAGTCATGTATAAAGCTATGGACGGGGCAGGATGTCACTTCCAACCAATCGTTGATATGGAGCAGAAACAAAGTTTGTGCCAAGGCAGGTCCCTGTGGGACACCATCGTTGATAGCCATTGTATCAGAGGAGACTTTTCACAATTTTGTGAGAATGTCTTTGCAATTTCGAGAATATGCTGCATTTGATTGGTCACTCCTTGCGTGAACACACCAACTGCACCACGTTTCCTCCAAGCGAACAGTGCTCCTTGGAAGACAAACAAATATAGAAACTCTTCGATTTTTCCGCCCTGAAACGTATCATGTAGTCGTTTTGAAAAACAGGGGCAGGAATAGGATTTGTCGAAATTGCTTGTATTTTCGTGTGATTCTATTATGAATTTCTTGAGTCCCCGTTTCGTTTTGGTTTAGCTTATTTGGCGGATATCCTCTTTAACATATACCTAAAACTACGAATTAATACAGATTTATCAATAATTCAAAGTCAAAAATGATTATATGTTAAAGTTTGGTTTCATGGGTTGAGTCTAGATGATGTAACTAATAAGAATTCACAAATATAATTTTGCTTAATTATAATCGTCTTGTACCGATCATCAGTTATTTCAGATGAAACCACAAAATATTAACAAATTAAAAATCGGGAACATTTATGTGATTTATTAACTACATCCTCTATTTTGCAAATCAACTACTCGGATCTAGTAGATATTCCACCATTGCATTAGCCAATGCTCTAATTGTTTTGATGCGTAGTGAATCAAATAATTATACACAACGATAAAAGGCAATAACAATATTAATTGCTTCCTAAATTATATTCACATTGAATTATGTTTCATTATTAGCTTTATAATTCAATAGGTAAATCGAATTTTAGAATGCATGATTTAATTCGGACCGTTGAATTGAAAACAGAACCCTTTGCATTTTAGCATGCATCGGTAAGTACCCGGAAACAGAATCGATATTCGTCTTCACTTCGATCAGTCTTAATATTTTACACAATTATTGAATCCACTATTATTCATTCTTGGATAATCGGATGGATTCTGCCTCACAGAAACACAATATTGGATGTTACTATTCTGTCTGAGATCCACATTATAGTGTGGATTTTCGCTAACACCCCTAGAAAAGAGTAGTATGGCGTTGACTCAGCCGCCGCTGTCATTCCCCACGTTTCAAGATTTAAATTCATATTGAAAATAAACAGAAACAGTTAAAGATGAGATTATACTCAATGATAATATCACAAAAGAGTGAAAACAATTCGATAGATCCTCGAAAACTTGTTGCCCTTCGGGCTCTCGTAGCTGCTGCCGAATGGCAACAAGTTTGAGAAAATATCTGGAGAAATATTTTCGAATTTATCGATGTATCGTGTGATATTCTGTAGATTATATAATTCATCATAAATTAGGCCAATAGCAATCACAAATTTTACATAGTTACCATGTATAGATAAACGAATACACCCTTGACGATGTGGTTCAATCACTTCGGTTTTTCGGTTGGTCCAACAAAGCAAAAATATGACTTCGAACGAACACTTGGCAGATATTCTCAAAGATTAGGCTTTCAAAAGATAATGGCAACGATTATAAGGAAGGAGTTGTGAAGACGATTTGGATTATTTCTGCAATGCTTCTCCAAAAAAAGTACTTTGAAGATTTTAATCGAAAAATAGACCTATTCAAATACATAGTTTTTGAGGATGCTAGAAGGCACGTGCGGCCAAAAGAAGAGAGCTACGAGCACTTCCAGAGAAAAGAAAATCCAGTTCTGTAGCTCTGATAAATGAAGAGATCAGCAGATTATTGAAAACTCACCGGACGGCTTACAAAAAAAGTACCCGATTTCTGCCGTTGGGCTCGCGTGCTGTGGCAACGAAGCAACCTTCTGCCTAGTAGAATTTTTCAAGAACGAAGTCGAAATGTATGGTGAACTCATTGGCATGTATTGAATACAACACCATATTCTCCAAAATTACACAGGGATGAGAAAAACATACCACTGCATCTAAATGGTTAACATCGAACAAATAATGTTAAGACAAGTGTCCAGTGCGTCTACTGCAGAAGATATTAAGCAAAAGAACACCAAATATCAAAACGTATCGATTGTTCTTAACACCAAATCCGGATTGGAAGAAGGCAGGTGTTTGGTACAAACATTGTCCAATGGCTATTGACAACACTGTAAGTGGACACGTCTAAGCGCGCAAAGTATTGGGAGTGATATCAATAAGGTAAAAATAACCAATCATGCGAATCGTTCCTCTGCTGTAAGCAATTTAACAAAACCTGGAGCCAACTTACGAGAAGCTATCCAAATTACTGGTCAATTTTCAAGTGAGTCTCTGAAACCATACCTGAAGCTAAGCAACTTCTTAACATCGTTGAAAAAATGAGAAAAAAAAACCTTGCCGTGCACTATCAATATAGATAGCTCAAGCTCATTGGCAGATAAAACAATGTTTCAAATATTACTTACAATAATTGTACATTTCGTTGAGGATCAGTGAGTAAGTGATGCAGTCAGTCAAAAACACTTAGTCTGAAGGCCTTAAGCAATTGCTTTGTTAGCTTGTGCGTCAATTCATCACTGTAAAGCTGGATCGTGAAGCGGATAGGAAGAGAACGGGAGTGAAGTGTTCTTCGATGGATCGTGATTTATAAATTTTTCTTACTATCCAGTATTTAAATTGTCAAAGATCACAGCTTCAAAGAGGTTTCATTTTAAATAACCATCGAATAAGATATTTTGTTAAATCAAACATATAGTATAATCCGATTATGATCGATGATTAGTCATAGACAAAAAGAAATAACTGATGAGGGGTGCGAAAGGAAGCGCGTGAATAACGATAGTTTGATTCTTGATGGGCAACTCAGAGATGAAATATGTTCATTTATCATCGACAAGAGAGCAGCTGCAGCTGTTTTCAGACCGTATTTAGCTAGAAATTTTCAAGTCAAACCACTTTTAGAAAAATTAGGTAGCTACTACGGGAGAAACTATCGTTACTCATGGAGAATTCGTGAATATGGAGATTATAAGAAGAATATTTTCCCTACAAGTTTTGATGTCTCATATATATTAGATTATTTTATTTTAGGATTAGACATAATGAAGAAATTTAGATCAATCTCGACTCCGGTTGTTAATAAAAGCAGCAATCAGAATATCTTGAAATACAGAGCAAATAGTTTGCGAAGAACTGTAAAGAAATTCTTGAGGATGTCGAATAGGATCGATAGAACCGGATATGATACAAACAAATAATTTAATTATGGAAAAAACTTTAGCAAATGCAAAAGAAGGCATTCTCGTAAGAGTGACTAATTTGGAAACATCAAGGACAAAACTTGAAAAAGGCAAAGTCATTTCTTCGAGCCCATCACTTGTGCAACACATTGTGTCGTAGAAAATGGAGAAACAGCTCAGTTAATGAGAAACAACATAACATCGATACCGGAAAGTAACACCCAATAAGAGAACATTCCAGAAGATTACCATTTGCGAAACAGGAGGAAGCAAAGCAAATAATTAATAAAATGTTGGAGGATGGTATCATAGAGGAATTGACTAGACTGTGGGCTTCTCCCATAGCATTAGCATTGATGAAAATATATTTCAATCAGTGGTATAAGTCTCTAAAAAAAATGGCACAATGCATTTTTGGGTTGATTACAGATTAAATGAAGTCACAAAGAAAGATAGTTATAATCTTCCAAGATTTTACCATATCTTGAGTGTATGAATTAGCTGTATCAAATTGGTTTTCCACCTTGGAACTGAGAAGTGTTTATTGGAAAGTTAGTGGCAATGCATCCAGATGATAAAGAAAAGAATGAATTTTCTGCCGACAGTGGTCTTTATCAGTTCTATATTATGTACTTTGGTCTCTTCAATGCACCTGCTATATTTGAAAGGTTGATCGCATTGGTGTTGAGAAAATTAATTGTGTTGTATACGTTGATGTCATGGTAATTGGAAGAACATATTAGGAACAACTTAATGATCTACAAGAAATTTTTTAAAGATTTTACTAACAGCAGACATCAAATCCGAAGGAATGTCCCCTATTTCAGGAAGACATCAAATTTCTTGGGCACATAGATATCTTCCAAAGGAGTACCAACTGGCCCAGTAAAATTCAGTCAACTCGGTATCAACCCAGACCGACTAGTACACATGAGATAAGAATTATCCTCACATTATCTTCGTACTACAGTCGATTTATAGAAGGATTTGTGGGTATTGCAACACCATTGCATAAACTCACAGAAAAGGAGACTTCTTACAAAGAAACCGAAATTGTTATTTTATCTCTTATGAACTGCTGCCGACTAACATCCATGTCGATTTGACATTTTGGCAGCTGTCTGAGGACTATTATTTAGCATTGACTTGAGTACACACACATAAACTCATATTTGTTGCAAATGCAACGCATCTAAAATATAATCTATCCAAATACCTTCCATTAAAATCATCATAAGGATATTTTAACTGAAAAGTTTCAATACATAAGCGAGATCCCATCAGAATCTTTTGTGAATAACTAGAAGTATATTGATTAATCAGTTGCTATCCCCAAATTGTGGCATTCTTTTCAAATACTTTCAATCCGAGCATTATATGTTAATAAATTACAACTTCTTGTAGACATTTTTTTGGAATGGCAAAAAACTGTGGTTGATTGTTAAACACTTATGGATCCCTAAAGATGTGAATCATTTGCAGAGAATTGTTATCACTAAACCGTACCTATGGTTAGTCCAGGCTATGAACCGGAAAATAAAAATAAAAAAACGTGTAAGTTCGAATCAACAATTTTTTTCTGCATTAGCTTCAGAAGATTCTCAGGATCATTCATACACCTTAAAACCTCTTGGGAACCCCAACCCCACCCATTGGGGGCGAAAATGGCCCGAAATCTCCAAGTCTTGAATTGTATTTTCTACAAAAAAAGGTATTTTGGCATTTCGAGTACACCTAGGAGGTTTTTTGGGTCGCTGAACACGAGTCCGTAGTCAGATTTACTTGCAATCCATCGTAGTTGTGGTCAAATCGACGAAATTGGCCAATTTTGCACCCCTATATGTTATTTTGCAATTTACGTGTTTTAGGCATTTCGAATGCACCAAGGAGATTTTTTGGGTCGCCGAATACGATTTCAAAGCCAGATTTACTCGAATATCATCGTAGGGGTGGGAAATTTACAAAAATGGCTAACTTGACACGCTTCTAAATTTTATTATTTTTGCATTTTAAAATTACTTCGGAGTGAATCTGGCTTCGGAATCGTATTCAGCGACCCAAAAAACCCCCTTGGTGCATTCGAAATGCCAAAAACACGTAAATTGCAAAATAACATATAGGGGTGCAAAATTGGCCAATTTCGTCGATTTGACCACAACTACGATGGATTGCAAGTAAATCTGACTACGGACTCGTGTTCAGCGACCCAAAAAACCTCCTAGGTGTACTCGAAATGCCAAAATACCTTTTTTTGAAGAAAATACAATTCAAGATTTGGAGATTTCGGGCCATTTTCGCCCCAATGGGTGGGGTTGGGGTTCCCAAGAGGTTTTAAGGTGTATGAATGATCCTGAGAACCTCCTGAAGCTAATGCAAAAGAAAATTTTTGATTCGAACTTACATGTTTTTTTTTTATTATAGCTAAAATCCCGGTTCACAGCCTGGACTAGGTATTGAGAAACCTTACTAGTTATAACAGGAACATATTCTCTGACCTTATATAACAAGAAGTCTAAACCTAGACTAAATTTTTGTGTTCTTAATTATTCAGCTGATATTGTCAGTTTAAATACCAATTTTAATATAGCGGCTTTATTTGAGATACCACATTTTCAATGTTCTGGATGTATCAATGTGAACAGGATCAAATACCTGTTTGTCAATGAAAATTGACCCATCTCAATATGTGCCATTATTATTCATCACTCCCCACAAATTAAACGTTCTGCTAGTCCAGAATCTTGCCATCTTGACATGATATTTTGGAATCAATCGAAATAGTTTTGGAAGACTTAGTCTATATCGATTAAAATTATACATGCCTGTGACGACCAGGTACTTCTCACCTTCTTATCCATGGGTAATAATCATTCATCATTTTTGCATTATCCACAATCAAGTAACATATGTATTCACCTCAATATCACCATATTACTTACCATATTAATAACAGAAACATTGATAACAAATGAAAATATGAAGATATACATGAGAAGTAGTTATTTGAAATATAGAATTTGGTTTCTAGTTTTAATATGAAAAAAATAAAATAAATAAGGCTTGCAGAGCAAGGCCAGTCAATGTAGGTTTCAAAATGGTTTTTCCGAGACTAACGTGATTTTATGGTATTATACAAAACTGGCTCTGAAAACGAAAAGTGTGTGCTATTGTTTATATCTGCGTTTTAGTTGCAAAATTATAGAAAATTGTGTATAAAACAAAAACTATTTGAGATAATCGTATAAAATTTAATTTGGTGTCGTTTCGTAAAACCCGTTAAAAACTAACTTTTCACCATAAATTACGCCATATTCATATTAGGTCAATTGTTTATTAACATATAGAGAATTATGAAAATTGATTGCTCATATCGTTGGTATTGCATTCAGCGGATTTGTTTAATTTAATTTTTTTAAATAATTGATTGTGTGGAAAACCTTATAGTATTATTCATTAGAGTATATTTGTGAAATCATCAGGGTAGGTTTATTGTTAGAATAAGTTAAGATAAAAAACTTATGATTTAATGAACATTTAAAAAATGCAATTGTATCATACTTATATTTATAATTTTAGAATCCGAATATTTTAATATTATTCCAAAATATTATTTGTGCGAAGAAAAGAAGTGTGGCACATAATAAAGAAAAAGATTTTAAATATTTCAAAACAACGTGTACTTCTTTATTAGATGCTGCATATTTCCCTTTTTCACACAAATAATATTTTAAGATAATATTAAAATAATTAAATTTGATAATTATAACTATGAAGAAATTTTCTTTTAACCTAACTTTAAAAATAATAACTTACTTTGGATATTTCACAAATATACAGTAATGAATAAGACTATATAAGTTCTTTTCCCACATAATAAATTATTGAAAAATAACTTTAATTAAATAAATTCGAGGTTTCGATATAATCAACAATTTAACAATGTACACTTAACTCAGCTTCTTCACGTGAACTAACACCTGGATAACATTCATCAACTGCAGCTGCTCGATGAGACTAGAAAAGAACCATAGCTCAGCGAAAAAAAAGAGCAAACCTAAATACTCGCAGTAACGATTTCCTCTACCTGAAATTAAAAAAATAGAAAAAGTAGCGTTCGCATTACATATATTACATCTTTTAGATCCCTATATCTTTATACTTGTGCTTGATTCCTTAGTAGTATCAAACTTTCATAACCCACGAGTGCCGCGCCGTTTTTTACGTTTCTTAAATTGTCCATATCTATCGATATGATCAAAAAATCTAATTTGTTTATTCAATTGAAAATATAACCAATTGGGTCGCAAAAAAACTTGGAGGATTGTAACGATTAAGCAAATGCATTCGAAGAAATAAAATTGTTTATAAACATCATTAAATTGTTAATAACAATTCATTGAAAGGAGCCAATGAGTTGTAAACGACGTGTTTGTTAATATCTATCACCTTGTAGAAACGCAGATATCAACAATAGCACAAGCTTTAGGCAATTTTTCACTTCACCAGCGTGTTCAGCGCCACTTTGAATAAGAATCGAATATAAAAACGCGTTAGCCTCAAAAAACTATTTTCGTCGATTTTTGACCATATATTGACTGGCATCATTGAATCTACTTTCATGTTAAATACCAATAATAACACAAATATAAATATTCTCAAAGAATTGCGAATTGATTTTTTGATTCGGAGATGTTCTAATCTTAGTCAGTGTCGACGTTTATATAAAAATTGGCTTTCATTTTGAAGCAACAAATTCAAGACAAGGTGTTAATAATAAGTACAGTACAATTCCAGTTATTCAACAAATAGAAGGGGTCTGTCTTTCCATAGAGGTTTCTGATTTTACTTCCACTATTCACAGTTGATAATGAGCAAACACGATCGAAGTTATCAAAGAAAGGGGTTAATTCCTCCATTATTATCGTGACTTCCCACTTGTTACTCAAACACAAACTTTCTGTCGTTTGTGTATAATCTTAGAACTGAGTTTAACTTCATCAGATAGCTTGACTTTTATTTCAAATAAAACTTTTGCAATTTTAATCTTTAACCCAATGTATGGTGTTCTTGCAAATATAATTACATTTTCAAGATACCAACTTATATATTAGAATATCGACACTGATTTTATTATAATATGTGAAAGCAACAATATTAGAACGTCTGGTTGCTATGAGATTACATTAGATATATCAATAACATCTTTTAAAAGCAAAAATATTAGTTATAGTATCTTATTATCATACAAATGTAATCCTAGAGTTATTGAAGGTGAAAATCCAATAGGAATTAAGTAATGAATTGTGAATAATTCATAAATTTACGCTTAGATAATGAATACGAGATTCAATCTTGTGAAATAAACTCAGCTAAGAAGAAAATTTGCTACATTAAGATAATTGTGTAGATATCAATTACGTTTAATTATATTCTATAGATTTGTCGCAATTAAATTATTTATAATTTCTTATTTGTTAGTATTCTTTAAAATTTCATCTTTTTCTGATCTTAGAAATATATTTGTTCAACAACGATGAGTTTAGAGAAAAATACGAACTTGCATGAGTTTGCTTTTTGAGGGGAATGCGCGTTTGAATTCGTTTAATATGGTTCGAGCTCGAATTTACTTTAAACGTAATTTAATTTAATAATACTGCTGACCAAATTCGAATATTTCGTTGATTATAGATATTTCATCCAAAAATTGAGATTTAATGGAGAAACTATACTAATGAAAGAATGTTTACGTAACACCATATTCAAAATTTAAATCCACCCACCATTAATGGGTGGCTTGAGATTTTTCCATGCCGTTTCATTCAGTGAAAATATTTCATTGAAATACTGTTAAATGATTGTTCAAAATATATTTTACTATGAATTGAGTTGCTTACTAAGACCTAGGAGTGGATAATATGAAATTTCACTTACTACTAACTACTAATACTACCCCTAAAAAAAAGGTCAAAGACCACTATCACAGTGACTCTAGGCGTTTACTGCACGGTTTTTCAGGCGGAGGTCCACGCAATATTGACTTGTGTCATGAAAAACCTGCGAAGAAACTATGTAAATAGGCGCATATATATTTGCACAGATAGCCGGTTGACTGTTGGCGGTTGAGAGCTCTGGGAGCTCTCAAATCATCCAGAGTCACATCAAGGCTTGTCAAAGAATTTAGGGATACACTGGCTGGACTAGCCAGGAGAAATAAAGTTCAACTCATCTGGGTTCTTGGGCACAGTGGAGTTAAAGGAAATGAAAGGGCCGAATTTCTGGCCAGGCGAGGGTCGTCTAGCGCCCTTCTGGGTCAACTGAATAAAGAGTGGTCTGAACTGTGGCGAGAAACGCCACCCATGATGCAGGGCAAGCTCTTTATCAAAAAGCCTGTGTCTAGGTTCTCAAAGAAACTCCTTTCTCTGAACAGAAGGGACATCAGAGAGATGACTGGAATCCTATCCGGTCACTGTCGTCTTAACAAACACCTCCACACTATGGGCATCACAGATGACCCAATATGTAGGAAATGCGGAGAGGCGGAACAAGCTGCCTCTCACATTCTGTTGGATTTCCCAGCATTAGCATCCCTCAGGCATCGACGCTTCGGAGAATCAAAACTGATCTCAGAAGCCAGCAAACCTGCTAGAATAGAATAAGCTTCTGACAACGGGGCGCACAATGGGACCAACTAAGTGGCCTATGTGCATTTGGGGGCTAAGCCCTCTCCTCTCAATTGATGATGAAGATGATGAACTGGGCTGTTTACTGTGACCTAGGTGTGGATAATATAAGAATTCACTTACTACGAACTGTGTTGTTTATCGAGACCTCAGAGTGGATAATATAAGAATTCGCTTATATATGATACCACTGGTGTCTTAGAACGGGTGATGAGGTGATGTGGGGTCCTGTAAGGGGGTTCTCTGTGGTTGTTGCGTTCGATCAGCTAGCTTTGGAACAGAATATACACAGGACAGGAGCACTGGGCCATGTTTATTACTACAGGTTATACTAACAGTGAATACTACAAACTGGGTTGTTTACTGAGACCTAGGAGTGGATAATATTAAAAATTCACTTACTACGAACTAAGTCGTCCCCTGAGACCGAGGAGTGAATTCTATTCAACAGCTTAAATTTGACCAGATTGCACTCCGAAAAATCAAACGAATTCAATTCCAAAGGTATGTAGTTAATTCCCACGGTATGTAGATGATTGTCTTATGTGTGTTCCGAACGATAAAATTCAGTACGTGATTAATAAATTTAACAATTTCCACTGTAAACTTCAATTTACTTGTGAAATAGAAGTGAACAAAACATAAATTTCCTAGATATGAACATTAGGCATGATGCAGATGGAAAAATAAAACTTTGTGGTTTAGTAAAGAAGTTTGGTCTCAACGTTATTTTCATTTCAATTCCGTTGCACCAACAGCTTATAAAAAAGTGTGATAAAGAGCCTTACAGATCGCGCGGTTGAATTGTCCCACCCAGAGGACCGTCCCAAAAATTTAAAAATTGTTCGTAATACATTGGACATGAATGGCTACTCAAAAATGTTTTTCAATCCCGTCATTAAAGAAAGAATAAACAAAATCTAAAGTAACATAGAAGGTAATACAGATTATTATATAACATTACCTAACATTCCGAAGACCTCAGAGAAAATTAAAAAATGTTTAAAGAAGTATGATATAAATGTCACGCATAAATCTACTAATTGTGTTGGAAATTTTTCTCAAATCTAAAACCTTTAATACCTAATGATAAACAAACCCACACAGTATACAAATTAAATTGTTTAGATTGCGATGGGACTTATACTGGAATCTCTAAACAATATTTACAAAAAATAATGTATGGCCATAAGTATAGCACAAGAAATAAAAACTTAGAAAATTCCACCGCCCTTGCTAAACACTTTGCTTTGATTATAACCATCAATTTGATTACAAAAATGTTAATATTTTAACTAAGGAAACCAATTATTATAAAAGATCTATTCTGGAGATGATTCACATAAAACGTGACTATCTATGAATCATAGGACTGATATTCAGACATTAAGTCAGATTTATACTAACTTAATTAATTAAAACTCTTGCAAATTCCTACATTCGTCTTTATAATGTTAAAAGTATATTTTAGGAAGAATGCTCAAAAGTAATATTCCAATGCAGGTCTGCAACCTTTTTCAAGTACCTCATAAATCGTTACATCTGGTTCGAGAGTAGATACTTGACATAATAGTTTTCATCTCCAGTCGTTGCGACACCATACCAACATGCGCTTGTATATTATAAGAATATTACTGAATAGTGGATTCTTCTCATATTTTATACTTGAAATATTGACGGTACAATTTCGATTATTCGTGGTTCTGTTCGTTTCGACAACGTGGGCATTTTTGTTTGAAATTGGTGCGATATGGACGCTTTATGCTATAATTAGTTTTAAAAAAACTCCTTTTTGACATAATAAGTCTTCTGATGATGGTCGTGAGACCGAAATGCACGTAAAGACGAAAATATAAAACAAAGTGTTAATGTGACATATTTTCCGAGAATTTTTATATATAAATAAATTATGGTATCGTTAGTGTTTATTACGATCATGAAAGAAAATCCATCTTAAAAGGCGCTAAGCTCTTTGAATCCGAACCTGTTATAAAAGTTAGCGAAACTAACTTCATGGGAAACTTCCTTACGTGAAGATCCTTATAGCGTTGCTGTTATTTGGGCCAGAATTTCCAAAACATTCGTAAAGATTCTTGTTGCTGTTGTTCTATGTACATTGTATAATGAACCTAAAACTTTAAAAGTAATTCCGATCTCCATTTTTATGAAACAAAACATTTTTCTGACTTAAAATAATAGATATGTTTGGGAGTAGTAATGATAATAACAAATCAAACGTTTCAAATGATGCACACGTAAATAAGATGGTTCAGAAATACTATCAAATCTATGAAATCCTTTGCTGATTTTGATAGGATTCGACGACCCCATACACTTATTGGATGAGGTAGGATTCCTTATAATAAAATTAGAATTGATGGTGCATTGAGTGCCTAAATTGCTTTGATCTTAAGTACTATAAACTGTGAACTGGCTGCCATTGAAACCCGTGCTCACTTGTACAGAAGCAGAAACATATTTCTTCTCATGATTAAATATTATGCTCATGTCTGTTGGATTTCTAAGATTTTCATCTATATTCTCTGATGACTGTTGAGACATCATTGAAGCAGTTTTTATGGTTCTTTTTTGTATATAGAAGTAAATATTGAAGACACATAACTAACCTTCGTTGGCCTTTTATAAAATGTGCACTACACACCCTGCTGTTCTTTGTAATTGTTCACATACTTCCATCAATGCTAAAAAAATTATTACAATTCTTCTTCTTTATTATTTTATTTCAATTGTTTATTCTTTTCATATTAGTATGAGTTCACTAAAGCTAATTACTCACTTCTGGCTTCATATTTCTTTAATCCACTTTCTCGAGTTTCTCTTTCCCATGGATGTCAGGGGTAAAAGCGGATACTCGTGTCCCCAATTGTATCTTCCTTATTCAGGTAGTCAACCACACAACAGTTTCGTTGAGATATCGGCATTTTTTATTAAATAAATTTATTAGTTATAATGTTCACGCCTATTATCTTGGAGTGCAATATTTTAGTCCCATGTATAGAGTGTCTAATTGCATTTGGCAGATTTCTTCAATAATGTTGTCAGTTGTGGTTATACGGAATATGCATGTACGCAATTAAGATAAGCTACATAACCTTAGAACTCCATGTCTAATATGCAAAGCTGACATTCCATTTCTAACATTATTTTTCCTCTTGAGAAATTTGGTTACCACAACCATATCATTCAATTAGCAGCTTTGAAGCTTTATTAACGCGCATAATAATTCAATCGCACTTCAGCTATCTTCTACTACCAAAAGAAAACTAGAATATTGAGACTAGAACGTGGAATTTCAGATAATACGTAGATAATCTGCCTTCATAATTTATTATGAAATGTATATAAATTCACTATAGTCATTATTTTCATAAAACCGACTCAAACATTCATTTATATAACGCTTGCTACAAAACTTTATTACATCAATATAGTAACCTAAATGAACACCAATTGTTAAGTAGATTGCTATCTTCATTAGATGGAAATTTATTTGAAAAAATGTATATTGAAATTTCTAGATAGTTACGACACAACTACCGTTGTATTTTCGCAACCTTATTGAATTTCTAATTTTTGCAATGGTGATTTCCCTGTATTTAAACCTGACTTTTGTGAACAATTTATTATTTTATTGAATGAATGACTACATAAGTAAACATACATCTGAAGAGGTTACTGTACATTGTTGATGAGAAATATACCTAATATGTTTGACGTATGCTTTTTATTTCATTTTTCTATAGATATGTAATTGTTTCCGTTCGTCACTTATGTTTGAAATCCAGAAATGTTATTCAAATTATCGAACTAGATGCATAATGAAATTTTTGGGTTGAGATCGTAAGATGACCTCAAGTTATGGTGATGAGTAATCAATGAATTTGTATATAATAATGTTAGAAAAAGCTTTTCCCTAACTTTAAATTGTCCCGCACAATTCGTAACATTATCTGATGCTACAAATTTGCATAAAATAAGACTTACTTCAGAAGTTTGATGGAAGCAACTTCATAGCATGATACAAGTTATTTTTAATATCAAGGGATCCATAGAATTAGAATAAATCGAAATATTATTTAGATAAAGTTTGTTATCAACATAAATAGCTTTATTGATAACAATAATGCACTTTGAGCACTCGTTATAAAAACTTGCCCGGGTGGTCGAACTCCTTGATTCCATTTTACAAGGTAATTAATATTAAAAATTAATTCTACATGTTTGAAAGTTGTACTCTAATGATGAGAAGTTATCACAAGTATTGGTGCTCTGTTTTCAAGCGCCATGACAATACGTGAATATCAAAGTAACTGTTCTTCCATGTAATCGTAGAAATAAATTACCATATATAGGTCTTCGTTTTTTTCAAAAATTTTACTTATAATCGCGAGAATATCATGAACATATCTATACTAAACTGATTTAATTTTGATTTTAAGGAGATTTCCATTTCGCATAGAGAAATTTTGGCCAAAAAACTCAATGCCGTTTCATCTCCAGCTGAGGGTAACCCCTAGTTTGCATTATAGCCCCAAATAGTATTTAAACAAACACATTTTGATTTATAATTTAGTTTGATAATGGGTACTTGGCCGATACTTTGACAATATCTATAGTGGATCAGGGTGATTATTTCTTATTTATAGTGCTATAGTGTATCCACAGTATGATTTGCTGCAGATAATCCACAGAAATCATCAATCAGAAGACCATATGTACACCTCACCAAACATTGCCTGAAGAATACTTATTTCATTTACAATGAACAGCGGTATCAATAAGTCGAAGAAGCCCCAGTGAGAGCACCTCTATCACCAGTCATTGCAAACCTTTGAATGATTCGTCGAGGGTACCTTCATAATATGGACCCATGGGGGGAATACCTAAACAAATTCTTGGAACTGAGAGAATAGCGCCGAGTATTTTGACGGACCGCTCTGCTCTATAACTCTGAGATTCAAAATTCATTAGAATTTATGCCAGTAAATTTCGAGCATCATATCAGCTTGTGTCAAAATTTCAAGTGGATCGAGCATAGCCTCCGGCCGACCCTTAACCTTTAAATTCCCCAATTTAGACTTAAAACTCAAGTGAATTAGTAAATTCAGTTGGCAGCAAGTCCAAATAAAAGACTTCGTTTGCAAACGCCTCCAAGCAGCGCGTGCTTTAAATTTATTACAGCCAAAGGTTCGCTACACGAGAATTGCCATTTGGGCCGATTATGAAGCGACTCCGTTAGACTTACCTCACTCCGTCTTAGTTAAATTAGAGTGAAAATCGAACTCTTATATTTATTACGTATTTTCATTTTACTGTTAAGAATCAGCGTTACAAAACGCACTAGCTGAAATAAATGATAAGTGGTATTTTATCACCGCATAAAAGGAGTGGCCGGTTGAGTTGCATAGAAGAAATGCCGACGTCGCCTTTTCAGTGCGAGTAGCTTGACTACACATAACTAGCAGAGCTATTTCAGAAAAATGAAAAAAAAAATGAATTATAAGTATCGGCTATTTATGGGCTTTTTTCAGACACAACTATAAATTTTCAGGCACAATTAAAAAAAAAACCGAGGCTCTGCTGGCTTAAGATAAGCTAAAAACTAACGTTTGAATAAAGTAATTCGGGTTCTAAAAGTATAGGCACTTTATAGGCTCTCCTATTATGACAAGAAAAATTCATTTCATGAAAATCAGAAAATTTGATGAAAACAAAAAATAGTTACATAGGAATTATAGGCTATTTATAGACTTTTTTTAGACACAACTACAAAATTTTCAGACAACATTTTTTTAGGACGAGGCTCTGCTGGCTTTATATAAGTTTAGAGCGAGCGCTACGTAGAAATGTATCCCATATTTATAGGCTCTTCACAGATTCTGAGAAAATGACGAGAAATATGTCTTTTATCGTAAGAAACTTATTGTTTTTTTAATTTTATTATTGTAGTTGTATTCTACAAGATGGGCATTTTGATGAGGTTGGTATACAACAATCTAATCATGGGCTTATCAGATTTTGGTCAGGAAACAACATTATTGTATATTAATTTTTAGCAGTTGAGCTGTGAGGAAAAATGCAATATTCATGCAGAAATTATGGGATACGAGATTGGACCCTCACGAATTATTGCCTCGAGATTCTCAAACTTGAGATTCTGAACCTCGAGGTTCGTCACCTCAATGTAGATTATTCTCCCTGAAAATATAATTGATTTGAAATAATATTATTGCAATGAGTAAATAAAATGATGTGTATCATTGTCACTAATCAATATAGTAATATTGTCCTAAATAAAATTGGTAGCCTTACTTAGCGTAAATTCAAATAAAAGGAACTATAATTTAAAACTAACTTAGGACTCATTTGTACTAACAAAATTATAATTTGTACTCGCACCAAATACTTTAGATGAAATTAATTCAAATTCATACTGTGATACATCAATATAGATCTCAGGAAACATAAAGAAAATGCCAATAACACCATTCTCAGCATTGGCTGTACCTCCTAGTACCTAGGTTTAAGTTTGAAGTTATCGTAGGTAAATAAGTAAGCCAATTAGCTACAATACTTGTCTCATTTTCCAGTATGGCGTTCCATCATGCGATCATAATCACGCTGATTTGCATGTGGATCGCCTTCACCACTGCATACATGAGAAGAGATACAATACCTTTGAGACAGTTGAGACCAACAAGAGGATTTGACAAATTAAACAGCATGGATCTTTCAATAGCTAGGGGTTATGGGAAAAGAGCAGAGAATACACATTTCGTTAATAAGTAAGTTATCTTATATTAATAATTATTTTTCGTAAACGGCTCTATAATAAAGACATTCAATTACAATAAGTTAAGCATGTTTCGATGAAAATGTCTTACTATCAGTCTCTAATCAGTCTACTTGCACTAATGTTATCATTTTTATATCATTCAATAAGTTTAGCCTTCGTAATTTTCTGTAAACAGTAGATAACCGCCAAATTACTGAAAAAAAATATTGCCGACGGAAATGATGGACACAATGAAACGTCAAGAATGCATCCAGTCGTACGGACCGCAAGAATGTTGGGACCTAGTGGTTGTGGATGATATAGTAATGAAAACTAATTGTCGCTCTTCTCAGCTTGTTCGCTATTTCCCTTCATTTAACTCTTTGAATCATCTGAAGATGATTTTGGACTTAGAGGAACAGTTAATAAGATGAGATTTTTGTTAGTCAGAATTTTTGTTGTGGAATAAACAATTTTAGATATTCTAGTGAGAGATGTCTATCAGAGAATTGTTGTTTCAAGCATAGTGATTATGTTTTGAATGTCAAAGAAAAATACGGTTTTGCTCACTTGCATTTTTTTAGGAATGAGTATGTGACTGTTGCATTCTCTGCAAGTTCTACAACTATGGGCAGTCCATTAAGATGGTTGTTTTTCTAAATTAACCATTAGAAAAACTGTTTTGATTATTATAGTGAGTAATGTCTATAATACTTTTAGTTGGAAGAATAGAGTTACTGTTCTCTAATGGGTTATGCTGAGATTACGTAACATAAGCAAAGAAAAATGTCTGGGAAGTTGACAATTTCGGCGGAAAGATAACGACTTTGTGAAGATAGAGTACCCAATACTCATGGCGCCAAGGGGCAAGTTGTCCATATTTATATAATACTTCCAAGCCCACCTTCAATGCTTCAATCCAAAGGAGAGTGGAGACAGGGGAAACTTCACCCTGTTATGAAAGGATTCTGTAGGTATATAGATGGATCCAGAATAGCAGAAGGTAAAGGGGCAGTTTTTGGTCCTAAAATCAAATACTCAGAATCGATGGGTAAATAGATCAGTACCTTCAAGTGGAAGTCGATAGAACTGAGAGATGTCCACAACTCAATCTGGGCAAACATATTAAAAGAAAGACGTAGCTATGATGTCCGATACTCAGCCATAGAATCGCTGAGCTAACTGAGTCCCAGGCTATACAAAAATTGAGAGAAATGTACAGATGGACGCCCTTGTACGCAAAGTAGCTGAAACGCCGCTAATAAGACCGTTATAGGATCACACACACTACAGAAAATATTCAGAACATAAGAGAAAGAACTCACGACTAAAAGTGGAGTTGCCATCTGGAACACAGACCGTCCAAGCTCCTTTTAGACAAATTTATGAAAAATTAAAAAGCAGGAACAACTATCTTTGATCTCTAAAATAATGGAGGAAACAATCTGCATCGATCTCATCCAATATCTAGAGAGCTCCGGAATCGTCAACGACCTACAATATGGCTTTCGTCACCAGCGTACAACAGAACAACAACCTGTTTGCCTACGTAACACATATTTGGCAGACAACCATTGTGAAATATGGGGAAGCTTTAGCATTGGATACCAAACTAAACTGATTTGGAGATGCATTTGACAGAGTTTGGCGCCTGGCGCCAAGGCCTTCTTGGGAAACTTCCGTCGTTTACTATCGAGTTTTCCTTCAGATAGATCACTTTATGTAGTGGTTGTTGACGTGATCCTCTGATACAATGGTCATCAATGCTGGTGGTTCCTCAAGGATACTCCTGGTCACCTACTTTGGTTCTGTTCCATAACAACGATCTCTTTGAAGTGACCTCCTGTCTCCTCACAGATTTGCGGAGGATGGTCTAATGAAGCCAGAGGTGCAAGAGAGACAGGTCGATGCAATAAATGAAGCCCTGGCAAATATTCTGAAATGAGGATTTGATAATCCAGTAGAGTTAAATGCAGTTGAAACATAAGCTTGTATTTTCTTCAAGAAGACGGATCTCACTATCCCTGATATGATAATGTCAAGTACAACTGTTGCTATAAAGTCCTCAATATTCCTGACCACCAACAGCACCCTCTCATGGGATGATCATGTGTGAAAACTGCTTCACAGAAACTTGCTTTTCTATATCCACATCGTACATCTTACCTGTCCTGGAGTACTGTTCACACCTTTGGAGTTCAGCTCCCAAACATAAGCTGAAAACCCTCAGATTCCATTCAGAAGGGCTATTCGTCTGGTTGGTGATGTCATACAAGATCGTGGAGCTCTGTAGAATAGCGTAGAGAAATGGGCTATTCCTTTATTTTCTATAAATATTATCATGGTCATTTCTCATCGGAAATCTCGTATTTTATTCCAGCGTGGGCTATTCCTCGTAGGCTGTTAGACGTGTACTACAGTATTCGGTTTGATATCTTAATAACATAAAATTTCCTATAATCCTCTTGTGCCCTCCTAGTACACGTCCGCATTAAAATTTTCGTATCACAACATTGACTCTACCTGATTATCCAATTTCAATTATACTATTCTAGCAATGTATTCCCCCAACCGTTACCCCACTTGTTACCTGTGTCTTACATTGTACCATAAATAGCCAAGATTATTTATTTTTCGTACATTATTATCGTTTGAAGATGATACGCTAGTGTCGAAACTATACTCACGATTTCTTTCTATAATATATGTGATAAAAACAAAGTAAAAGTGTTTTTTTATTATATCGATAATATTTAAAATTAAAAAAGGATTCCTCTCTCTTTGATAACATGGGGCAAGCCTAACGACCAGATTCTCTGCGCTATCTCTGATAAGCGGATTTACAATTGAATACTCAAACTAGCCCGTATGGCTGGAAAGAACATATAGTAACAAAATAAAATTGGCGGGCGGAGCATGATCTGAAGGTTAAATAACCACATTATATTTAAAAATTGGTTTCACCCAAATGTGAGTTCATAATTGATATCAATATTGTATTCTTTAATTCTCACATTTTTTGTAGATTCGTACTGTCAGGTTTCGAGGTCAATTATTACACTTCATTCTCAGGTATATATAAAGCATGAATTCAATATATAAAATTATTTATAATCATTTGGCTTCATTTCCAGATAATTAAAGTTTATATGCAAAATTTCATTTTTGATTTATATAATAAATGTTCAACAGTTGAAATTCACAAGGTATTATATAAATGATTTTCATTTCCAGATAATTAAAGTTTAAATGTAAAATTCCATTTTTAATTATCTGGAAATGAAGCCATATGATAATTTATAATATTATATATTGAACCCATGCTTTATATATACCTGAGTATGTAACAATTAACCTCGAAACTTGGTAGTATGAATCTACAAAAAATGGATTGTGAGAATTCAACATTATAATATTAACACATTATATCATATCACCGACACATAGGTTGAAGTCAATATAACAGTTGTTCTCTGTCAATCAAATTGCACTTACCTGTTGGTCTGATATCACTATTCCTTCTAGACTCTCTTGCAGAAGGGAGGCACAAATTTTGTACACACTTGAGTTCTACATCGAATTGAATTATGGGTGTTATGTAACTGTCACTAAAATTATTTAAAGGGAGCTAACACTTTCCGCCAAACGCGGAAGACGCGCACTAGTTCCGCCCTTATTTACCCCTAGGAATAATAAACTCCTGTTGCACAAGTACTACATTTAATATTGCTTTACAACTGGATTCTAACTATGAGCCAATTCAATGCTTCAAACTACCCCTACGCAAGCTACCTACAGCTCCGTTTCTTTCTTTTACAATACTAAAAGCAAAATTTCACGTAGGTGGCGCTCTTCTGAAGTCCATTGAATTTAAAGAATTTCTTCGTTGACTCATATGAACACAACTTGATGAATTAATTCAATCTCTATCTAATTACTTGAATTTAATTTGTTACAATACTGACAAACAGAATATTAATTGAATATAACAAAATATGATATTAGGAATAAAAATTCACATGAGTTAAAATTTTACTTGCCTTGATTAAAAAATTACTTATAGCTTTATAGAGATATTATCTCAACAATAATGAAAAACAAATTAGAAATATTTTAATTACCTTGAGTGTGAAATCTAGGTGAAATATATATGACTTGAATTAATGCAAACAATGGATTATTCCTTTAGGGAGTAAATCAATGCTGGACGAGAAGATTACCTTAAAGAACGAGTAGGTATGTTCTATCAAGATATAAAAATTTATAAAACTTCAAATTACTAATTTCTCGGATTGTTACATTATTTCAATAAATCATTAGTATTCTCGAATTTTAGAATTTGTTCAATCTGAGGCAATAGAGATTTTATACATTTTTAATAAATACCTAATATCAATATAAGAAATGTTAACTTTCAACATTTTTTTACATCAGCAACTCCTTATTTTATAATCAATAGAACTGACATAATAATAGCCTCCGAAACGATAAATACACCAACAGAATGATGATATGATAGCTGAAACATTAAAAGAGACTGTAAATAAAATATGCCATCCCCTCGGATACGTTATTAATAAAACCGTCATTGATGGTCAATATCCAAGTGCTGTTAATATTAAAGCTTTCCATAAAGGAGAAGATTAAAAATAAACCGTAACTACGTTCGTAGGTACCGGTATCTTTGGTGTTATTCTTAATGGATATGGAATCTCACCTTAATGTGACTATTCTCTGTATCCAATGACCAATGGCAATATACAAGTGCTGATAATATTAATGCTTTCCATAAAGGAGGAGGTGAAAATAAACGTACGTAACTACGTAGGTACCGGTATCTTTGGTGTTACACTTCTTTGTTGTGTTGATGGGTTCTTCACACTTGCCATTACTTTCTTCTGCACTCAACACAATTTTCACATATGCCCTTTTATTTAACTTTCTTTTTTACTCTTTCCACCTAATTTTGCGTTTAATTGTTTCTAATGGATGTGGAATCTCATCGTAATGTAGCTTTTCTCTCTATTCAATAATGTAGAAAATATCTCCAATAACTTGCTACTTGCTTGCTTAAGTTGTAACAAATAACCGTTATCTTGTTGGATTTGCCTTACCACTTATAACTCTCGATTCTTTCTTTTTGGGCTTTAGTTTCATCTAACAACCTAACAACTCATCGATGAAAGATGATTACTTAAACTTCTGACAAGGCAGACCAGAAGTCAGTAAAGGTTTCACAAGCTTGATTAATAATTATAGTTTCTGCTACTTTATTTACTTCAAATATTCAGTTCATATTCATTTTATGAAAACACTCATAGCAGCAGTGAGCTACAAGACTGGTTTTCAAGATTTGTTTTGATTATGAATTTTCCAACTACTTCAAATTTTCTTATTCAGAATCACAGATTTCTTACGTTTTTTTGTGGTACTGCTACATTCTTGGGATTAACCATTTCCAGTCAACATCTAGGAATCGACCTTGTTGAGTGATGGTTGTAATAGATATTTTTGCAGGTAGCTTGGATTGATTTGTTATTTCTAAGGTTTATTTGAATTCTTAATAGCTTTATGATAGAGGTTCGAGTTACCATTTTTTCGGTCAGCTGGGTTTTATTTGATGATGTTCCCTATCAATCCGTTGTAATTGATTTTAATACTAATATTACTGTGCTTTATAATACTTAACTTCAAATTTTTAATGAAATTAAATACCTTGTAGAACATAAAAATTGAATTTCAAAAAAGCTGTTTTTCTAGAATTGCTACTAAATGGTCTGAATTCAGGAATTATAGTCTATAAAACTTTAGTACAGCCTCACTTTTATCTTACCGATACAAGTATGTAGTGGAATGTTCACTTCAAAAGCTCCAAAATGAAGGAATCATGATCATATTGTAATGATATTCATGAATCTCTTATTAGAAATATAAATAATATAGGTACACATAAACAAGAAAAGAAAAATAATGAATTGTATATTCTTTTAACGAATGTAAATGTCTGCTTAGTCAAACAAAAAACCGAAAACAATCCGTTTTTACAACTACTTCAATAAAGCTCAAGTCAACCCTAGGAACACATATTTATAAGTAATTATTTGTTAACTAATTGAGATTAATGACTACCTGGATTAATGATATGGTCTTCTGTAATATAGAATCAATAACAATACAATCTAATAGTTCTGGGCAGCTGTTTCGTTCTCTCGATCTCATCAGCGGAACGAGTAAGTGTTCAATATTCCTAGACGAACATTCTGCAGAGAATATAAAGTAACCCGAATAACAAAATGCTAGAGGAAATCATAATATCTAACGCCATCTGCGAGCAGTTTTCCAACTAAGAAATCCAAACAATGTACAACATTGACTGATAGATTTCTCGAACTTTACAAAAGTGACGTAAAATGTTTGAGTGCCAGATGGCGTTACTATTTGAATGCTAGATGGCGACACCGAGCCGAATGAAAACCATTTTTTTATTCGGGTTAATGTAAACTAAATTATAATAAATAAAAAATTATGAAATATTAATACTATTGCAAATTAAATTGAAACAATCTCTAAAATGAAATTCGAGTATTTAATTTATGTAGTTTTTTCTTGGATTGTCTTCCCTTTGAATGTTTGAATGTATATTAACAATGCAATTAGAATGTCTTCTATTTAAATAAAGGTTATTATCATCAATCCCCTATTCAACCTCATATCCCTCGCTTAGCTGCTAGTGTTCCTTTGGGACGAATATAATGAATTAGGTGGTTCCCGGTTCATCTAGTCTTTCTGGTTCTGGAAATCCCTAAAAAGTACTCTTTACGTTCCTTAAAATAAGGTATATTTTCAGAAGTATCCGTTCATTGTTGCTTTTCCTACGCAGCTCTTCCGTATGACTCATGTGCGCTTTCCTATTTAAACTATAATGATGTGTTGTAGATGATTATGAATATAAAACACTTATTCAATTATGAAAGGGCGAGAAAAATTAATTGCTTAATATTTCACTTTCGATATTTTTGTAAGAAAAACAAGAACAGAACAGCAACAACCGAGAAAGTTAACAATTTTATTGTAAAATTGGTTTAAACTGTTCCATTCCATTATAATATAAATGATTAGAATGTACATGCAGTAAGTTCAAATAGGAAAAGACTATATAATTTGTTTATCCAAGCATAATGTGATCTTAGAGACTTTTGTAGAATAAATTCGATTATTTTTTTTTTACAGTTTTCTTCTAAAGTGGATAGCGTTAGAAACCAGGATGCGAGGCTTAGGATATCCAAGGAATACTGAATATATGACAGATTTTTCTTCTGAGCAGCTAGGATAAATATTTTATTATAAGAATTATTATTTGAAAGTTGTACCCTAACTGTATTATATTGACCACTAGTTAAAAAATCAATAAAAACGATGAATTATGTTTTAAAGTATACTGATTTGCTCCTAAATCGAAAATTTCTCCCTGGGCCCCGCGACTCAGTGGGTCCCCAAAAAAGTCACTCGGCGCTTCTAAGTTTCCAGAGACAACCGTAAAATTAATTCAATATAATCCGAAAATTGAGAAACATTATTACTCACAAGTAACATACAATTATTGGAGGATGTATGTTAAGGTGAGACATGCATATTAAGTATAATCAAAGGACAAATGGCACAGTCAATACATTTACTTGGAGGGCTCGTTTTCATAAGTCGACCCTGGGACACCTTCGCCCCCTATATCACTGAACAGAGTTGTAAAATATCTGCTATTAATTCCAATAATTATAGTAAGATTATTTACCTTAACATAATGACTATGAAACTGACAAAAACCAGTCGGAACTAAAACTTAAAATTATGTTTAAATTTGGAGTCGGAAGCATGTCACATGTTAGCAAAAGTACTGCACGTGGGAGTGTTATATTTTCAATTTTAAAAATATTTACTACTTATATAAACATAGGTAACTCCGCCAAACGTATACAAACGCCATTTGGTGATGTAAGAGAACCAAGAAGTTCCACACGCCATCTACCAGATGTTAGATGTCCCACTGAGATCCAATGATCTCATGCACTTCAAAGAAACGACAAGGATATTATGGAACATTATAACACTTATATTTAGCAACTTATATCGAAAGTAGCTATTTCTCATTCTACCAAAGCAAAATTCTCTAAATTTTTCTATAACAACAGCGTCAGAAAATTTAAATCTCACAACTTATGACAATGAAATATACAATTTTGGGTATTTACACATACGATCCAGTAACTATATTATGGTGATATACGTTGGAAAAACATTACCATATGGCATGTGGCAATCAATTTTATTAATTATGAAGTACCTACATTACATAACAATTTTACATCATTTTATTATATTACTGAGTCTAATTCATTTTGAAATCAATTTATGAAGAGGTAATATATATAACCATGGTCGTACATACAGGTCTGGGAACTCTATTGTTTGACATGAGTCTCTTACATGCCGCCAAACTCGTAGTCCCTCGTTCAGCCACCAGCTAGCGCTTGGATCGAAGTATGGCAACAATCACATTATTAAGTAAAATAATTTTTCTCGTAACTCAATATTTATCATTCTGATTTGAGAGAGGAATAGAACTGTTACTTTTGTCAAAATGTATTACTCACCTAAAAAATAACTTCCTCTTTTTCGCACACATAAAAGACCTCGTTAAAACGATTTCTATCCGGAATCGCAAGCACCCACTTTTTTGCATTTTCCTCATCTTTCGGCAATTTAAAAACAGAAGTTTTTTGCCTTACACTTTTGTACCCCGTTTTGCATTTCGGCACAATGCACGGTTTCGTCATTTTTTTTTCTAAAAACGTCGGTATTCCTTGTGTTTACAAGTAAAAAATGACAGTTGCCAGAGAACACGGTCATAAACGTGTCAGGGATCATTCTTCGACTACTGCGCCATCCGTTGGTACTACGCGGCAGTTGACGCTTAGCGGACTCACTTCTCACATAGGAAACAGCCTCGAGTTCCCAGACCTGTATGTACGACCAAGCCTATAACTGCTAACCGTTACATAGTCAATCTCGTAGTCGCACAGATGGCTTTCATTCAACAGAAAGGGATACCACATTTATTCTATAGACAGTAATTGCCCTTGCCCTTGCCCTGTCCTTTCATTTCCAATTATTGTTATTTTTGATTTCGGCTGTAATTTTTTTCTCTAAAAGGGTAATTGCCAATGATTCTAAAACATTTATTGTTTATTAACAATGTTTGGGTATAACATCTCAAGAGTTGTCGATCCTTTGAACACTTTTTCGGAACAACTTGTTCTTGCGTTGTCATTTAAAAAATGTACATATGATTCATACCTGGGTCAAGAATCATTATTACTTATGTAATACATGGTAAAATATGGTTATAGAAAATGAACCTAACGAAGTATTACCGCTTCGAATCGCAAAACAAGGAAGGATTACGTTATAAGAAAAACATTCGGAAAGCACAAAGCAATGAAGAAACGCGGTACCTTAAAATGTATGGTGACTAATGGCAACAATAAATCAATTATTCCATAGAGAATAGAGAGAAGTCAGACTTCTCGGAGAATAGTTTCTCTATTAATTACCCAAATGCAAACAAAGGTACTAAGATATCTATGACACTGACATCTCAGACGAAACGGGAACAAAATATTTTGTATTGAATTTGTATTTTTACTGCGTTTCATCATAGAAATGTAATTGAAACCTCCATATTTCATGATATTTTGGCTAGTTCTAATTTTCTTTTGAGGTCAATACCTTTGAGATACACTTGTTGCTAATCGAGAGAACATTTCATTTTGTTTCTGGAAAACGGTGTATTCCCGCGGAATTTCCTTTTTTGAACGTACATAGGTATTATGTACATAGAAAATTTTTCAACAAAATCGGGCGTGAGGCCCTCCCTGTAAATAATTACCCTTCAGTGGAATGTTAGTTTCAGTTTTCCACAAATTAAACAATTTATACATATATCGCTTCAGTATCCTTATAAGAAGAGTGATTTCAGATCCGGCCCTGTCTCTTTGAAAGTTTCGAACATTCTGTTTCGAATGCACCTAGTAGAACATAGATATTGATTATTCCCATGATTATGATTTCATCATAGAATACCGGTTATTTTGTGCTTCCATGTAGAATGTGATTCGGTGATTTGAGTTAGCATAGAGAAATTCGATGTGTAATTTTACAGAGAATTTTAATTTGAGGTTAAACACTGTTTTTTCATTTTCAGTTAGTTTCAATGCTAATACCTTAATGTGCTTTTTTATGAAATCATTTCGTTTTATACGAAATAGTATTTAAATGTAAAGTTGGCTGATATCCTTAGTTATACAGTGAAACGAACATGTTGGTTTTATTTGTGAAAAACAACAGCATACTAAGTGGAAATTGCTGCTTCAACTCTAAGGATCCTTCCTAATATCACTGCCATGAAAATGGTTTCCAATTTCAACGTTAAAAAATAAAAATGTATACTAAGACCGAAATCAGCTTGCACAACTTTTTCATTTTTAATCCATTATATGGTGCCAAAGAGGGTGAAGTATGTAAAATGTTTGTTAATGTGAGATTCAATTTATTAAATGGCTTATTTATCCTTACAGGAGTTGAAAAAGATATTGTTCTACCACCCTGTTAAAGACAATGCAGATACTCAAATGAAAAATGTAGGACTTGTCGAAGGAATACTAAATTTTGCTAGGTAATTGTTCATGAGATTTATTAACTTGATGAAATCTAACTTGGAGAATAATTTCAGAGTGTTTGAAGAGACATCATCTGATGTCTGCACTTTACACACAGAAAAAACACGTCAGATATATTTCGAAGCTGAAACAAATTTTTGGATTTCAATGGTGAGAATTAATATTATCTAATCATTTGAATAAGTTACAATTTTGAAAGAACGGGAAAGTGATTGGTAATTGAGATCAACAATGAATAAAATACTGATTTGTTTTTTATACAAATTGAATAACAGTCCAGAGTACTTAATTGGAAATGACTGAGGGTTCCTATATTACTTATCAGTATTTTGATTTTTCACTACCTTAATTTACATGTTGGAAGTTATAATGTGGGGTACAAACTATATACCATAATATTCTTCTAAGGTACATGATTATTTTATCACATAAAGTGAAACTTAATAACATGAAGATGGTGGTTGAATTATTAGACTATACAGTTACGTTCCCAATAGCTAAACAGAGCTAAGCATAATTTAATTACTCTTATATTTTATATCTTAATCTTACAGTGTGCATTGATGCATATTTGAATCAACCATATAACTGACTCATAAAACTATTATATATATCTAAAAACCTTGAGGCATCATGAACCAGTCGCACTGTGAGATTTACAAATTCACGGGTGGAAAGAGACTGATAACCTCATTAATTGACATGTAAGGTGAACACGAACCGTACAGCTTACACATCAAAATAGACTCAAGTTTCATTGATGACTTACGAAGGGTAATTACTTGCAGGGTATGTGTAAAAATATTACTAATTGACATTGTGTCAGGCATGATGATACGAAATATATATATATATCTGATTCTATCCAAATATTATTGTTATTTGAAATGTAATAGTTGATGCATATTTGAATCACCCCGCAAGTTGGTACATAATACGTTATTTACCTTCCATTGCGCTTTCTTGTATATAAATACCAATCTATAATGTTGCGAATATCAATTTATTGCATATGCCCTCATTTTACAAAAATGGAAGGGAGCAATTAGATTTAGAAAAATTGAATCCTTAGAAAATTTTCGATTTCATTGAAAATATACCTTCGGGCAGTGAAGATGAATTTGATGACGATAGTGATGATATGAACATATTGTACAAGTCCTTCCTGATGCAGAGAAAATATTGAATAAGTTTTTTGATGATGAAAACATTAGCGAAATTAGACACAACGGTTGAAGAAGTCTGAGTGAAAATAACTCAACAGAGTCCAAATCAGAAAACAACACGGAACCTGAACCCTCATTGGATTGTCCAAGAACTCCAACGCCTCCAAATGAGATTCAGCCATGTCCAGCAAAAGGAAAAACCACTTTGCTATGGAGAAAGAAAAATCGGTCAAATATTCCATCTACATTTACTAGACAGACAAATTATCCAGCTGATATAACGGCTTTGGAAATGCCTTATCAATTTTTCGAATATTTTTTGATGACAACCTCCTGGACCTAATTGTAGAAGAGACAATCAAATATAGTGTTTCCAAAAATCCTGAGAAACCTTTTCAGTTCACCAAATATGAGCGTATGAAATATTTGGGCATTTGCATTTTTCGAAAATACTGGAACGAATACATCGGAATAGATATTGCACAGTCATCGATTCAATTTCAGCGAAATTTCTAACAATCCCCATGGAAGAAATGCTGTCAATTGATGAACAGATTTGTGCCACAAAGGCACGTCATCACATGAAACAATATTTGCCTTTGAAAACCCATAAATGAGGATACAAACTTTTTGTTCTAAGTGGAGTTTCAGTTACAAGTTTGAAATTTATATCAGCAAAGAAAATGACCCTAATAAGAGACAACCCAATGAACCGGATTTTGGAGCGAGTAGCAATGTTATAGTGCGTCTCGCGAAATACCACTCAACAAATTCCATAAACAATATTTTGATTACTATTACATCTGAATTCCAGTAATGCACTTAGCACAGCATGGTATTCTTTATCTTGGAACCGTGCGACTTCATCACATACAATGCTGTAAACTTCCATCAGAAAAGGATTGCAATAAGATGAAATGAGGGGTAAATTTGTAGCTGATTATGAAGGAATATCCATCAGTATCGTGTACTGGAAAGACAATAAAACTTCTGTCATCATTTATTGTTATAGAATCTGTAACGATGGTAAGCAGGTTTAAAAAGAAAAAATAGAGGTACCTTGTCCTGTTATCTCTCATTCACAACTATAGGCGTATCAACCTTATAAATAATTTTGGAAAATTATGTGAAAATGTTTAAAATCTCGGTTACGTGACTTACTGAAAAATGAAATTGTCAATTATAAACAGTTTTCGGCCAGGTATAAGCACAGATGAAGCAATGTTTGAATTAATAAATCACATTAAAAAAAATTAGACGGAGGAAACAAATGTATTGCAGTGTTCCTGGACTTAGCAAAAGCATTTGACACGGTTCCACACCCAACACTGTTAAATACTCTCGAAGAATATGGAGTAAGAGGCATTGTATTGGAGATTTTCATAAATTATTTACTAGAGAGAAAACAAATTGTAAAAATAAGAAATACATACAGCAACACTGATGATAGGAGTACCTCAAGGTACAACTCTTCGACCCCTGCTTTTCATTACTTATTTCAACTCTTTACTAGACACACATACAGGCGGCACTGTAATATCATATACTGATGATACAGTTCTAGTTTTGAAGACAACACTGGACCACTGTTAAGGAAAAGGCTCAACATGGCATATCCATAGTTAGACTTCAACAAATTGTCTTTAAATGTAGGCAAAACGTCATTATAGCCTTTTCTCTGACAGAAGCAAACAGACCTGATTTCTCTAAATTAAAATTTGAAGACTCAAATCTAGAAATAAACAGTACTGATAAAACCAAATACCTGGGTATAATTATTGACAAACACCTTAAATGGACAGACCACATTAATACCTTAACAGCAAAACTACGAAGATTTATATATAAATTTTATGAGCTACGAAAGTTTATAAATAAAAAATTATTAATCATTCTCTTCCAATCGTTAATTGAATCTATCTTAAGATACGGTATTGCTGTGTGGGGTGGTCTTTATAATAATGTCTTACAACCCCTGACTGTTTTTCAAAATTAAATTATTAAAATAATACTTCGAAAAAAAAATTGTATTCTACAAGCTTACTATACAATGAAGAATTTCTGAATATATGCTCACTGTATTATCACACATGCTGCATATTCATCTACAAACATCCCTATTTGAAAATTAATACAACACAAGCATGAAACTTTGTCAAAAGTTAATAATATACTAATAAGTCCCTTTTATCAGAAAGATGCTAACCAGAGGTTCATAACGTCAATAGCTTCTATAATAATCAATTCTTTACCACCAAACATAAAACAAATAAACAGTCTTAAAACTTTCCAAAAAAAATCTAAACAGTATATAGGTAAAACCAAACAAAATACTTAAATATCACATAATTACTGTGAATACATGTATTTATTACATTTTTTTTTGCTACGCCTGTTTCCTATTACACGAAATTTGATTTGCTTAATATTATTATATTAATACTTCGTTACAAATAGCAAAATAATACTATAATAAATTGTTCTGTACACATACAGGCCCTTGGGCCCAGGTGTATATAATTTTAGAAAAATACCTATGAAATGTAAATACTTACACTATGTGTACTATATAATATACTATTGTAATGTATACTATTGTAATATCGATTATTACTAGAATGTACATTTTTCTATTTTCTATTAAATCTAAGTCTAAATCTATTGTCACGCAATACAACCGTCGCATGGGAGGAGTGGACCTGCTGGGCATGGGAGATATAAAATTAAGATGCGATCACGAAATTGGTACATGCGATTATTTGATCAATTAGTTGATATCACGACTATCAACGAATGGTTATTTTATCGCAAATGAACTACAGGAAAGACAATCCTTGGCCGATTTTCGACTTGAATTGGCCATCACGTTATGCAACATTGGGATATCTGCGACCTCTAAACAAGACCGACCAAGTAAAATTGAACGAACCATAGAGAATAAAAAATAGAAACCATTTTTCGATATGGAACAAAACAAGAATACGATGCAAGTTACCAAGTTGTTCGACTCAAACATAAGTTATTTGCGGCAAATGTAACACAGCTCTGTGTTTTAATAAAGATACAAACTATTTCACGTACTTTCATACAAATTAGCTTCGTATTACGTAGGTCTTAGAATAACGAGTTATATAATTATGACTAATGGGCACTGATTCATATATCCATCTGATATTTTTCTTTTTTTTTAAATACTTTAAAATGAAAAAACATTTTTTTAATTTATTTTTCCTAATTTCTTCGCATATTTCCAAGCTATTTTAATTTTTTCATTTGATATAAAAAATTGCTCATTGTAGGGTTAATACTAATATATAATATAATAATAATAATATCTCAATATTATTATAAGCTCATTGATGCTTCTGTCTGCATCAGAACATTTTCTGGAGATAATTACAAGAGTTCATCATACTCACTACCTCATAACAGTATAAATTTTGCACAATAACATATTACAGGTAATAACGCAATACTCAATCAAAGGTTATACAGGATAACCGAATTATTACCAAATGAAACTGAAAAGTCTTCTATATCTACGAGCTCTGGCTATTAAATAACGGGACTGCTTATGAAAAAGAGTTTTATTTTAAAAATTATTCTACATCGAATGCTCCCCTTCAATGTACTCTCCTCCCCTCTCCACACATTGTTCCATTCGTTTTTTCCATTGGTGCTAAATCAGGCGAGTACGTCGCGTGTTTGAGCACTGGAGTGCCTCTAGCGGCTAAATAACGCTTCACAGACAGCGCGTTGTTGTTGTTGGGACCAACTTCGCACAAACTTTCTTCATGTTCAACTCATCATGTACAATTTTTCTGACAGTTTCTTTATCGGCGTTTACACTCTCAGCTATCATCCGAATGCTCATACGACGATCTCCGCGCACAATTTCATTGATTTTGGTCACTGTTTGCGTCAACAACTTATAGCACTCGGTCGGAGTTTTTTAAAATTCAACTAGAAATTTCACATTGATCCATTGCTCGTGTTTTTCGTCACACTTTGTTATCGGCACGAGAAAAAAAACACGTTCGTTTCTAACCTATATAGAAAAAATACTACTACAGCCACAAAAACGTGTTTTCGTACTGGAATAGTAGACACTTCCAGCTATCCAACGGTGCATTCGTCCCCCCCCCCTACTCATCTAGGACGTCTTCTGTGCGCGCAGTCTCGTTATTTAATAGCCAGACCTCGTATAAACACTTTCAAAAACACTATCAACTTGAAATTAGGTGGAGAGAAATAAAATTCGATATCAATCATTCTCCATTTTGCTGCTCATAAATCAGTTACTACAGTTACTAATATTGTAAATCTCAATTATCGTTAAAACTATTATCAATGGGACTATCCAAAGAATTAGTCACAATAGTTATTAAATGTAAGTAAATCTCTGTTGTTGGTTACATCATTATAAACAGAACTCCAAATTTGTAAGAGTGTAGTGATTCAATTTATAAAATTGAATGTAACAACTCAAATAGCTGTTAAATTTTTAGACACTAAATCTTCCAGTGGCCACGAAATTGAAAGATGGCAAGTCCGTTTCTGAATATATGGATGAAGATATTCAAGATAATGTATATGAAGCAGTTTTGAAACAGGCTTACTACATGTACAGATTATTTTGGAATACATTTGAAAGTACAATAAAGAATGAAAATGCTGGTGTATTGAAAGGTAAACTGGAAAACTTCTATTCTGCTGTAAGTAGTTGAATTCTCTCCTCTGATTTTATGCTAAAAATCTTTCTTATTGTTTCAGTATTTAAAAAACTTGAAACTAGCCCACTGTGATATTTTGAATATATTTTCTGGAATTCAATATTTACCATTAGATAAGCAAACATTCTTGAAAGTACAATGCCTAATAAATTCACTAGAATGTAATCATTCAAATATAGTACACACTGCTTTCTTATATAATGATCATCTGATCTGGTAAGTAATAATCATCTCAAACATTTATATTATGTGACCCCTAAATTAGAAATGATATCAGCAAAAATACCCGTTTCATCCACTAACAAAATAAACATACTAATCAAGACTGGTCCTCCACTAGTTTTTATCCATAAAATTCTACAAAGAACACGTTCTATCACGTCGCTGATAAGATCTTGGCAATATTCATTAGGTGACAGTCTGTAAGATTAAGGAGAGGCTATTAAGCAAAATTAACACTCCTCACCTGAGTGTACATGCAATTTAATAATATATGAAGAAGGAACATCAATCAATTACAACAAACTTTATAACCTTCCAACCTAGTATTGCCAAAAATATATAAAAATTAAAATTAAAATGTTTAATAAACTAACCTGCGATAACCTTGCTGCTTAGAGTTTCGACCTACGCTGCTATCGGGAAGCAAAATACATTAACGGGGTCTTAACCGACTCGTCCAGAATCGCCGATCTAGGTTGAACATTGAATTCGGTATATCAAAAATTCGCTCGCCGCTAGGAGCATGTATTAATTATATAGGGGAGTACCAATTTTGCTTAACAGTCACTACTCAAGATTGAGCAAAGCAACATACGCCTTATTTTGAGTTCTGACACATCTCATATTTAATCGGATTAAATCTGGAGAATTGGTTGGTAGAAGTGGTAATATTCTATTTATCTTTTTGTTTGAGGCGACTCTAGTGCTATGTGGAGTGGCATTAGCATCCAGGAATGTAAGAAATCATTGTCTTTAGCACTTCTTTAGAAGCATCCCGTAGGTTTCAGTGGATAGTTAACGTCGTACGTTCGTTTATGTCTATTCCAAAATTGTGCAATCTAGTCTCGGTATGGAAGGATGATGCCCTGGTCTATGTCAAATATGAACTTATGAACCCATCTGCTTTTGATTAGAACCTAGTCTCATCATTATGTTTGTCCTCAATTGCGAGTACGCCCTTTAATTGTTTTTCGAGTTCTTACATCGACTTCATGTAGTCTCCAGCGAACAGTGTGGCCAAATATACGAACGAGTCTAGTGCATCTCTTTAACTTGACGTTTAATGGCTTATGTAGTATTTTTAGGTTCCTGACATGGTGGTTTCAGGTACCTACACTGACTATATACAAGACAGTGGCGAAAATAGGTGATAAGCTCCGCCCATCTGCCACGTTGCTGCAAATTTGAAAAAAGACTTTAGTTTATCTTTTACGTCTCTGAACGTTTTGATTCTATAGTACAGTTCGAAAGTAGCAACTGCAATCAATTTAATAATTTGAAACTTCCATTAAAACTTGTAAAAGTCTAGTCGTCAAGTACTACGTGTTTGATAATATACAGTGTTATATGTTTTTTTTGTGGAGGTGAAGAAAACCCTTTATGTGGAGGTTATGACCCTTTGGGTCTCATGGTCTACTGTGAGATTCGCATTCCCAGGCATACTCACTAAAAACTTCACCCCCTTTGTAGGTTTGTCTGGCTATCCCATCCGGTGACACTTAGCCCTGCTGGCTCATTGTATCTCGCCGTCGTTTTCTTTCTTCACTCGAGTATATTTGTACCTTGTACGAGTTTGTACAAGTTCTTTACTGGGTGAGAACTGTATAGTCCTGGTCGTTAGGCTTTTCAAAAATTGACTGTCTTTTGCGGTTCAGTGCCTCGCATTTACGCAGTTTGTGTGTCACTGTTTCTGTATCCTTACCGCAAAGTCTGCATGTCAGTACGCCATTGTACAGTTCCATTTTGTTTAGGTGCCCTTTTACTGGCGCATGGCCAGTCATGAGCCCTGTTACGACTTTTATTTTTTCCCTATTTAGTGCTAATAGGTCTGTCGTTCATTTGTTACACGGGGCTTTGATGTATTTCTTCCCATGTTCATTTCCTGGATTTTTTTCCCAGTATTCTCTGTGGTTTTCCATGATCCAGTCTTCTACAGACCTTCGTGCTGTACGTTTTGGTACCCTCGTGGTCTGTTCTGGATCTGGAGCGTTCTCCGACCCTCTTCTTTCAAGTTCGTCGGCTTATCGTTCCCTGATGTCCTGGCACCCATATCAGCTTAAGGCGGCTTCAGTCTGCCAGTATTTTAAGTTCTTCTTTGCATGTCCATACCAGACGGGATGTCACTTCCTGACTTCTCATTGCCTTGAGTGCAGCCTGACTCTGTCAGTATGTGGATCTTCTCATCTTCGATGGCTCTCTGATTGTTCTCCTTCATGTATTGGATGATTGCATATACCTCTGTTTGGAAGACAGAAGTGTTTTTACCCAATGAATAGCAGAAGCCAGTCTTTGAGTTTCTTGAGTATACTCCTGCACCTGCAATTTTTTCAGTCTTAGACCCGTCTGTATACCAGATCTTTCCTGTAAAATGTCGCCCAGGTTTGTATGTTTCCATTCAGTCCTTTCTGGTATTGATACCCTGATGTGTTGATAAAAGAGTATCGCTTTGGAATGTGATCTATTCTCATGCCTAACACCTCCTTGGTCACGATTTTTACGATGCTCATGTATCCTGGCCCAATTTGAACATTCTCCAGTGTATATTGTATTCTGAAGGCACCAAGCCTTGCCTGTACTTGAATTACCAATTGGAGGGCAGGTAATCCCAGTAGTGTCTCCATTGCTGCAGTGGCCGTTGATTTCATGGCCCCTGTGGTTCCAAGACATGCAAGTCTTTGTATCTTGATTAGTCTTGCCGTGATCCTTCTTTGTTGTGTTCTACGCCACCATACCAGAGAGGCGTATGTTATTGCGCGTTTAACCACCATGTTGTACAATCAGTAGAGCATGTTCGGTCTTAGCCCCCATTTTTTTCACGAAGGAGCGTCTGGACACAAATAATGAGGTCTCCGCCTTTTAAACTACTTTTTCGATATGTTGGTTCCAAGTTAGTTTTTAGTCTAGTGTCGCCCCGAGATATCTAACTTCCCCTTTTATGTGTACAGTTTCTACTCGAATCTTGAAAGGTCCCAAGCCCTCTAATGTGCGTTTACGAGTGAATGCTACTATGGTGGCTTTGTGGGGACTGATATTGAGTCCCTAGAATCCGTCCATGTTATTACTAGGTTCAAAGCCTCTTGCATTTGATCTCTGACCGTGTAGTTGTATTTTCCTTGTATCATGGCAACTATGTCTTTGGCATATCCAAGGGTTCTGTTCTGTTCCTTTCTCCTGGAAGGTTCCCAGTAGCCCGTCTACGACCAGATTCCACAGGAGTGGAAAGAGTACTCCCCCCTGCGTTGTTACTGGAATTAAAATTGTATTTGTACTCAAAAATCAAATTCGATTATTGCTGGAAACAAAAATTATTAACTTGAAAGCCTAATAAAATAATATAAAAAGTAAATACAGGAAATGAACCTTACTTACGTTACTAGTTTAGAAATTATCTGTAAAATTCACAGACAAATATTTGGTCTTCAAGTTCATATTCATTTTTCACTTCTTTCATTTCAAATTTTTTATGATGCAAGTATCATAGGGTTGAATTTTTTTTTCAAGCTTCACTAAACGATGAACTTATGCAATTTAAGTAACAATCAGAACTTACAAAGCGAGTTTCTTCTCAATTATAGGTACTGCATTTGCTTTCAATTTTCTTTTTCTATCAACTTCTGTCTGGTCATGTCTGGTCCAAAATCTACCTATGAATAGAAATATCAGAAATAGCAATAATTTGTAAAATAAAGAACTTCTATGTTAGGAACATTCGCCTGATAATTCAATCAACAGCCCTTGAACAGAATAATTAATGTTACTGTTAGGTTTATTAGTAGTTTGATTAATCAGTCATTAAGTAATTCATATTTTTCACAAACACTAAAAGCTTCATAATATTCAAAGTGCTGTAGCATTATTTTATATTTGAAACGCCTTTTCAATTGGGGAATAAAATTATGATACTCATCTCTACTTTCAAGTAAACTCACCTAAAACTTAATAAAGAAGACGATTGTTTTATGAAATTAAGAGATATAGCAAGCACTGTCTAAAACGTAAAACACTACAAAATAAAGTCAATTTATGATCATTTATACAATTTAAAACTAATTTTAATAACCACTAATATGTGCCAACTAAATTTTGCTGCTTAATGGCGCGACTGCTTCAACAACCAATCAAAAACGGGAAACTTTATTGTCGCCACTGTCTTGTATATAGTAAGTATAGGGCTATCGTATTAGTAGTGTCATCTATCGGATAAGATCAAAACTAAGACAGTCGGTTTGGAGAAAACGGATAAGTTTGAAACAGTTCTTCTTTTAGAACACAATGTATCTTGTTACAGCTATATGTTACTAAACTACAGGTGCCTTGGGAGTCACCTGATTTGCAAATAAACCAGAATATTTTAATATTGTATAATAGATTCACATTTTTTAATAACAAGGTTCGTGGATAGACTCATCAAAAATAGATGTTTGAAGTAGGTGAAAGTTTCGAACAGTTCAGCATGAACCTAAAAATGTTGACTATCTCTGACTTTGTATGTTATTGCATATTATAATTACATTATAAATCCTCAGTTATAGAATGTATTGTACTAATGAACATACATCATACATGTAGCATACTCTTTCTTAGTTTATAAAGCTGACCTATAACTTCTTGAACAACTTTCGTTTTAAGGAGTGGAATTGAACCTAGTGATATGCAAATAATATACCAATATTTAATTGGTACCTTACTACCTGCAAATATGGAAGTTGAGCTGCAAGGTGGGTCCATGCCAAGAAATGCATTATCTCCATTCGCCCCATTACGTCATGGCAAGTTCATTCTAGGGCCATCAAATTTGAAAAATGCTAAAACAATCGGGAAGATCCCTAAATTGTATACCTTTTCTGGAGAAACATCCGGATGCTATCATCTTGTGGTTTATCGAGCTTTGAGCGCTTCTGTATTTTTTTTTATTAAAGGTAAGTTACATCTAATTTACAGTTCTCGACAAATAATTTGACTCCTACGTCATGTAACGGTCAGCCGAGCGTATTGTTTTTTATAATAATAAATAATAAATCTGAACTGAAATTATTCCAGATTTAATATTTCCCAAATAAGTGAATAGGTACAGAATCCTATCTCACTGCTTGTAACAGTCGGCTGGGCATTATTTCAGGTAGCGTTAATACCCCATCGACGTGTTATATGAATTTGAAAATTTGTTTGTTGGAACCTGTTCGGGTATCAGAGATCTTAGTTGATCCGTGTACCCTTGAGGTTCCTTAAAGCTGCCACCACTAGGTGCATATTTCAGCCCACCTAGAAGCTGTTTTTGACCACGATGCCTTGGTCTCTTCCAAGGGACCGCCTCGTACAATTATTTATACTTACATCTTTATATCCATTCAAGCGTAAATTCTGAAGGTCGTATTTGCTGAGAGGTGATTAGGAATTACCAGTTAAACTCGTAAATCAAATTAAATAATACATATATATTGAATAAAAGTTAACAAAATTTAGTACATCAAAATCCAACCAAACGATCATAAGATTAAACCGAAATTTAGCAATGGGAATGATACATGAATTTAAAAGATGTCAAGTTCAGGTTGACCCTAAGTGGGAACCTGGGAAATTATCAATATCGCTAGTTCTACCCCCTTCGCCAGCGAGCGAGTTCTTGTCCATGTTCTCTTTAGAGAGTTGAAATAAATGAAAGAATAATTAGCACAACTTCGAACAGTGATCGATTTCGCGCTCGATCACGCCGATAATTGATAAATATGTTCAAAATTAAAGAATTCCTCCTTTTCTGGTAAGCTGGGGTAAACCTAACGACATGATACACTATCATCTCCCCTAAGTAATCTCCGATAAGCGGAATTACAATTGATCACTACTTAGCCCGAATGGCAGGAAAAATATATATTAACAAATTAAACATTGGCGGGCGGAGCATGATCTGAAGATTAAATAACCACATTATATTATATTGCCGATTCAGAGGTTGAAGTCAATATAACAGTTATTCTTTGGCAATCAAAATACACTTACCCTGTTGGTCTAATAACCCAATTTCCTCCCGAGCCCCTTGTAGAAATAACGCACAAAGGATTTAAACACTCGATTTCTGCATCGAATTAAATTTGGTATGATAGGAACTTGTCACAAAATGATTTTAAATGAGGGAACGAACACTTTACGCGAACAAGTCCAGCGCTGCTTTAGCCCCCAGGGATGCATAACCCTTATTGCAATGAACACAAATTGATGAATTAATTTAATCTCTATAAATTTCTGAAATTTAGTTTGTCTTAATCTTAACAACATGATATTAATTGATTTGATTTAATGCAAGCTGTGGACATAAAGCAAGCTGACTTACCGAACAAGTAGGTAGTTAAGAACTATCAGTAGGTGGTTGAGAACTGTCTTTTTTCCTCAAAGTAACTAGTTTTTATGAAATCATTGAAGCGGGGGGGAGGCACCCCACGCGCATAGCTTAGAAAATATGTTCAATTTATAATCCCGGGATCAAACACGCCCATGAGTTATAACAACAGCCAATAGGAATCTCACTAGGCGAAAGAATCGCTCTGTTCAATTCCACGTAAACTTTTCCTGACTCAGGGAAAAAAAAGTACCATTGATCTCGTGCCGTGCTTACGTTTGTAAAGCATGGTTCATGGCTGACTGGTCATTGATACAGGAAAGAGGGCTCAGATTTCCGTCGCTATGTCTGTCTGGTATATCGTGTTTAAGATATGATGATTTATAAAACTTTCAACTTGAATTAAATCAAAATTATTCAAAGGCCTCAAAAACAAAAAAGTAATAATTCGTCGTGAAGATTATAATAAGTACATACATTATTGTTTAATATATTTATTATACGAATTTCAGAAGATCTGCATTTTCAAGCTTGTCATGAGAATTTTTTACTCTGACTTAAACATTTATTCATTAGAATTTGATGAGACTAACAAACAAATAGTGTACTGGTTTGAAGTTGATCACCAGCATCCCCTCCTAATAAAATAAATAAAGTACAAACTGATAACGCTGCTCAAATCATAGGCATGCGCAATGCACATGTGTACGTGAATATTATGTTTCTACGTACTGTGTATATACGCGTTGCCAGATTTCATAAAATTAATGATTTTTAACAATTATTTATGATTTAGAAGTACCCAATAATAATTTTCTTTTTTTATGTGATTTATTTGAAAATTATAAACCATTTATAAAAATTTCATCGAATTTTCAATGAGATTCCTCAAGGAATATGTATGTAATAATATCATGTTACCATATGAGATAATGTAAATTTTGAGAAATTAATTTTATTAATAAATGATATATATTAATAATAATTGTAGCAGGTATCCTAGCTCTCTGAAATTTTACTTGAATATTTATTCCCCACTATTCTAACTATATTCCAAATTTGGTGCAATTCTCATTGGAAAAAATCCTTGGTGAACAACCTTAACATTTTTCCAGTCAAGGCTAGAATATTATAAAAATCTAAAATATAAAAATGGTGAAACCAGATTCTTTGATATGCAACTATTATGCAAAACAATCTGACAGGGGTAAAAAATATGATATTTTGCAATTTTGCAAAGCACATTATCGAAGCTCGATCAGCAGCCACGAATAAAATAAAATTCATGATTATAAATATTAAATTAAAAAATATTGTTTTATTTAACGCTGCCAGAATGAAAAGTTTCCTTCTTGAGAATGAATTCAATAAATCATTATGATTAAATTAAACAACGTTACTATAATAGTTTCATGTTATTATTTATTAAAAGTGGTATAAAACAAAGTAATTGTTCTTTCATTTAATCATAACGATAAATCACCATAGGGTAACGGCTTCTACTATCGATTTTTCAAATAAATCATTAAATAATAATAACTATAACAAATATCCCACAGAAAAACCCTATCATTATTATTGTATTATGCATGACATATTAAAATGTATTGTTATTAGTGTTATTTTATTGCTACTGGTACATAAATTATTCTATAATATAATTATAATTGGAATTCCAGAAGTTCTGCATTTCCAAACTTTTTTTTATTCTGACTTTTAAACAATTTATTCATTAGAATTTGATGAGACTAACAAAAGTAATAAATAATGTTTGAATTAGAATCAGATTAAAGTGGTCATTTATGGTCACTTCTAAGCAAAGTTCAAAATCATAAATGACCGGTCATTTGCCATCTCTAGTTGGTATTGGAGTTTTATCTGAATTTTGGGGTGGAACCTTCAAGCACATTTACTTGGATGACCACTGAGAATAAAAATAGTCGTTTGACTGTCGTACCGTATTATGATCCTTAGGTACATAGAAATAAAGACTAATTTGATAAAGGTTTAAATAGTGGCTTCTGTGAGTTGGAAAAATATGAAAATATTTCAGAGCCTAACGAGACTCTATACCCCCCCCCCCCGTTTTTGAGGATGCTGAACACGATGGCGGTGGTTTAAACTCTTTCTGAGTTGACCGTCACCCCCAAACGGTCAAAAACAACCCCCAAAAAGGGTGAAACGTGGATATACCGACATATTCCGAGAAAAACCGCGTCACCTCCCGTTTTCGAGGATGCTGAACACGATGCCGGTACTTTGGAATTTCTCCGAGTCAACCCCACCCCTTAAATGACCAAACACAACCCCCGAAAGGGGTGAAACTCGGATATATCGACATATTCCGAGAAAAACTGCGTCACCTCCCGTTTTCGAGGATGCTGAACACGTTGCCGATACTTTGGAATTTCTCCGAGTCAACCCCACCCCTTAAACGGCAAAAAACAACCCCCGAAAGGGGTGAAACTCGGATACACCGACATATTCCGAGAAAAACTCTGCGTCACCTCCCGTTTTCGAGTGTGCTGAACACGATGGTGATTCTGGATCTTCTCTCCGAAGCAAACTAACCGCTGAAACGGACAACAACTACCCCTTTGATACCCTCAATTTATGAAGTGGATAAGAAAAATCCGATAAGAGAAAATGTATAACAAATCATTGAATACACACCGGATGATGTTTCCACATTTGTTGACTGACTGTTCACCCTGAAAAATAGGCGTATACATCGTGTCTGGCTAGGTTATTTGGTGGTTTTTAGGTGAGAAAATCTCCTGTATGGAATCAGTGGTACAATTTTACATATTTTATTTTATTAAATCATGAACATCTTTATTTCACGCGTACAATTACTTATTAACTATATATACAAATATAAAACTGTTTCATTGACGCATATAACTACATATCCACTATATATCCATATAAAACATTATTTATTATTGACGCATGCAATTACATTCATTATAGGTTAATAAAAAACATCGTTATAAAATCCATTTTCATTAAAAAAAATGATCCGCTCAATATAATCTACGTCGCTTACAAGTGGAATTACAGGTTTCCACCCCTTTTGGGGGTTGTTTTTTGCCGTTTAAGGGGTGGGGTTGACTCGGAGAAATTCCAAAGTACCGTCATCGTCTTCAGCATCCTCGAAAACGGGAGGTGACGCGGTTTTTCTCGGAATATGTCGGTATATCCGCGTTTCACCCTTTTTGGGGGTTGTTTTTTGCCGTTTAAAGGGTGGGGTTGACTCGGAGAAATTCCAAAGTACCGGCATCGTGTTCAGCATCCTCGAAAACGGGAATTGACGCGGTTTTTCTCGGAATATGTCGGTATATCCGCGTTTCACCCTTATTGGGGGTTGTTTTTGGCCGTTTGGGGGCGACGGTCAACTCAGAAAGAGTTCAAACTACCGCCATCGTGTTCAGCATTCTCGAAAACGGGGGGGGGGGGGTTACAGAGTCTCGTTAGGCTCTGAAATATTTGCTTTTTTCGGCCTTTTTTCCGACTCACAGAAGCCACTAAAAATATGAAATTGAATTTACGAAAGTGTAAGGTGGGGTTTTGACATCGCACTATCGGGTCTAACATGACATGACACGAGTCATTTTTAGTAAAATTTAACAAACTTCCAAATTTCTCCGAAACCATGAGAGATAGGTATAAGGAAACCTAAAGGTGTACCACGCAATCGTTTCGAACATCGCAACATCACTGCATAACAACGTCGTGAACATTTTTCCATTCCGAGTCAAGTTAGTTCATTTGATCGCGATGGTTTTACGAGGTGAGCGTCCAAATATGCAACATCGAACAAGACCTCGCATCATTTCTTTGATGCGATGACAAAAAACTAGCTGAACGCGGTGATCTTGCGATGTTCGCGACGTTGTAACGGTACTTGGTAAACAATTAGCAATAACGGGTTCCTACAAAATATAACTTTAATTTTATTTCATACCTATATAATTAATTCCTTTTGTTACAGGTGATGACGAACTCAGTCTAGATTTCTTCAAGGAAGTTGATACATATTTAAGCCCCAAGTTAACTACCTTAGTATCTGATATTGCCGATTATTGTTCAAAACAAGTGATAACTCCTAGTAGCATTCCAGAAAGCACACCACGATTCATTTATTTCAATAATCTCAATTTGGCATACAAAAGCACTGTACATCTAGATAATAAACAAACGGGAAATATTGCCATCAGTAATGAACAATTGAAAATCATAGCTGACTTACGACGCAAAGCTTCAGGAGAAGACCATGGAGAGACTATAGTCAAAACACTCCAGGACTTTTGGGTGGTTTCAAAGAGATCCAATTTCAGGGAATTTTATGTGGTTGAACAACAGAAGAATGCACATCTGATAGATATCAGCAGTAAGTGGTTTATATTTTATGTTTTAATATAAATGAACTGTACATTCAGGGTCCCACAAATCTAGGAGACAAATCATATGAAGATGAGAATAGTATATTACGTTACTAGTGTGGAAAGTGACCCGTTTCACACTCCACACAAATAATGTACACTATTTTTACGACGACCACAGATTAATGCATAATTGAAAAAAAATTAATATATTTTCACTTTATTTTGAGAATTTGAGAATTTTACAAAGAAAAGTAATAATTGAACAAGATTACTGCTTAGAATTGTAGAAATCAAAAGTAATATTATTATTATTACAATTAGTAAATTGTAATGGACTTTGCAATGAGGAGTTATACACAATTCTCTCTGTTATTTGTACACTATGTACAGTCGTAGACTCGATGTCAGTTTCTCGAAGAGGCGGAGTGACTGCTTTCGAAGTACTGCTGATGGCACCCTTAATTTTATTGGCAATATTTAACCTGTTAGTAGCAGAATCGTCAATATATTCTTCTGCGACTTTGGACGATTTCCAACCCCCATGTCTTTTCAGAGAAGTTAGATCTCCTCCTGCATCTACTAATAAAGTAGCAGAAGAACGGCGAAATGAGTGCCGTGTGTATTTTTCAGGATCCTTTAGATTTAAAAATTTAGCCACTACTCTAGGTATATTTCCAATTTTGTTAATGCCCACTACTTGTTTTGTGCATTTTTGGTCTCTATAATTAAGAAATAAGCGTGTTTCGGTAGTTGGAGGTCTTAGATTGGCATATTTTTTATATATGCTATAAAAGTTTCCAGAAATAGTGAATGACAGCCGCAGTCCCCAAATCAATGTTATTTATACATAACTGGGTAAGTTCTTGCTTGCGACATGCACCAGATATACCCATAACCAACACAACCTAAAAAAAAACATAATTAAATAAATGTATAGACTTTGTTTAAATACCGATGACTTACCTTTGTAAGTAAATGAATCTCATCGGAAGCTTTATTTATAAATTCACAAATTTCTTGTTGCGTCAAAATGTTAGCTTTTTTCGGTTTATATCCGTCACTTTTCCTTTTTTTAAATGCCTTAAGTTTACTATATTTGGAGATATCTATTGTGGTGAATGGATAAAGTGGTACGCAACATAGAATAATTAGTCCATAATGTTGAACATTGGATTCTATTGGACAGTTCACTCACCCATGTATGCAAGCAAAACGTTTTCAGAAAAGGAGCTTCTTATTTCCTTATTTCTTCGCCATGAAAGAAATTGATCGTAAGCGTATTCGTACCTCCTTTTGAACTTTTCAGACATTAAATTTAGTGACGTTAATTTTGCGGCCTCTTCAATTTCAGGTGGAGTTTATTGATCATCACTATTAATCTCTGCATCCATGTTTTATGGAATTTTAGATACTATTTTCACGGTTTTGTATATGATAAGAATGATGCATATGCAAAACTGACACTTCTAAAGTTTATCTGACGTTTTCGCAATATTAATTTCAAAGCACACTTCAATTCCATTATGCAATACATATAGCTATAGATACACATATCACTCTAGTGTCATATTTAACTTTTCATCTCTAGGGTGATATTTGTCATTTTCGAAGTAACTAAATAGTGTGCTATTTGTCATTTTCGCATGGGGTCGTCGGAAAATACTAATTCATAAAGTGATGTTTTCAGAGCATTTATATCTTGATATTGAACCTTATAATTTTGACATTCATTTTTTAAAAACTGCACATCCTATACGAAAAAGTGTATTGAAAAAAATTCTCAAAAACTTAGAATATTTGAAATATTGCCAAAATTCAAATTCATTTTATTCCAGAACTCAACTAGATATCAGGAAAATTGAGGAAGACCATGAAAGTTTTCTTAACATCAGTTTATATTGACTTCTTTATTGTTAAATTCAAATTAAAAGTACCTAACCATTTTTAGAGATAAAATAAAATCTCGGACATGAAATTACACAATCAATTTGTTTTCATGGCAATACACTTCTCTAAATAATTTATTTTCAATATAAGACCTGTGACGTTTTTCTAGGGGCTAGGTATTTGGCTCCCACTCAGTAGGCTCGGGTTCAATTCACATAAACGGGAAATTTGTTTTTGTACATTTTCTTAAAATCATTATTAATTTGAATATTATTCAGTTGTGTAAAGATAACGATATAAATTACTTATTTCATAAATGCGAAGATAATCTTAATGTGAAACAATTATAAAAAAATCAGTAACCAAATCAAATGATTAGCCAAGAGTAACTTTGCCACGCACACTATTTACCTATTTCCCAAGCAGCAACACTAGTTTCAATTTCTAGTTTACTGACGTGATAGGAGCAATTTGTGCCATGCCTACAGAAAGCTTTGACATGTGCCATTGAGGTACCGATTTGTTTTGCAATAGCGTCAATATCCGGATTTTTAACTAGTAGTAGTGTCTAAAGGTGAGTTCTCAATACAGCGTTTTTGCTTACCGCGTTGCGCGCCACATATTCTAATTGGTGATGCTGAATTCAGATTATTTTGGAAGGATAAAGTTGAAACATTTAATATACTCACTCAAGATTTACCCACCTTTACAGTGTGACCCATTTAGATTGGAAACACCCCTGTAAAATTTGTAAAGCGATTTCAACCAATGTTTTTTTTAGTTGTCAAGTAATGAAAGGTCTAAGGGACAAAATTCAAGATTTTTATTCCAATTTTCAGGGCACGCTACGATACTTTTTCTTAGTCGAAAATGGAGAATTTTTATTAGCGATTCTTTTAATTAAAAATTACTACGTCACTGGATTCAGAGTGCCTCCAAATAGCTGTGACCATGGCAACTAAGATTTAAATTGAATTACGTCTAATTATTATTAAATGAGTTAAAAAAGAATCCATGGCTATCTGTTGATACAGAATGTTCTTTTGTGACTGTTAGCTTAGTGAGTTTTCAAATTTTAAGTTGTCGTAACTTTGTTATTAATAAATATATTTTCACGAAATTTCCGTCACACATTTGAAGGCACTTATACAAACTCCATTTTCGACTACAAATAAGTATCGTAGTATGCCCTGAAAATTGGAATAAACATTTAATATCTTCCATTACTTGACAATTAAAAAAAATTGGTTGAAAACGACAGTTAATAAAATTTTACAGGGGTACACTAACTGGATATGATGCTCCAAATTTACTGGCATACAAATTCAAAGTCGTACTTTGAGCTGTTTCGAGTTTTTGAGCAAGGGGGTTTGTCGAAATACTCGACGCTATTCGCTCTGTTTGAAACGTCTGTGCGCTAACTATCTGGCCGACTGTAGAGCAAAATAGTAGCAATTTGTACAGGTGCCGCCCTCCAAAATGAACGAACCATTGAGAGAACTAGGTTTGCCTGATGTTCGAACTTTGTGTGCTGAATTCATTTTCATTGATTTGTAGCTTACTAATACACTGATAGTCTATCCACCTCCAAGATAGAGCGCACATAGACGTCCATACGGCGTTCACGTGAACAGAATACTCTCATAAAGAGACGGCAATAAATATGGATTAATCGATCTATAGTAATTATCAACAAAATAATCGGTTAATCAATCATTCAATTAATCTAATATAATATAATTCCATTTCAATCCTTGTCCACGTAATAATAAAACAACAATGAACATCATACGTACTACATAAACGTAATCATTCATTGTCTATTTTTTCTAAAATGTCCATACTTTACACCTGGGAGAATTCTTTCTAATGATAATCAAATAGACACATCAAAGAATGATGTTTGATTAATTTCAAATGTGTAAAGAAATCCATACTAACAACGAAATAATTATTTTACTGATAGGGTGAATCTAAAAGTCTTCACCGATAGTTTGCTATAATAATTTAAGAAGGTATCAAAGAATGTAAATACAGAATAGCGTAACTTGGATAAATAATATGGTATATTTTATGTTACTGTGAAAGTTCGACATGTGATGGATTTCGAAAAACTAACCCGCGAAAAATTTATTAAACTAAACTGCAATGACATTGCTGCTTGACGTTTCGAACCTACGATATAGATCCAAACAGCAATGTTATTGCAGGATAGTTCATCAACTTTTTGCTACAGGTTGCTATAATAATTTATTTTATATAAATTCTCGGGAAATAGGTCCCATGCTTATTATTTTCGTCTTTACGTAGGTTTCGTTCTCACGGCCATCATCAGAATACGTATCATTGCCTAAAACGGGATTTATTAAAATTAATTGTATCGAGCACCAATCGCATTAATTTCAATTAAAAATGCTCGCGTCGCCGAAACGAACAGAAACACGAATAATCGAAACTGTAGCACATTAATGTTTTAAGTATATGAGTGTGTATCAAGAATCCACTGCTTAGCAATTTCCTTATAATATACGAACTCATGTCAAACAAATTCTGTATACGACTGAAACCAGAAAATATAACGCTCAACTATCCACTTTTGAACCAGATCAGAAATATTGCTATTTGAGCATTCTACGTAAAATATACTTCTAACATTATACAAACGCATTTAGGAATTTGCAGGGGTCTATGATTTACAGACTTGGAGTCACGTTTTATATGGATCATCTCCAGAATAGATCTTTTATAATAATTGGTTTCCTCAGTTAGCAAGGGCGGTGGGATTTTGTAAGTTTTTGTTTCTTGTACTATACTTATGTCCATCAGTGGCGGCTCCTCTAAGGAGGCTCAGCCTCCTCACCAATTTTTCTTAATGATCATTCTCCATTTTATTTCCTGTTTCTCTGATAATTTTTAAAATTTTACAATTAATTCCCCGTTCTCAGTAGTTATTTTTAATCTGGCAACAGTGCCCTGAGGCTAGACTCTCTATATATCTCAAACGCTGAGCATGTGTTGTTCAACGCAGTTGCCGTTTTCCGACCAGTCCGAACGCCAACTGGGTAAATCAGCGAAAATGGCAACACCCTCTGGAGGCTAGCCTGTGGTAGCCGCTAGCAATCTATGAAATATGAGACGTGCGTTCTGCCGACTGCTGAGTAGGTCAGTCAGCGCTTGTTTATGTCTTGTCACGCCACGCGAAGTAAGGTTAGATTGTTGTCTGTTGTAAATTTAAAATGAGTGTTAGTGAGTTAGTTGCTGCCTTTTAGAAAATCCATTTAGTGAATTAACATATGATAAAAGTGTTTCTTTTAAATAAACGGCCTTTACAGGATTTAAAAGGATTAGTAATGTCAGGTAACTATCAAAATCGAACATTGTTAATACTAATAGTAGTATTGACAAGACGAAGTTTTTAAAAAAATCATTGATTTCCCTGTAATGCTCCAACTCGATGGAATTTTACATCACGTGCAGTATTCACCATCCATGAAAATAAAGACAAATTAATTGAAACATTTGATTTTGTATTAAACAGTGATGACTTTTCAACAGATCAGGTTTCATTAAATGCTGCTGTTGGTTTAAAATCTTATTTAGAAAATGAAGAATTTTTGTTTTTTCTTGATAATTTTAAATTAATATTTGAACAAACTGATCTTATTTTTCAAATTTTACAACATAAATTCACTGATATAATTTATTCAAGAGATCGTTTGAAACATCTCATTGGATAAAATTTCATGTTTCCGTAATACAGAATTTCATTTTAATATTTTATTTGAAAATTTTTCAACTGATGAGGCTCCTCCCGCGAAAAGGAGGAAAACATATAATTTGGTAGACAAGAAACTACATTATAAACAACTTTTTTTATGAAATTTTAGATACTATTAAAGGTCAAATTGAGATTCGATTTTCCGATTTACATGAATTGAAGTTTTTTGACTTGACGAATAGAAGATTTTTCGAATCTTTTTCAAAAGAGTTCCCCAATACACTTCAAGATAACTTAGTTCTAAAATATAAATTTTTTGATAAAATAGCACGGCACAATGAATTATGCGTTATATACTCGGATAAAGATATTTTAGGCCAGTATGACAGTCACGCCGGCCGATATGATGAAATATATGATAGACAATGATTTGCAACAAGTTTTATAAACTACTTTTTGACAGTCACCATTTCTGTCACGTCGGCATCGGTGGAGAGATCATTTTCTACTCAAACGAATTGAAACTTACATGCCAAATGCAATGGGCCAAAATCGTTTATACAATGTTAGTTTAATATCTATTGAAAAAGATTCAGTAAAACACTTACAACAAAATGATACATTTTTTGATAATATTATTGATCATTTTTCGCAAACTAAAGACCGTAGAATTCCGTTAATATATACAAAAAGTTAATAAAAGTAATAAAAAAAACAAAATATGAAAAATTCCAATAAAAAAGAAAAAATATTAAAAATCCAAAAAAAATAAAAGACAAAAAACGAACAAAAAAATTTTTTGCCATGAGAAACTCTATACCTCCACGTTGGTTCTTGCTGGGTAACAATTAATTTTGTCACTGAAGTAGCTGGTGCGGTCGCTGTGCAAAGGTTAAAAGGCTGTGAATAGAGTATATTTTTACAAAAACGTTTTATGTCCAGCCTCCTCTCTCAAAAATTCACGAGCCGCCACTGATGTCCATATATTCTTTTCTGTAAATATTATTTAGAGATTCCTTTATAAGTCCCATCGTAATCTAAACAATTTAATTTGTATACTGTGTGGGTTTGTTTATCTTTAGGTATTAAAGGTTTTAGATTTGAAAAATATTACACAGTTAGTAGGTTTACGCCCAACATTTATATCATACTTTTTAAACATTTCTTAATTTTCTCTGAGGTCTCCGGAATGTATGGTAATGTTATAAAATTATCTGTATTATCGTTTGTTATTTATATATGTCGTTCCAATTTTTAAAATTTTGGGACGGTCCTCTGGGTGAGACACTTCAACCGCAAGATCTATAGGGCTGTTTATAACATATTGGTGCAACGGAATTGAAGTGAAGATAGCGTTGAGACCGAACGTTGTAAAGATTTAGCTAAGATATCAAAGAATGTGAAATACAGAATAACGTAACTACATTCTGCGTTATTGCCTCAATTTAAACCTTATGAATCACCAATCAGCGTACGTAACGCGCAACGCTAAAAGCAAAACGCTGTATTGAGAACTTCGCTTTTTAAACTTGTTTCGGAGCTAACACAAACTAATGGAGTAGTGTATCATGATATCCTTGAAAAAATATAAAAATAACTGCATTTATGTCAAACCTAAATTAGGGCGCTAACCTTAAGCTTCGCTTATTGTTGATAAAATCTGATTTCTCTCAACCATCGAATTCCAGGAGATTCAATATACAAAGGAATCATAAAAAAATTGAAATTATTCTAAAATATTTAACAAAATCTATGTTTAAGAAATGAATTTAAATATCTAAAATAGATATTTAAATTCATTTTAGACTAAAATATTAAACATAAGTGTTAATGTGACCTATTTCCCGATAATTTATATATAATTCATACCTGGGTCAAGAATCTTCATTATAATAGAATCAAATGACTTTTTTCTTGGTCATCTGTCTCCGAATATCACACATTTTTCACATTTTTTTCCAATGACATCAAAAAAATCTAATATTTAAAAATTTTGGTAATTTACTTTATAATAAACACTGCATAGGCAGCAAAAACTTATTTCCCCAAGGATATAATACGATACTTTAGCTTCTAGGCAACCTGTAGAATATTGTGATATTAATGACTTTTGAAACGTTTCCAGAGCAAACTTAAATAATCACGTTCCCGAAATTTAATTTAACAACCTTTTCTTTATTTAACCATTTACTGCCATTTCAATTTTTGAACGTTCATTTTCTAAAACCAACAATGATTGCATACATTTTGAATTGCAATAAACAGTTTGATAAACATAGTATTTAACAAATTATTTTACCTAAATGCGCTACTAAATACTACTGAAATAAGAACTGTTAATACTTAAATCTCCTTCGCTAATACCTTGATGGATATTGACTAACGAAAAATATACTCATCAATAAAAAAAATATATTTGAGTGGAAGTGAGTTCAGGTAAAATAATTAGGTTGCTAAGAATTAGCAGCTGTTTCAACCTCATACAATGAATATAAGGTTTCGTATCAAAGTATTCAAGTATTTGTTTATAATCCTATTTGAATATGCAAATTATGCAATATTTGCAAATATTCAAATATTTGGATATTCAGATACCTGGATATGCGAATACTCTGATATTCTAATATTTGATTGATTGAAAATATGTGTAACTATTTCGATATCCAGATATTCAACTTCTTATAGATGCCAACGATCAATAGGAATTAGAAAAATTGTAAAATAAATTGAAAATATTGCAGTATATTTTTTATTCAAAATCAAAGTTTATAAATTTTCACTCATAAAACCATTTTTTTTACGTTATCTGGCTTTAAGCAAGATCGTTTAGCTGAAAATAAATTACCAGCTCTCGAAAATGCTCTCTCAGATGGAACTGATGTGGCTGGTATTGAAGATACCGCTTCGCATATTTTGATAACATTTGATATTTACCTTCATCATTTCTCTAACACTGCAAAGGACAACAATTTTTTTGTAGAATAATTTCAGAAAAACAATTGTCTACTTCATTTGATGTTTCTTGGTACTCTTTCGGAAATAAAATATCCAAAGCAGTTTTTTTTGTGGATTTTCTCTGATTTCTATTTCAGAAGACTCTTGACTTTCGATGTTCATCCTTGCCTTGAATATGAAAACCACAGATCCTTACATTTTTAATCATCCAGATATTTGGATATTCGAATATTCAGATATTTGATTATTTGAATATTCGAATATTCAGATATTTGATTATTTGAATATTTAGATATTTGGATATCTGAATATTTGAAAATCAAATATTTTTCCAAAGTATTTGAATTATGAATATTCAAATACTAGAATATTTGAATAATTCAAACACAATTCCGAGCCCTAGTTTCAACCTCTTCGCCATCAAACAGTATCATATGATAAGATAGCGCTTTTCTTTGAGCAATTTATACTCTCCCATTTTTTAAATAATAAAATAGACCCTAATTATGGAATCTTTTTTTTTCTAGAAGACATCAGATTACTTTGTGAATCAGAACTGAAGGGGATATTCTTCAATCCGTTATAAATTTTCGCAGAAGTCATTTGTGATGGTAATCCATGTTGTAAATGTATATATAATTGTACACCTTGTTTATATCATGTAAATAAAATAATTGCTAGTTGAAAGTCTTTATTAATATTTTTAATCAAAAACTTATATTACAATATTAAAGTTATATTATTGCAGCTACTTATATTTTAATATCAAAATGCACACTACATTTTATTGATGATCAAAAATCACAAGTCATAAGTCGTATATAATACTAATTGGAAATGGGGATTCAGTTCTTTGGGAAGAAGGTAAGTTCGGTTTGAGCAAACAGTAGGCTGAGTTGAGAATCAACTCCAATATTTTCTACTCTGATCACATGAGATTCTTGTGCATTTGGTTCTTTACGCACCACAGCAAGTCCACAAACTCTCATTAATTCATCATTCATTGTGGATCCACAGTCGAGAGGATTTAATCGAATATGACAACATACATCGATGTGAATATATTTTTGAATAGCATATTTACGGTCAGGTGTTAGTAACTAAAAAAAATAAATAAATATGGTTTAATGGTAATGTTGAATTAAATATCATCAATGTTGTATAAATAGACTTATCATCATATTTGTTTGAAATTTTATCCTGTAAAATTCTTTCTTTTTTTTTCTTAGCAACATGAGGAAATTCCATCGACATATACATATGGACTGCGCGTGGCAATGATAAGCGCGGGTAGTGCCGGCGAGAGAGAGGGGAAAACGAAGAGGACTAATACTGTCTTTATCTATCGGCTCGGGATGTAAACATACTAGCTACAGTCACGTTGCATTTCCATGGCAACGCAGCGGCCAATAGAAACGCGATAGATAAAGTAGATAAAGACAGTATTACTCCTCTTCGTTTTCCCCTCTCTCACGCCGGCACTACCCGCGCTTATCATTGCCACGCGCAGTCCATATGTATATGTCGATGGGAAATTCCAAAATATTAATATGAATTGAATAATGAGTTATCATCTGGACGCAACTAGATGTAATTCCATAAATTACTGTAGTATATACAGACTAGCAGTTGTTCATGGAAACAGGTAAATCCCCAAGTTTAAAGACTGCATATTTCAAATCAGTAGCAACAGCTCAAGGCGTCTGTCTTGTTGATCATTATGTGTTATCTGTCATAGACGATCTGAAATGTGACACTGATCTATCGATCTATGGATCTATCAGTCATGAAAACTACTTGATTATATTAGCTGTCAAAACCTCAAAATATATCGAATTCCTTTTACCCTCTTTGCGAGTTTCGAAAAAGCCATTTTTGGCGGGTGCCTACGTCTTATTAGGAACCTACCTTCCCATTTCAAGTCGGTCGGCTTCATAGCTACGGAGATTTCGTGACAAAGTACGGGGTACGGGATTTTGGTGATTACCGTTACCGACAGAAGTTTCAACTCTTCCTCAATTAGGGTGGAGTACCCATCGAAACACCTTTGTTCATTCTATTAAATGAACTGTGATCAATTTTTTACGTGACTTCCCTTACTTTCGTTAGCAAAATAGCTTTCGGATACTCCTGCGAGTCAAATGTAAATGATTGTAGGAACACAAAATTTATTAGAAGTGGTTTAGAAATCGCTAATCAAAGACGTTATATTATACTCTATGTTGCATTGAAATTTTATCTAAATACTCTACATAATGTATTTCACAACTCTATGTTTTATACTGACGCCTGCTGTCAGGTTAACTTCCAAAGTAATCACCCTATAATATAGCATGCTTTATACTGACACTTGCTGTCGCATGAACTATCAATATTTGCCTCAGAATAGACAAAATATGGACCAGTACCTTGGTCTCTCTTGCCTCCAGATCTAAATCCTCTGAATTTCTTTCCATGGAGTTATTTAAAAATCCAGGTATACCTTACCGAAGATCAAAATATCGATGAATTGAATGAACGGATCACAATGGCTGCCGATAATATGCGTTTCCGAGAACAGCAGGAAAGTGTAAAGGTGGCTCAACACGCAACGGAAAAACCGAAGGCATACCTCGAGGCGCCGGGCCTTGAGGCAGACCAAGTTATAGGGGTCTCCACACAATACGGAATATACGAAGGCCAGCCTTTTAGACACTCCAGTTTGTGTGTTCGCGCAATGAATTCAACAGATGATGATCTTGCTGTTGTTGGTTTATTGTTAGCTATCGAAGGTAATAAAAAAAAAGTGAAGCGAAAGTTGTGGACTAAAGACTGGTTACAGAAAAGGAAAGTTTACTCCTTTGTAAATTTATTAATTTATTTCCGAAAACTACTATGCATATTAAAAATTTTTTAATTACAGTCTTTGTTACCTAAAGGATTCACTTCTTTCATTTTTTCCAGTAATCTTTGGTAAGCAGCTTCCTTTTTTTGTCCGGTCGCCACAAGCACGGCGAATCTTTGAACAGAGCTATAAATTCCTCTTGATCTTGTTTTGCACGGGCCATGATTTTACGTGAAAACTGAATTTAATCAAACACGTTCTCTTTTCATACACAACTAGAGTACAACTGAATTGCATCGAGGCCTACCTCCCACCCCTCCACACAATCCGATCGGCCTTGAGACGCTATAAGCAGAGGCAAGACGAATGAGATTTTGTATTGAAATTTCCGACCTCCAGGCGTCAAATCCGCAGGAATACCTAAACAGAATTCTCCATACACACATAGATGTTTTCCTTGAGGTCTTGCGCCTCGAGGCATGTCCTTCGGTTTTTTCGTTGCGTATGGAGCCATCTCAACATATAAACTGTCGCGACGAAATATTCTCCCGTTAACGGACCGAATAGGTTGCTTGCAAGTCAATGGAGGCACGTTTGCAACCTTTGAACAGCTCCAAGTAAATGATATGTTATGAACTTTAACAATTTTTATCTCGGTTTCTGTGCGACTATTTTTATTAAATCATATACTTGGGGAAAAGTGCAGCAACAACAAATGTATAATTCCTTGCCCTAGGTATGTATTTAGGGGTGGGGTAGACATGACAGAGCCTGTAATTGGAATGAAGTCACGAAGAATATTTTTACGAAGTCATTGATGATAATTTCATATCTAATATACCGTTCAAAACTATAAACAATTTATATAGATTAATCTGTAATGGAATGATGAAGAAGTTATCTTCCATAATTCCTAGATCAGTATGACAAATTTAAAAAATCCGTACCAATTTAAGCTGTGATGACCTATTGACATATATGTCAGACGACGCAATTTCAGAGTATGTTACTGGAGCACCACTACAAACAATTAGATAAATAAATTTTAAAAACAACAACTAAACAACTAATTTAGACATTATTCCAATATGAACTAAGTTGATATGGTTTTAATTTTCACTTATAATAAATATAAAATTACCTCTGTAATGAAATTAAATTCGTTAGTATTCGACATTATGGTCCATAATAGGTATTATGTTTTTTTTACCGTTACATATATTAAATTTAGTTTAAGATAAACATTCTTCATGTACGCCCGTACAATGTTCTATAACACTTCCGATTGTTTATTATTTATCATATTATATGAAATAAACACTGTTGAATGATACATAAAAGTTATTATATTATTTTACTTCCAAGAACATCACCTGAGGAGTTATAGAATCTGTGGAAATTTTGAAACATTAAACAGAATATGATAGTAACGTAGCTTTCTCTACACATTTTCTGACGTCATCACAATCACCGCATCTGCTATGTCCTCCCCAAATTACATACCTAGACCATTGTATTTAAGGAATTAAATCTTAGTAATATCCAGTTATAACTCATTCTGATGATGCCACTATGTGGTTAAACAATTGTTAATGAATTGTTATTTATATAAGAGAGTAAATTTCCGTTTTATTTACCTATTTAATTTGAATGATATGACACATATAGTAAACTCTATAAATATTATCCAAACACACCAACAGCTGATCTGACTATTGTCATTGACAAATATCAATTCAACTTACCAGCTCCGTTTTTTCTTCCATCTGTGGCATATCTGCTCTAAAAACTGTTGCCTCTCCTAAAACTCTATCATCACTTGTTATAATAAATGTCATCCCTTTGTGCACTGCTCTTGGTTCAAGACCTAGTCCATCTGGATGGTTATCGGACCATAAATAATTATTAGCTTCTATCAACGATTCAGATTCGAAAGTCAACCTCTTGGCATAGCCCATTCCAATGGTGAGCAGTTTGAGACATTTTCCATCGAATAGATGATCTTTACGGTCATTTGGCCTGACTTTGTAATGGAAACCAGGTATGATTCTGGGATCAACATAAGTACCTGCAATTCAATAAATATAATTTACATATATTCATTCCTTAGAATTGGTAGACAAAAATAAGCGATTTGAGAAAAAATTTAATGAATTTGGCTTCCACCCAAATGTACGAAATTGATTCATTTCAATTTAAACAAATTCTGTTTCATTTAAATTTTTCTTGTAACCTTTTGTAAATTGTTCTGCTTTATCACGTAAAACAAATGAAGTTGCGATGTTATGGTAACTGACTATTGTTAAGCGGAATGATGCGTCGAACAACTTATTGTGTTTGAATGGAATATAAGTTGGAGCTGTTTTTTAGTACATTTGAGGATTGGTATTTCTATTTCATTCAATCGCCATATTCCAATAAGAATACTGTGCCCTCTTCCCTTAAGAATCGATAATGGACAGGTTCACAAGAATTTCAGAAATTTGACATTATATTGGAAAAATATTCAGTTTCTCTTGAAAAATGTTTTCGCGGAAATATCCGTTTCAAGCCTTTCTGAATCGATCTATAGTATTTTTGAGATGGTGTCTGTATGTAACCCACTGTGGAGACGATTGGGCCGTTCTTATTGGTCGTATGGATTTGAAGTTTTGCAAACAATTTTAAAATAGTGAAAATAACTATTGTTTTTTTGGCGAGGTATCCCCCTTGCAAGGGTACTTTTGAAATGGAACTGTAGTATTTAATTGTGCAACCATGGCAACACTGGTTTTCTGTTTATTATAAATATACAGGATCTGTAGATCTTTACAAAAAACTACCACATTTTATTCAGACCAAATAAGCAAAATTTGGTACGTTGATACGAGTTTTATGGTACACAAGAACCGTATCAAAATTATGATGGATAATTCATATGCGTAGAACTTGAGTTTTTAAATAATTGTAGACTCAAAATTTCTACGGCAGTGGAAGTAAAGTGGTTTAAGTATAAAATTTAGGTTGCCTAGCTTATTTACTACAAAAAAGGTACTCTTGGTAAGATTCGATAACTGTCATGGTTTTTGCAAAATTTGTATTTCATAATTATAGTTTTACGAAAAAAATATTAAAACATGAATACAAATTACAGAGATCATTTTCACGCATACAATAATTTATACGCCGACGAAAATCAGAATGTACTCTTCACATAACTTGTTCCTAATTTCTAAGATCATTTCTTGCATCTTGAATACATTGCCACAGTTGTTCGTCATTATCTACAGGTGTCATGTATCAACCATGAACTTAAGATGTCCCCATGAAAATAATCCATGGGAGTTTACTCTCGAGAACGAGTTGCCAAATTTACAGGTGCATCATTACCTCGACCTATTCATTTATTTGTAAACTGTTGATTTAAGTGGTTTAGATCATTAATGAAAAGTATGGTGGAACTCAATCGTGCACGAACCACATAAATGGAGAGGTAAATCTGGTAACGTATTTTGTAGGTGTGGCAGATAATTGCTTCCCGTTAATCTTTGTAGAAGAATGACAGGACCAACAATGATATTATCAATTATTCCAACCTACAGATTCATTCCAAACTCTTGTTGAAAATGTTCTTACCTTGGTTGTATGCAAATTTTCCGTAAAACCGTAAACGAGTTCATTATGGAAATTAGTTACCACACTTCATGTGAAATACGCTTCATCGGCAAACAAAATATGTTTGCCAAAGTTCAAATCTTTTTACTTCAGCCGCTCTTTTTTCACTGACGTAGAAATTTAAAATGTGGAATTAATAAACAACCCAAGTTGTACGCACTGATTGATATTGATCATAATTATGTTTTTTTTTGTCCCTTAAAACTCCAACGTACCAAATTTGAGCGAAATCGCATAAGCCGTTTTAGATTTATAATGAAAACGATTTTAAAATTGTAACTTCAGTGCCATATATCGCCCAAGCTGAGCAACTTTACTTTGGTGAATTTACTTAAATTGGCTTATTTTGGTCTGAAAAATATGTGGTAGGTTTTTGTAAAAATCTTTTACAAACATCCTGTATATCACACTAGTACATTTAAGTCGCATTTTTGATTTGATTGCTGTCATCGAAGTGTGACGTCACATAGAATTAATCCCAGACTACAGCAGAAATCACAGGCCGACATGGCGGCATTGGTCTTTGAAAAGACGCAATCCTGACACCCCGCATTAACAATTGATATACCGAACTCGGAACTGACTTATCATGAGCGGTTGTACTGGCTTTGTAAAACACTTGCACTATTTACTGAATGTGCTTTTGCCAGCGTAGGTTCGAAACTAACAAACTGCCAAACAATTAATTTTAATTTATTTTTGGTTCCCACTGGTGAGTCTTTGTTTGATTCTCATAGGTCAACGTTTTGGTGAGCGTTAGGATTTTAGTTTATTGGAATCAAAAATCAGACAATATGGTTATGGTTACACTGTAATAAGTATACTACCCAACGTTTTCTTGAACAAAATCATGTTGAATTTAAAAGTAAAAACATTTAAATGGTTTTACAAAATCGTTTGAAAAACTAACTAGGGGAAACATATGGATTTTCGATTAGGCTTTAGTTACCTTATTTAAACCGAGTGAAAGGGAGTTTCATCTTTAGCGCATTTGATACTAAATTCAAAAACTGGCCGCAGGTCCACAGATTTAGCGAATTTCTTCGGCATGGTTACCTAAATACAATGTTTTTTGTTATTCATACACAAATCGAAACAATTTTCAAAGTATGTTTTTCTATTTCCATGAGATTCCGAACATTATTTCAATGTCATATTACTCAATATGTACTACACATTAATCTCTTACCTACTACGGGGATTTCGTATGGTTCAAGGCCTGTCATTGTATACCTCGTGGGAACATCACCTATGTCTTCTCCCCTTACAGAAACCCTTCTATAAGCTTTCTGGAAGCCTGGTTTCAGAGTATATCGGCATTTCTTGATAAAAACATTTATTATTTTCGTAACTTCAGCCCTGCGGTTGCCTTTGGCTTTCACGCTAATGGCTGTACCTGACAAAGGTAGAGGTTTCGCTACACCTGTTTCATAGAACTCTACTTTACCAATCAATTTAACGAATGCTCTCTTTTCGATACCATCCCTGGTAACAGTATTGCTTATTTCGATTTGAGGTCCCTGAAAGAGTGAGCATCATAAGTAAAGGAAATGCGACATCAGGAAATTTTTAATGAAAGACTTACTACGACCCCTTCTGCCTTTGTGCTGTATTATGGCGTGGCTTCTCTGCTTATGTCTCTGGATGCTTCAAATAACAACATCGATTCGAGCATACGGCGCAAAATATGGTATAACAATAATCACGAAGTGTTGCTCGATGTTATGAAATTTCAGAGTGATATCTAAATACATCAAATCTGCTTAAAACCGACTTAAAAACCAATTAAATGAAAAAGCCAGAGCGTTATATTGTTGTCGAATTAATTGTTCAACATTGAAAATAATCTAGCTGCGGCAAACAATACGTTAGCAAGGCCTACAGATCATGGTAGTTCTGCTTATTTGATTTATTTTGTTTGGGTTAAAAACAAAAATCAGATTGAACTTTCGAAACATCACCGAGGTTGAGAAAATTTGGATCAGCCAATTGTTCAACTGGAATGAATGAAAATGTAGTAACCATCTTTCACCACACTTTAGATATTCAGTTTATTTATTTTCTCTTTCGGGTATAGAAACAGAATTAAATTTAAAAGATTTGATTATTGATAATTAGAAATCTACAGTAATTTATTCTTCAAATCAATCATTATCTTATTACAATTGTACCAAAATCAGGGACGTCTGTTTGATTGGGGATAGGATGGAGAGCGTTAATGGGTTACCTTATTAGATTTGTTGAAAAAAAATTAATAAATATATATATTCAGATATTAACAATAAAAAATATATAAATCTGTATAGAAAAACAAGATAAAATAAACATATCAAAGGTAATAAGTACCTACCTCGGTCTAATATCTACTTTTCGGTAGCATCTTTATAATTATAAAAACATTTCTTTGTAAAAAGTTATAGTAAACTAAACCATATATAAAAAATTCTTGGGAAATAGGTCACAATAACACTCTGTTTTAAATTTTTTTGTCTAAGACAAAAAATTTTAAAACATAGTGTTATTGTGACCTATTTCCCAAGAATTTTTTATATATAATTCATACTGGGTCAATAATCTTTATTACTAAACTAAACATAAGTTTAAAAAAATATTCTTTGATTCATAAAATAGAAACAACCTTCTCGTTGAACATGATCTAACCAGAATAGAATCAGATATTTAAACCTGAATATTCTCTCGGAAGTCTTACCCACAAATTCTTTCACTACCTCTTCTAATTCTATTTCTTCAGTCATATCAGATATATCAAAAGAATCAGAAGATGTGTGAGGCGACGGACATAGGGTCGGGACTGATTTTTATAAGATAAGATTTATTGATGCTAATATACAATGAATTATTTGCATAAGTCATCATTATTCATATACAGAGGATAAAATCAATATTCATCACTTTTATATATAAAGTTATCACAGAGAATTTGTTTCATTATAGTTTTGATTTTTTTGGTTCATAATTATTAATTTCATTTGGTTGTGCATTTAAAATTTTAAATGAGTTATAACTTGGCGCAATGCACTGATAGATCTTTCGCAAGAAGTGGATGGCCTCGCTCCCCCATCTTTTATCGTACTATCACCCGTACTTCCGACGTCCCCGACCAAAATCGAAACTTTATTCGAAATGTTTGCATTTTAATATATCATTGTTCTTGGCATCTAAATTTCAAGCATAATGTAAATAGCTACTCGCAAAATTTCATAACATCTGGTATTAAATGCAAACAACACTGTTGGGTTATTATAATTTCGACTCACCTCATTTTTCAGAACTTCCAAAATACCCTGAGCTTCCCCATTAATATCAAATATGGTATATTTGTCACCATCAGTAACCATTTCCAACTCAAATGCATAACCTTCAGGTCTGTTATCACTCCAAAAGTAATTATCATTTTGGTTGAGATTATTTTTGTCAGCTTCAAAAGTAAATCGCCTGGAATATCCACGTCCAATAGAATCCAATACTAATGCTCTATTCTCAAATAAACATTCGTTATTTTGGACTTTTCCATCAAACGATGACAAAGGTCGCACGCGATATTTGAATCCAACGACAATACGCTGGTCAACAAAAACACCAACGACGGGAAATTGATGTTTCTCAACAGCACATACAGTATAGCAGGCTGGAAAGTCCCCCAAATGTGATGCGTCTAATTTTAGATATGGTGTTATTTCATTAGTTTCAATAGGCGCTGCTTTATTTTCGAAGTGATCCTAAAATTAAAATAGTATATTAATTAGAAGTCTGAAGCACTCACTAGTAACAAGCGTACCAATGGGTCTATAAATTAAATGTTATATATAGGTAGCTTTCTGACGTGTGACATTAGATAGTGGTTTGAGAACTTCCGATCAATATTAACATATTAACCTATTATCCTGCCTATTACGTTATTTTAGTTATCCATTAAAATTAAACAGTACTCACCTATCGTTTCACCCTTTACCATGTGCTATGAATTTTATACATTTTGTACAATTAAATACTATTACGTTGATATCATTTTTATTTGTAAGTTCCGTTTCTCGAGTATCAACGTTAATCGTCGTAATTAATTTCACAAAATGTATAAAATTTCATATCATATAGTAAAGGGTGAACGATAGTTATTTAGTTACATCAAGGAGACTAGGTTGAGATACATGTTCATAATAAGAAATTTTTATTGGTTATTGGTCGAGTAGATAAACTAGAGAAATCAGGTGTACATTAAATATAAATTAAGAAAAGTTAGGTTTCTATTGGAGATCTTTAAAGCTAAAGCATCATTTATTTTGAACAAAACCTGTTTCATTTACTCTTATGTGATATGTATCAATAAATATTTTAATTTTCGTTAATGTTACCCGATTTGGAACATCTGGTGAAGTAAAATTGTACATACAAACGTTTTCGCCTGTGACAAAATTATACGCACCGAATTGATTGAAATTATCAACAAAATGTCGATGAACTTGATACAGAACAGGGGAGTTGTCTGGAGATATCCAAAATCATGCTGAAAATCTAATCCTACCCATGGCAAATTTATAAAAATTGGCTGTCATAGAAGGGTATGTGACTTTGAATTTAATTTCTTAGCAATGAAAAAGTTATGAGTTCATCAAATTTCGAACCATCTCATATTGATTGATTTATGAAAAATGAGCATATTCTACAGAAATCTTCTGCGTTCTGGGTTTATTACGCGTTTATTAAGCGCACTATAACATATATTATCTCCAGACACTTAATAAAGTTTTAAATAATATAATGCACTCAAAGTTATAAATAATGTTTAATTCGTAGTTGATCAACAAGGAAAACAATATTCAAGAGAAAACCCAAGTGTTCAAATATGTACGACGTATTATGTAAAATTACAGCGCCAAGTGTGTTTTTAAATACTTTCTTGGCAGCGATCTCTTGGGTGCTCTCGCGGATCGTATAAAACGAAAACAGATTATTCACGGATAACTTCGTAGAAACTATATATAAATACGAAAAATCTCCATTGTTTAAAAAGCAACAACATAAGAAAATAAATGTCGGAACATAACTGATACGCCGATAAACGCTTGATACTACTACTATGATATAATGAAATACGGTGAGATTTGTGCGTCAAGATTATGACAATTTATCCGATAGTAAACTTTTGGCCATGAAAATCGAAATTTTCATTACTATTTTTTTGGGAATTTGACAGATCAGAATCAGACCACTTATTAGGAATTTAATCAAGGCATTCAAATAAGAGTTCAATCGTTCTTCATCTATATTCCAGTTTGGGAGGCCCTCTGTCGAGAGCCATGTATGTACCTATTCCCTATATACAGGGTGTTTCAGAAAGACCTCCCGTAAATGCAGGGGTAGATTTTACAAAAATAATAAGATTTTTTCATATAAGCTATGGTCCTATCTTCTTTCGTTTCGGAGATACAGCACGCTGAATTTAGTTTTTTTTAACGCAATTTTGCTGTAGCTCCTGTGCAGTTACAGGTATTTCATTGAAATCTGATACTCGGGGATTTCAGAGGACGCCGAATAAGATGGTTTAGTTAGTTTCAGATTATGCGGTAGAGGACGTTGGGTGCGCGACTTTACGGCGTTTCTTTTAGCCTTAATTTTTTTGACAATATTTTTTTTGTTTTCTTTGCACATTTTTCTGGTTTACAATTTTATTTTAAACAAATAATGTACATTGAGGTTCTCAAAATCTCACCGTTTTCGAGAAAAACGCGTTTAAATGATTCGGTAGTAAGTATATTTGTTTATGAGTTTTTGTATGTTCATTTAAACGGAAATTCTCGCATTGAGGTATATCTGTTAACATCATTAGATTTTACATCATTTCGGTTCAAAGCTCATTGGCATACCGATCTTGATAAGAGTGGGGGAAGCTATTGAAAGTGTAATAATTTAAATCGATGTAGTTTCTAAACGACTCTTTCGATTTTAGTAAACTTTAGTTTGTATAGAAGAGAAGGTACGTACTTTCAATTGTCGTATCTATTGGTACACGATAGTCCTTAATAAAATTGCTAGAGGGCGTAATTTGTAATGATAACGGTTTTATTGATTTTATCCCAAAAACTTAAATTGTACGATATAGCTACGACATGATAATCGGAAATTAGATTAAATTTGCGAAAAAACTGAAAACCGCAGATCGATATCTTCTTTTGTTTCAAAGTTCGACAAAAACATGTTTAAATGAACATACGCGATTTTGGTAGTAAGTAAATTTGTTAATGAGTTTTTGTTATGTTCGTTTAAACGCGTTTTTCTCGAAAACGGTGAAATTTTGAAACCCTCAACAAATGTACATTATTTGTTTGGAATAAAATTTTAAACCAGAAAAATGTGCAAAGAAAACAAAAAAATTATTCTCAAACTTAAGGCTAAAAGAAACGACGAAAAGTCGCGCACTCAGCGTCCTCTACCGCATAATCTGAAACTAACTTAACTATCTTATTCAGCATTCTCTGAAACCTACGAGTACCAGATTTCACCGAAATATATGTAACTGCACAGGAGCTACAGCAAAATTAAATTCAACGCCCGAAACGAAAGAAGATAGAACCATAGCTTATATGAAAAAATCTGATTATTTTTGTAAAATCTACCGTCCCCTGCATTTACGGGAGGTCTGTCTGAAACACCCACTGTACAAGCTTCAATTATAACAGATTGTTTCTGTGGTTTGTATCAAAATACGACACCCATAATGAACATTTCTAGCTATTTGGTCTTGTTCAATTTCTAATTACTTATAGCAAAAATGGATTAGTATGTTGATACCTATGATTATTATAAAATGAAATGTATTGAATATAGTACAGATAACTTACTTGTGTACTGTTGTCCCAAATTTCACTTTCATTCCTGTCTATACACGATAAAGGCACATCGATGGGTTGTGTATATGGTTTTATATTTGTTTGTATCTGAAAATAAGATCGAAAAAATAATATTCAAATTCTAAATTGTATATGTTATAAAAGGTTGTTTCACATTATCTTATTTTGTAGTCATTTGTGATTCATTATTACTTCTTAAGGAGTCTATACAGGCTCAGAACTGTTCAGAGCACTGACAAAATGTTCTCGCGAACATTAGCATTTAAAAAATGTGCTTTTAAACACTTTCAGAAAGTGATTTCAAATCACGAGCACTAAGTAGTTTTTGCATACAATGATGGCGTAGATATAAAATTACCACTCAAAAAATGTGCTTTTAAGCACTTTCAGAAAGTGCTTTCAAATCACGAGCACTAAGTAGTTTTTGCAAACAATGATGACGTAGATATAAACTTTTTCCCAGTTTAATTTGTAAAACAATAATGAACAATCTTTTTTTTTAGACAAGAAACTTTATGGAATAGTTCAACAGAAAATAGAAAGGGAATCAACTACCCACAAAAAAAACACTATTTTATTTTTGGTGATATCTCTATTCTCTATTGTAATTCTTTATATATCGGTCAATCCTGAGAAAAACGAACAGACTATGGTGTTGTTATTGGCCAATTTGAATTTGATTTCTTCACAGGTTGAATATCTGAATTAAAATGGACAAGATAAAATCAGTCATTACCAATGCCTCGGAAAAAATCTACTGACAATTCTCAGTATTTTTTCCAAAGGAAGTAATAAGCTGAAGCTCTTTAATTCGCGAAAATGCTTCAAATTTCTCCCACTATTGGTTTCCTACTTTACCGTTATGAACGATGAGAAACGTTATCCAGTTTTATTGGCAAAACCGGTATGATTTCGTTCTAAAAGAATTGCTATTCATTTCATATTATTGGGCAGCCTTTGGGTGATGGATATTTTGACATGCATATAATATGAACAGTGCTGACGAGCACAGTTCTCGGCCCAGCTCTTAGGGGCTAAAGATTTTTCTTGATTTTGAAAATTTCAGATTGCTATATTATAATAATTGCACCATGTAGGTGCAATTAAAAACTATAAACGAGTTCATAATGTGGACACACTACACTTTTTAGTTAGTGGATAAGGGTGATCGTTTCTTGTGTATAGAGTAGATGCAATTAATTCGAATAAATACATTCAATAAACTATAAAAGAGTTGACACTGTGGATACACTATAACACTATAGATAAGAAATAATCACCCATATCCACTAGAAATACTATTAAAGTACTGAGGACCTTTTGGCTACCAAGTAGCCATCATCAGAGTAAACTAAATTTAAATCAAAATGTGCCTGTTTAAATATTATTTGGGGATAATGATGTAAACAAGCGGTTACCCGCAGCTGGAGATAAATCCGAATTTAATTAATAGTAAGTGATAAGCATTTAAGTTCAATATATCATTCAATTGTAATCATATTTTTAGGATAGACCACTATTGAATTTCTCTGTATCTTCGCAATACAACAAATAATTAAATTAACTTTCAACGTTTAAAAACCAGGTACGAGATATTCAACCAGACATCTTGGAGATCTGTATTATTAAATTCAGCGTAGACTACATATTTATATTCCTTACCTATGCGTTGATAAAGGCAGAGAATAGTGTTACACCTTGTATTGTGATAAAAGCGTGCTGAATACATACACACATACACGCTCGGGTTCCATAATAAGAACTGGGAACATTCCAGTCACGACACGACATAAAGTCAAGATAAAGAAGCGAATGAGTCATAGGTAAAATATGCATAATGAACGTTGGAATATAGTACGATTACATTACTACAACAAACGAACGAAAATGATTCTGTGCATTACATTATTTTAAAAAATATTATACCGGGATATCAAAAATTATCTTGGTCAAGGGTGGTTGTGGAATCTAAAACGTGTGTCTTACTTCACGTTTGAAATAATTATGTCACTGTTACACTGACATCATCAATAACCTACAAATTTCATACCTATTTATTTCAGTTGTAAATAACCTACAAATTTCATACCTATTTATTTCAGTTGTAAAACAATAATGAACTACAAATTATGAAATAATTATGTGAATTTTGAATCTTTTCAGAGGTCGTGATAGCCACAATCCGGGTCAAAAACTGTTTTGAAATAGTTAATTTTCCGTAAATCGAATGACGTTCACGTGAGAGGCCCGTAGCACGCGAGTTAGAAAAGTGCAAACTGGTTGTACCTAATACGGCTTTACGACGACTTTTCGCGTGCCGTTTTCGCTCCATATAGTTAGATTTAGTATCGGACCGTGCCCGACGGCCCTTCTTTTTTCGATAAATGTCCATTAAATAGGAAAATTTAACTAAAACAGTTTCAGCTATTCTCAGATCTCAGCTACGCGCGTCTAACGTGCGACGTACCAAAAGGAATTTTCTCGCGACTAAAATATACACGAAGCGGGTAAAAGCTAGCAGCCCATAGCCAAAAACACTTTATTACAACTGGCGCCGGTCGCACGGGGCAAGAAACGGCCCCAAATTAACAAGACCGAGGTAAAATGTATAAACTCTAACTTACGCGCAGCGAGCTCCTCGAAGCATATGTCATAATGATTTCGTTCGTAGCGAATTACATAGGACGTTTGGCGTTCATGCAATTATGTTTTTAGATAATTCGAACCTTCTAATTTCGATAGGCCACGTGAAAATCCCGGAGTCCAAAGCGCTAAAGAGTTCTGAGTGTTACAATATTCGTATAAAATTGCGAAATTTCGCACTTTTAGAAACTTCAAATTAATTATAACATAATTATTTCAAACCCTTGACCAAGATAATTTTTGATATCCCGGTACGATTACAATTAATGTTTATGAGTTCCAAATCAAGATGTGCGCTTCATGCGGCGTGCATGTCAATACATCATATTAGGAAGAGAAATTGCTTCAATCCGAATAAACAAGAAGCATATACATGCATGCTAAAACGCAGCAAGATTCTTATGCGGAAGATTTTTACCACTATTTTATTTAAAAAATAAATGAAAACATGTTTCGCCACGCAGTGTATGAATAATTTGAATAGCAGCTTTCTAAATTTATGTAAATTAGGAGAATCGAATAGTTGCTTGTAGAATCCGTTATGCTGTGGTAATTTTCATATCGAAACATGGTTCCTATAATCTGTTTTGGATTTGACACTAATTTAATTGTTACTAACGGAACTGCAGTTTCGACAATTCTATTTATTCTCAAAGAGTTCCTTAGTATACAAATGAGCAAGTAATATCCATCATCATACCAGTGGCGGCTCGTGAACTTTTTGAGAGAGGAGGCTGGACATAAAACGTTTTTGTAAAAATATACTCTATTCAGCCAATTAATTTAACCTTCAGTGACAAAATTGATTGTTACCCAACAAGAACCAACGTGGAGGTATAGAGTTTCTCTTGCCCACAAATTTTTTTTTCGTTCGTTTTTTGTTTTTTATTTTTTTTTGGATTTTTAATTTTTTTTCTTTTTTTTGGAATCTTTCATATTTTGTTTTTTGTTATTAATTTTATCAACTTTTCTATATATTAACGAAATTCTACGGTCTTAAATTTACGAAAAATGATCAATAATATTATCATAAAATGTATCATTATGTTTTAAGTGTTTTACTAAATCTTTTTCAATAGATATTAAACTAACATTGTATAAACGATTTTGGCCCATTGTATTTCGCATGTATGTTTTAATTCGTTTGAGAGTAGAAAATGATCTCTCCACCGATGCCGACGTGACAGGAATGGTGACTGTCAAACAAAGTAGTTTATAAAACTGAGGTAAGACTTGTTGCAAATCATTATCTATCATATATTTTATCATATCGGCGTGACTGTCGTACTGGCCTAAAATATCTTTATCCCAGTATACAACGCATAATTCATTGTGCAGCGCTATTTTATCAAAAAAATTATATTTTAGAACTAAGTTATCTGAAAGTGTATTAAGAAACTCTTTTGAAAAAGATTCGAAAAATCTTCTATTCGTCAAATCGGAAAACTTCAATTCATGTAAATCGGAAAATCGAATCTCAATATTTGACCTTTAATAGTATCTAAAATTTCATAAAAAAGTTGTTTATAATGTAGTTTCTTGTCTACCAAATTATATCTTTTCCTCCTTTTCACGGGAGAAGCCTCATCAGTTGAATAATTTCCAAATAAAATATTAAAATGAAATTCTGTATAACGGAAACTTGAATTTTATCAATGAGATGTGTTAAACGATCTCTTGAATGAATTATATTAGTGAATTTATGTTGTAAAATTCGAAAAATAAGATCAGTTTGTTCAAATATTAATTTAAAAGTATCAAGAAATAACAAAAATTCTTCATTTTCTAAATAAGATTTTAAACCAACAGCAGCATTCAATGAAACCTGATCTGTTGAAAAGTCATCACTGTTTAATATAAAATCAAATATTTCAATTAATTTGTCTTTATTTTTATGGATGGTAAACTAAACATTGCATGTGATGTAAAATTCCATCGAGTTCGAGCATTACAGGGAATTCCGTTTCCTACTATGTTATTTAAAACTTACGTTTGTTTGAAGACCGTTTAAATGTCCCGCCATTACAAATGCCGTCGTAAGTCTGATTTATTCGCAAAGTCGAATCGTTGAAATGTTTCCATTGAAAAGTTGAATAAATTGACCGCTGTTCTTCCCGAACTAACATCGTAGAACCCTAAAAATCTTTCCACTAGTTGTCCATTTTTACAATTAATAATTTACCGAACAGACGAATTCTAATCTAACCTTATTTCGCGTGGTGTCACTCAACCATTATACCCGCATAAAACAGAACAAATGCCTGCAAATACTGACGCGTTAGTCATAAAATCGCGAAGCTTAGTGTCGTATTTACAAAACAAATCTAACAATTACCTTTATTAACTGAATTTTCAGTTTCATCATGCCCTCTAAAAGCCAAATCTTGAAATGATAAATACAATAAGAAATCAATGATTTTTTTTAAAACTTCGCGGTTTTCTTTAACTGTATTATTATGATTTTCGATTTCGCGTGTTCGTGTAGAATCAATCGCATTAACAATATTCTGTTTACCGGTTAATTTAAACTTAATACACGATGTAATATGTACCTGCGATTTTTCATGTCTTTCTAGGCCACGAGCTAAATTTTTCAAATCATTATAACCTAAGTGCCCCCAACATGAAGTTGTATCTGATGTGAATAGCAAGCAATACCAGCAATATAATTTATTGTGTACATCAGATCCCGTTAACCATACATATTTTTTATAATTATCAGTATTAAACGATCGATTTTGATACTTCCCTGCCATCACTAATCCTTTCAAATCCGGTAAAGGCCGTTTGTTTTTGAAGAACACTTTTCTATCATATGTTAATCCACTAAATGGATTTTCTAAGAACTTTGCAACTAAGTCACTCATAATTTTAACGTTCACCGATTACGATTAGATAAATTATAACTTAAAAATTAACTACTTAACCTTACTACGCCTCATGAAATAAAAATAACAACTAACCGCATTCTTCTAGCAGCGGGAGGCGGGAGCGCAAGTAATCGTATTTCATTCGACCGACGAATGGATACGAAAAGCTAGCCTCCCTACCCTGCTGCCGTTTTCGCCGTTTCACGCTATTTGGCGATTGACTGGTCGGAAAAACGGCAACTGTGTTGAACAACACAACTCAGCGTTTGAGATATATAGAGAATCTAGCCTCTGACCACTGTTGCCGGATTGAAAATAACTACTGAGAACGGGGAATTAATTGTAAAATTTAAAGAATTATCAGAGAAACAGGAAATAAAATGGAGAATGATCATTAAGATAAATTGGTGAGGAGGCTGAGCCTCCTTAGCCTCCTTCGAGGAGCCGCCACTGCATCATACAGATTTTAAATAAACGAAGTATATTGATTTAGTAAGTGTAATTAAGCAAGAGCTGTTCGATTGTTCAACTATTTCCAAAGATTTTGAACATTTTGCACGCGGGCACATTTAGAAACAGTTTTCTGTCAATTAAAAGAACCTCCAACTCCAGACTTCTTGAATATGTCTGTTTTATTCCTTAGTCCTCAGAAAAGGTATATTGATTCCGATATTGTAACATTCCTAGCTTTGGGTGGGTAAAATCGGATTTTGTCTCAATTTTACAAATTTTGTCCGTAAAAACTACAGAAAAACTATAACAAGTCGCCGTTTTGATTAAATATGAACTCGCTGGATAAAGATTGATTTAATATCACCATTGTAAACATGATAACACGATATTAGATGCTGAAACAAACACGTGGCATCACGAAATAATTATTTATAATTTTCCTACTCGGATTCAAATGGTACAAAGATAACATTCGATATTGCAAAAACGTGTACCTTCTTACTTTATTTGTCAGATAGTTAGTACAGCCATTTTAGACTAGAAAACGGCAACTATTGGAATATCTTTGTACAGTTGATCTTTGTCTGAAACTTGTTGCAAAATGTTTTTGATATCCTAAGAATCATTGGTCACCCAGTCTTATCATGGGAAATTGGCACATCAATTGTTTTATTAACAAATTGAATGTTTATAAACAATTTAAATTAACAAATATTCAAGATCCAAAAATTTTTTTTATTTTGAGACAGAAATACCCACTCAGGGGTTTTTGGGGTCTCTAATTACGATTCCAGTTCCAGTCAAAAATATCAGAATTATTCATAATCACCTGGAAATTGGACAATTGGCACCGGAAGTCGATGATATTTAACATAATTTATACCTTTTTCTTGCAAAAAATGGACTCAATTCTTTTGTTTTTTAACTAGTCACTATACCGAATCCAATGATAACCAGGACATTCATAATCGCCTGGAAGTTGGCCAACTGGAACCGGAAGTTGATGGAATTCACCATAATTTAAGCTATTGTCTTGCAAAAAATAAACTCAATTGGCTTTTTTGAGCTATTAATCACTATACCAAATTCAAACATAACGAGATCATTCATAATCTCCCGGAAATTGGCCAATTAGAACATGGAATTGATGGAATTTACCAAAATTTAGACCTTTTTCTTACAAAAAATGGACTCAATTGGTTTTCTGAGCTAGAAAAAAGTATACCAAATTCAAAGCTAGAATATCAATCTATAACAGTCCGTAAATTGATCAATTGGAACCGGAAGTTGATGGAATAAAATATTTTTCAGACCGGTTCCCTTGTGTCATTTTTCATTATAGATTTTTATTCTTTATTATGATTATTACTGATTTTTTTAATGTCATAGGAATATGAAACAGCATCAAATCTTATGCATTTCATCAACTTCCGGTTCCGATTGATCAATTTTCGGACTGTTATAGATTGATATTTTATCTTTGAATTTGGTATACTGATTGTTAGCTCAAAAAAACCAATTGAATCCATTTTTTGCAAGAAATAGGTCTAAATTTTGGTAAATTCCCGGTTCTAATTGGCCGATTTTCGGGCGATTATGATTGATTTCGTTACTTTGAATTTGGTATAGAGATTGATAGTTTAATAAAACCAATTGAGTTTATTTTTGCAAGAAAATGGTCTAAATTATGGTGAATTCTATCAACTTCCGGTTCCAGTTGGCCAACTTCCGGGCGATTATGAATGACCTTGTTTGTCATCTTTGGATTCGGTATAGTGATTGCTAGGTAAAAAAAACAATTGAGTCCATTTTTTGCAAGAAAAAGGTATAAATTATGTTAAATTTCATCAACTTCCGGTGCCAATTGGCCAATTTCCAGGTGATGATGAATAATTCTGTTATTTTTGACTTCGGAATCGTAATTAGAGACTCCAAAAACCCCCGAGTGGGTACTTCTGTCTCAAAATGACAATTTTTTGGGGATCTGGAAAATTCGTTGATTTAATTGTTTACAAACTGTTGATAAAACAATTGTTGTGCCTTCCCTATTCACATAAACTGAATAAAAACATAAAAAACAAATTTACAAATATATTGACAATTATTTGAACACGCAGAGGCATCCTCAGTATGAGTTATTAGCTCTGTGTTTGATTAGCATTTCATTAGGCGTTGTAGTAAAGTGCCATCCGAAATAATATACCTTGGAAATTAGTAATCATGAAACTTCAAGGTTTCTTAGTTATGTGTTTAAATGATTATGCATGAATTTTTGTAGATTTGTTCGCTTGACCATATATAAAACGTAAACACATAAACTAACTTTGTTATTAGACTCTTCGCGACGAAATCGGAATTAACTATTATTAACTATTTTTTTATATTAAAGCGGTATTCAAACTACCATTGTTTATAATCAGAAATCTGAAGTTACAAAATCAACTGTGCATCTATTTTTTAAAGTATGCAATTAATTGTTCCAAATTGAATACAAACTTTAGTTCAAATTTAAGTGATTTAGATCGGAATATATTATGAAGTTGCAAAACCGATTGAAAAATCAAGAAGTGTTATTGCCAAAAACACCATCTCAGTTTGAAAATATTCAATTACTTTGAAACTATCCACATCGCATAAGGTACAATATAGAAGTTATTTTTCAGTAAATTCAAAATTTCCAAATAGGTTTGAAAACAATTAAACCAAAATTAATAAAACACTTGTTTGTTCTCTGCACCTGCCAACGATAGGGCACTTTATTTTTGATTAATCAGCGTTCCATGAGTTTTTCCTAAAATTTAAAAATTTCAAATGAGGAATAAACAATCAACCTTTTTGTTTACCAGATTCTTAAAACAGTTTGAAAAATAAAGTAAAGCGCAATTTTCATATTGCCATGTAGGGATGGCGGATTATTTTATGCTTTGATAATTTTTACACTACTTAACGGTTTTATTTTTCTTTCTACCAATTACTAATTTGTGAATAACAAATATAACTTTCAAGTACCTATTTATTAGGACAATTTATTGTTTCATTGATTTGGTTTGAAAATAATTTTAATACATTGCTTTCAAGTATTCAAATGCACAATAATTTATTGTTCTATTGATGTGGTAGCAACCGTTGAGATGAGCAATAACTTACCTGATGGCGTAACAAAACACTGGACAGATTCAACAGATTTTCAGTTTCGATAACTTTGTCGTATAGGGAATTGGACGATCCAGTTCTTCTACTCAGCCAAACACGTTGCATCGCGTCTAATTTAGCTTCTTCTTGCATCATTTTTTATTCTGTAATCAATACTTCAGATATAGATATAATATTATGAAGTTATCGTTGAAATGGTAAACCATGTGATTATGTACCTTACAACTCGTGATCGGTATGAGGATAATGTTTTTAAACAATTAAACAGTCAAGTTCTTGAACTGCCTGGCCGAATCATTTACAAAGCGTTCGGCTGCGTTTAGTCGAGGAATACAACAATGAGTACAGGTGCATTAAGATAGAGATCACGCTTAAATGATATAATTTTGAATTGCGAGTCGTCAATTTGAAAATGATATCGTGGGTAATTGTGGGTTATTTACGATATATTCGAGATTCGGAAAAAATCACATTTTTAAAAACTATAAACACCAGTGATTGATAACGTTTTTAAAGACAGTTCGTAGGTCACCTGAGCAAACAGTTGTGTAGGAAAAAGGTATTTTAGAAATATACCTGTAATTCATGGGTTAACTGGGCAAATTTGATGCAGAACCTCGCGATGCACTGGTTCAGTTTCTTTACTTCATGCAAATCCTAATCCCTTCTAATAAATTATTTGTTTGTAAAGTAATAAAATATTTGTTATTAGGTTTTAATATCTTCAACAAGGCAGTAATTAGTTTATTGTTTCTTATTATAGACATTTGAAACAACATTTATTTATTTACTATTAAATCCACCTACCTATAATAACAATAATGGAATTAATAAAAAGTCAACGTGGCAGTGATTTGATAGTAAAAAATATTTAAAAATAACCACCAATAAAAAAAACATTAATTTTTAGTGAATAAGGCGTACATAATCACACTGTATTGTTCAGGCTTTAAGCAATAATATAAAGCTTAAAGCTACCGAAGATTTAACAACAGTCCCGTTGGAATAAATTCTTCCTACAAATATAATGGATGTGTATGGTGCTGTGGACTCAGATATTGCTTTCATTTAGACCAGTCTTCGATTCGCAAGATTCAGGTTCTTGGTATTAACAAAGAATATGTCAGTCAGAAACTGCAAAATGGCTTCAATATATTTTTGCCATTTCTATGTTACCAGCCTCGCAAGTATCAAATTGCCTGGAAGACTTTATGTATGTCTGGCCAGATAGTAATTTAATGAAACAATTTAGCGACTATTTAGTTAACAATTATATCTCAGAAGACAGCAAATTTCCACCTCAGCTATGGGCATTTATTATCGCACAAGCTCGAAAACCGAACGATTTGCAATGAATGCAAAATTTAATAACAGCTATTCCATAAAACCCGTTATATATTTGACATTATAATACATTTTATTTTAATTTTGTTTCAAACTATAGAGCATTTTTCGATTTTAATATTACATATATTTTAGGAATTGTTGTTATTACTATTTAGCTCCTTATATTTTATAATTTTTTTTTTAACAAACCGTATAAAAAGAGAAAAATCTTGTACTTTATCAATGAAACAGAAGATTGGATGTAGTAGATGTGTTCTAAGATTTTTTAAATATTTATTCACAATATAATATGCATGAAATGAATATATGGATCATTCATGTGTCGCGGTATGTACTAGATGTGGTTTGATGATTCTTAACAATTCTTATAATGTGTAGCTAACTGATAGAATGAACATACAAGTATACATAATATAAAATTGATTCAGTAAATAATTTGTTTTAACTCTTACTATTTCCACCTCAAAATTTTGCCCACTACTGATATTCTTAGCCGTTACTAATTTTAGCGATTTTTCTTCCGCCCTCTTTTTTTCGTGATTATTACAATTCACGTATTGCTCATAGATGTTTGTGACATCGGTTTAATGCTTCTTATCATGCAGATATCTAATTTGGTCAACTTTCTAACGGTTTTCTATAAATAGATTATAAAATGATTAGTGAATTCATTAAACTCACATATTACCATAAGCAAATGAGGTCATATATGCAATATTAGTTTATCGAATCTGTTAATAATAGACAACTAAGGATCATTAAGATTAGTATTTCATCCATCATTCGATACATAATCCGAATTAATTCATTTAGCAACTAATGAATTCGAATAAACGCAGGGACCTAGTTTATATTTAATATTTTCCCATACTTATATATTGTAATGAAACTAATTCATATTTTAGTCATCCCATGATAAGGTTGTGGTTCAAAGCTATAGCATTAGCAGTGAAAATTAATATTAAATAGAATCAGCCATTAAGTGATGAAAATTCATTCTAAACTTGAATAAAATAACTATTAAAAGTTATATTTTCACTAGTTTAATGAATAAGCGTGACTCTAGTTTCGCTCACACAGTAGGTTTACAAAGTTCTAACTTACTACAAAAAGCTACCTTATATATAACTTTAATGATAATCTTAGAATGGTTATTGGAATTTTACCTCATTGGGTTTAAACCCATTGAGGGATTAAACAATAAACTGATAGCAAACGGAAAATCTAATTATACAAATTACAATGGAGAATTATCAAGTATTTGTTGATCGTTGAATAAGATATAAAGAATGAATGTTATATTTATTAATTTCTAGGGATTCCAGCAAATTTAATTTACTATTTATATTCTGAATGTGTAAAATTTTGAAATTATCATTAATATTATGGTTTTCTATAATTAAATGTTCCGCAAACGTTGAATCCGATTTATTATTTATGAAACAACGTCCATGTTTTTGATGCGTTTATTGAAGGACCTTCCTGTCTGATCAATGTATATCATAGGGCAAGACCCACATGTCAGCTTGTAAGCCCCACATTGTCTTCACCGGATAATTTATATTTATTATTTTTGATAAACTTGCCCAAAGTATTATGCTTTTTATACGCTACGTGAATATCTAAATTACTAAGAAAATTTTTAATTTATATTATTGAATAATCAGTCATTACGTGATGAAAATCTATTCTGAACTTGAATAAAATAACTATTAAAAGTATGATTTTCACTAATTTAATACATAATTGTAACTATAGTTTCGCTAACATAGTAGCTTCTTCAAAGAAATATTAAAAAGTACTAATTTACTACAAACTAGCTACCTGATATATAACTTTAAAGATAATTCTAGGATAGATGGTTATTTTTTGCTAGAATCTATAGAAATCAACAAATATAAGAAGTAATAATGTACAATTCTCCCTTGTTAAATGTGTATAATTAGATTCATCGTTTAATCCCTTAATGGGTTAAACCAATTAGATAAAATTTCAATAACAATCTATCCCAGCATTATCATTAAATATGTCAGGTACCTCCTTTATAGTAAGTTAGTACTTTGTAATACTTGTTTGAGGAAACTTATGCATTAAATATGGGTGTGAAAGACACAGCCCATCAAAGTTGAAAATCAATTTTCTTCGCTATGCAAGAGGTGCAATTATCTGAGAAAACTTATGTTCCTATATAGTACATACTCTAGAGGAACTACACACATTATGCGATTTGCGAAAACACTTCAGAGTCCTGAGTTCAACCAGTATTAGAGAAATAATATCTTTGATACAAGGGTATAGACAAGATTGTACTTGAAGCCATATACATCTTCAGAACTATTCACGAACGGAAATTACTTCTACGCATTATTCAATAGATAATAAAATTGATCCAACCACTTGTAGGTAATCATGTACTCATACTATGCAATGTTATACACATTTCTTATCAGAGTACTTCAATTACAAATTAAAATAACATATGGGGAAGCCAGGACAAAGAAATAAGGGTTTTCTATACAACGAATGACCTAAAGTAACCCCTTGTTACCAATTGTGTATTTACTGTTGACAGAGATTTTTTTTTGATCTCTGTCGAATGTCAAACGTTTAATACATGTCGATATATTTAATTGATTTGGTCGATAACTAGCAGTTCTATGAAACAACGAAAGATGCAAAAATGTTTCTAATAGGAAATAAAATAATTCTGCTTACTTAGAAAGATTTAATAAAAAACTACAATGGATTTTCAATTAGCACTTATATTCTCCAAGTTTCATATAAGTTTTTTCGAATTAGTAAAACTATTAAAAAATAAATATGAATGTAATAATTCTAGGCCTTATTCTATGTTTGAGAAGTCTTGTTATTTATATTCAATTAAAGGAGTTGTATGTTTGTGAACGTATCAACGAGGGTAATGTATAAATAATTTATGTTACATTGATTCATTGATAGTTAGTAAATAAAATGTGTGGAAGTGATATATCAACTTAACCTCAAAGTAAATTTTGGAATTAGTAGGAAAGTAAAGAAAAGATAGCTCTAAAGGTAAAAGGAAAAAGAATATAGAAGTGCTAATACAGAAAGAATAATATATAATAGTATTATGCGTGAATTTCAGTCAGTAAAATTATTAATTCATTAATATTGCCAATTTAATCACTTCGTCTTGTGATAGACGAGTATTTTCTCTGAATTTTGTAGTACAGACATTAATTAATAATGTTTTGGAATATTTCATAATATTAATACATCCTGATATTATTTTAAACTATTATAAGATTTCTTCCAAAACCTAATGAACTAAAATTATTCTAAATAAGCACAAAGACGCTTATTTATTTGATTGAGATAAGAACTGTAAATACAAATAAATATATTGAAATATTGATTAAATTGTGGAATATTCAACAACTTTTGAAGAATACTATTATCATTCAATTATGGGTAAATTGCATGTTGAAGCTAAGAATTTATTATATCCATTCAAAAGAAATAAAATCTTCCGAAACTTACTGTTTCAAAAAAGATCACCGCTAACTTAAAAAGGGCATTTAAGATTTTAAATACATAAAAATCCAATTCACTATTTCAAGTTAACAACTGTATCCAAAATTCCATTTAGTAACTAATTTAACGATGTAGGTACATACTTGATCTATATGATACTTACATAATATTCAGTTTCTGTATTAGTATCTACCGAATAATAGTGTATCAATTTTTCTGCAGTAAACCTGATAAGAATACTTATATTAAAATTGATGAAAATGAAATAAGGCACAATCCTCAACTACTTATAGAAAGAGAGAAACCGGATAACTCTTGAAAAACTGTACCTGTACACAAAATCCAACTTCATAATTCATGTTAAGAATAAATTGAAACCTCATCTTGTACCTACTGTTATTTGAAATTTAACAAATTGACTACATCGTTAACAGTATAACTAAATTAATCTCCAAGGAATGTTAAATACAATATAGTTGGTGGATACAGTACCTACTTCTTATTTAATATAAATAATGTAGATACATATACTAGATTTATAATAATATATATATATATATATATCAATGTGAAACTGATTAAGTAGACTTACCAATATATGAAACAACGTTGGAAATTATATTAGAATTGATGAAAATCAGGTTCAATTCTCACCCAAAGGTTTGATTACTCTTGGAAAACTGTACCGTAGTAAACACAAAGTCTAGTCGACAACACACCTTATTGGTCAAGCCTTGAGTCCTGAATGTTCAATTGTTCACGCTGCCGGTTCGAGGTTGTACGTTCAATGGTTTAGCTTCTCGTTCTCGGCTGCCTCGGTTCGGAGCTCGGAAGTCGAAATACAGAATACATAAACAGCACAACCAAACCGAAGCCGGTGTGCGACTTGTTGACGTTATCGTTATCGTTTCGTTACCCGTTTACCCCTGTTTCGATTGGTCTAGGATTGAACGATGACATGAAGACATGATCGAAGCACGTGTTAGGCCAAATTTATCAAACGCAGTTCCCGGTCCCGGCCACCGGTCCGGCCCTTTCCTATCATTTTGGCCTTGGAAAAAAATAGAATAGAATAGTAATCAGGTAATACCTAACAACCTAACTGAAACTGCCTGTTGACTGTTGTTCTATTCGTTTCTAACATGAATTAGATGTTTTGATGACACGAACAATATGCATAGAGATGCATAATATCTAAACATCTAAATTGAAATTGAAGGATTTGCAAGCATCATTCCAATTACAGATATACTGGTTTCTTCAGCATCTTCAATGTTGTAATTTCTTAAAGTCTAGGCTTAGGACCCACAATTAATAAGATTTTCTTTTAACCTCTTGAAAATAGCTTTATTAGGTTGTCTTCTTTCTGAATAGCTATTGAAATATATTTCAGATGCGATGTCACAATTATTATTACTTTGAATAAAGCTTTCCAACATATCCTAACTTTACAAGCAAGCGCGATATTAACATGTGTCTAAAAGTCGAAAAATCGAACTTTTGTTTATAACTCGAAAACAAAAGACAATAACAAATTTACGTTTCCGCCAGTGTATTTGTCTCAAATAAAGAGATCGAGAATATGACTTCCATTTTTTGTATATCATATGGTTTCAGAGTTACGCTACACAAACATCGAAATTTACCAACCCTGTACAAAGGTGATTCAAAATTGGCGCCCAAGACCTACTACTGTTAAAATAAAGAAGATAATTAAAATTCTGAACCTAGGATCGCAAATATGATGACCTGAGATATACTTTCAGTTAAAAGATTTTTCAAGTCAAAAAATGCCTCATTCAAGAAATCGCGCCAATGGGGATTAAATCAAGTTCTCCATGAAAAATAATTGACAATTTGTAGGACCAAAAGTATGAGTGGGATGTAAATTTAATTGAAAAAATTTAATATAAAAAACAATAACATTGCGAACTGAGATTGTTTTGAAAGTGAGTGGTGTGGCCACCCGAGATGCATGGAAGAACACATTTTTCTGTGCACTTCACGTGAGGGAAATACTTTGATTTGCACCTTGCCAATGCATGGTTTAACAAAAAGAATATTTTCTTCCTTTGGAGTCAAGACTATTAGCAACACAACAAAAGCTCTCTTAATCACATCGTCAGCATCACGACCACATTGGCAGAATCTTATACCAGCTTTTTCGAAGTGAATTGATCACCTTTATCAAACTGAGACTCCGATAGTGATTTCACACCGAAACTACTTTTTGTCATTAGAATTTGAGAAAAGTTGGAAGCTTATATATTGACCTTTATTGCACTGAGGAGTAAAGATTAGGATAAGCAAATTTATTCCCTTCATACGTTTTTTTAAATTTCTCTCCTATAACAAACATTTTGAACCAATAATGCGAGGTGGTATACTTGAAATAACAACTGAAATGTGATGCTGTAGAGATAGGCTACCATCATTATTAAAAAAAATGTAATCGAGTATAAATTATAAAGGACAAATTTTATGCCAAAATAAGAGGAAATTATTCAGCTCTAAGATTAAGTACAGTAATTGTCCAAGCAATTAAGGGTTTGAAAAAAACATAAGCAAAATTACTTTAGAAAATTGGTACATATGTACATGAGAGGCTCTTGTTGAACACACTTTGGTGATGGTGGAGAAGATCGGGCCGCCATATACTGTTCTAGGGAACAGTAACGGGGAGCAGACACAACATTTACAGCAGTTTGCACTGCTTAGTCTAGGAGACAAAGCGATATTGATGGTCTGAACATTAACCCGATGGCACTATGGTTAATCGTTAGAGGACGGTTCAATGACCAATTCATCTCACAGACCGAATTTTCCCCGGCTGCTAAATCTCGAGATACAGCATTCGCAATTTTTTTTTTAGACTGGAGGTTAACCCTTTCCAAGTTGCGGTTACTTGAAAAGCATGCCATTCTTATACACTTCCACCATGTGCCATCATTTTTCATCGTGTCCGCTTATAAGGCCAACCAGTTAAAATTGAACCGAAAACGGACTGCAAGTTAACCCCCCCAAACCTGGTGGAAAATGTTCTTTGGTATTGGCAATTGTTAACATACCCTATGCCATCAAAAGTTATTGGTCCATTTCCGAGTAATTGACCATTGTTTGGACCAAAAATGTTTCTTTTTTTCATTTTGTGGATAAAACTTGCGGGTTACAAGGTAACATGATGGCACTATGTTAAATAACTTTATTGGAGGTCAAATAAAGATATAAAATTATTGCCATCACTCCTTGCCTATTTCAACCCCCCAAAAACCCATAAAACCACCCTCCAAAACAAAAAAAAAAACAAAAACGGGCGTTTCGATTTCAAACCCCGCCAGAATCTAATTGGTCATATTATCCATACTATTCATATTTTCTTGGGGGTGGTTTTAGGAGGTTTGGGGGATTGAAATAGACAATGAGTGATGGCAATAATTTTAAATCTTTATTTGACCTCCAATAAAGTTATTTATGGTGCCATCATGTTACCTTGTAACCCGCAAGTTTTACCCACAAAATGAAAAAAAGAAACAGTTTTGGTCCAAATAATGGCCAATTACTCGGAAATGAACCGATAACTTTTGATGGCATAGGGTATGTTAACAATTGCCAACACCAATGAACATTTTCCACCAGGTTTGGGAGGGTTAACTTACAGTCCATTTTCGATCCAATTTTAACTGGTCGGCCTGATGAACGGACACGATAAAAAATGATGGCACATGGTGGAAGTGTATAAGGATGGCATGCTTTTCAAGTAACCGCAACTTGGAAAGGGTTAACCTCCAGTCAAAAAAAAATGCGGATGCTGTATCTCGAGATCTAGCAGCCGGGGAAAATTCGGTCTGTGGGATGAATTGATCATTGAACCGTCCTCTAACCATAAACCATAGTGCCATCGGGTTAATGTTCAGACCATCAATATCGCTCTGGCTCCTAGACTATTATATCAGTTGCATCAAATAGTATGGAGGTAACAATTACTCCGTTGTCTTTGACGGTTATTCCACCGCTAACAACATTAATTTTGGGGAACAGGATCGATTCTCTCTATTGTAACGCAAGAGAACTTCTTATCGAATTCTTGTAACAAAACTAAACTGATGACGATGGCTACTTGGTAACTGAAAGGTTTTCAGTACTTTAACAGTATTTTTAGTGGATAAGGGTGAATCTTTTTACAGCATCAAAACACTCACGAACAGAACAGAGCATTTTAAATATACAGTCCCTGGCCAGATTATTTGACTCACTTATATAAAATTTGAGTTCTATTGGTTTTGCATTCAAATATCACGTGTTAGTTTATGCAAACCTTAACACTTTTGTAGAGTAAGGATTGACTAATAGCATATTAAAATTTAGTATGGCTGTACTCAGTCGGTAAAGCGGATATTTTATAAATTATCAAATATTAGTTGAGTTAGGATTCTTCAAGTGCACGGTGACGTTGAGTGAAAAGCACGATTTTTCCAATTTTAGAACAATTTTGTCAAAGTATGTAATTAATGGCTTGAAGTATATATTTATATTGTTATACATTTTTAAAGCGATACAAATTGAAAACTTGGCAATTAATATTTGGGTGCAATTTTTTTTAGATGGGGAAGCTTAAAGACCTTAGTCAAGAACAAAAATCGTCCGAATAGCTCTCTTGAAGAATACAGAGTATAGCCAACGACAGATTGCAGCAAGATGTGGAAGATCACAAGCTTCAGTACGACGAATAAACAAAAAAATTAACTCCAAAAAGCCTTCAGACGCTGCTCGGAAAGGTCGGTGTAGTAGAAAACGTGTTATCACTCCCAGGAGACAAATACTACTTCGAAACATTATCGAGGAATTTTGAAGGGCTAGTCATGCCGACATTAAAACAAATTTATAGAAGCAGGGTACAATGTGTCTACTCGTACCGTAAGTCGAAAGTGTATGATCTTGGTTCCAAATGACGTAGACCCGTAAGAAAGTCAAGATTAACACCAACAATGGTAAAGAAGAAGCTAAATTGGTCTAATGCTCATAAAGATTTAACTGTTGATAACTGGAGAATAGTAAGTTGCTTGAAATCTTCTAGTTTTTTTTTTATGTTTTTGCTCTTCTACAGACTTGCTTCAGCGATGAATCAACTTTTCAAATCCTGGATGATAAGGCACAGTTTGTTAGGCGTCGCAAAAACGAAAAATTCCATCATGACTGTGTCATAAAAACTGTTAAACATCCTGTGTCTGTCATGATATGGTCGCTAATAAGTGAAAAGGGTCTAGGACGTTTGTATGTGGTCGAGGGAACCATGCGGCAAGACCAATATAATAAAATTTTGGAAACAAGATTGCTTCCACAGATGGAAGAATGGTTCGGGAATGGTAGAAAAGTGTTCATGCAGAATGAAGCACCTTGCCATACTGTAAAATCAATCAAAAAATTCTTAGAAGAGATGTCTATACCACTTTTGCCTTGGCCGGGCAACTCCCCAGACATGAATCCAATAGAGAACGTTTGGAAGTGTTTGAAAAGGGAACTGGCAAAAGAAAACATAACTACAAAGGTTCAACTAATAGAAAGAATTATCCATCATTGGAACCATAACGAAAAGTTGAAAGAAATTACTTTAAACTGTGTTGAGAGTATGCCACCAAGAGTTGCTGCTCTAATTGCTGCAAAGTGTGGCTTAACAAAATATTAATTAATTTCTTTTCTAATTAATATTTGCTCACATTTTCTTTAATAAATATTTTAAACAACTGTTTATCACTAACATTTGCGCCATGATTATGTTAATAATAATATTAAAATCAACAAAAAACTTAGATTTCGGAAGTGAGTCTAATAATTTGGCCAGGGACACCACAGCTAAATAGCTCCAGGCAGCTGTTTCGCTCTCTCTCTGGTTCATCAGAGGAACGAGTAGAGCTGTGATGCCACCGATCGATATTGTAAATATAATCACAAGACAACAAGGAAAAACTCGATAGGTACCTATCTAATGAAAATGAAACATGAACCCATAAAAACTCAATATGAATAAAATATAGTTTCACGAACCCGTTTAGAGTTCCATGACATGAATCCACCCTGACCAGTACTTATTGAGGGAATATAGGGTTAACGCAACACATACAATCAGGAGGAAGTTTTTGGTAAACCATGAGATCGTTGCCATGTAGTAATAATCTATTCGAATAATGCCTGAGGAATGTGGTTATCGCAGCAATGATATTACGTATCTATGTGGACTGTGTTGAAAATAACTGAATGACTAATTAATTGGAAAAATGTAGCCAGCTTGACTTAGAGTGTCAACTGGCACTAAAACTACTATAATCATCTTTTTTATTCTTTTTGATTTAGTTTTTAACCCACATTTTGGGAAAAGACCATTCCATTTTGATCGTCAAAGCAGCTACCAGTGGTTCTAGATTCATAAGCCGCTCTCAGATATATGATTAGCATCGATGTACGTATGACATAGGCTTACTTTTCTATCATACGATGAAAACAATTCATTATTAAATCTTCAATGAAAACTTGTTTTATTTAGCAATCATTGTAAGGCCAAAAAAGTTCAATAGAATATGCTCAGGGTTCACTTAATGTACATGACACGCATTCAAAACAATCTATTAAGAAACGAAGACAAATTTTGCGTCAAATCGATCACTCGTTAGGAGCATGTCATTATTATCGTTGCTGCAATAAATCAAATTTATTAAAGTATTAATCTAAATTTAGTATTTGGAGAATGTTAACTACGCATTCACCAGAATTTTTAAATTAAATTGGAACTAGTTTGTTGTTTGAAATGTACCTTTATATGTAGACAAAACAGATAAACTTTTTAAATAGAACTATTTTTTGTTATGACAACCTCAATATAATAATCTATAATAAGTATCAAATACCTATTTTCGCATTCCAATTCAATTGTTTTTAAATTACTATCTCAGTTCAATTCATCATCTACATAAACAAAAATATTCTATGATAAGTTTCTTAATAAGTACCTAATGAAATAATAGATACTGTGAGCACTGAGCAGCAGATACACATTTGTTTTTCGCGATTTTATTACAGCACGTGGATACACAATTATACTGTACATAAAGCTGGATCCAATAACCAGAAATCATAGCCTTACTTTAGATTTATCCACAATTTCGGTCGCATAAATTTTAACTGATGATGTTATATCATTGTTTATTAGGTTAATATGCTTTCTTCTGGATAGAATCCAAGAACTTCAGCGTATGTTTGAGTATACGAACTCCAAAGATGTGAACTGTAGTCCCCGACAGGTCGAATCTGTGCCTTGTAGACTATAAGGAGCTGCTGGGATGTGAAGTAGCTCTTGGCACATAATATAAAACCAAGTTCTTGTGAAGCGGATTTCGCAGTGGACCTCACATGATCATAACATGAGAGGGTGCTGTTGGTGGTGATCCCGAGCATGGATATGAACTTCATAGGAATAGTTATACCTGACATCATCATATTAGGGGTTGTGGGATCCGCCTTCCTATAAAAGACGAAAGCTTGAGTTTTGATTGCAATAAACTCTACTAGATTATCAAAATCATTAACAGATCTCCGTTACTTGAGTCCACCTGTCTGTCTCGCTCTTCTGGCTGTATTGTATGGTATAGGGCCTCTAGATGAGAAAGGGGTATGAAGTGTACCATCATTTCTAAAGCTGTGGACGGGACAGGTGGTCACTCCCAGCAGATCGTTGATGTGGAGCAGAAATGAAGTTGGTGCTAATACAGATCCCTGTAGAACACCAGCGTTGATAGCCATTGTATCGGAGAATAGCTCGTCAACCACCATATGGAATGATCTATCTGAGAGAAACCTTGGTAGTATGAAACAAAATTGAGGACCATGTGACGCAAGTTTCTCAAGAAGGCTTTGGTGCAAGACTCGATAAAATGCATTGGATATATTCAATGGTACAGCTAGAGATTTCTCGTGTTTTTCAATAGATTTCTGACATACTCGTGTTACGTAGGCATGCAGGTCTCCTGTTGATCTCTACTGACGAAAACCATATTGCCGGTCATTCACGATAGCTCTCTAGTTATTGGATGAGCTCGATGTTGATTGCTTTATCCATCACTTTGGAGATCACAGATACTAGTGCAATGGGTCTGTAATTATTAGGTGGAATTCTGTACGGCCCCATAGACTTTTTGGTATTGAGATCAAGCAGAATGCGCCTAATTGTGCACTGACGAAAGACAATTTCAGGCATATGGCTATCTATGGCAGCAATATTAGGATCTTCTTTGGTTATGGGAGGGAATTAACTGGAAGTGAAATTTCTACCAATTGTGCTTTATCGAAAGTCCGAAACGAACGAGAGCCATTCGGGCATAAGCTTTTATCTTATTTTGGCATTATATGACTCCTTCGAAGCGTATTGTTTCATTGCTCATATTACTGGATTCAACATATTCTGTTCTGGTTTCCAGACATAGGTGACCGCGCCAATGATGGTATGCTGTTTGTTTTGAAGCGACGGCCCTAGAACAGATTTTATTGAACCATCGTTTACCAGATGACTATGATTTGTTGGTATGGGGTATGTAAGTTTCAATTCCTAGGTTGATAATATCTGAGATCTCTGTCGCACATTGCGTTGGGTCATCAGATTCAAACCATACACTTCTCCAAGAAAACTCGAAGACCAGACAGTCGGCTGAGTTGTAATGCCAAATTGTGCGTGGAGGTGTTGGATTGGTTCATGGAGGGATCGTAGGGTTCTGAATTGTTAGTGAGGAATAAGTCAAGTGTAATTGGCATAATGATAGTTGTTATCGGGGATCCGTGTTGGATCATTAATCAACTGCTCGAGATCATAGGTAATGGTGAAGGCCTCAGCCTGTCACCCTGCGTTGTTCGTCTTGTTTTAACTTGGGCCAAGCGGAGTTGTGAATGTTGAAATCCCCATGATGATTGCTGAATGACGTCAAGTTTCAGCGAAAGAACTTCAAAGAGTTCACCATGGGCTAGTTCATTTGGTGATATATAGAATAGAGACAACAGAGACATTCTGTCTGTTTGTAATTATCAAGCTTGAATCATATTACATCGAATTCTTGTGGCTCTAGATTCTCCTCTCCGTGGCATGGGAGATTGTTTCTGGAATAGAGATACCTCATTTCAATCTGAAACAAGTGTGAAGGTCGTAGCCAGGGCAGAGCATTTATGTCGTGTTGGTGGATGGATTGATCTGCATCTCAGTTAAGGCCAGTATGTGTGGAGATGGTAATGAACATCATTTATGTTTTTGCTAAGCCTCGGATGTTACAGAAATCTATCTTCAAGTTTATATTTTTCAATGTTGAACCACTAAATGAATGTTAAATACAAACATTTGGAAAAACGGAATATTATTATTTAATTGGTGTTTGATATAAAACTAGACAAACATTATTCAAACTTATTTTCCCATTATGGTGAATACCTACCTTACCCAACAGATCTAATAATTATGTTGTCAGTTTCTGCGGAAGTTAGTTTTGCCGCCAATTCCCATTTACAGTCAACTCATCAAGTTTAATGAGTCAAGGATCATTGGGTATTATAGAAAATAGATAATCTCAAAATCTAAGAAACCTACGTAATTTAAACTAATAAACTATAAAATATTTCACACTGTGGATACACTATAACACTAAACATTTTTTTTATATACGTTGACTACACAAGAAGGTAACCTATAATGTTCGAAGAACATCGTGTGAGTCAGCGGTGGAATGTTTGGAGAGGAGATAGGCATTCGTAGTTCACACTATGGATACACAATAACACTAAACATTTTTTTTATATACGTTGACTACACAAGAAGGTAACCTATAATGTTTGAAGAACATCGTGTGAGTCAGCGGTGGAATGTTTGGAGAGGAGATAGGCATTCGTAGTTCACACTATGGATACACTATAACACTAAACATTTTTTTATATACGTTGACTACACAAGAAGGTAACCTATAATGTTCGAAGAACATCGTATGAGTCAGCGGTGGAATGTTTGGAGAGGAGATAGGCATTCGTAGTTCACACTATGGATACACTATAACACTAAATATTTTTTTTATATACGTTGACTACACAAGAAGGTAACCTATAATGTTCGAAGAACATCGTGTGAGTCAGCGGTGGAATGTTTGGAGAGGAGATAGGCATTCGTAGTTCACACTATGGATACACTATAACACTAAACATTTTTTTTATATACGTTGACTACACAAGAAGGTAACCTATAATGTTCGAAGAACATCGTGTGAGTCAGCGGTGGAATGTTTGGAGAGGAGATAGGCATTCGTAGTTCACACTATGGATACACTATAACACTAAACATTTTTTTTATATACGTTGACTACACAAGAAGGTAACCTATAATGTTCGAAGAACATCGTGTGAGTCAGCGGTGGAATGTTTGGAGAGGAGATGGGCATTCGTAGTTCACACTATGGATACACTATAACACTAAATATTTTTTTTATATACGTTGACTACACAAGAAGGTAACCTATAATGTTCGAAGAACATCGTGTGAGTCAGCGGTGGAATGTTTGGAGAGGAGATAGGCATTCGTAGTTCACACTATGGATACACTATAACACTAAACATTTTTTTTATATACGTTGACTACACAAGAAGGTAACCTATAATGTTCGAAGAACATCGTGTGAGTCAGCGGTGGAATGTTTGGAGAGGAGATAGGCATTCGTAGTTCACACTATGGATACACTATAACACTAAACATTTTTTTTATATACGTTGACTACACAAGAAGGTAACCTATAATGTTCGAAGAACATCGTGTGAGTCAGCGGTGGAATGTTTGGAGAGGAGATAGGCATTCGTAGTTCACACTATGGATACACTATAACACTATACATTTTTTATATACTTTGACTACACAAGAGGATAACTTATAATGTTCGAAGAACATCGTGTGAGCCAGCTGTGGAATGTTGGGAGAGGAGAAGCATGCGTATTTTGCTTGAAGGTTTGGAGGTTATAGGCATAGGGAAAGACCTCACTAGGTAAAGAGTTTCACAACTTCGCTGTTCGATAGAAAAATGAAGGCTGGTAGGAAGAAGTTCGGCAGGTCTCGAGCTTGACAATGAACGGGTGACTAGTTTGATCTCGTCTAGTACTCCTATCTGGAATCTCTCGTGGTGGAACAACGAGATTTCTGTTGAACACCGACCACGGAAATATCTATAGAAAATACTGTTGAAGTACTGAAGGCTTTTCAGCTACCAAGTAACCATCATCAAGGTAAACGAAATTAGGAATCAAAATGTGGGTGTTTAAGTACTATTCGGAATTAATAGGATATATGAGATAGATAAATCTGAATTCATTAACTTACATTTTCTCTTATGCATTTCTATCCTTTCTAAATTACCTAAATATTGGTCATTACAGTGTTTCAAGGGAATCAATTTTCTTGAGAAATGGTGTGACCTGAATAGATTATTACTACCTGGTAACGGAGCATGGTTTACTAAAAAATTCCTTCTGATTTTATTAGTTGCATTAATCCTACATTCCCTCAATATATACTAGTCCCAGGATAGATGCATGTCATGGAACTCTTTAAGGATTCGTGAAACTATCTTTCATTCATATTTAAATTTTATGGGTTCATGTTTTATTTTCATTAGACAGGTACCTATGGATTTTTTCCTTGTTGCCTTGTGAACTTTTGATTGTATTTACAATATCGTATCAGAGTAAGGTAAATTAAAATGTGGGTGTTTAAATACTACTTGGAATTAATAGGATATATGAGGGTAGAGCTCAGCTAGAGACAAATCTGAATTCATTAAATTGCTTTTTCTTGTAAACATTTCTATCTCTTCTAAATTACCTAGATATTGGTCATAAGTAGTCATAACTGTTTTTCAAGAGGGATAAGCTTTCTTAAGAAATGGTGTGACCTGTATTTAAAATATGTTCGGCTAACGCTGATTTTTACCATTATTTTTCTTTATGTGGGCAAAATGTTCTTTATACCGAATTCGAACGTTCCTTCTAGTTTGATCCACATAGCATTTGAACACGACTCACAATCGATTCCGTAAATCCCGGATTTGTCGAAGTATTTATCAAAGGTGTTGCCTAAATTGTTTTTTAGCTTGTTCTCACATGTATTGCAAATTTAGAAAACAAATTATGGAATTTATCAATTACCTTAGTAGGTCGTATTTGGTTAATTGTTCAATTCCCTTTTCTTATTTTGTCTAGAAATTAATTTATTGATCAAAGATTTGTCGTAACCGTTGTCCAATGCTATTTGCTGAAGTATCTCAACTTCTTTGCTATAATTCCGCCAGCTCAAAGGGTATGAACAAGACTAACGGTTTTATTGATCGACTTCAATCGAATATTAGAAACGCGCATAGCCATGAACTTCAATGGAGGAAAATTATTCAATATGACCCGCAACCAAATTACTTGAACGAATTTCTATTTTATTGTATGTTTTAAATTAATTCTAGTTTGTAATATCAACCTCATCATTTTTGTACGTATTTTATATTGTCCATTATTTACTGACATTTGCAATGATTATTATTGAGTAGTTACCACTAATAAATTTAAAATATTATGAACCTTACACTTCAAATACAAAAAAAAGCAAAGCGTCGATAACGATATCTTAGGTTTCCGATGAAAAAATATTCTGCAGGTTTGTTCGAGTCGGTATTTTCGAAAAATAACACTACTGTGAAGTGTGCAATTGGATGGAGATAAATATATTTGTCGTTGTTCCATTCTGACATGATATGCGAAGACGTGACGGAAGAAGTGAAAAGTTTGGAAGATGAGTTTGGCAAGCCACGGTGATTTGAAATGATTTTCACAAAATTATGTACCTTATCTTAGTGAATCAAATTGTCTAACTTTTGAATATCAATTTTAATCATTCAGAAAAGAAATTCTCAGCCATTTTCCTATTCAAAACTTCAATTTCAATAGTTTTTCATCTAATACATTAGGTGTTACATACTAATAATCAAGTTCGGATTTTGATGAAAGTTGGTGAGTAGGTTCATATGGTGTACGGGATGCTATGAGGGCCGTACGAAACGGTGCTCTTTGTTTGACGCTGAATTATTTGTCAAAAACCTTTCGAGGTCATAAAACTGTAAGAACATGTCAAATAAAAATAAATGGTATTTTTGGGTTTATGGAATGATAATAACCTTTTTTGAAATGCATCACTTCTGAGTTACAGCACAAAAGCTTACAAAAAATGGGCATCAAAATCAAAAATGGCCAATTCAAACGTTGTATTTAGAAATTATTTGTCATGGTAATATGAACATTTTTTGTATTCACAATTTCCAAAAAATCAATATTCTCTGAGTTTGCCAAAAAAATGTTTCCAAGTATTTCAACGTGACAAGAGAAAAAAAGTTTATTATGTTCCAAAAAAATATAAAAGTGTTATTCATTTTCTATTCTGATAAGTTTTTAAGGATTTCTCACCTCAAACCGTTTTTGACCAATAACTCGGCGTGAAACAAAGAGCACGTTCCACAAAAGCATCCTGGATACCATATGAACCTATTCAACAAGTTTGATCAAAATCCGAATCCATCGTGACGATTGGTAATCTAGACCATTTTTTTGGCTTCATTGATTGGGTTATAATTGGAAACCCCTGATGTGATTATAATAATTGTTCACTGTACCCAAAAATGTAGATTACATGTTGCTATGCATGATTCTAAATCAATTTCATAAATTTTCTAATACTTCATCATAGTTCCGATAAGTTTGTAATAGAAGTAATGAATCAATTAGTACATGACAGAGGCATTGGCCCAATCTAAAGTGTGACGTAACGTCTTTCAATTGATAACTCACGGAACTATCCAAGGCCAAAGCAAATATGTTCCTTTTGAAGTAGCCCCCGTTCGTTGTACGATGTTACCGCACCCTATGTACATAAAATAGTCAGGACTCTGTGAAATTCCCATGTTGGGGTGAGCTTACCTCCTGACGCGATGCCACACTAGCAGAAATAGACCGAAGTTAAATAAATTTAATTTAAAAAAACGTTGTTGTGTTTTATGGGTCTAATGAAAACAGAGACAGATGTTTCTGTATAGTAACACATTTGTTGTGTTTTCAATTATCTCATACCTAAAGTAATATCTAAATATGATGCTCATATAGGATTCTTATCGTGATTTTATTATTTACCTCTAATTATTACAGTAAGAAATAATAACTGATATGACCAGAATAATCCTGAGTTGTTGGTGCTTAATGAAGCTATGATAAAAAACAATAAAAATTAATAATGGATGAAAGATATTAGTCGAAAATTATTGTGATATATCTACTATGAATGCAGTTGAGAACCAGTTCATTATAAATTAAATCTTTATCCACCTTATGCACGATGTAATGGCATATTTATTAGTTATGTTGAGAGAGAGAGAGAGAGAGAGAGAGAGAGAGAGAGAGAGAGAGAGAGAGAGAGAGAGAGAGAGAGAGAGAGAGAGAGAGAGAGAGAGAGAGAGAGAGAGAGAGAGAGAGAGAGAGAGAGAGGAGAGACGGGAAATAGGTCACATTAACACTTATGCTTAATATTTTCTCGTCTTTACGTACGTTCCGGTCTCACGACCATCATCGGAAGACTTATTATATCTAAAACTGGATTACTTAAAACTAATTGTATTACACAAAGCGTCCTTATCGCACCAATCTCAATTAAAATGCCCACGTCGCCGAAACGAACAGAAACACGAATAATCGAAATTGTAACACATCAATATTATAAGTATAATATATCAAGAATCCACTGTTAAGTAGTACCCTTAATAAATGCAAGTTCATGTCAACAAAGTCTATGAACGACTAAAAACGAGGACATTAGGGTCAAGTATCCACTTTCAAACCAGATGTTAGATTTGCGAGCTAATAGAAAAAGGTTTGTCAGTTATTGGAAATATACTATTGACATTCTACCTAAAATATACTTTTAACATTATAAAGACGCATGTAGGAATTTACAAGAGTTCTAATTAATTAAGTTAGTATAAATCTGTCTGAATATCTGTCCTATGATCTACAGATTTGGAATCACGCTTTATGTGAATCATCTCCAGAATAGATCTTTTATAATAATTGGTTTCCTTAGTTAAAATATTAACATTATTATAATCGAATTGATGGTTATAGTCAAAGCAGTGTTTAGCAAGGGAGGTGGAATTTTCTAAGTTTTTGTTTCTTGTGCTATACCTTACATATAATTCATACCTGGGTCAAGAATCTTTATTATAATATATTGTACTCATTATAATGTGGTGTTTTAGAGTAGACTATATTAATTGAATATATATTGTGATACATCCTAAAAACCACAGTAATAATCAGTATACATTTAATGAAAATTAAATTAAATTAGATGTAATGATTTTATATTTCTGCCCAGACCCCCATCACCTATTTATGTTGAAGAAAACTGATAGATCATTAAAATTTAGAACTATATTGAATTGCATAACATTCATCAAATTGTTATATAAACAAAGTAACCAACAAGTTTCACTGAACTCTTATTTCGACTACCTTGTGATTCCATTTCTTTTATATACTAGTGAACTACAGTATCAAGGTTCATACGTAAATCACGTGACTTCCACACTGCCTGTAGCAACACTCTCTATATTACAAGCATCGACATATTGAATGGACTGCGCGTGGCAATGCTGGCTGCGGATACTGTAGGCGAGAGAGAGGGAAAACGAAGAGGCCTAATACTGTCTTTATCTATCGCGTTTCTATTGGCCGCTGCGTTGTCATGGAAATGCAGCATGACTGTAGATAGTATGTTTACGTCCCGAGCCGTCACATGCGATTCAGCGGCCAATAGAAACGCGATAGAACGGGATTTGCCAGACGTGAACTGAGTCCTTAGTTCCACCCCATTTGCTTTTTAAGGCATATAATATATGTTACTATTTAAAAAACTACTACTCTGTCTATTATGATTGCCTCTATGTACTTGATATTCTACTTTTACTTGAAGAATTTAATTAATCGTTAGTTTCTGAGCAATAATTATTCAATAATATGTTAGGTGAGCAATATCCTTCTCTGTGTGATTTTCACAACAAAATTTTGAAGATTGTCCTCTCCTGTTATATGCTTTAAAACTAAGTCACAAAGAAACATACGTATATTTAAAATTATAAGAAACTGTTCTTCGTGATTTTCTAATAATTTATTAAAAATAGTATATTCTAACATAACCAAATGGGGTCAAGAGACAATTACGGAGTCTCAAAACGTCTGTGTGTGTTGAAGAATCACATCATGCCAGAGGTGGCCCTGCTTTTACTGAACACAGCGGATCTAGACCAGGAGGCTTAGATACCGTGAATAGTATTGGTTACAGGTCGCAAACAGTTCTCCCGAGACACAGAGCCGAATCTCGGGCGTATCAGGACAACCATCCGCATGGGGCTCTGCGGATAGCGACTGACTTTCCTCAACACTCGTGTGCATCCAAAGACACAATGAATAACAAAAACCAACCAAGAGGGCTCCTTGCAGGGGCTCTCGACTCCCTTTCTTCCACAGTCAGTCCTCCCATCTTTACAGGAGGGCTCCTTACAGAAGTCCTCCTCACCCCCACACTTATCTCGGATACCTCCTCATAGGGGCCATCTGAGGCATGTCTGCAGACTGATCACCTTAATTATTAGGTTGAAAGTTAATCGGCCCAACAAATGTGGGTCGGCAAAAAAACAGCGCAGGAGGGCGCGTTGAAAGCAAAAGGCTACGGCGACTACGGTGTCTGTAGCTTCATTGCCGAAGACAGCCCTCCCGAAACCGCTCAAAGGACATGGATCCTTGGCCTCCTCCAAGGGAGTCGCTGGTGCTCCTGGCCACCCGCAGAAATAATTCGGAAGATTCTATAAAACTGATAAAAAAGGACAATCTCATTGACGATCCAAGAAGATTAGCTGATTTATTCAGTAGACACTTCAAGGTTGATACGAGTGGTGTAGATTTGAAATGTCACATTGTAGACAAGGAATATCCATCGTTTTTCTTGATGCCAACCAATTCATTTGAACTTTTTGATGTTATCTGTAGGTTATCCCCAAAACATTCTTTTGGATTAGATGAAATCTCACCATATATCCTGAAAGCGGTAACTAATGCTGTGTGTGAGCCATTATCAAACATTGCGAACAATTGTTTTTCCTTGGGAAATTTCACAAATGTTTCGAAAGGAGCCAAAATTATACCTATATACAAAAAGAATTCTAAATACAGTCAATTTTCCAATTTTCCTATTATCCTCCTTCTCGAAAGTTATATAAAAACTCATTTATAACAGATTGTTAGAATTCCTAGAACAAAATAGAATCTTAGTGAACCAACAATATGGCTTTAGACCTGAACTCGCCATTTTCAACGCTATCATTTACATTATCAAACAACTCGATAATAATAATTTCAATATTAGCTATTTGCTAGCTCATATTTCGATTTCACAAAAGCTTTTGACACCATTAACCACACTTGATAATTCTTTTCAGTTTGCCGACGATCTGTCTTCAATATTAGCAGCGACAACATCCTCATTACTCTCGAACCAAGCATCAATATTAGTAGGAAAGGTAGAGTCTTGGTCCTCAGCTAATTCATTGATCCTCAATGGATGCAAAACTGAACTTTTGATATTCAGTAAAACACAAACCTGGTTTGTCACTCTACGTAAGACATAACTGCAAGTCAATTCAGAATAGAGACAATTTTAAATTCTTGGGAGTTACTCTTACCACATCTCTCAGTTGGAACTATTATATATCTCAACTTAGATCTAGACTAAACGCTATCTACGAGATCAGATCAGCACTGAAAGTATTAGGCTATTTTATTTTGGATACGTTCAATCCATTATTAACTATGGAATCATGTTTTCGGAATCTTCCGGGGAAGCTTCAAAGATCGTCGTGCAAGAGTTATTAAAAAAAACTAGGATTCTTTCGATGTATATATTATCTCTTGTAATGCTCGTACTTAATGGGGAACCCTGACTTATTCACTTCCAATAGTGACTCATATGCATTTGGAATGTCAATACTAAGGAACCAAAAGGACCTTATTATAGGGCAGTGAAAGCTTTCAATTTCGTACCTAGCAAAATCAGGAACATTCAAAGTATTAAACATTTCAGATCAGCATGTGTAGCTTTTCTACATGATAAATGTTGTTATAGTTTTTCACCTCGATCCTAACTTTTTTGGTATTATATACTTTTATTCAACGCCAACAAACTATTCAACGAACTTTTATTTTAAATTGTTTTTATATACAGGGTGTTTCAGTTTTTTCGTTCATAACTTCGGCAAACGATAGAACTTCTGAAAATGATAGTGGTTTTTCATATAAAATTTTTCTCTAAATCACTTCGTTTTCGAGATACAGGGTGGTGTTGAAATTGAAAAAAAAATTAGTTCTTTGCGAATATCTCCGGAACCGTTTATCGTACAGAAAACAGATTTTGTGAGCAATTTCTACTCATAGTAAGCTATGTTTTGTGCGATAAAAAAACTTTTTTTTAGTCATATTTGGTGAAGATTTTGAAGGGGTAATGGTTGTTTTTCTCCCCAACTTCTACGCTACTGAAAAAAGTATGGTTTTGAGATGCCAATGTTTTCTACACAAAAAAGGTACTCTTGGTCATAAGCTCTAAAATTGACCGTTTTCGAGAAAAATCAACTTTTATGTTGAAAAACATGGTCAATTTTTTGCTTTTGTTACTTGTTCTAACGTTTAAATCAATTTTGTTTAATCAGTATAAAAATTTCAAAAAATTTACCATGTTTTTCAACATAAAAGTTGATTTTTCTCGAAAACGGTCAACTTCAGAGCTTATGACCAGGAGTACCTTTTTTGTGTAGAAAATATTGGCGGTTCAAACGGGCATCTCAAAACCGTACTTTTTCCAGTGGCGTAGAAGTTGGGGAGAAAAACAATCACTACCCCTTCAAAATCTTCACCAATTATGACTAAAAAAAAAATGTTTTAATGCACAAAACATAGCTTACTATGAGTAGAAATTGCTTACAAAAGCTGTTCTCTGTACGATAAACGGTTCCGGAGAAATTCTCAAAAAACTCAATTTTTTTTTCAATTTCAACACCCTGTATCTCGGAAACGAAGTGATTTAGAGAAAAATTTTATATGAAAGACCCCTATTATTTTTAGAAGTTCTATCGTTATCAACGAAAAAACTGAAACAACCTGTATACATAATGAAGTGCATGACTAAGCAAAGACATATTATTTCTTCTATAATAATCATGAAGAAAAAAATTATTATTTACCTGACGTTGCTTATGTAATGAGTCATTCTGTAACTTTCTGGCAATACAGACATTTTTAGTATTAAGTGTCCTTATCGGATTATGACACATTCTATTTGATGTTGAATCCATTATAAATGAAGTTCTGGGTTGCAGGAACCCAAGCACCACTAACTAGGGCCTCTATTAAAAGGAGCTAGGTGGTAGGCTCCTTATGTTTTCGAGCTATCACGAAGAAGGAAGAGCGGAGACATAGGCTATAGTCCTGGTCTTGGCTCCGCTATCATCTCAGCCTATGATGCCAGCTGTGACCTTAGGCAGAGGAACGCTGGAGGAACAACCAAGGTGGAGAAACACCAGGACAAGGTAAGAAAACTCTTCAATAAAGCTAACTCAGGTAGTCGCGGATTGGGAAAGCGTTAAAGCAGCCCAAAGAAACTATAAAAAAACGCTGAGAACGTCAAAACGAGATACTTGGCGGACTTTCTGCGGTGATATCATCAATATACCCTCTGCGGCAAGACTCTGAAAAGTCCTTTCAAAGGATGACAGAGCCAGAATTAGATGAGTGATTCGTCCGAGTGGTCAGTACACCATGTCACCGGAGGAGACACTGAGATACCTAGTATCGGCTCATTTACCTGACTTTGAAGACAGAGATCTGACAATCGAAAGAGTCGATGGACAGGGTGACCGTCGTAATGATGACTTTCATCTGTCCTCCGACATTATCAATTATGACAAAATGAAGTGGGCCATATCAGAGTTCGCACCGATTAAATCACCAGGCGAAGATGGAATCTTCCCGGGTCTCCTAGAAGTGGCAGGAAATCATCATCAAACTATTGGTAAAAATCTTCCGATTTTTCATAGCCACTGACTTTATTCCAAAGCTATGGCGGGCAGTGAAAGTTGTGTTCCAAAGGCGGGTAAAACTGATTATCAGTCTAACTTCATTTCTATTAAAGGTAATGGAGAAACTGATTGACAGACGCTTAAGAGATGGCCCACTGAAGGCCTATCCCTTATACTGACGTCAACATGCGTACCAAGTTGGTCTCTCGACTGAAACGGCCTTGCATCATCTAGTCACACAAATAGATGATGCTATGGCTGGAAAGGAACACGCCCTGGGGGTATTTATGAACTTCGAAGGGGCGTTTGATAAAACGTCCGTCGAGTCTCTATACGCGCTAGCCGCTGAGAAGCATAGCATCGATCTAACATTAGTCCGGTGGATTGAATACATGCTATCTGAGCGTGCGATAGAGGCGCAACGTAACGGATGCGTTGAACAAGCCACCGCTACAAAAAGGTGCCCACAGGGGATGTCCAATTTCCGCTTCTGTAGTGTTTCGTAGTCGATGCACTTTTGGAGGAAATGGAAGAGGCGGGGCTTTATGCCCAAGCATATACCGATGAATTAGTTGGAGTCACCTTCAGGCGGCACATGCGGACACTGTACAAGCAGCAAAACACACTGCTCCGCATGATGGACCGCTGGTGCCACATCGATGGGCTTAGGTTCAACCCTGACAAAACGGCAATTATACTGGATTATCAGGAAATGTAAGCTGGGCAGACTGTCAGAGATTACTTTCTCTGGCAAGGTTCTGCAACTCAAAGGGTCGGTAAAGTTTCTGGGAGTAATCCTAGACTCTAAACTGACCTGGTGCGAAAACCTCGAATATCGAGTGAGGAAGGTCTCTGCGTCCTTTTGGGCGTGCAAGAGAGCTCTCAGCAGCACATGGGGATTACAGCCATAGATCCTTTATTGAATCTATACCGTTATGATCAGGTCTATGGTCACCTATACTGCGGATGGGAACAAGGACTGATATGTCCCAGCGCCCCTTGGACCTACTGCAGCGGCTTGCATGTGTAGGTATATTGAGTCAGTTGTAGCAGCTCTCAAGTCACCTAGAGTCACATCAAGGCTAGTCAAAGAATGCAGGGATACACTGACTGAACTATGCAGGAGAAATAAAGTTAATCTCATCTGGGTCCCTGGATACAGTGGAGTTGAAAAAAATGAAATGGCCGTCTCCCTGGCCAGGCAAGGGTCGTCCGGCGCCCCCGTCGGACCGGAGCCAACGGTCGCTTCATCATATTGCGTGGGGGTCTCGCTATTCTGGGCCAACTAAACAAAGATGGTCTGACTTGTGGCCAGAATCACCACGCATGAGGCAGGCTAAGCTTTTTATCAAAGAGCCTGTGCCTAGGTTCTCAAAGAAACTTCTTCCTCTCAATAGAAGGGACATCAGAGACATTACTAGAATCCTGACGGGTTTCTGTCATCTTAACAAACACCTTCATACTATGGGCATCGTAGATGATGTAGGAAATGCAGAGACGTGGAAGAAACTGCCTCTCACATCTTTTTGGAATGCCCTGCTTTGACATCCCTCGGGCACCGTTACTTCGGTGAAGCAAAACTTATGGAAGCCAGCGTTAGTAATATTCTGGGTTTCTGGCGGGCCACAAACCTGCTAGAATAGAATAGGCTTCTGACCACTGGGCACACAATGGGCCCAACTAGGTGGCCTAAGTGTATAAGTGTATTTGGGAGTCAAGCCCCCTCCCCTTAAATGATGATGATGAACATAGCCAAATGGCTCACAATTTCTTTGAAATAAGATAAACCACCCCTACTTAAATTTTTATAAGAGCCAAATTCAACTTACTTACTTCACTTTCCAATATTTTTGTTCCAATATATGAGCAATAGCTACATAAATGAGCACTAACGGGCATTAAATGTTCAATTTCTTGAAAGTCCTGTTATAAGTAATTTAAATTTCTGGAGAAAAATCGTCATTATTACGAACTTCTGGAATGTCGCAATTATCACCAAATGAATCTACATCATTTATAATTCCAAATAATCTTGATTTTAATCTTAAGCGAGACTGAATTCTTAAATATTTTTTCAGATTCATATAATCGGCGAAGCGAAATTTGATATTGCCCTCCTGCAAGATGGCGATATTTTCCAAAGCTGCCTTCTATTGGATCTGTTTGAAAGTAGACGTATCTAACCAAACTCATAAATGTCTTAAAACCTTGATTTTCTAATCATCCTCTACCTTTGACGATAGGTTCCTGTAAAATGTCCCTTATTCGTTGCCCTCTGAGGATAGTTTTTACATTCATTATTTTCCACCAAGATAATATAATATTTATAAATTGGTCTGTGGATTTGGAATGCTCCACCACTACGAGAATCTTATTCTGTTATTGTTGTCACAATTAAATCTTGTATAGGGACAGCCGATATCAATTATTTCCGTAGTTCATTATCTTTAGGGAAACTAAACACTTTCACTTGGAAGCCATTTTACAACGAACTGTATTCACTTATAACACTCTTTTATAAACTTATTTACAAGTGAAAACACGTTCCAATTCTACGAGAACACATTACGAACACGTACTTCATATAATTTCCCACAAGAAATAGGTAATGTTTTTTAAATTGTTATATTTATAACTTGCCATACCCAATAGCGTGTACGCGCGCCATTCAAGACAACGATATAATTGTCTGTTAGCTCCAAGTCTTCAGTCGAGGTGAGCATGAAAAATGAAATTATTTCCGTAATGAAGACACCTACTTGAAGATATAGGAATTCTGAAAACATGGAGTAGGTGTGTTGGAAATATCTTAAAAAGTAAGATTCATGCTCGTCAAAATCATTAACATTTTCACTATATTGACCGATTTAGGTAGACATAAAAGATTAATTTGACAGAGACTTTCTACAATCTCAACACAGCTTTCCTCCGATTAATTGTACGAAATTTACATTCAACTAATGAAAGTAGAAATCAATAGAAATCTTTTCATATCTAATAACTCTTCAAATAATCTATTTAATGACCAGTCAGGTCCAGAAATCGATCTAGACCATTTTCGTCATGAGGTCTGTGTGTAACCCACTGTGGAGACGATTGCGCAGTTCCTATCGATCGTATAGATTTGAAAATTTGCAGATGGCTTTAAATTGGTGAAGATAGGAACTGTATTGTTTTTGGGTGCAGTAGCCGCGTTTCGAGTGATACTTCTGACATCCTTCTCAATTTTTTCAAATGGAATTGTGGTATTTTATTGAACCGTAAAAACAACCTCGTTTTTCGGGTTATAAATATATATCACACATATATTTAACCTGCATAAGTGTCCGAAATTCTCAATTTCAGATTCAAATGTTATGTCTTTATTATGTGCAAGAATCCTAGATTTCTCGATTCTGTGGTAAATTTTGATAGTTCTTGTGACAAAAAGTGTCAGTATAAAAGGAGGTTATATTATACAGGGTGTTTCAAAGAAATATGGCTCCGTTGCTAGGATAGGTAGAATACTAAAAAATAAGTGGGGTTTGCTCAGTAAAAAAATTTCGTAACGGCATCTGTATTCGAGATGCAGGGTGTTGGAAAAAAATTTTTAACACATTTTTTACGATTATCTCGAAACTACTGGCAACATTGTAATGAAATTTTGTATAAATATGTTTTGGAAGCTGACGCATCGCATGAATGTATTTTTATATCTGACTTTCATAGAGGGCGCTAATTACATAGTTCGTACCGAGTAGTTTTAAACATAGCTTTTTTGAGGTTAGATTTTCTGATTCAAATTTCAAATTTGGATCAAAACATGAAATATGAAATTTCAATCATGCAATTTCAATCCTTTGGACTACACAGTTTGGTCATATGTTAAGGAAAAGTCTATTCTACAGAGGTAAATTCACGTCAAGAGTTGCAAGACAGAATTGAACGTCACTTTAATGACCTCATAGTTGATCCTCAACCGCTTAGAAAATTAATGCATTCAGAAAATAGGATAGAATTGTGTATTCGTGAAAACGGAGACGTTTTTTACTTTATACCAGCATCAGTTATTACTTCATTATTTTCCAATCAAAATATTCTGAAAACGGTACACAGTATCGAGTTTTACCAGGAGTACTTTTTTGGTGTAAAATTGAATGATATTCAATTTCACCTAAATTTTGAATTAGAAAATCTAACCTCAAAAAAGTTATGTTTAAAACAACTCGGTACGAACCTTGTCATTTGCGCCCTCTTTGAGAGTCAGATATAAAAATACATTTATCCGATGTGTCAGCTTCCAAAACATATTCATTAAAAATTTCATCACAATGTTGCCAGTAGTTTTGAGATAATCGTAAAAAAAGTATTGAAAAAATTGGTTTTCAAGACCCTGTATCTTGAATACGGATGCCGTTACGAAAATTTTTTACCAAGCAAACCCCACTTATTTTTCAATTTTCTACCTATCCTAGCAACGGGCCCACCTTTTTTTGAAACACCCTGTATTGTAAATAATTGTGAAAGTTAACTCGATAGCGGTCTCATTATGAAACAGAGTTGTGAAATACATTATGTTGACCATTTCGATAAAATTTCAATATAACATATTCTAATTCAACATCTTTCGTTAGCGGTTTCTAAATAATTTCCAATAATTTTACTGTTCCTACAATCATTTACATTTGAACCGCAGGACTGTCCCAAAAATAATTTCAATAATATAGTGTTAATGTTTAGGGTTCCTTTGAGGAATGCTGCATAAACGAGAAAATAGATGAGAATTTTGTGACGTTAAAATTCCATTCCGACTACTGATGACCGTTTTTGTAGTTATAAATTTACGAATAATGATTATTTACATCATGGTCTGGATAATACGTATTGCATATAACTAAAATCTAATATGCTGTGGTTCCCGGTGGTGATCAAAAGCACAATCTCAGCTCCAAATGATCATTGTATCATTTGTATCCTTGAAATGATATATATTGTATTGTGTTGGGGATGTTTGCACACTGCGACCTAAAATATCTATTCTCCCTAAAGCCACAGTGTCTGTGTCTTTCTATACCAGGTATCTAGAGTTTTTTTTTTTTTAAATCACGAGGAGAGGAAATCTTGTATAAGATACCGGTCTTTCCGGGAGTGTCGGATTCCTACCGACTAAAACCTCTCCTCCTCGTCTCACCCTCTCACTGGAACCGCTTTCGCATTACTTCGGCGAGGGGGGCCGTCTGGGTTTCATCTTGGTGTTCGTCTCCGGTTTTCCTTTTCAAATTCTACAATCTATTTCTTTATTTTCTATTATGCGTCTGATTGCCCTCTATGAGCATTTGAACTCTCTCTCTCTCTCTCTCTCTCTCTCTCTCTCTCTCTCTCTCTCTCTCTCTCTCTCTCTCTCTCTCTCTCTCTCTCTCGACATAAGATTCCTCATCGTATTCCTAGTTGTGAATTTCATTCCCGTTGAATCGTAGAATTCTTCTCTAATATTTTCCCATCTAGGACATGAAAAGAGAGTGTGCTCCGCATCATCTTGTCTTCCACAATATGGGCATTCTTCGGATTCTACTCTCATGCGGTCGTATAGGTATATCCTGAAATATCCATGCCCGGAAATAGCTTGTGTAAGAAAATAGTCGACCTCGCCGTACGGCTTTCCAATCAATTCTTGAATATTTGGTATTAGTTTATGCGTCCACCTGCCATATTTGCCGTTGTTCCACTTATTTTGCCAACTGTGAATCAATTTTGCTCCAGCTGTGATTCCATCCACGCCACTATATTTGTCTTGTCTTTCTTGGATCAAGAGTTCTATTGGTGGAACTCCAGCTATCATGCCCGCTCCCTCTGCGAAATTGTCCTGTAGGCGCAGCAAATTCTTATCGACATCTTCCTTTGTATCCTCGTAAACTTAGCAACTAATTTCTGGATGCCAGGCAGGTACTGCGTACAACATTTGTGACTGGGCAACAATTAATAAAATTCTTCTTTTAGACGATCGAGGTCCACCGACATTTTGGCAAAAGCCTCGACAGAGCTGTCACTATCCTCTCAACTTTAATGGTAGTTTGGTTTGTATGTTCAGCAACGTGAGTTCGGTGACCAACCAGACTCCAAGATATTTGACAGCCTTTTTTGGTGGTACTATCACACCCTGCACTTCGAATTGGATTGGATCAATTTTTCGTTTTGTCGTTAGGAGGATAGCCTCCGCCTTCTCGGGTGCTAGTTTCAGCTTCTTTTGTTCCAACCAGTTTGAAACACATTGTAGTGCAATGTTTGCTGTATTCATCAGGATGTTTTCTCCTTCAGCAACCACTACCATTGCAATGTCGTCTGTAAACCATATAAGCGTAACCAGCAGGTAGTTATATCCTTAAAAGTCCGTCGTCCAGTATAATCCGTAGTGTTGAACCCAAGACTGGCCCTTGTGGCACCCGCTGGAGATTTCTCTGGTTTTAGAAACGTTTTCTGCTTCAAGGATTATGTGTCTATCAGCAAGGTATGACGCTATCACACTAATTAGGCTTTCGTCTATCTTCCTTCGTCTGAGTTCTTCGAGTATCAACTGCCAGCCGGCACTGTTGAAGGTGTTTTTAACATGTAGGGTTATGACTGCGCACAGCCTTCGGTGTGCACTGCTATACTCTGTCTCAGTTTTTGTCGCGAATTTCATCACCTCATTTATGGCATCCACCGTTTGTTTCCCTTCTCTAATTCCATACTGCATTGTTGATAGTCCCCCCGTACGAAGTAACTCTCCCTTCAATCTGATAAGAATTAGTTGCTCGTATAGTTTACCTACTACGTCGAGCAAGCATATCGGTCTATATGCTGCCGGGTTTTCAGCAAGTTTATCACCCTTCTTCAGCAGCAGCAGTGTTGCACGTTTCCATTCTATTGAAAATTTTGCTTGTCTCGCCAAGTCATTATAAACCGCCAGGACATACTCGGCTCTATTGGTCGCAAGTGTTTTAATTATTTCTGGTGGGACATATTCCGGTCCAGGGGCTTTATTTGGCTTTAGTTTATCACTTGCCATGAGCACTTCATCTATACTAAAATTTTTAAATATCACAGGCATCTGGAGTTGGCCGCTTATCTTATAAGGTAGGTCATTTTCGAACGAGACCGACACTTATTGATCAAACGGATACTGCCATCAGGTAACATGAGGAGGCAGGGAGAAAGGAGCCCATATGGTGGACAAGACCACCTGTCTTAAAGACGTTGGTTCTGGTTACTGGGCGGGAGGCTGGTGTTCTTTTGAAGAGCCCGTAATTCTAGCAGAAAGACATCTTTTTTCCTAGATCGTCTCTGAATAAGTGTTAGATGTTCATTAAAATGTAATATTGTCACTTATTAATCATTATGTAATAGAAAAATATGGTAATTGCCGAATACAAGACTGAAAGAAATTATTTTATCTACCTATTTACAATTCACATGAATTTTTACTTCTGAGAACATAATCGCTGTAATTAATCAGAATACGATAATTGAACAGAACTGCAAAGGTAATGGATTAATTAGAGAGTATAATTAGAATAAATTGATGGTCGCGTAAAAACACAACAAACAGTATCTGGCATTGAGTTTATAGACATAAATGAATTGCGGTTGGGCATGAAATAAAGTTTGTGAGTGAAAATCGTGCTATTAGAATAATTGTGGAATATGGAAGCAGTATACGTTTCAGTTACCTTATTCATCAGTGGATTAGTAAGTGCTAATGCTTTGGATCTACAGGCGCAAGGTTCCGTGGGGCTGTTTTTGAAGAAATTTTCTATGGTAAGTTAATTTCCAAAACCGGTCCTGGAATTAGATTGCAAATTAAATAGGTACCTACCTAATTTTGGCATATTTTCAGAATTTTCAGAAGACGAAGTAAACTCTCCAATTTAACAAAAGTAGAAAATAATCTTTTATTCACTTGTTTAACGGCATGTCAAAAATGTATAAACATCCCGACTTTATTAGCTGTGTATCGTTTCGTCCTAATTATTATTAGGAAGTACAACAATATGAAATTACTATAAAATAAAATATGTCTTAAGCAAATAATGCTATTGAATAACACAAATACATATTCCGATAATCAAGATGTTATCTTCAGTGCATCCAAAAAAAACATAAAAGATTAATTTTATAACAATCAGTGCAGTCACGGTAAAAGGATCGCCATTTAGTAATCAAATTGGCTTTAGATAGGCAGGTGATATTGCTGTCAGTTTCTAGAGGTTGTGATTGGTGGTGGTAGGGTGCAATCATACCATGGTGGATTTTCTTGGTTTATTGAAACACTTACACATGTAGATAAATGGTTTATAATTGACTAACGACTAACTAATATCTTAATTGATAATTGATAGGTAACTGATATATCACTGACTAATAATTCCCTATACTAATCTATAAAATCTTCTCCTTCTTGGAGATTACACCTCGTTGATAAGTCATTCCATAACATTCATTCATTTCGATGTTGACATGGAATGATGTATCATAATAATAATATGAACTTGCTGACAGAGCGGTATTGCACATGGTTGTTTACTTGCATATTATTTCAACCTCATTATATAACTTGATGATATAACATGTAAACAATTACAACAAATAGAGTATTGTTCAGAATTTACCTAATTTAGGAAGATAATCCCTCATTATTCCATTACAATTTAGAAGGTATGAATATCGAAATCATAGTATTATCATCACGCATATTGAATTCACGGTGAATTTATCAGTGCATATCCAGGTATCTCATGAATGGAATAAATAGATTCCTGTTAGATATCAATTGAGAATGAATTGAAAGTGGAGTCATTGCGGCGAAACGTTTTAAACCAGTATACTGATTCAAGAATACATGGAATATGTTTGTAATACCGAAATAAATATAAATCCCAGTTCTTGGAAGAAGGTCTTTATCTCGTCTCGTCTCGACAAGATAAGGAATTTTGTCTCGCAATCGAGACGACACGAGGCAGACCCTTTATCTCGTCTGGTTTCGCGGCATCACTAATCACGAAATAATACCGGTTTTGTGAATCAAATTGGATGATGTTTGTCATTGTTCATAAAAGAAAAGTAGGAAACCAATTTTGGGAGGATTTTGAAACATTTTCGTGATTTCTGGTGCTTCAGCTTATTACGTCCGTTGAAAAAGTACTGGGAATTTGCCTATTCTAATTCAGATATTAGACTTGTGAAGTACTCAAAATATGTCTTGAAATTGACGAATAACAACATACTCACTCACTCTTGTTTTTTCTCAGTATTGACGGTTATATCGAGGAATTGTAATAGAGATATCACCAATAATAGCAGTAGTGTTTTTTTTTCGTGGGTAGTTATTACTTTCCTAACTATTTCCTAAGTTTATTGTCTAGAATTTGAAAAAAAGGGACAGTTCTATAACAATATTGTCCTCCTACATCACACTTATTGGAAATTTATCGATTTTACAAGTTAAACTGGGAATAAGTTCTACCTACTTTGTCGTTCGATTTTCAAAAAGTGCAGATAGTGCTCGTGATTTGAAAAAACCTTATGAAAGTGGTTAGTGCTGGCAAATACTTTACTATTGAAAGTGCTCAATGATTAGTGTTCAAAGGCACTTTTTTGAGTGCTTAGTGCTCGCTAGCACTTTCATGCTTGGCACAGCTCTGCGTAATAATAATGACCCACTTGTTTGAATAAGCATCAACGTCCAACATATTTACCAAAGCACACATTTGAAGAATGTTTCATAATAATGAAAGTTTCGAATTAAAACTACTTATTGAGCTTCAGCTTCAATTTCATGGTTCTTGCTAAAATATAAAACCGAAATTTAGAAATAAAATTTCGAATCAATTTCTCCAACGCATTTTGATTTGATTTGAAAAAATCCAAAAAAACTATCACAATCGCATATAATGATTTGAATTTCTTTAAAATGCTCATTTGAATGATTTCTTGATTTCTTTTCTTTTGTTTCAACCATTCGAAGAAAGCATCTTCGGTAATTCTTTTATCCATCGATTGATTTTCACTAGAAACTAGTGTTCTGATGGAATTTCATTATCTTCAATTACACATTTTCTACACTAAATATCAGTTTATTGATTAATCTACATTAATCAATCTCCGTGGAATTAAAATTTTCTGAATGAATATGTTTCTTTGCCTGATTCATGGCAGTGAATATTTGCTTATTTAATTATTATTCTGATTAAATCATCAATTTTTTGATCATTCTATTTGAATTTCAATATTTCAGCTTTGAGGAAATATATAACAGGTATTTAACATTCTATTAATTTCTCCAAGACTTGTTGTGAAGCTGATAAATAATTCTGGAGTTTCGGCGTTTATTTACATTTTACTGTTCAATCTGATAATAATCAATCTGTGATCATTTAAATGTGTATTTGTTCTCTAATTTTTTCCTATTTGAGCTATTACATCGTCAATATTCGATATATGTCAGTATCCTCATCTCACAGTATCTTAACAGAATATAAACAACTTCAGTTACAAAAATCGTTAAATAATATTAAAAATAATTTGTAAAATAATGCCGTGTTGTGGAAAATACAAATCAAGAACTTAGATGAAATTTTCAAACTGGTTTGTACCAATATAAACATCCTGGGTTACTACGCATAAATGATTAGACTTTAGACTTCTTGGGTGTAGGTCCGATGTTCAACATCAACATCATCAGTAACATTGACTTTTGATTCACTTAAGCAGTCTTCAATATTTCGCATATCATGTTTTACCAGTACTATTACACTCCACAAAAGTTACACCTTATGTATAGCACGGTTATAAGAAATATAATGATGATATTCTTTGCAAACTCATTATATCATAATCTTAGTAATCTTCTCATTCGTTTTTAATTAGGCGTGAGAGCATATAATTGCCTAATTGACTTTGAACTGAACTCACAAATGGTAATATTAACATTGTACGAAGCTCAATCTATATAAATTGAAATTATTCACTCTCTCGCTAAAGATGTAATGGGTACGTCTGCCATAATACGAGGTATGGGTGCAACGATTTATTCTAAGAGTGTATACTCAAGAATAATAATACACAGGTTTGAATTAAATTCTAACAAATTCAACAAATATGGTCCAATATATCTAGCTATACGCCCAGCAAAACAATAATTATAGGTCAGACTGGATGCAATTCTAGCGTAAGCTTCCAAGAACACTTGTGAAATTTCAGACCTCATATTTTAATTCTTTAAGTCGCAAGTCATGTTAAGATGTACAATCACCATGGTTAAAACATAGGTATAATAATGGAGGCAAAATAATAACGTTTATTTTACAAATATTTTAGATTTTACAAATTTTAACATGTATGGTGTCCGAGAACAGTTTTGTAAAGATTAAGCTTTGAACCTACATGTACACTAATCAATTACTACAGTAAAAATGCAATAACACATTCTGAAGATGCCACTGCCACTGATAAAACAATGAAGAAGTTGCACAAAAAATGAAATGAACAACGAATATAGTGGATCTTTTTGAAAAATTGTCAATATACTGAGGAAATCCCCTAGTGCAGCGTTTTCCAAACTGGGAGGCGCGCCTACCTAGGGAGGCGCGGACTTGTCTAAAGGGAGCCGCGAAAATTAGTAACAGTGAACAATTTTCCAAATTACTGCTAAAGTTTTCCATGTAAAAAATGAGAATATATGAAAAAATACCAGACAAATGGATAAGTTTTTGAGAGGATATAAGCGAAAAACCACTAATAATGAAGATTCTGATGTTGGCACAAGTAGTGGGAATACAAGCCACAAGGAACAGGAAGGAAGAACTCCCAAGACAAGGAAATACGACTTGTCCTATTTATCGTTCGGATTTACTAATATTATTAACGATATTGTGGAAAAACCAATGTGTTTGTTGTGTTCAAAAGTTTTGGCTGCTGATAGTATGAGACCCGGCAAATTGAAACGGCACCTTGAAACTATTCATTCTGAATACGTTGGTAAGCCCCAAGAATTTTTTCAAAGAAAATTGGATGAGTTATCTAAAAACAAACAAAATTTCAAAAAAATTGTTCACATTCCATCAAATGCATTACTAGCATCATACCTAGAGTGTCGTACAGAATCGCGCAATGTAAAAAACACACAATAGCAGAAACCTTAGTTTTGCCAGCAGCTATTGATATGGTCAAAACAATGTTGGGCCAATATTATGCGAATCAGCTGCGACAAATACCGCTTGCTGATAATACAATTGGCAGAAGAATTGATGATATATCTGAAGATCTTTGTGACCAATTAGTTTCTCGAATGCGTACTTCGCCATACAAGTAGGTGAAGCTACTGATGTAGCTAAAGAAGCACATTTAATTGCATATGTTCGATATGTTGACGATACTAATATAATTGAAGATATCTTATTTTGCAAACCAATTCCTGACAGAGCCACATCCAATGAAATTTTCAAAATAATAGACAGATTTAATGAGAACGACATAATGTGGAATAATTGCTTTGGGCTCTGTACTGGCGGTGCACAATCAATGGCGGGACACAAAACTGGTCTTCAAACACTAGTTAAAATGAAAACACCTGAGGTTCTCTGGACGCACTGCATGCTCCACAGAGCAGCTCTCGTATCAAAAACTATAAGCGAGGAACTTAACAATGCTTTTGCAAATGTAACGAAAGTTATAAATTACATAAAAAACAGTCCATTAAAAGTAAGGTTGTTCGCAAAACTGTGTGGAGATATGCGAGCTAATTACACGTCACTTCTGTACTATTGTGAAGTGCGCTGGCTATCTCGTGCAAAAGTGATTCAAAGGGTACCTACTTGAACTCAAAGAAGAAATTGCTATGTTTCTCGAGGAAAATCATAATGAAGACGGCAATATGTTTAGGGATGATAATTTTATTGTTAAACTTACATATTTGGTTGACATTTTTGAAAAATTGAGTGTTCTTAATAAATCAATGCAACGACCGCAAATGCATTTGCTTATACAATAAGACAAAGTGAAAGCATTTATAAAAAAAATTGAAGCTATGGAAATCAAATTTGCAAAAAAATAAGATTGACATGTTTCCACGTTTAAATTTATGCGCCCGAGATAACATAGAAGCAAACAAAAATCTTTGTGGAACACTTGAATGGTTTGTTGCTTCAATTTTCGAATTATTTTGGTGATCTTGATTTTACAAAGTTTGCGTGGATACAGAATCGATTCATCGACGAAGAAGATGATGAATTTGGATTGACAAGTATTGAAAAAGAAAAATTGATTGAATTATCTTGTGATACTACATTAAAACATAAATTTCAGACTGTATCTCTGTTTCAATTCTGGTTGAATCTTCATATAGAATATAACACTTTGTCAAACAAAGCTTTGATACTGCTGCCGTTCGCAACATCATATTTATGCGAAACGGGATTTTCTGCCTTGGCTGCAATGAAATCCAAATATCGATTTCGTTTAGTTGTAGAAAAAGAGCTACGAGTAGCTATATCGTCACAAACACCAAGATTTGATAAACTTTGTGCTAATAGACAAGCACATCCATCTCATTAAAAACATCGTTTTCCATTAGTTTGTATGAATAAATTTTATAAGAGTAAAAATGTTGGTGTTTTTATTTTATGAATTCTTCTTGAGGGGGGGGGGGCGCCAAATGATTAAATATTTTTAAGGGAGGCGTAGTAACATCAAGTTTGGAAACCACTGCCCTAGTGTGTCGCCTACCATAACGTTTAATCATCATTTCTTCATCCGATGATACGGAAATTGCAAATATCATCGCTGACTATTTTGGTACTTTCTAAAAAGTCAATTGCCATAATTTTACAATTTTACTAACAATTTCCCTGTAAAAAATACAGAAATCGAGAATTATTTTCTTGGCGCTAAAGCGAAACCGTAAACTAGTTTTTACTTTGATGATGGCTACTTGATAGCTTAAAGGCTTCACAGCACTTTAACAGTGGTTTTAGTGGATAAGGGTAATTGTTTCATATTTATGGTATTATAGTATCCATAGGGTGAACTCTTTTATAGTTTAGGTATTACGTTCAGTGAAATATTCACTGAACGGTCAACGGTATTAGTATTTATATTTCTTAATATACATACCAGTCCAGATGTCCATTCTTTAATGATTTCTATATGCCTCGAAATGTGAATTCGATGCAAATACACGCGAAAACAGCACAAGATTAAACGACTTCGTCCGCGTCTCGACATTGCTTACCTAATTCTGACGTCACAAATCTCTTGACCAATTAGAGATCTTTTCGGTCATCTTATTTTATTCGATATTTCATATATAATAATATGAAGGAACCCTTATGGAGTTTTTTATTTATTATGAATATTATTTGATTATTCTACCGGCTAGCTTTTATCTTTTTAATTTGATTTTTATTTGGTATTAATGTTTGTTTCTATTTGGTTTATTAACTTTTTAACTTGAATTTTATCTATAGAATTATTTATATGGAATTAAACACAATGCTCTTTGAATTTCACAATATTTAATTTCTATGACTCTTTTTTTATCTCGGGTAAATAAATTTTATGTTTCACAAGATCTATGATATAACCTAAAAATCACTTTTACAACTAATATTTGTTTATACTGTTATAATCAACAATCTTCCTTTTGCTTTACAGATAATACAATGATGTTGAAATTATAAACAAACTTACGTTTAGTTAATATCCAATAGTGTGTTTAATAATGTTGGCAATGTTCAATTTACTTCTATTTAATTTCGTTGATTCACTTTAACACAATACTCTGCTATATCACGATAATCACAGGTAACTAATTTTGGTTACTTCTTCTTGAGAATCAGGAATTGTTGAAAATTCTTTGTTTTATTCTTTTAGATAAGACATAAAACTTTTCGATGCTTTATTGGAATTATATCGAAGAATGGTAATCGTTGGATACTTCTTATAAATTGGAGGTTATTACAACCTTTTACTTTGTTCAGACACTTGGAACACTTCTTGACTTTTAATAATTATTTACTAACTTCGGTTACTTGGAACTTATCGAAGTTTGGAACATTTGAGTTCACCGATGTTTATTTTGATAAACTTAGGTTAGAAATTTGTGAGTTGCCAGAGAAGCACAGTCTCTGCTTAGATATTAGTGCAAACTGACTTGGCTTGTCTTTCAGATCCTTTTATAGGCCTCCAAAACCGACGCTACTTGATGTCATTTTCCACCTATCAGATGCTTTCTTTTCATATCAAGCATGCCAAGTTAATTGTTGTGAACTGACAGAAGTATCTGATTGTTACCAGCCTGACACTAGGAATTCGTCTCGACCAATCAGAATTTAGCATTCTATAATTTTTGAATTATTGAAGATTTTCAACTTATTTTAATTGATAGTGATTCCTTCTTTTTAAATTAATATTGCCTACATTTTTCCACACACTTTGGTATAAGATCACCTATGATTGGGTTATTATTCATATGATTATTCCCATATTTATGGTTTTCTTGACAGTTACTTATTCTTAAATCTAATACATACTATATTATATCAATAACATTCTTTTAACATTACATAACTCAAATTTACTAATTCTAACTTATATCTATAACATTCTTCAATGTTTTGTACTATCTCATGATAGTTTTGTAATCACTTTAATTATGATTTCTGCCTTCGTTACACAGTACGTTTCTTCACTTTCACTGAAGTTCTTGTTTAACACTTCTTATTCTATTATATTGTTGCTTATTATGTTTTACATTGTTAATTTTAATTTCCTAACTATTATTTAGCTTTTACTATTGTTTTTAATTCCATATAATATCTTTTTATTGATCTTTTCTGATTTTCAAAGTTCGGTAAGTTATTATTTTTAAATTTTTATTGTTTATGAAATGAAATCATAACAATAAATATACTTTTAGAGTATTTTTCTAACATTGAATACATTTGCAACAAAAGAAAATTGTATGCTATTTTCTCTGTTAATTTTTTGTTATTAAGTGTGAATTTGTGTTGAATTCGAATGTGACTACAGAAAAAAATATTGGGTATATACCATTAGTCTAAGCTATACCCAAGGTTTGACCATTCATCTCTCATTATTCTTCATAATTGAATTCATTAAGCACCATCTTATGGGACAATCATGTGAGCTCCATTACGAAAACCAATTCACAATTCTTTTCCGTGCCGAGATCTACTCCCCAGCTGCGTCTCTTAACCTAAAAAACACAGATTGCACCTGTCTTGTTCACATCTTGTTCACTGTCACTGTTCACATGTTTGGAGTTCGGTTGATTGCTGATGTCAGACTCTTCTATAGATATTTCCATGGCTGGTGCTCATCAGCAATCTTCATAGTTCTTTCAGTGTTCCCAGGTAGGCAGTGTAGACGAGCTCAAGCTGGTCACTCTTTCGTTGTCAGAAGGGAGACCTGCTGAACATATTTCTACCACACTATATCGAACAGCGAAGTTGTGAAACTCTTCGCCAAGTGAGATTACTCCTGATGCCTATAGCCTCCAAACTTTTAAGAAAAAATCCAATGCCTATCTCCTTCCTCAACATGTTATTGTTGGCTCACACGATGTTTTATGGACATTATTTCTTTCCGTGTAGTCAAAATATAAAAAACCACATTGTGATATTCTCAAAGATGTCAACCGATAACTCTACTCTTTGAGAATTTCACAGTGTGGTGAATATTTTAATGGCATTAATTAGAAATTGAATGTTACAAGTTTTTGTGTGAATAAGAGTTTAATTCCCCAACTTTAGAAAGTTTTAAAATGATTTTGCACGACGTAAATGTCAAAACCATAGATATATGAGTATACAATAAATAACTGATATTTCATTTTTAGGAAGATTTCATTGCAGAAAATGGTTACCCAATCGAAGTTCATGTGAATGTTGAAACAGAAGACGGCTATTTATTAGATTTACATAGAATACCACATGGAAAATTGAATAGTAGTATGGCAAATAAACCTGCTGTTCTTTTAATGCATGGATTGATGGCATCAGCTGAGAATTGGGTAGTGACCGGACCCAACGAAGCTTTAGCCTTTCAATTAGCAGACGAAGGTTTTGACGTATGGATGGGTAATGCTAGAGGCACATCCCACTCTCGGAAACATACCGTTTTGGATCCAAATACAGACAATGAATTCTGGCAATTCAGGTAGCTACATTATTGCGTGATTATACAACTAAAAATCTAAGTCATTCCTTCGGCTGATATAATATTTCGTTCCATTATATATTTTAATGTTTGCAGATGATTCGTCAATAGTTACTTCAGCACGGACTTTTGAGGAGCTGAGCGTTATCAAAAACACTGTGGCTGCTCAGTTTCACACTTGGTGTAAGGCGAATAGTCTTATACTAAATAGTGAAAAAAACGTAATTGTGAACTTCTCATTTTGTTCAAACTATGAGAGATGAGATTTGTGATTTTCATATAAATAATGTCACCTTGAAGCCACAAAAGTGTTCTATAGGCTTATATTAAGATCATAAAGTCTCATGGTGTGAACAGGTTTAGCAGGTCTGCAGAAAAATTAATGAAAGCTTTTATTTTGAGATTAAACTGGTTTTTACCTGATGGAAATCCATTATGTTACGAATGAATACTACACTGAATAATACACTATAGAAGAATTCCAAAATAAAATGTATTATGAAAATGAAAGAAAACACGACATATTCCCCCACACATTTAGTCGAGGAAATGATGCATTCCACCCGCCAAAACTGGCGCAGTTGGATGGATTGAAATGGGGTCTTCTGCATTCGATTCAGAAAGTAATTTAGAAATTTTGTGCCGGATTTGTTTTCTGCGGAAAAAAATTATTGCATTTCTACAGCCTAAAAATGCATTTTTTGAGGTGAATAAAAAACGGACTCGAATTGGTTTGTCGGGCGTTTTTGGGGTCGCTGATTACGATATGATCTTCAAAAAATTTCCTGAGGTCCACTTGGAGCATCCCCGGGTATACGGGGGTCCTGACACTAACACTAACCTAATTTCATCAAAAATTATTTTTTAATGCTTGTTTACTGTTCGAGTGAGGATATACAGGTTGCTAATGATGATTGCGACATGAAAAAACTTTCCTACAATACCTGGGGATACCCGGAGACCGGATATCTACGTCATCCTCTAGAAAATTATTAATTATTCTTGATAATATGTAACAAATTCTGGAACTCGGGGGTTTTCGGAGTCGCCGATTACGATCAGCGACTCCGAAAACCCCCGAAAGCCAGAATTTGTTGCATATTATGAAGAAAAATTAACGAATTTCTAGAAGATGACGTAGATATGCAGGGCCCCAGAGACCCGGAAACACCCCCAGGTAATTTGTGGAACTTTTTGAATGTCATAATCGTGATCCGCGCCTTCGAAAACCCCGGAGAGCCAGAATTTGTTGCATATTATGAAGAAAAATTAACGAATTTCTAGAAGATGACATAGATACGCAGGGCTCCAGAGACCCAGAAATACCCCCAGGTAATTTGTAGAACATTATGAGTGTCATAATCGTGATCGGCGACTTTGAAAACCCCGAGAACCAGAATTTGTTATGAAGAAAAATTAACAAATTCCTAAAAGATGACGTAGATTTTCGGTCTCCGGGTACCACCAGGTTTTGCAGGAAAGTTTTTGTGTGTCGTGATGATGATTGCGACCTTTATATTCTCTCTCGAACAGTTGAAAAGCATTAAAAAATAATTTTTAATGAAATTCATCCATATCCAGGGCGTCAGGACCGCCTTATACCTTGGGGATGGTCCAAGGGAACCTCAGGTAATTTTTTGGACGTCATATTCGAAAACCCCCGAGAAACCAATTCGAGTTCGTTTGACGCATTATATCCACCGAGAAATTAATTTGTTTATTCACATCAAAAAGGGCACTTAGAAAAATGCATTTTTTGGCTGTAGAAATGCAATAAATTTTTTCCGTAAAAACAAACCCGGCGCAAAATTTCTAAATTACTTTCTGAATCAAATGCAGAAAAGCGCATCTCAATCCATTCAACTGCGCCTGTTTTGGAAGTTTCGCCTTTTTTAGTGCTTTATTTCCTCAACTAATTCGCTTCTTCCGATGCTATTACTAGCTATATATACCTACATAAAGAGAAATTGACCAAGGGGGCTGACTTAATGATAGGGAATTCAGATTGTTCACCCTAAAGGATTAAAATCTAGTAATTAGTTTGCGACAGGTTGTTTATGTGGGATGATATTAAGAAGCGGAGAGTATGAAAAATCTACACCATTATTGCTAGAAGATTAGCGTGCTTATATTTATTAAATTCTGAGTATTCTAGATCTAGAAGTCAATAATTTACCATAAAATTGTGGTTAAATTGGTGGACGGTCTTTAATAAATTTTCCGATTTATTAAGATTTAGAGGGAAATTTTCTCTAATAACAATAATATATTCCTCCTTTTTCAACATATCAACTATCAGGTTGGGGTCGAAATTATTGTTAATTGATATATGTTTTATAATATTGATATAATAAAACAATTACTACATTTCGACCATTCTAGCTTGGCCTCTGAGATGCGCGGAAGAAAGAGTTAAAGAGCCACTGTGCAACAGAGACAGAGAATGGCAAATTCCTCGAATTTATAGTCCGTGTAACAATTATTCACAATTTGTTTAATTCCCCTATATAATTATAAACCTTTCAAAGTGATACCTGCACACATGGCTACTAAGGTTAATTATGTTGAGATTGTATTACGTGGAATTTAACAGGGTGAACAAAGTGGAATCTCCTAAATCTAGTTTTTTAAGTTTTCTTGTGGAGGAAAACGGTGTTGGGCTTCTAGAAAGTGGTTTGAAAAATTTGAATTATTTTTATTTAATTCAAGTTACTTGAAATTTTCTTTTATTCTTATAATTCCAAACACATTTACATAGAAAATTTACAATCGAAATTAGGTTTTATTATTTTCAACAATTATGTTTTGAGCACCATCTTCCTTTAATTCCTCTATTTTAGTCAAATCGGTCTCTTCTACGTCATCATCACTTTCTGTATCAGTAGCATTATCGTTTTGGCCCAACCTGATAATAATCTCTTCTACAATAGTATCTATTGTTGGGTCCTTTAAAATATATTCTTTCCCAAACCGTTTTGCTCGCTCACACCGAGATTTTCATTTGTCGACAGAGAATTCTTAAAGAAAGTCATCACAATATTGAATTACTTGGTTAAAATTAAAATTCACGTTTTTTTCTGGCGACATATTCTTTCATTTCAGCCCAAAGCAACTCGATGAGATTCAGATCTGGCAGTGCCAATACGTCGTGATCTTTTGCATTAAAAGTGTGTCTATTTCATATCTTTTGTACCTTGGTTCTTGAGTTTTTATTAGGTTGTAATTCGTCAAATATTCGCAACACGTTCTTGGACCTATAAAAGAATGGTTATTCTCAAAATCTGCCCAAAACAAATGCTTTAGTATCGATACAACACAGAAAATTAAGAACTTTTCAAAACGCGCAAAATATTACAAGAATTAAATTTTCTCTACGGACTGCACTTTGCCGAAGTAAACACTACGAATACACCGCTTAAACTGAGCTCTCCAGCCTTAGGCTACTCCGCCTCCAAAACTCAGAGGCCAAGCTAGAATGGTCGAGCTGTACTTTGTTTTTTATCACTGAAACGACAAACAAAAAGTTAATATATATGGTTCAATCAACTCTGTATTCACCGATATGTTACCCCAAAATACATTTATCTGAAATTAATATCAAGATCCGGAAAAAGTTCTGAAAGCAGCCAAGACCATGAAGCTGAAAGAAGAAAACAGTGGGCTTTATCGGAAACGCTAGGTTATAACTGTTTTATTATATCAATATGATAGATTATAACAAAATAACTACTTCCACTATTGATTTTTTGTTTTATAATATTTAACTCTTTTTGAGAAGGTTTTGCGAAAAATTGAACATTCATGCCTGTATTCATCTTTGTGATTGTTAATTGATGCAATAATTGTTGTTTTCTATTTCGAGAGTGAATTTAATTTTAGGATGGATTTTGTTGATGAATTTAACAAATGAATCTAACTGGGTTTGTTTCCGTGAAACACACTAATATATCGTCTACATATCTCGTCCAATAGAAAAATTTGCTACTAAGGACATGTTTAAGGATGACCTATTCTATATGATTCATGTAAAATTCAGCTAAAATAGGACTAAGTGGTAAATTCATGGCAAGACAATCCGATGTGCTGAAAATTTTGTTGTTGAAAGAAAAATAATTTTGATTTACACATACTGTAAATTCTTCTAACATTTCATTTATAATTAATGGACAAATGTTAAGTTTTCCAAGTCCTTGTTTGATTTTATTGAAAACTTCTAAAGGTGGGATGCTAGTTTTTTTTACGTTAATTAATTTTTCCTATTAGTTCTAAAGAATTTTTGAAACTGAAATTTGGTTTGAATTGAAAATATTCATTCAATATTTTAGTTTTAGTTTATTAGTTTAGTTTAGTTTAGCTATTTTGAAACACGGTGCATAGACATAATGATACGACAGGACGTATTGAAAAATATTCTTTGTGCAACTTAATCAATGAATATAATTTAGGAGTCTTGGGTTCATCACCGCAAGGTCAAATGAGCTAGAAATGTGTTCAGAATGATGGTGTTCAGAATGATGGTTTTTACACGTCCCTGAAATTTTTTAGTTTCTGCTTAAAAATTCCATTGTTTCTTGAATGTAGGAATCTTTCTTATTGGCATTTACCGTACTCCCTTTGTCAGGTCCAGTGAACGGATTTTATATTTGAACCGGATTTGATTAAGTCAGAAATTTAATATTTTATACTATTGTTTTGTTACTCTTTCGATGGTGAAGATTCTACAACAAAACAATAGCATAAAATATAAAATTCCTGACACGAAAATGTGTTTGTTCTTTATTCAATACATTGTTTTGGTGCCGCCACCTGACGGCAGTATGTTTGAATCAATGCGTTGTATTGATGACTAATTCATTGAGTGGGAGATCTACCTTCTGATAGACGGCGCTTGGATCGTTTGGTGCTTTAGCATTTACAAATGGGATTTTCTATACCTCTGGCATAGATGGTCGAATAGTGTCTGCATTCTCGTAACGTTCCACTCATGAGCTTATGAGAAAAGCGAAACAGCTGTCTGGGACTAACGAACATGGTGTTACTAACACGAAAATGTGTATGTTATTCATTCAATGCATTGTTTCCAAATCAAAAATTGAATAGAATCAGCCATTACGTGATGAAAATTCTAAACTTAAATATAATAACTAAAAGCGTGAAGTGTGTGAAAAGCGAACTTTTAATAGTTATTTTATTTAAGTTTCCAAATCAACTTCGAATTATAAAATTTCCAAAAGAAGCCCAACAGAGACGCTTTTCTGTATTGCATTATTAACGGAGAAAGAATTGATCAAAAGCGGCTGTTATGTTATTTGAGTTTTAAGTCTTTATTCTGAGGGGCGTGCAGAATATTTGAGACAATGGCGGATAAAAAGGGACATCTGGCTGGAAAAAGGGGTGTCAATTATTAGCAACACTAAAAATGGTCTATGTGTAATACGTTTTATGCATACATGTTCCAATTTTATAAAACATAAGAATACTTAGCAAGGTTTATTTTGTTGAAGTATGTACTTGAAACAGGGCGGCAGTATCTTAACTAATATACGGGAGGCTAGGTCATAGCGATGGACCTGCTGTCAACACTTCATACAAATAACCATTGACAGCTTGGCATATGACGAACTTCTATCAATGAAATGCAATAAGTTTTTCAAATTATATTGTTAACACCTCTTTGTTTTAAGAATTTTCATGTGACCTTATTTCGCTGTTATCGATAATGTAAAAGGTAGAGGGTTGTTAACGTAATTTTGCTGTATAAAATATTTGAAAACTTGATAATTATGTTCGACTTGATAGTTTCCGAATGAGTGGTTATTCGGCTCTTGATTAAAATTGGCTCACTAACATTATCTTTTCACAGTTGGCATGAAATCGGAAAGTACGATTTACCAGCTATGATTGACTATATTTTGGAAGAAACAAAACAAGAGAAGCTTTTTTATATAGGTCATTCCCAAGGGACAACGACATTTTTCGTGATGGCATCTGAAAGACCAGAATACAATAATAATATTATTTTGATGGTAGCACTAGCACCTATAGTTTATTGTGCTCACATGCCAAACCCAGCTTTGAGATTATTTTCATTGTTCGGAGGCAGCACCAATGTAAGTTGATATAATTTATTGATATTACTGATACCACTTAATGTTTTGATAAAATGTTGATGATATAGAAATAATGTTTCTATTACATCAACATATCGTCAAAACAGTAAGAATCACGAGTAGATAATAGTCAAGCGCCATGCCTCCCACCACTTAATAATATATAGTTTCGAAATTGGGAAGCAAAATGCATTTCTGAACATTGCTAGATAGAGTAAGTTTTTTCTCTGTTGCCAAACCCATACGTATATTGACTTTATACATCAATTCAAAATTCAGTACTCTCTGGTGACACCGATGAACTCGATGATGCATAATGTGTGGCACTGTGAACATAGATTAGATATTATATATAGGAGACTGTGAATTACATTCTCAGTGGGACATCTGCTTTTAGGAGGTTTGCCAAACATTTTCGAATGTGGTAGTTACTGACAGTACTAAAGGGCTTACAGTCTTATGGCGACAAAAGAGTGCTACAAGGCACTGTTCCGTCGCTGTGGTTACTGCTTGTGGATGTGCTGCTGGCTCTCCTCTAAGAATGGGATGTCGACATACAAGCATAATGCGGATCATCTAGTAATTGGGATCAAAAGCAAATGTGAAGAAGGGATCTCTCTCACTCTGCAAGAGATATTAGACATGGTACTAGGCTGGTGGGAGAGGGAACAAATGTCTATTAACCCTTCACTACGAAAAGGACATTGGACAACTTAAGACAAGTTAAGAAAGTAACACTTGCGGAAAAGAATGAATATTTGAGGATAAGCCTAAATAAAAAACTGTCATGGAACTCCCATTTGGAAAATACAATCCACAAGAAAGTCTCTATGGATATGTAGGCGCAATTGTGGATAGTCTTGGGCGTTTCCTCAAATGATTGATTATACTGTGTGTACGTCAGATCAACTGAGCTATGCCAAGTTATGGTGCCCTAGATTGGTGATCGAAAGCATTACAGCTCACTAGCTACCAACGGCTGCTATACAAAAGTTACTTGACTTATATCTATGGTTTCGGCGTTTACGTAGTGTAAATTCATAATACTTCAGAAGATGGAGAATAAAACTCAAATTTTACACAAAACTTTTAACATTTAATTTAAAAATGCTGACAAATTGTTTCACCACACTGTGGCATTATCAAAGCGAGGAGTTATCAACTAAAGCTAAATCTAAAAGTATGTCCTTAAATATCAGGGATCAGAATGTGGTGCAAATTGAGGGATGGGGGTGGATAATGGTGGGAGTGTGTTTACAAAATTGTTAACAAGCGGTGAATTATATGTGTCGATTTGATCATTTAATATTACATTATTATTGTTTTTTGCGTGTTTCAAAATTTCTATGGATTCTAATATATTAAGTTTATGTCCTTTTTCCTGAATATGTAGAATATCAGGATTAAGGGTGAAATTGTGGTTATGTTCTAACAGGTGATTAGCGTAATTAGAGTCTTCTTTTTTGAGCCTGTAACTTCTCAAATGTTCATTGAACCTTACGCTGAAACTGCGTCCAGTTTGTCCTATGTACAAAGCACTACAGTCATCACATCTCAGTCTGTAAACTCCAGATTTCTTTAAGTTATCTTTTTTAGATTTCGAGTTATTAATATACGAGCATAGGTTATTTGTTGTTTTAAAGGCGACGTTTTTATTCTGTTTTTTAAGGAATTGAGATATTTTTAGTGAATGTTTACCTAAATATGTTAGACATGTGAAATTTGATTTTGTATTATTATTAATTTGCGGATAAATTATGCTTAAGGCTTTTTTATTGAGTTTATTTTGGAGTATTTTATTAATTATCTTGACATTATAACCGTTATTTTTGGCAATATCTACGATTCTGTTTAATTCTAAATGGAAATTATCTTTACTTAATGGGACATTAATTAATCTATGTATCATACAATTATATGCTGCTAGCTTATGTGATTGTGGATGTAAAGAAGTGTTGTGTATTGTGGTATCTGTGTGGGTGGGCTTGTGATAAATAGCGAAAGAAAAGTAATTATTTGTGTGTGAAATTGTCAGATCTAAAAAGTTTAAGGACTTGTTGTTTTCCATCTCTAATGTGAATTCTATATTTGGGTGTAAGTTGTTGATATAGGTGAGAAAAGAATTTATTTGACGGTTACTGCCTGTATAGCAAGCGATTACGTCGTCAACATAGCGATACCAATATACAAACATGTGCTGAAAATTGGAATTTAAAATCTTAGTTTCCAAGTAATTCATAAATATTTCTGCTAGCAACGGAGATAATGGCGAACCCATGGGGAGTCCGGTGTTCTGTTTGTAATATTTATCGTTAATTGTGAAATAATTTTGGTCTATGCAAAGTGAGATTAAACTTAATATTTCCTGTGTTATTGCCGGTAAAGTATTATTGCGGATTAAAAGATCTTCAATTAGAGTGATGGTCAATTGTGTGGGAATACTTGGAAAAAGGTTCTTGACATCAAAAGATACAAGTTTTGTCTTTAGTTCTACATCTTTTATTTTTTCTATTAACTGGAAAGAGTTTTTTATACTGTATTTAGGTTTAAAGTTTGTATATGTTGATATTATGTTGACTAACTTTTTCGCTATTTTTTGACAGGGTGCATTGATATATGAACAGACGGGTCTTATGGGAGTATCGGCTTTGTGAATTTTTAATAAACCATAAAGAGAAGGTGGTTGAGGATTCATGTTCATTAAACGAGGCTTCTCATATTCAGTCAAAATATATTGGATATTTTTGAGAGAATTTTTAATATTTGCCTGGAATTTCATTGTAGGGTCTGATTTTAGTTCTATAAATTTTGTTGGATCTAAAAATTGATCAATTTTTTCTAAATATGTAGGTTTATCTATTGCAATTATTGTATTACCTTTGTCGGCTTTAGTGAACACGATATTATTTTTAATTGTCTTTTCATTAAGTATTTTAGCAATTTTAATTTCTGGATTTACGAATTTGCTAGAAGTTAATTTAGTAGAATTTATCAGTATATCGCTTGCATTATATTTAATTTTTGTTTCTGACTGTTTGAGTGCAACTTCTGTTTCAACAGTAAGGTTTTCAAAGTGTTTATTATTGGGTTTAAATGGGATATTATATTTAAAGCCTTTGTTAAGTAAATTGATTTCTGACACACTGAAAGTTACTTCTGATAAGTTTACAAATCTACTGTGATAATTGAATTTTTGCTCATCTGCTAGAGAAGTGTTCGGTTTTTTATTATTTGTGAAATTAGCTTCTTTGTTAGTTTTGTTTTGGATTAAACTGTTTAACTTTTTCTTCTGTTTCAAGAATTTATTATGTACTATTGATGAGATTTTTTCGCGAATATTATGACTGTAGTGCTTTGTACATAGGACAAACTGGACGCAGTTTCAGCGTAAGGTTCAATGAACATTTGAGAAGTTACAGGCTCAAAAAAGAAGACTCTAATTACGCAAATCACCTGTTAGAACATAACCACAATTTCACCCTTAATCCTGATATTCTACATATTCAGGAAAAAGGACATAAACTTAATATATTAGAATCCATAGAAATTTTGAAACACGCAAAAAACAATAATAATGTAATATTAAATGATCAAATCGACACATATAATTCACCGCTTGTTAACAATTTTGTAAACACACTCCCACCATTATCCACCCCCATCCCTCAATTTGCACCACATTCTGATCCCTGATATTTAAGGACATACTTTTAGATTTAGCTTTAGTTGATAACTCCTCGCTTTGATAATGCCACAGTGTGGTGAAACAATTTGTCAGCATTTTTAAATTAAATGTTAAAAGTTTTGTGTAAAATTTGAGTTTTATTCTCCAACTTCTGAAGTTACTTGACTTATTTCCTCCACATCTGGCTTCCGAAAGTAACCACTGCCAGGCCACAAGCAGATATTGTGGAGTGGAATAGGCTGCTGGAAGACCTAGAAAGTCACTGTATCATAGGGGTGATCTCAGATATCTTACTCACAGCTAACAACGTCAACATCTCCCCAAAAAGATATTAATGGTTTCGTAATAACACCGACCTACTCAGGGCGGACATCTGTTGGTAGCACTAGCACCTATAGTGTATTGTTATCACATGCCAAACCGAGCTTCGAGATTATTTTCATTGTTCGGACACCAATGTAAGTTGATATAATTTATTGATATTACTAATACCACTTACTGTTTTGATAACATTTTGATGATATAGAAATAATGTTTCTATATCATCAACATATTTTCAAAACAGTAAGAATCACGAGTAGATGATAGTCAAGCGCCATGCCTCCCACCACTCAATAATATATAGTTTCGAATCGGGAAGCAAAACGCACTACTGCAATGAATTCGCTCGCCGCTAGGAGCTTATATCAACTATATGGATGGGAGGCATCGCGCATGCCTATTAGTCACTCGCTAAGAATCATATCGATCCAGAGATGGTATGAACGCAAGGTGCTATGCTATAGCCTAAGAGCTCGTGTCCCCTTTTTCTTTACACGTTTGATTCACTCGAAAATGTTACATGGTGGTACCTTTAGGATAGATAAATAGGTAATTGAAAGTTTGCCCAACTTTTTGTTGTACAGGGGGTACTGCGCATAGGGCAATTTTTTTTTTACTTTTGCCGATTACTAAACATTAAGGATTCTTAAATATATGTAATTAAATGCTATTAAATTTTCAGCGTGAATCAAACACGAATATTAGGTATAGAAATTATTTTTAAATACCAATATACTCCAAAGTTGTATTTTAAATAGTTTTTATACCTAAGATGCGTGTTTGATTCACTCTGAAAATTGAATAGGATTTTAATTACATATTTTTAAGAATTCTTGCAAAATGCCAGACACTTTTGTCAATGTTTGATAGTTGGCAAAAGTTAAACAAAAATTTGTTCTATGCGCAGTATCTCCTGTACAACAAAAAGTCAGGTAATGCCTTATTTACCTATCCTAACTGTACCACCATGAAAAATTCTTAAGTGAATCAAAGTGCTACGTTCGAAAGCATTTTTTCCGCACGAATGAAAAATTATTATTTGGAACAGAAGATCATCTTGGAGTTTATGTTCACTGGACAATATCTCAAGAAGTCAATGTCTCTAGTTTTGGAACCGCACAAGTTTTATCATTTTCGTAAAAAGTATGTTACCATACCTACCTATTTGAACCATGCGAATAACCGTTTATTACGAGTTAGAAATTCAATACGGATTGCTTAGGTGCAGGTGGTTGTTTTGGGAACACATGTGATAATTTTTGTTTACAGATTATAATATAATATGAACTAAGTACCTAAGTTTTGTTATTCAACTTCGAGCGGGATATAGAATGATATAAACCAATTAAAATGGACTGTTATCAATCGATAACTGATTTTCCTTTTTAGCATAATAGTTTACGGGCACTTCTGTGGACGAAAATAGTAGAGTATAAGAGCAAAAATATATTGAAAATGATTTAGAAAGAATTAGTGAAAATCCGGTACATTTTTTTTGCCCTATTACAAAACTAGCCTTATACTACTTATAGTGAGTGAAGTAAAAGGGCTTCTACATTATCTTGAGTAGTCCAGTCTCCGCTACTACTTTCATCGTCTTCACAGTTTTAGTGCTAGAATCTTATCAGCAATGACCGACAATACCATTTTTGGAGATTCATGTTTCCTCGAGATATTTTAGGTTAGAAATAATTTCACTTCAATAAAGATGTACGAAAATTTTGTTATACTACATACACTTACACATTTCTCCGATTTAACCGATGAGCACCATATTAAAATTATCGATACACTTACTCTCCGGTAACTATCTATATCCAATCTGACTAAAAAAGTAAAAATCACAATAATGTCATAATTGTCATTAGTTTGTCGTTAGGTTATCTTTCTACCCCTCTCTTCTTGTTTGACACTTGGAAGTTTGACTTCACTGTGGCGTCCCGTGGAAAGTTTCACTTAAAACATGGATAAATTACTAAATCCAGAAAGATTTGATGCAGACCCAAATAAATCTCATGCTGACCAAGAACTGGCTAACAACTTTTTCTTTTATTTCTTGCTCAATGAATGTATAAGTTGTAACCAAAACCCCTTACATCACATGTACCTAAGTCATTCTACTAATTAAAGTAGCCATAACACACCAAAATATACATACGGGATGCATTCATAAACGGATTAGATTGACAATAAATTCGACAACGACTTTTAGAAAATAACATAAGTTCACTTGATGAAGCTGAAACCCAGCACAAAAACATTCTGAACCTTATACAGCATCACCAAATTTTGTTTGTGGAAGACAGGATTATTGATAAACAATAAGAACTATTGATGATCAATCAGCATCTTAAGCAACTGCAAGTATAACGATATTTTTGTGGTAACAAACGACATCCTAGAAGTATTCGAAGTTGGCTTCTATGACTGAACCGACGAATCTCTTGGCAGCTGCACCACAAATAAAATATTTAACCGTCCTTAACGAAGATTATAATCTGTTAGTCTTGCATATGCTCTCATTGATACCGGACGCTCAGAAACATACATAAATGAAGATTTTGTTCGTAATCAGCATATTTATAATCATCCAAGTAAAGGTCAAATCAAAATGGCATCTACCAATTTATATCCGAATATAAAACGACACTGCTTTTTAAATAATGAACTTCTGAGTCACAAGTATAAGAATTTGATTTTGCCAAAACTGTGTGCTGATTTAATCATTGGACATGACGTACTATCACAGCACTCAAGATTGGTCTCGACTTTGGTGTTTCAAGAACACCTTTAGCAATATGTAACAGTAACAAAACTAGAACCTAGATTCGAATGGTATTCATTACCTAATAAGATTGTAGGTATTTGTTTATTGTGAAATGTATAGTTAAGAATAAATTATAAATATTATTATTATCTTACTGATGTCAATACATTCAAGGGTACAGTCAATCTAAATTATTTATCCTTCACATTCCTGAATTATTGAACTTCAATAGGCAGGAAGGATATGGCAATAGAACGTTATTGAGTTCATGTGATAACCACTCGAACCACTAATAGTTAATATTTGACAAAATAAGTATTACAAAGAACTTGTATGTTAGACAGTTACATTTTCTTAAACCACAATTAGCCAGGCATCCTAAGACAAATCACAGATTCGGTGTCTTAAGATTCAGTAATTTCTTCATAGTATCTTTGGTGTTGAGGTTTCATTTCCCTCAACATTTCAATTGAATATTTTAATGACATCTTTGTTTTTTATTTGAGCACTGTTAGAGTTAACATATTGTCACTCTGCAGAGAGAATTGAAAGAAGATTTTGAACTTTTGGACGATTATAAGGTCGTCTACATGAATAATATTGAATGATTGAATAACATATTCCTGTTATATTTATTTCTGTTTTAATTGACCTGTTTTGGCTGATTATTTTAATACTTGTTATATAACTGTTTATTTCCTATGATTGCTGGTAGTTTATTCATTGCTTGCTGCAGTTGTTCCGTAGATTTATAAAACGTTATCTGTTTCTATTGATTACATTTCTTACTAGGTATCTCAATTATCTTTATTTCACACTGTAATTGAATCTTATCGTCTGAATGGATTTTAATAATGCAGTCCCCGTTCAAGAGCGATTACAATAATAATTAGCACTCAAAATGAATTAGGATCCCAATACTCAATTTAACTTAATAATTTTCGTAGTACGTAGATTACGTCATTTTGTTGCAACTTTTGGATGTTTTTATTGCCATCTCAAATGCTTGCTAATGAAGAGTTATCACGAATATGGAATATTTATTGAAGTGATCTTGAGTCACAGCATGTTTTTTAACAGATAACTATTATTTTCATTCTATCAACGAATTTCATAATTTTATGTATATGCAGGTAGCAACGAGGCGATAAGTAATGAGCAGTTATTTCAATCCTGCAATTTGTTCACAGTTTCTTCTATCCAATATTGGAGTTCATGAATTCACACCCAATAAAGAGTTAATGAATCTGGCGGGGCAGGCAATATGCCAAGAAACGGCAATAATTCGAGAGGTTTGCGCCAATATGTTCTTCCTGGTAGCCGGATATGACAGCCAACAACTAGATAGAGTAAGTTTTTTCTCTGTTGCCAATACGTATATTGACTTTGATACATCAATTCAAATTCAGTTATTTTCATAGCGATCGGGATTTCGGATGAATAAGGCAGTGCCCTCTGGTGACACTCAATGGTGCATAATGCGTGGCATTGTAAATTACATTCTCAGTCGAACATCTCGACATCTGCTTTCAGGCAGGTATTGAAACACGTAGGTTCGCCAAACATTTTCGAAGGTGGTAGTTATATCACTGCCGGAGATGGCTGATCAGTTGACATTATCGCCGTCCTCGTTCCATACTGTCGAGCTCAGAAGAAGAGCGAAACCGCTGTCTGGGACTAATAGACGTGTTGTCACTGTTCGACCTGGAGAACCAAAATTTTGCCTATTGACTTCTAACGCGAGATTTGTTTGTAATTCACATGCGATGTGATGCAAAGTTAATGGAAAATAGGTGAACAATAATATTCTCCACTATGTCTTAATTATTCAGAACATTATGTACATGTATATGTCATACGCCCAACGGGTACATATGTCATAAGGTAGAACGGTACTGACAGCACTAAAGGGCTTTCAGTTTCATGGCGGCAAAAGTGTGCTACAGGGCACTGTTCCGTCGCCCCTTCTGTGGTCACTGCTTGTGGATGTGCTGCTGGCTCTCCTCTAAGAATGGGATGTCGACATACAAGCATATTCGGATCATCTAGTAGTTGGGATCAAAAGCAAATGTGAGGAAGGGATCTCTCTCACTATGCAAGAGATATTAGACACGGTACTAGACTGGTGGGAGAGGGAACAAATGACTATTAACCCTTCACTAGGAAAAGGACATTGGACAAGTTGAGACCCCCTGACTGACATGGAACTCCCATTTGGAAAATACAATCCACAAAAACGTCTCTATGGATATGCAGGCACAATTGTGGATAGTCTTTTAAGAAAATACAATCCACAAGAACATCTCCATGGATATGCAGGCGCAATTGTGGATAGTCTTGGGCGTTGCCCCAAGTAACTATACTGTGTGTACGTCTGGTCAATTGACCTATGCCAACTTATGGTGCCATAGATTGGTGATCGAAAGCATTACAACTCACTAGCCACCAACGGCTGTTATAGAAATCTTAGTTGATTTCTTTCCTCCACATCTGGCTTCCGCGAGTAATCGCTGCCAGGCCACAAGCAGGCATCTAGGAAGACCTAGAGAGTCACATTATCATAGGAATGATAGCAGATATTATACATCTCCTTCAAAATCTTCAGAAAAAGAGATTAATGGTTTCGCAATAACACCGACCTACTAAGAGCGGTCATCGACTAAACTATCTGATAGTCTCAATACTATTTTTCAAGCTGAGATACATGCCATCGAGCTAGAATAAATATAACGTGCTTGCAAATCGATAACATTTTTCTCCGACATCTGCTAAGACTGGACATAGTGCAGGATACTCAATGCCGGCTGTCTCGAGAATGGTGAAACGGCAGAATATGTGAATGCACAGTTAAGAAGAGAATCAGATATAAGATGTTCGGAAGGCACATCTCCTATCAAAAAATACGAACAAGTCCTCAATTAGCAACATCATCGACTTTATAAAAAAACCAAACTTGCAGGGTGAACTATAATTAGAAGTGTGCCTACAAATCGCGGTGAAGGGATCGTTGTTTGGTCCATTGACATGGAACCTAAATCCTAAAATTCAGTTTAATCATTTTGCTTCTATTTTCCAGTTGTCAATTCAATTCAGATACATGTTAGTATATTAGGATGAGTATTGAATGTTATAAAAATCAGTATGATTAATCAAAATATTTAACATACGAAATTGAATCATGTTCGGAATTCGTTTATTCATTTTAACATAATCTAAGTGATCTTTAAGATTGAGATTATACCTTATCCCGAATACTTACACGGAATTAGGTCAAGAATGTTTGAACTATCTAATATTTACCTAGAACATTTTATCATAGTAATTTTTATTGAGTCCCCAATTGATAAAGATTGAAATTGACATCAATATACGTAACTATTTGATTTATGACGGATCGTCGAATAATAAAAAATTATACCATTCCTTCAGAGGTTTATATTCACGAAGTGATTAAACACACATAAGTGGTTAATGCTCTGAAATGGACTGTCAGGGATGTGGGTTCACCTATGCTCAAATTTTTTTATTTATTCATCTTAATAGTCATATGTTACACATCTGAAGTATATTTATTATGTAGAAAATTTCATACCAACATTTTTCATCCAATAAAATGCATAGTTTTCTTATCATAACAATGGGAACCCAGATATCTTGCGGAAATTATTTAGTTCGGGGGTATCCTGAAGCGAATTATAGTAATTTTTTTAAATAATCATAAAATAAATATAATTCCTATACAATTAGAGTTCCTATACAATTAGAGTTGTTGATTAACTAGAAAATTGAAAGCTCATGATTCTAACTACTTATTACTATACCATTAATGAAAAAATATAATTTTCTACCAGTTATACACTGTGTCCCACGATGTTTAGACAGTCCAATTTCTCGAAAACTGTAGATATGACATATATGAAATTTGGCAGATATAAACAGTCGAAACTGATGCTTATATTTATTATAAAGTGACTTCCGTTTTTCCTGTCATTTCGGATCACGTGACCCCAACATAATTTTCTTAAATAGGACAACCGGTATAATATTACAATTTTGGATATGTCATTCAAAAACAAATTCAACGATAGCACACTTGTCATCATTGTATTGTGCAGTAATGATAATAGAGGCAATTAAATGAACATCTGTATAGTTTCAAATAGTAGCTACCAAAAATAAATTATTTTATTAAAAAACGTAACTTAGGGAATTAAAAAGTACAAATAATTAAAAAAATTAAAGAACATGTTCAAATTGATGACCATGTACATTGACACAATGTTCAAACCTTGTTAAAAGATTTCTTGTATGTGTTGCTGCAATCATTTCGGGTGTTACTGTCCGACATGCCTGTCTTATTTTATCCTTTAAATCATCTAAATAAGTCGGGGATGTGACATAAACTCGACCTTTTAAGTAACCCCAGAGAAAGAATTCTAAGGGTGTAATATCCGGAGAACGGGGTGGCCACAGAATCGCACCATTTCGACCAATCCATTTTTCAGGAAATGTGTTATCAAGATATTCTCTAACTGGTCCAAAAAAGTGAGGAGATGCTCCATCTTGCTGCCACCACATTGTTTGCCTTTCATGTAAGGGAATATCTGCAAGTAATTCTGGTAGAGTATTTTGGAGAAAATCTAAGTATCTTTGCCCCGTTAATGTTCCTTTATAAAAATAGGGACCAATCAACCGACCGTTAAATTAACCGCACCAAATATTGATTCCCCATATTGTTTGAAAATTCGTTTCGGGCATCCACTTTGGATTCTCCTGCGACCAATAATGACAATTATGGCGATTAACAATACCATTGTTATGAAATCTACTTTCATCACTCCATAATATTTTTTCTAAAAAAGATGGGTCATCATTACTTTGTACTAACATTTCAGCAATAAAATTTAATCTCTTTTCAGGATCTGCAGGAACTAAACCTTGTGTTAAATGCATTTTATAAGGACGGTATTTGTGATTTTTTAATACTCTTTGTAATGAACTTCTACTTATTTGTAATTCTTGTTCAAGAAATCGCATTGAAGTGTGTGGATTTACCTGAAGATAAGCCAAAATATGCACATATATCACATTGTCATCTATCTGAGCGGTCTTTTGACCAGGAACTTGATTTTTACCGCTTGGAAAAGAAACAGTTCTTAGCTTTCGTTCGACATAGGAAAGTTATTCTATGAGGAAAACGATTTCTGTACAAACCTTGAGAATGAGTTTTGTTTTTTCCACATTCCCCATAAATAAGTAGCATGTCACAATATTCATCGTAAGTAAAAAGTGAAGGCATTATTTACTTATTATTACAGTGTCTTCACAAGATTATGACTAATAATTAATGACAGTTCTTGAATAAACTTCACCTAACAATACTGAATGACAACCTATGTTGTTGCTACAATAGTTATTTGTTTCATAGCCACCTAAAATTTTGAGTGCAAAATATTGCTTTAATAAATTTAGTAAAAATAAATAGCCCTTATTATCATTAATGCACAATAAAATGATGACAAGTGTGGTATCGTTGAATTTGTTTTTGAATGACATATCCAAAATTGTAATATTATACCAGTTGTCCCATTTACCGCTTGGAAAAGAAACAGTTCTTAGCTTTCGTTCGACATAGGAAAGTTATTCTATGAGGAAAACGATTTCTGTACAAACCTTGAGAATGAGTTTTGTTTTTTCCACATTCCCCATAAATAAGTAGCATGTCACAATATTCATCGTAAGTAAAAAGTGAAGGCATTATTTACTTATTATTACAGTGTCTTCACAAGATTATGACTAATAATTAATGACAGTTCTTGAATAAACTTCACCTAACAATACTGAATGACAACCTATGTTGTTGCTACAATAGTTATTTGTTTCATAGCCACCTAAAATTTTGAGTGCAAAATATTGCTTTAATAAATTTAGTAAAAATAAATAGCCCTTATTATCATTAATGCACAATAAAATGATGACAAGTGTGGTATCGTTGAATTTGTTTTTGAATGACATATCCAAAATTGTAATATTATACCAGTTGTCCCATTTAAAAAATTATGTTGGGGTCACGTGACCCGAAACGACAGGAAAAACGGAAGTCATTTTATAATAAATATAACCATCAGTTTCGACTGCTTATATCTGTCAAATTTCATACATGTCATATTAACAGTTCTCGAGAAATTGGACTATCAAAACGTCGTGGGACACTCTGTATAACTCGCACCTGACGTAATATAAAAGAATGTACTGTGTTAAATCTTTAACTGATATTTCTGTGCAACTACAGCTGGTAAAAAGGGAAATTTATATACTGCCAAAAGCAAAAATATAAATTTTGAAATAATTTATCTAAATACAACATTTTCTTACCGAATACCAACCGTGCTTAAATTATTTCATAAAATTTTTTCTTGGTTACAAATACAAGTGCAAGAAAATTATCATGACCTCGAATAAATAAATTAAGCACTAGTAGTGTGAATATTTAACCCTTCTCTCCAATATAAGTATACGGAATTGTGCCCCATTCGTCTTACATTATGCCAAATATTCTAAGTTATCTTTCTGATTTAAAATATTTTATTCTCATCTCGAATAATACTTGTACGAAATTGTGGGGCATTAGGTACCCCGTATTGTAACTTCTGTGCAGAGTTTCCATTGTATATTTCTTTGTTTCAGTCGGTCTTGCCAAATATATTGAGCTCACTGCCAGACACAATTTCAACAGCACAATTATTCCACTATGGACAAATAATACGATCAGGTAATATATATTCATATTGTTATCTCGTGTCAGTATTATATCTAACACAATGACCCAAACAATTAACAGGTTTTGGTCGAAATTTCCCTCATTCAAAGTCAGGAGTTATTAATTAATCGTTAATAATAATGTAGGGGGAACCAGTAAGGTTCCTTTATGCCTAGGCCGAAGTCCTTCGCCCCCGTATGATCTGGTGGAGAGGTTCCCAGTAAGGAGTGTTCACCAACCTCCCGAGGTAAACGAACAACCACCTATCCAACGCCCAGTCAAAACTGGGTTTCCGGAAAGGTGGTTAATGCCATGAAAAGGTTTACCACCATCCTCTTTTCTAGTTTCTGGATCTCCTCGGTGTTGTATAGCTCTACGAAGGGTGCTCTGCGTCTTGGATAAAATCAGTGTTACGCATCTGTACAACATGTGCATGTTTTCGTTTGCACCACCTGCACAAGGCTGAATTGCTCAGATTCATTTGTGGAGGTGGTAGTTAAACGGTCCCGTTAGTGTGAGCAGTTTGGCCGGTTTTAACCCTCTTAATCACTTGGTGGGACCAATCTACCCTAACACCCTAGTTCACGGTCCAATCAGTACTTTAGACTGTCTGCAACCTTTCACTTGTTGCCACTCTTCCTAGTGTTGTGATTTAACCCAGCAGTGTATCGTTTCTTTGATAATACTCTTCGAGATGGCCACCGCTGGTTCGAGGCCTACTTTGGGTTCTTTGACACACAGTTTTGCAAGCTCATCGGCTATATCATTTCCCGTTATTCCAAAGTGGCTGGAGACCCAGAATAGGGTAAGTCTACTTTCGTCTCCGCTATGATTGTTTAGGGTGTTAATTCAATTTCACACGAGATTTGATATTATTTTCATCAATGGCATATCTAGGGGCTTGGAGTCTCTAGCACTTACTTACATAACTGTGAATGGTGCCCAAGTAATCATTTTAATCTTTGTCTAATAATATATGACACAGAAAACTAATGCAACAGTTTTATTAACTTGGAATATATTTTTTTAACACATTGCATTTTTGCAGTCGAGGTTTCGAGAAATGTATGGGGTCGAAAGTACCCCGGCAACATCACTTATTCAAATAAGTGTTCAATAAGTGAACTCTCCCTTAAACGAATGTAGAGAATCAGCAACCATACAGAACGAGCTTATACATTTGATGGCATCCACTGTTCTGCAAAATATGCTCACAAAAATTCTTCAAGCCAAGTATTTCGGTCTCATGTTTGATTCTACTCCAGATCAAGCGCACCGTGAGCAGGTTTCATAAGTAGTATGATAAGCAGAAGTTGATCACTGAACCGAATTTCACCATTGGTTGATATGGTTGAATTTTCGTTGTTGAGCCAATTTTCTTTGAAGGATGTACCAATAGGATAGTTCTTATCGAAAATGTATCGTGGTGAAATCTCATACGTTCTCATTGAATAAATGGCATGTGTTTTTCCACCAATTGATAGTATAATGTCATTACCTTTTGCTTTCCACTGTCCTATTGGCATAAGTCTGTGAACTGCTCTTGTTGCTGCTTCTTGTATATTCAGGTGGAATAGTTCCACCCTCATTATAGCTCCAGGTGCAGCTTTTAGGATGACCTTTCACAGGTGTTTCCATCCTGATTTGATCGTTTTGAGCTCTGTTCTTTCACACCACACCACAGACGCATATGTTAACCTGGGTTAATGTATGATTACGAATATTCAAATTATGGGGTTCCGGCTGAGGCCCTAATTGTGGCCAAGAACCCTTCGGCACAACCAGAAGTTGTTGTAATTGTGGTTTACATAAGAGCTTATAGTCAAATATGACTCCTAGGTATTTAGCTGGGTCACTGGTGTTAATTACCTGACCTGCTAGAGTCAGTCTTCTGGTGGGTACTGTCTTGTACTTCCCAGTAAAACCTACAATTTCTGTTTCCTTAGGGTTATTAACGTTCCGTATTCAAAAATTTTCTTCTGACGATTATGAGAACGTCATCGGCGGTCCCCCTTCGACCACTTTGTTCCAGATGGTGGCGGAGAATACTCCAACCTGTGGACATTCGTTATTCACAGAGCCCTAATCGTGGTCTTACATCTGGAGACTTGTAGGTTCCTGTTTTTGTAGTGAGAAGAACACAACACAGCAAGCAATAATTTAGGTTCGTTCTCATCAAAATTTATAGGTCAATCGTTGGTATAATTTAGAAATAATGAAGGATTTAACACTGGCCCTTGAAGTACTCGGTTTGTTTATGTGTTAATATATGTTGGGTACATGATTGTTTAGGTGTGTATCATGATTATATAATGATCATTGTATTCAATATCACATCTCACTGTAAATTGGAATGAAGGATTAATAATTTTATAAGAATATATTGTTCTAGGGGCCTTTCAAAAATATGATTATGGTGTATTTGGAAACATGGCACGTTATGGATCACCGGTACCGCCCACCTATGATTTAAGCAAAGTAAAATCACCTGTAGCACTTTTTTACGCAAGTAACGACTGGTTAGCTGCGGAAGAGGTAATATTTAGTAATTCGTACTGTACTATCAAAACTAATGAGGTTATAAGATACATATTCTTCATAGTGGAAAAATTTACGATAAATAATTGGATGTAAGTAAGTATCTTTCTGCTCAGCAGACAAGTTTGAGGGCATATATTCCCAAAAATAATGTCGGCCAACGTGATACCGTCAATGGCGAATGATAGAGCGCGATTATAAGAGACTGTTTCGTTCCTCATTTAGTTGACATGAATGTGGAAAAGATTTGGTTACAACAGGATGGCGCTACATACCACAGTGCATCAATGGATTTATAGAGGGACACATTTGGCGATAAAGTCATTACACGGAATGGACATGTCAATTGACCACCACGATCCTCTAACTTGACGCATCTGGGTTATTTTCTGTGGGGATATATAAAGTCTTTGGCTTATGCAGATAAACCAGCGACGATGTACGATTTGGACGCTAACATTATGCGAAATCAGGCGACCAATGCTTGAAAATGTGGTCGAATATGGACCTCCTGTCCGGAATAATATACAAACAATAGATGGCATACTTTCTTCTATTGGACAGAACTAAGTTCAGTTCATTTGTTCAAATTGTATATTTTATTCCAATTTAAAGTTCTATTCCACTTAAGAAACACCTGTTGAAAAATGAACTCGAAAGGGTATGATTTTATGGAATCCCAAGACATGAAATATAAACGATTTGTTCTAGAACACATTGTAGTTCCACAAACAATGATTTGAAAATACGCGCATGTACCACATTCCCAAAAAATCGGTAACATGTAGGAACGGGAAACATATGAGGATTGGTCTTAATAGAAAATGGATTCCATATTCTGAAAAACTCGTGAGATGCAACTTGTAAATGGAAAAATGCATATCAAGAAACAACCCACATCTGTGGATGAATACAACAAACATTGAACGAAATATCTTATCAGAATGAACGAATATGCAATACAAGTCATCGAGAGAGGATATATTACTGAAAATATCAGCATAGTTCTCTAGAAATTGAAAACTACGAAGTAATGGAAGATATAAACGAAGTGTAAGTTAATCTTCAAGTGGAATACATGCTACGGAATGATAATCGTCAAGTCCCAAGGCCAGAAACATGAATTTCAATAATTGCCAACAAATTGCCGAATGTAAAACAATTACGGTTTTTGTAATACCTAGGAATACTTTGAATTAATACTGATTCTAGACCCAGGTATGAATTATGTATAAATTCTCGGAAAATAAGTCGCACTAACATATATGCTTATTATGTTCGTCTTTACGTAGGTTAGTGTGACCTATTTCCGGAGAATTTATATATAATTCTTCAAATTGTACTTCTAGAATATTAAAAATTTTCTTGTCATAACTCGTAACTCTCATAACATATCATATTATTATGGCCTATGTTCTTCATCTTGGTTTTACAGATTATAAATAAGGTACTTGAGGTTTACATGAATCATTAAATTATAAAAAATGAGGCTCTTTTTTACCTTCCAAGATAAAACGTATCCATCACATACTAACTTGGGTATTGCGTACATTTCAGGATGTGGAGAGACTTTATAGAGAGCTTCCCAATCCTGTGATGAAGTATCTTGTTCCATACAAACCCTTTACCCATGTGGACTTCCTACTAGCTAAGGATGCCAGAGTACTGCTTTACAATGATATGATCCTATTAATGAGGAAATTCGTCAATTAATATTATGATATCCTAAAAGCAAATATGTTTCATGTCTCATACATCCAAGACTGGTTGGTGAAAAAATGATTATGAGAATGTGTCAGTAATCTTGGATCCTCCTATAAAGATAAAATTTCATGAAATTGTGACGGACAATCATTGTGGTGGTAATTCAAGTGGAGAAACCTAAATGATGTTAGCTTATGCAAGAATAGGACGAATGGTATCATTATGCAAGGTGATCAGTATATGATGAGCAATTCTCCAGGAATAGCTTCCTTGTACGAGAATAAGGTGATTTAAATCAACTCGCTGTTAAATTTCCTGCGTTAAGCAGCTATGAGAAATTATCTTTATTCAGGATAATCTATTTATTTTTTGGATAATTCTTCTATAATTTTGAAAACAAAAGTTTTTGGGTGGTGATTAATAATATCTGCTCGTTTCTGGCGTTCAAATCACTTGTACCACTATCTTAATCCCTTAAATTCAATCTGATTGATGAGAATCGACCAATTTTTGATAAAATTTTTTCCTTTGCACTTAAACTGGAATAACATGTGAAATGAATTTCACTGCTGAAACTCGTCGTTTTTTCGTAGCCTATACAATAATTTCCAATTTGGTGTCAAATTTAACCTTGTTGATGTCAGTGGTATACAAGATTATCCACTTTTGAACATTTTGAATTTTACACTAGTCGGACATATCTTAAGCACATTCCTAGACAAAATGATCTGGGAATCTGCTTTCGATCATGAATCTTAGTAATAACCATACAAGAAACTATAAGATTACCCCCAACCCCCCTAAAATTTTACTACTTCACACCAGTTTGGATTCTAATAAATATATTCAGGATGTGCTCACCATGATCTTAACAGCAATGACTAAGACAATCAATTGAATCGAACGAATAACAGTTATACGACTATACCTACCTTATCGCATCCTGGGTGTATGGAACGTTCCACAGAAAAACAAATGAACGATGCTCAATGAGAAGAAGCCTACCTGCTATTATTTTTGAAGAATAATGTAATATATTGAAACAACAGTAGATTTGCTTCGAACATTTAAAAAAATTTAAAATATGGATTTTGTTTTTACTATTGTTTCTATTCTGTTTGTTTAAATGGTTCTATTCTATTTGTTTAAATGGTAAAAAAAATTTTGTTGCTATTAAATGATATCTATCTTTCATGTTGTCATATTTTTTATGTTTAGCCTCGTGCTGTTTTCGTTTTGCGTTATTATAAAAATCATAGTAAATTTATTGTAATAATAATTTAACAAATAATAATGTACGTATTATTTTAACAAATCCTCATTCAAGGATGATGCATTTCAGTGACTTGCTTCAATGCCTCATTTTAAGAAAATCCACTGTTGTTTAAAAATAACAGATCATTTTGTAAAAATCGCTATTATTAAAATAAATCTTAAGGGAATAAGGGCTCAGGCGATCAGAAAGCCCTTTACATTTGATACAAGAAAGGATCAGATTTATCACCAAAAAAAAATCTCTTTTCCCAAAATTTGATTATTCAAAATATAAGTTTTTCAGGAAGGAAAATTGTACTGAGACACCCTGTATATTATCCCGAATTCAGATTAGGTTCATCTTTCCCATACTTGTGATATAGGGTTTCATATAATAATTATAAGGAGTAATGTTATTCAGAAGTTATGTCCAATTGTTATAAAAATCATTGCGAGTTCAACCCTGTATACTCCAAACGAAACAACCTGACATCTTTTTTTGCAAGTATCTCTTTGAAATTGGTTTTATGACAAATTATCATGTATAAAAATTCTCGGTCACATTAACAATTTGTTTTAAATATTCGTCTTTACGTACGTTTCGGTCTCACGACCATCAATAGAAGACTCACTATGTCTAAAAAGGGGTTTATTAAAACTAATTATAGCACAAGCGTCCAAATCGCACAATTTAACTTCAATCAAAAGAGCCCACGCCGTCGAAACGAACAGAACTACGAATAATCGAAATTGTATCGTCAGTATTAAAGTATAAAAAAAATTTTTTCTAGTAAGAATCCGCTTTTCAGTAATATTATTAAAATATATGAGTGCATATCATATATTTTAATAATATTACTGAATAGCGGATTCTTACTACAAACAAATTTTTTTGTACTTTAATACTAACGATACAATTTCGATTATTCGTAGTTCTGTTCGTTTCGACGGCGTGGGCTCTTTTGATTGAAGTTAAATTGTGCGATTTGGACGCTTGTGCTATAATTAGTTTTAATAAACCCCTTTTTAGACATAGTGAGTCTTCTGATGATGGTCGTGAGACCGAAACGTACGTAAAGACGAATATTTAAAACAAAGTGTTAATGTGACCTATTTCCCGAGAATTTTTATATATAATTCATACTGAGTCAAGAATCTTATTCTGACAAATTATCATTTTTTCAATATTGCAACAACTGAATAGAGGTCTATCCAAACGTCAATATATTTATAAGTGGAAATACACTTTATGTGGTTTCATTTTTATCAAGCATTCCTTAAATCATAAATTATATAGATATTCCCAATTTGATAACAAAAAGAGATATTCAGAAATCATTTCATAATTAATTAGATAACCATGGATAGATGAGAATAATACAAATTGTTATACACAATTATTAAGTAAACTATCAATTTTCCACGGCTAACGATTTATAAGAAAATAATTTCTAAATATCTCATTTTGTTATTAAATAAAAAATATCTCAGGAATCAGTTCAGGTTGTTTCATTTGATATAGTATGATTCATACAAAATTATTCTGAAATACCGCATATAATTATATGAAATTCTATATTGGAAATATGGCGAAGATGAGCATAATCAAAATTCAAAATAATATATGGGGTTTCCCATTTAAGAAAATATATATTTGGTACACCCTAATAATATTGAACATACTATACAAATAATTTGAAAATGAGATGTTTAGCGATGTATACAATAATTCGTAAATAACTTTATTTCATATCTTCTATAATAACGGATAATATATGGAACTTTGACACACAAATGCCTCACTTTATATGTGAGAACAACATCAACAAGAACTATGCATCACTTCCAGGATCAATCGATTAATTTCCAGTTGATCGAATTTCATAGTTCCCATATAATAGTGTTGTGTCGTTTGCATACACTTAGTGGCATGACTTTAGTACATTTTCAGTTAGAAGAAATAGTAGCTCAACAAAAAGCCTTATGCAACTCCTGAATTCATTTTTCGGGACTGCAATATCGTGTTCCTACCCTTGATCGGAACCATCTCTAATATTGAAATGCTGGATATCAATTTTTACCTAAATATTAAATATTAAATACTTATAATAATCTGCTTCAATTCGTAGCAAATTAACTTTGTGGACACTCAAAAACTACCACCTTGGGAAATAAATAATTCATGAATCTTTACCAAAAGTTGTTTTATTATTTTTCATTCCAGGTTATAAGATTCATAGTTTGTAATGGGGAATATTCAATAATCATCCATTACTACAAACATTTTAGCATAGACGTCTTTTGCAGCTGTATCTCCAATAATAAAATCGAAATGGCCAAAAAACGCATTGGGAACAAGGTACCGTAGTACTAGATTTGGTATTTGCTGACATAAACGAATCACCAACTGAAAAAATAAGTTCCATGATATTCCAAATTACATAAATAATGCACAATTCAATTATGTATTGCATAAATTAATGAAAGGAAGTGAAATGAGCAAAAAATTCGTACTGGCAGTATAGCTGATGTATCCGCCAATCCATAAAAAATTGCTATTGGTGCTGACATTCTGTCTATTCTGTAGGAAGGTGGCGTTTCCGAACCATACACTTTCAAGTTTTCTTCTGCTCCATAATTAAATTTGCAGAACCTTCCTGAGGAGAAAGAGAAAATGTAATCATTTTATCCTTCATAACTTACCAAATCTTCGACACAAAATCTAGGCAGTTACGAACAAATATGATAGATAGTTAGATAGATGCCATTTATTTGTTCCAACTGTATAAAATACAAAATACCGTTAGGTGTAGAACTTGTTCAAATAATAGATAATGTGTAATTAAAATCATATTAAAACTAAAATGGAAAAAGGTAAGGTATTAATTAAAATCGCACCATAAAACTTATTTTCCAACAGGTATTAGAATTAAAAGATAATAGAATGAACAAGAGTTAAAAATTAAAAACTTATTTTCTAGCATTCTTAACATATTAAAACGAAAACAAATTAGACCATACTATTAAAACCATCATCAGTTAAAAATTATTTTACCGAGTAATAGGCCTTCTCTTTTAAAATATTGATTAATTCCTTTTTAAAAATTTTCAATGGCTTATTTTTCATAGGATTTGGAATTTTAATATACATTTTTATTAGCATGTATTTTACATTTTTCTGTAGGTAGGAGAAATTGTAAATATTGCAGGTTAGATTTTCCTCGAATCTGGTGTTGTGTATATATATATATATAGTTTTTTTTTTTACATTCAAACCTGGTCGGGGCTGCTGCGAGCTCCGACGACATCGCAGCAGTCGCGCCAGAAAAACCTAAAAAGGTGGTTAACCGAAGCTACTCCTCCCCACCGGTCGGTAAGTAGCTTCAGGTTCCTAAATCATGTGCCCTAAGTATTCTAATTGAACCCAGAATGACTGCCTTTTGCAACCGGTCTATCAAGATCTGCGCCGAGTTCTTACAGGCCGGAATGATCTTCAAGTTTCAACGCAGCGAAGACCGAATTCCGCCCAAATCACCGATGATCAGAACCACTAAGCCTTGTGGCCTGGGTATAGCGTACGGAGCTCGAACAGGCGATCTTGATATTTTGTCCATTTTTCCTCCTCTTTCAAGACTATGTTCTTCTCTGCCGGGGCGGAGAATTCGATGACATACATAGTCTTGATTAGTTTATCGAGGAGGACAACGTCAGGCCTATTTGCTTGTATGGACCTGACGGTAGGAAACGGGTAATTCCAGAAGATCTGCCATTTTTCGTTTCCGACAACTGACTCAATATCTCCTGGCATGTAAGGCAGCACCGGCTCTTTGTATATTGCGTACGAGTGCCTTAGATGGTAATACAGCACCCGTAGGGCCGCATTATGGCGATGGGGGTACGCCGAGGCCGCTTTTGCAGAACATGCCGACAGAAGGTGGAAAAGCGTCTCAGGCGCCTTTCGACAGGCCCTGCAGTTGACATCAGGGACCTGCACACCCATGACAGTGCGGCGATAGACCAAGGTGTTAATTACGCCATCTTGTCAAGCTGCGGTATTTATCTGGGCTTTCAGGCGAGAAGGTAGGAACTCGAGGTTGCCCTCTAGTCGGCCTTCTCGACTGATCTGAAATTCGAGACCAAGTTCTTCCCCAGCTTTTTGTGCTGCCTTAACGATAAGTGCCCTCACTCCGGCCAATTTGTGACTTTTAACAAGGCACATGAGGGGGTCCGAGCTCCTAAGAACTTTACAAGCTATACTCAGAACCACACTTCGATGCAGACCCTCCAAACTGAGGAGTCCCCTACCTCCCCGATGACGTGGGAGATAAATGCGGGAAACGGATGACCTAGGATGCAAACGGTGATGGATATGCATCATTTTCCGGGTGTCTTTGTCGAGTCTATGCAGCTCATCGACCGTCCATTTCACCACTTCAAAAGAGTGGAGCAGGACTGGAACGGCAAGCATATTTGTTGCAGACACCTTGTTCCCACTCGAAAGTTCGGAAGACCAAATCTTTCGAACAAGGTTTCTGTATTTGCCGCGGACAGCCACCTTTACCTGAGAAGCGTCATGATAAGGACGCTGTTCAATTCCCAGGTATCGATAGGTCTCTCCAGCATGAAGGTGTTTGCAGATGTTTCCGTCGGCAAGCTGCATATTCTCGTACACTTCCGGAGATCGTCCTCTCCTCAAATGAAACACTGCGCATGTGTCCAATCCCAACTCCGGCTCGTGTATATTCCTGAACCACATTGAGAGATTGATAGAGGTTCTTCTCCCCAGAGGCATACAGTTTCAAATCATCCACGTAAAATAAATGGGTGATCTGATGCCTCCGGTCGTTCGGTGGTCCAGAGTAATATCCACGAGTCCGTCTTAAAGCAATGGAGAGCGGCAGCAGTGAGATGTTGAACAAGAGGGGACTCAAGGAGTCTTCTTGGAAAACTCCCCTCTTGAATGTTACCAACTCTGTCAAGACTCGTCGGGTGCCTGATGTGATGGCAAAACGGGTCTTCCAGAGTGGCAACAGATGTTCTATGCATCTCACTAGTGGGGTTGGTACCGCAAGGCATTGGAGCAAGTATAATAATAGCTCATGTGATGAATCAAATGCCTTGCGGTAGTCAATCCAGGCCATTGAAAGGTTGCGCTTGTAGAGTATGGAGTCCTGAGTGATAGATCTATCTATCACCAGGTTCTCCCGGCAACCCTCCATGCCTTTCTTTGCCCCACGCTGCTCGCTGATGTTATTAATTACCGGACCGATCGATTCCAACAACCTAGCATACAAGATACGTGTATGCTACAAAAACTTGTAGCAGGTGTTGAGACAAGTGATCGGCCGGTAGTTCTTGGGATCAGACAAGTCTCCACTCTTTGGAAGTAGCACAGTGTACCCCTCGACAGCCCAGCTTGGAATATGCCGCTCCTCTTTGAGCCATGAGTCAAAGACTCTGGCTAGACGGCGGTGAGTGGAAGGAAATTTCTTCCACCACCATATGTTAATGCCGTCAGGGCCGGGAGCAGCAAAGTTTTTGGTACCGACAAGAGTTGTCGGGCCTCATCCTCGCTGACTGCCTCGCACACTTCTGTTTGTGGAAGTTGACGTTCAGCGCAAAACATTTCGAAGTGTGCTAGGGCTGGAGTGTCTAGGTGAATTGGACGCGGTCTCATACACTCCTTTCCAGAACTGCTCAACCTCCTCCACAGTCGGTGGAGCAGCAATTGTGGGCGGTGGAGATTCAAAAAGCCGAGACGGGCTATCGCGAAACAAGGAATTCTCCCTGATGCGTCTAACCCGTTTGGCCAGATTCCTCCTTACCACGCCCAGGACTCGAATCCTATCCGCACAATGTTGCTTGATGGTCTGCAACACTGTACGTTTTAGTGTGTGATGGTGGCGGCGCAGTTTGGCGGCTATACGCCTAATTTTTGGCGTGAAAGTCCTGCCGCTAGAAATAAAATCCATCACACACTGGATCCGAGATGCTTGCTGCCTCGCCGACTGAATTTTGGCCTCGACTTTGTGTAGGCGCCGTTCGGTTTTTTCGATCTGGTCGTGCGGTCTCTCACTCCGCACTTCCCATAACCAATTAAATACTTATAGATAGAAATCTATATCTATGGATACGGCGTTTAAATTGGTGTATTTACTTCAAAAATTTGTAATTTTTGAAATAGAACACAAATTTAAATTTACACGAACTGCAAAGTTTACTTGCTGTTGTCGCAAAGTCTGTTATTCCACCACGAGAGATTTCAGGTAGGCGGACTAGACGAGCTCAAGCTGGTCACTTCATTGTCAAGCTCGAGACTTGCCGAACTTCTTCCTACCAGACTTCATTTTCCTATCGAACGGCAGAGTTGTGGAGCTTTTTCCCTAGAGAGCTCTTTACTTATGCCTATAACCGCAAAATTTCAAAAAAAATTCCAATGCCATCTCCTCTCCCAACATTCCAACGCTGGCTCACACGATATTCTTCGAACGTTATAGATTTTCCTTCCGTGTATTCAAAATAAAAAAGTAAGCATTACAGGTCGTGTAATTGTAAATTTGTTTTTATCTCAATAATCTACATACGATAGAAATCGCTTATTGCTCCTCGAACGCATTTAGGTAGGAAGAATATTATTCTCCAGAGTTCTACAGAACTCTGCTGCCGATTGGCTTTTGAAAATAAAACAACTTTCAATATTAGTTAAAAGCATCAATGTACTTTCCACTTGGGTGTAGACAAAATTTGCTATGCAAGGAGTGACTATCAATATTGAAGAAGAGTACCTATAACTTTATAGAATCTTATTGACACCAGAAAAATTATCTTCTCTTGTATCTATGAAGTAAACATCTTACCTGAAATTAGATTCTGAAGGTAATGGTTAGCTTGTTTAATCGATACTCCAGCTGCCGCAAGTCCTTTTAATGGAAAAAATAATAATGACTGAAAATAAAAACGTATTTCACTAGGACTTTTAAAATGTTATTTGTCGTTATTGGGAAAACAAAATGAAAAGTTTCAGTATCGACAATTTGTTTTTCATGTCAGCCTTTAGGCTTTCATAGCGTATACAGGTGTACAAAATACAAATTTCCTACAATGGTATAAAAATGTGGAGTTTGTGGGTACATGCCAGTGTGCGAACTTTGACTTTTTTCAAACACAAAAATGTACTTGTTACAAACGCGGGTTCGCCGTTCATACGGGATGAGCTTGTTGAATTTAAACAAAAAAGAAAGGTTTACCATTCCATCTATGCTCAATTTGCGTACATGCACCCGCGTTTGTTAATCAGATCATAGCTGGCAGTGCTTCGATAAATGACCTAAACCGGACAGACCCTTGACACAACCCTCGTTCCCGAACTCAACTTCAAAAAGGAATTACATTTCTTTGAGTCAAACAAAATAAATGATTATGTTGGAAATTTTGTCAGAAATCCACAAATTTTAGCTCCAATCCGTTGCATACGAAGAATTCCAATTTTGGAATGTGCTGCTCAATCTTAAGAAAAATTATACTTATTTTTATTTAAAAAATATAAATGTTTGACTTAATTTACTCCAATTCTAGTAATCTATATCCAAACCTTGTTGTTATTATTAATGAAAGAGGAACAGTGAGGTCTCTTGTGGATAGGGCGAAACTTTTTGCTCATTTTATCACCAAGCGGACCGTTTATCAGGAAAGAATGTGTATTTGGATAAGTAGTTAAAGTATTAAAGAGTTTAGTACCATTCTTGTTTTAGTTTATGACTATCCCTAGAGTTGCAGGCTTGAGTATCGTGAAAGTATTTTGTTACCATCCTTGGAATTTAACCATCTTGCTTATTGTGTACAACGTAGTCAGTACCAGAATGAATTGGTTGCAGAAATAGAGTCTAATAAGGAAGGGGGGTAAGGTTTTGAACTAGTGAATTATAGCAGCTACTGTTGGGGTTTGTTCTGGAAGATATTTCTCAATTTGATATTCAGTCTTGCCCATAAGTTAATCACCTCAAGTGGTGTATCAATTCGAAAGTAGGGATGAGAAAAGGTGTAACGGACTTTCGTTGTTGATGGATAAGCTAATATTCCTATCCAATCAGTGCAGTAGTAAGGATAATTTCTTATTATCTTATTGATAAATAGTAGTGCTGCCGCGCTATCTTCGTCAAACCAGGTATATTACATTATTACAGTTGGCACATTACAAAGTTGCCGATATAAATTATTGTACATTTCTTGATTTGACTTGACAGTTCATACATTTGTTGTGAATCTGAATTTTAATAGGATTAAACTTCGAAACATTTACGCTGTGTGCTATGTTGATTGCAAAACGTTTACCTACATCTTTTTACATCAGTATACGAGTATCAAACTGAAAAATGAATGTGTAAATACGTACATTTGTCTATCACTGTCAGTGATTCCTTACAAGCAGCAGCGGAACTACCATACTACAAAAAGGGAGCAGTGCGGGAGGCTAACAATTGAGTTTTTAAAATGTAGTAATGCAATAAGCAACATATATGTGAAAGTTTAACAAAAGAGGTATTAAGCAACCGGGAGAAACTTTCAAAAATTACAAACTTTTTTAAAACTCGACTCCGAAACCGAAGTGACTAAGTTAGATGAAAACACGGACACGGACGTTCAAGCTAATCCAGTGTTGGCTAAAAACACTGAAAAAAAGGATAATGTCGATATTTCTATCGCTTGTTCTAGCTCGGTAAGTGAAGATAAAAACCTGTATACAAACGAACAACTGGACAGTGAACATCAAGAACACGATGAACGGCAATCTACGGCAGACGATTTTATGAATGACATAGGCTATCCTCAAAATCAAATTTTGACTGATGGAGAAAAGAAACGAATTATAAGCTTTAGTACAAATTCTCCTCTAAATACTGGCCCATTCCTTCGAGATCCAACCCAAAATAATAGGAAATTTTCCAATGTTTATTTTAAAAAGAAAGTCTAAAGTATTAGACGCAGTTTATTGCGAACCATGCTGGCTTTCTTCTAAACGAAAAGATAATTCAGTTCACGAGGCATTTCAATCACATTTATCGACTTGTTACATTTATGACCAATGGAAAGTAATACATGCATAGACAAAGACTTCGAAGACAACTTACGATACTTTTAGACAGTCTTATTAACATTACATTAACGCGAGCTGAAAATTGTTTAGTATTCCGTGGACATTGTGATTTACTTTCAAACACCTATAATGGTAACTTTTTGTCCATGGTTCAGTTAATTGCACCATACGACGATGTTTTAGAAAAAGTCATTAATTTGCCTAAAGGAACCACGAAATATTTAAGACATCAAATACAAGACGATTTAATTAATATAGTAAGTAATAAAGTAGAAACCTGTATTATTTCAAAAGTTCTAGAAGCTCCATTTTTGCTGTTATGATCGATACAACACAAGACCTAAGTAAGGAAGTTCAATTAAGTAACATTATTAGATACGTAGAAATTGCAATAATTGAAAATGGTGACCAATGTCAATAGAAATAAAAGAATCTTTTCTAGAAATGCAGGATCATTCAGCCAGTGGACTATGATTAAAAATTGTGAAATTAATAGAAAATAACGGACTCTGCTTTGAAAAATGTCGCGGTCAAGGTTACGATGGGGCAGTTGGTTATGAGCGGAGTGTATGAGGAAGTTCAGGCTTTAATAAAAAAAAACAGCCGAAAGTCACCTTTATTCACTGTGCAGATCACAATTTAAATTTGGTAGTTGAAGATGCAGTAAAGTCTTCTGTGGAAATCTAGTCATATATTGCAATTCTTGAAGAAATGTATGTATTCTTTGGAAACATTTTATGTCGGTTGGATGTACATACTAGCAAATATATCAGGAGAAAAAGAAATAACCATGAAAAGATTAAATCCAACAAGCTGGGGGAGGCCGAGTAACATCTTTGCTAGCATTGAAGTTGAAGTTCTTTGACATCATCAAAGCACTGGATAAAATGATTTTGTGTAGTAATAAGAGAGATGAGCGAATAGAAGCTGATACTATTGAAACCAAAATGGCTACATTTGAATTTTTTTTTAAAACTATCATACCTGAAAAAATTATGTGTAACGTAAACTGTGCATAAAAATTATTGCAAGCTAAAGATATGGAAATTTCAAGTGGTGTAGATGCCTTAAAAAGGGTTTATATTCATTTAAGCAAATTAAGAAATCACTTATGACACTAAGGAATGAAGCTGTAGAGTTGGCTAGAAAATGGGAACATTAGTACTCAATTTAAGAAAAAAAGAAGAGCGGTCACTAAGCGGCATTATGATGAACTGGCTCTGGACCATCGTTTTGATGAGCTTTGCTTGGGCAACATTTTAAGTTCCGCCACTGCTTAAAAGTACACTAGTAGATTAAGTCCGCGAGTTCTACGCCAGGAAATGACTCATCGACCGGATGTTGCGCGCGCAACTTCGGATGTAACGTTACTAACCCGCGAAATTCAAACGTGTCCATAGAGCTTACGATGATCACCGAACTTCCAACCATAGAGGTCTAGGTCATAGAATGTGAGGTTGGTTGTATGTAACGTTACTAACCCGCGAAATTCAAACGTGTCCATAGAGCTTACGATGATCACCGAACTTCCGACCATAGAGGCCTGGATGTGAGGTTAGTTGGACGTAACGTTACTAACCCGCGAAATTCAAACGTGTCCATAGAGCTTACGATGATTATAGAACTTTCTACCATAGAGGTCTGGATGTGAGGTTAGTTGGATGTGACGTCATCGACCCGTCAAAATCAAACGTAGAGGTGTTTTGGTGATGTTTATCATGGCCGACGTTGGAAGCGAATGTCAGAAGAATAAACGTCAAAACCACAATATGACTGATGTTGTAGCTACATCGCCGCCATCTTCTGATGAACTATCATACTTAAATGTCAATGTCAGACCAGCTAACTTCGAATGACTACATCTATGAATGAACCGATCAACCGTCATGCATACCTGTCAACGTCAGAAATGTTAACGTCAAGGGACGACATCTATGAGGTTACAATTCAAAATATGACTGATGTTATAGCTACATCACCGCCATCTCTTAATGAACCGATGAACTATCATACTTCAATGTCAATGTCAGAACAGTTAACTTCAAATGACTACATCTATGAATGAACCGATCAACCGTCATGCGTACCTGTCAACGTCAAAGGACGACATCTATGAGGTTAATGTTTTTGCGCGGGAAATTTATGAACCGATGAACTATCATAGCTGGATGTCAATGTCAGAACAGTTAACGTCAAAGGACGACATCTATGAGACTCCAATTCAAAATGTTACCGATGTTGTAACCTATATCGCTATCTATCACTAAACCGATGAACTATCATAGCTGAATGTCAATGTCAGAACAGTTAACGTCAAAGGACGACATCTATGAGGTATTTTGTTAATGTTTTCGAGCGGGAAGTTCCATCTCTATTAAAAAAAAAACGATATATTAATGAACTATCATAGCTTGATGTCCATGTCAGAACAGCTAACGTCAAAGGACGACATCCATGAGGTGGTTTGCCTATGTTTGCGCGAGGAATTTCAAAAATTTGACTCATGTTGTAGCTATACTGTCATTTATTATTAAACCACACCGTAATTCCAAAAATAATGAACTTCTATGAGGTATCTTGTTAATGTTTTTGAGCGGGAAATTTATGAACCGATGAACTATCATGGCTGGATGTCAATGTCAGAACAGTTAACGTCAAAGGACGACATCTATGAGGCTCCAATTCAAAATGTTACCGATGTTGTAGCCTATATCGCCATCCAATAATAAACCGATGAACTATCATAGATGAATGTCAATGTCAGAACAGTTAACGTCAAAGGACGACATCTATGAGGTATTTTGTTAATGTTTTTGCGCGGGAAGTTTCATCTCAATTCAAAAAACGATATATTAATGAACTATCATAGCTTGATGTCCATGTCAGAACAGGTAACGTCAAAGGACAACATCTATGAGGTGTTTCGCTGATGTTTGCGCGAGGAATTTCAAAAATTTGACTCATGTTGTAGCTATACTGTCATTTATTATTGAACCACACCGTAATTCCAAAAATAATGAACTTTCAAAATAACCTACAAATTTCCTCAACGTTAAATGATTACTTACGTATATGAAATTATTACACCAGAAACCACATTGAGTATATGAGAACACGTGGAAGCAATTAATTTTGTATACACCTGCGTCATCACATTCAGTTTATACGAGAATAAAAGAGCGTATAAATGAGTACAATGGGACTCACTCATTAGGTGAACTATGAAATTCGGTGTCATGGCGGCTATCGCGGGAATTTCAAACGAGGTGTCTGTTACGTAGATCTTCAAGGAGGTGTCATGGCGTCTGTCACGTGAACTGTCATGGCGGTTATCGCGGGAATTTAAAACGAGGTGTCTGTTACGTGGATGTTCAACGAGATGTTGTGGCGTCTGTCACGTGAACTGTCATGGCAGCTATCGCGGGAATTTCAAACAAGGTGTCTGTTTCGTGGATCTTCAACGAGGTGTCGTGGCGTATTTCACGTGGGTCTTAAACAGAATAGAACTTTTTCTAGAACCTAAATTACACAAAACAATACCAAATTGAGAGGTATAATAGCTACAGCTGCAGCACTATCAACCGTCATGCATACCTGTAAACGTCAGAAATGTTAACGTCAAAAGACGACATCTATGAGGTACTTATGTAATGTTTGCGTGGGAAATTTATGAATCGATGACTATCATGGCTGGATGTCAATGTTAGAACAGTTAACGTCAAAGGATGACATCTATGAGACTCCAATTCAAAATATTACTGATGTTGTAGCTATATCGCCATCTTTTAATAAACCGATGAACTATCACACCTGAATGTCAATGTTAGAACAGTTAACGTCAAAGGATGACATCTATGAGATATTTTGTTAATGTTTTTGCGCGGGAAGTCCCATCTCAATTCAAAATATGATCTATTAGTGAACCGGTGAACTATCATGACTGGATGTCAATCTCAGAACAGTTAACGTCAAAGGACAACATCTATGAGACCCCAACTCAAAATATTACTATATCGCCATCTATTAATAAACCGATGAACTATCACACCTGAATGTCAATGTTAGAACAGTTAACGTCAAAGGACGACATCTATGAGATATTTTGTTAATGTTTTTGCGCGGTAAGTCCCATTTCAATTCAAAATATGATCTATTAGTGAACCGGTGAACTATCATGACTGGATGTCAATCTCAGAACAGTTAACGTCAAAGGACAACATCTATGAGACCCCAATTCAAAATATTACTATATCGCCATCTATTGATAAACCGATGAACTATCACAACTGAATGTCAATGTCAGAACAGTTAACGTCAAAGGACGATATCTATGAGGTATTTTGTTAAAGTTTTTGCGCGGGAAGTTGCATCTCGATACAAAATATGATCTATTAATGAACCGATGAACTGTCATAGCTGAATGTCAATGTCAGAACAGTAAACGTAAGAGGACGACATCTATGAGACCCCAATTTGAAATATTACTGATTCTGTAGATATATCACCATCTATTATTAAACCGATGAACTATCATAGTTAAATATCAATTTCGGAACAGCTAACGTCAAGGACGACATCTATGAGGTGTTTTGGTAACGTTTTGTCTGGGAATCACTCTCAAAATTAAAAATTGTCACTTATATTGTAGCTATATTGTCGTTCATTAATACCACACCCTAATCTCAAGATAATGAACCAGCAAAATAACCTAGAAATGTCTACTTACATATATGAAGTGTTTACACCAAAAGCACATTAAGTATTAAGTATTCATTTCTACATGCACCTGCGTCATCACATTCACTTTATACTGATTATGAGAACGACAACAGTCGTACAATGAGAGGAATTCATTAAGTAAACAAATAACAATGAGTGAATCATTTTTTTACTACATACAATCTGTTGAATTTCGTTTAGGATTGAATGCGAAAATATTAAATTTGATTGTACATATCGATAGTTTGATTAAAATTCTAATAATGCATCCCAAACGTTATTTCGTTCATATTGGTTCACACAACATTTGAACGCGTATATTGTTCAAGTGCTTGGAATTGAAAATTCGAATTTTTGGAGCTTAAGTAATAAGAAATCTAAGGTATGGTGTTTATACTAGCGTGTGTATTGAAATCAAACTTTTGAGAATATCAATGAAATCATACAATTCCAGCAGCCCGAAGGTTCGTTTGCAATTTTACGAATGATGATGAACGATAAAAATGAATATTTTAACTTTTCTTTATAACTTAGGTATTGACGTAACGTATAAAACTCAGAATAATTCGGAACGATTGATTTTCATTGTTATCCACGATTATCAACCTATATCTAAATCAGTTCGAGATGCAGACTTTTCAATTTATCGATATTTCGAAAGCCCACTTATACTGAACTAAGAATTTACAATACTTCAAACTATCCATTTCGCTTAAAATATACATAGCAGTATATTATAGAAACTTTGTTAAAGATCACATGTTATATAAAAATCGAATGATTCGAGATGTACTCATGAGCTCTAGAAGCCTTAGGATCAGTTGCAAGAGGTGCAAGTGCTATCGAAAATACGGTGGTTAACCAGCTAAAAACAACGGAACGCATTGGGTAGTGTTCAGAAAAAAATCGATAACGATGTGGAATATTTTGATTGTTTTGGAAATTTGAAGCCACCAAAGGAGCTCGTTCGATATTTGGGTGGGAACGTTAGGATTTTCTACAATAACTACACCTATCAGAACTATAATCAAGTGATATGTGAACAGTTGTGCGTGAACTTTCTCACCGAAATTGTCGAAAGTATCAATTAAACCTTAGTCAGTCTATATCGAAACGTCAGCGAATCGCATTCACATCGTATTATCATGAGAATCGCATTAGTTGACATTCAGGGGTTCTTCATTGACGATGCCTTCCATCCAAAAGAAATGTGTATACAAATTGGATTCAAACCGCACACATCTTATTCATCGCTAAATGCAAAGGAGCGAAAGTCCGTATGGTATTTACAAAAGTCTTATCATGGACTCGATTATGCATCTGGAAATGTGGATTAATAAATAATATTCTTAAATCGATTCAACTATGTGCAGTCGACTATATTTATGTTCGTGGTCAGCAAAAAGCAGAGTTTTTGAGAAGGAAGTGTATAGAATTGAATATTTTCCCACACATCGTAGATGTTCACAGTTTCGATGGTACTAACTGTGAAACGGGGAAATTCGAGCAAACAAACAACTTGACCTGTCTGAATCATCGTAATGACGGTGGTAAATACATGTGTGCAGTTCAACATGTGGATGAATCACAGCAGTGGTTTCTGAATGTAATACTACCTAAATTATATGTATTTTCTGAAATAAATATTATTATTACACCTATCTCCTTTATATAATTATTTATTCAAATGGTAAATAGCTTTGTTTACATTTTTAACAAACCTTTTCAATATTAATACTGATAAAGAAGATAAAATAGCATACAAAATTGCTAAAATTTTATGAATAACTCCTTCTAGTGTGGATGATGCTGATATTGTCTCTTGTATAAGATGTGGTAGACATGATGATTGCCATTCAGCGATATGCTCCATCACTTCGATCATGGAATAAGAGTTTGAGTTTATAATGTATGATTGTCTTGTGGAATGTTAAACGTGTAAACCTCCAATTGATTATCGTTGATTCATTGTAAAATTCATTGGGTAAGGTAACACTCCCCCACAAAATTTGTTTTTAACACCCTCACTCTCATCATCCTCACTATTTACACTTAATTTGTTCAGCAGTCTTATAACTTTAATTTTATCTGCGTAATAATTCAAGTCTCTTCTTAGTTTATGAACTTTTTCCACGAATTCGCAAAGTCTGCGTAAGTATTCTTCAAACGATATATTTGTAGACTTACTAGATATCTACATTATTATTTTAAGAGTCACAGTCCTTCGTAAGAAATTCGAATAACTTCCAACTATTCGCACTAGAACACATAGGATTCACACTATTGGGGTGATGTAGACAGATAAATTCACAATTTCCTCGCTCTAATTTTGGACATTTACCTTTCAAATTCACCACTTCTACTCGATCTAACTCCAGTTTTTGGAACGCCCCCCGTAGAAACTTAGCTTTTATCTTCCCACATACATAAACAGTAGCATCCGGATCGATATTTTCCTTCAAAATTTCATACAATTCATCATATTCCTGATAGCCTGAGTTCCATGGAATCCCGTGATATTTTTCACAATGAAATATTTTCTTCATTTGCCTCGCGGATAGTTGATCCATCGATTTTGGTGGTTTGAATAGAAAATATTTCTCCAACCTTTTCTCACAGTCCAACAAAGAGAGTTCCTTGATATTATATACGTTTGAAGAAATCGGGAAACTTTGAATATCAACCACTATAGATGACATTTCAAACTAGAATGATAAACAATTCAAATATCTAGTTGCATATGGGTGGATCATTGACATATTTCTTTGATGTTATCGAAATTTCGAAAGAGTACGTCGAAGCACAAAATTTGTAGTGATGTTGGACTTATTCTATAGTTGACGTCATCGACCTCCCCTCCTGTCTCAGAAAACATTTGAAACATCTTAAAGGTGTAAGAATTTGAAGTATCTCTTCGAATGCTGCGCATGTCCATTATCTCACATCGGTATGGTAGTAGTGCGATTCGATAAAAATCGACACCCATATCATGTAGCACTCTAAAACAATCAAGTATATACGATCCTGGTTTCGGAACGATACCCGAAATTTGATGCAATATGATTTTTCTCATTCTTCTATGTTTATATTTGAACTGACCTTCTATATTCATATCGATTATCTTCCAATCTTCTGGAGGGGGAGGATCGAAATCTCCTCCGAAATAGAAAATATCAGCATACGCCCAATCGGTCGAGGCCCCCACAAGGAAAGTTACGAATTCTCCAGCGATTATCCAATTTTTGGATGGTAATTGTAATTCTTCGAGGATTTTCATCAAATTCGGCGGACATACGCTTATTACGAATTTCTTCGCATCGTACACGGTGGTAAGCACACTATGAATAAAACTGTTGTATAATCGAGGAGACATTATTACGAACTGAGTTCGATTTAGTTGGAGCAGTCACACACAACAACACACTCCCTCATACTCTGCGCTATTGACTTTTTCAACCCAAAATATACAATCAAAACTAAATGGTATTCTTGCGGGTGAGAGATAAGAGGTCGATCGAACTGGTAAGTATACATCTAAAATCGTGAAATCATGAACATTTTCAGACGTGGGTTCGGATCCCTCTGCATCTTTCTCACCAAAGAATACCATTTTTAATCGAACGCGCTAATTCATTTGACGATATGATGGATTGAAGACCTGCGTGACAGACACCTCGGCAGGTGATAGCCGTCATGACACCTCGTCATATTTTTATGATATTCGATGTGGTTAGAGTCCTGCGCGAACCTTCACACCAACAATCTCACTGAATCATTCTTCCCAAAATTGCGTCGAACAAACATAACAAAATCGCAATCATGCGAACCTTCACACCAATAATCTCTCTGAAAATCATCGATATTCTGAAGATGAAATTTGGTGAATTCTTCACAAGTTGATTTCGATCCTACACCCGTAGCAATTGACTTAAATAATGATTGACAATAGTGGAAAACGATGAAAATCAATCGTTTCGAATTATTCTGAGTTTTTATTCAAATACCTGAATAAAACAAATGCATTACTTGAGTAATTATAGTAGTATAGAGTATTATGCTGCTCAGAAATTATGAAGCTTGAATGGAATTTGGATTGTTCAAGTTTGTTAACTGAGCTCAGTGGTATAGGTGAGTCGATCAAATGTAATTTAGAATGAATGACCTCATAGAACAGTACTACGTGTAAGGATCTAAACCACTCCACTAGGTCTCAGGATCATTTTCTTAATGGTTCGAAAGTTGACGAGTATAGATCTTTTCTAAATGAGTAAAATACCATTCACTTTATTTTCTAAAACGTTCTTCTTTATTTTCTGGTGAAAACGTATTTTAGGTATTCATTTTGAGAGCTCTAAAACTATTTCTTGCAGTTTTCTCTCCTGTGGTATTAGAATAATCAGTCATATCACCCAAAACATGATTGAATTGAATCAATATAATATTTTTATATACATAAAATAGTAACATATTATCTATACTTAAAATGTCTTTCTCTTTTCAGATTAACTCCGTAGGTGTAGTTGTATTTATGTAGAAGTATCTAGTGTACATATAAAATAATTAAAAATAAATTTTATATTTTATTTACTTGAATCTTATAGTTAACTATAATTCATATTACCAAATAAAATTCAACAATTATTATAGATACATCAATGTTCCATCATGTGCGGGAGATAAATAAAAATAATTTACACATTATGCTGACTCATAATTTCTGAGTAGCATAATACTCTATACTACTATAATTACTCAAGTAATGCATTTGTTTTATTCATAGATTGATTTAAATAATTATTAACAATCGTGGATTACGATAAAAATCAATCATTTCGATACTTCATTTCATATTTAAAAACATATATTGAGCAAAATGGACAGTTTGAAATATTGTAGATTTTGAGATCAGTATGCTTTCGAAATATCGACAAATTCACATCGAACTATAATAAAAAACGACCTGCGCGAGGTTAAATGAATATTTTGTAGGTGAAGCTCCAACTAAATCGAGAAAAATCAATCAGTTGCAATAAAATGTTCTCCAAAGATAGTGTTAGATCTGATTTTAGAAGAGTTAGAAATGTCTGCAATGCATGAAAAATCTCCATCAATTTGGGAGGGTCTTTGAAAAACAGGGTAACACCATATCAGATTGTCATTAGTTAATCATCAAATATCATGCACGTTTGCGGGCAAAGTAAAAGGGAATTTTCGAGAGCAATACAAACGTTTTTCTTGGGAGGGTCCAAACGTTCTTTGGGAGGATCCAATCGTTATTGGGAGGGTCTTTGAAAAACAGGGTAACACCATATCAGATTGTCATTAGTTAATCATCAAATATCATGCACGTTTGCGGGCAAAGTAAAAGGGAATTTTCGAGAGCAATACAAACGTTTTTCTTGGGAGGGTCCAAACGTTCTTTGGGAGGATCCAATCGTTATTGGGAGGGTCTTTGAAAACAGGGTAACACTATATCACAATGTCATTAGTTGATCATCAACCACCATCCACGTTTGCGGGCAATGTCAAAGCGAATTTTCGAGAGCAAATGCGCTGAGGCGGCACGAGAAAAAACATTTCAAAACACACAGTCTCTCATGCAAGCATTGTGAAGTTACATTTTCTCGCCGAGACAATTTGAATCGTCATATTATGATATTCCACAGTCGAGATAAAAGTATAATTTACTGGTCCAACCCAGATGTTCTACTGCACCGGTTAGAAGAAATCATACCTCTACAAGGATATATCGAAGAGAAACGTAAAATAATTAATGAATTAAGAAGATTTTGTAAAAAACGGTATTTGAATAAAAACTCAGAATAATTCGAAACGATTCATTTTTATCGTTTTCCACTATTGTCAGCGCGTTCGATTAAAAATGGTATTCTTTGGTGAGAAAGATGCAGAGGGATCCGAACCCACGTCTGAAAATGTTCATGATTTCACGATTTTAGATGTATACTTACCAGTTCGATCGACCTCTTATCTCTCACCCGCAAGAATACCATTTAGTTTTGATTGTATATTTTGGGTTGAAAAAGTCAATAGCGCAGAGTATGAGGGAGTGTGTTGTTGTGTGTGACTGCTCCAACTAAATCGAACTCAGTTCGTAATAATGTCTCCTCGATTATACAACAGTTTTATTCATAGTGTGCTTACCACCGTGTACGATGCGAAGAAATTCGTAATAAGCGTATGTCCGCCGAATTTGATGAAAATCCTCGAAGAATTACAATTACCATCCAAAAATTGGATAATCGCTGGAGAATTCGTAACTTTCCTTGTGGGGGCCTCGACCGATTGGGCGTATGCTGATATTTTCTATTTCGGAGGAGATTTCGATCCTCCCCCTCCAGAAGATTGGAAGATAATCGATATGAATATAGAAGGTCAGTTCAAATATAAACATAGAAGAATGAGAAAAATCATATTGCATCAAATTTCGGGTATCGTTCCGAAACCAGGATCGTATATACTTGATTGTTTTAGAGTGCTACATGATATGGGTGTCGATTTTTATCGAATCGCACTACTACCATACCGATGTGAGATAATGGACATGCGCAGCATTCGAAGAGATACTTCAAATTCTTACACCTTTAAGATGTTTCAAATGTTTTCTGAGACAGGAGGGGAGGTCGATGACGTCAACTATAGAATAAGTCCAACATCACTACAAATTTTGTGCTTCGACGTACTCTTTCGAAATTTCGATAACATCAAAGAAATATGTCAATGATCCACCCATATGCAACTAGATATTTGAATTGTTTATCATTCTAGTTTGAAATGTCATCTATAGTGGTTGATATTCAAAGTTTCCCGATTTCTTCAAACGTATATAATATCAAGGAACTCTCTTTGTTGGACTGTGAGAAAAGGTTGGAGAAATATTTTCTATTCAAACCACCAAAATCGATGGATCAACTATCCGCGAGGCAAATGAAGAAAATATTTCATTGTGAAAAATATCACGGGATTCCATGGAACTCAGGCTATCAGGAATATGATGAATTGTATGAAATTTTGAAGGAAAATATCGATCCGGATGCTACTGTTTATGTATGTGGGAAGATAAAAGCTAAGTTTCTACGGGGGGCGTTCCAAAAACTGGAGTTAGATCGAGTAGAAGTGGTGAATTTGAAAGGTAAATGTCCAAAATTAGAGCGAGGAAATTGTGAATTTATCTGTCTACATCACCCCAATAGTGTGAATCCTATGTGTTCTAGTGCGAATAGTTGGAAGTTATTCGAATTTCTTACGAAGGACTGTGACTCTTAAAATAATAATGTAGATATCTAGTAAGTCTACAAATATATCGTTTGAAGAATACTTACGCAGACTTTGCGAATTCGTGGAAAAAGTTCATAAACTAAGAAGAGACTTGAATTATTACGCAGATAAAATTAAAGTTATAAGACTGCTGAACAAATTAAGTGTAAATAGTGAGGATGATGAGAGTGAGGGTGTTAAAAACAAATTTTGTGGGGGAGTGTTACCTTACCCAATGAATTTTACAATGAATCAACGATAATCAATTGGAGGTTTACACGTTTAACATTCCACAAGACAATCATACATTATAAACTCAAACTCTTATTCCATGATCGAAGTGATGGAGCATATCGCTGAATGGCAATCATCATGTCTACCACATCTTATACAAGAGACAATATCAGCATCATCCACACTAGAAGGAGTTATTCATAAAATTTTAGCAATTTTGTATGCTATTTTATCTTCTTTATCAGTATTAATATTGAAAAGGTTTGTTAAAAATGTAAACAAAGCTATTTACCATTTGAATAAATAATTATATAAAGGAGATAGGTGTAATAATAATATTTATTTCAGAAAATACATATAATTTAGGTAGTATTACATTCAGAAACCACTGCTGTGATTCATCCACATGTTGAACTGCACACATGTATTTACCACCGTCATTACGATGATTCAGACAGGTCAAGTTGTTTGTTTGCTCGAATTTCCCCGTTTCACAGTTAGTACCATCGAAACTGTGAACATCTACGATGTGTGGGAAAATATTCAATTCTATACACTTCCTTCTCAAAAACTCTGCTTTTTGCTGACCACGAACATAAATATAGTCGACTGCACATAGTTGAATCGATTTAAGAATATTATTTATTAATCCACATTTCCAGATGCATAATCGAGTCCATGATAAGACTTTTGTAAATACCATACGGACTTTCGCTCCTTTGCATTTAGCGATGAATAAGATGTGTGCGGTTTGAATCCAATTTGTATACACATTTCTTTTGGATGGAAGGCATCGTCAATGAAGAACCCCTGAATGTCAACTAATGCGATTCTCATGATAATACGATGTGAATGCGATTCGCTGACGTTTCGATATAGACTGACTAAGGTTTAATTGATACTTTCGACAATTTCGGTGAGAAAGTTCACGCACAACTGTTCACATATCACTTGATTATAGTTCTGATAGGTGTAGTTATTGTAGAAAATCCTAACGTTCCCACCCAAATATCGAACGAGCTCCTTTGGTGGCTTCAAATTTCCAAAACAATCAAAATATTCCACATCGTTATCGATTTTTTTCTGAACACTACCCAATGCGTTCCGTTGTTTTTAGCTGGTTAACCACCGTATTTTCGATAGCACTTGCACCTCTTGCAACTGATCCTAAGGCTTCTAGAGCTCATGAGTACATCTCGAATCATTCGATTTTTATATAACATGTGATCTTTAACAAAGTTTCTATAATATACTGCTATGTATATTTTAAGCGAAATGGATAGTTTGAAGTATTGTAAATTCTTAGTTCAGTATAAGTGGGCTTTCGAAATATCGATAAATTGAAAAGTCTGCATCTCGAACTGATTTAGATATAGGTTGATAATCGTGGATAACAATGAAAATCAATCGTTCCGAATTATTCTGAGTTTTATACGTTACGTCAATACCTAAGTTATAAAGAAAAGTTAAAATATTCATTTTTATCGTTCATCATCATTCGTAAAATTGCAAACGAACCTTCGGGCTGCTGGAATTGTATGATTTCATTGATATTCTCAAAAGTTTGATTTCAATACACACGCTAGTATAAACACCATACCTTAGATTTCTTATTACTTAAGCTCCAAAAATTCGAATTTTCAATTCCAAGCACTTGAACAATATACGCGTTCAAATGTTGTGTGAACCAATATGAACGAAATAACGTTTGGGATGCATTATTAGAATTTTAATCAAACTATCGATATGTACAATCAAATTTAATATTTTCGCATTCAATCCTAAACGAAATTCAACAGATTGTATGTAGTAAAAAAATGATTCACTCATTGTTATTTGTTTACTTAATGAATTCCTCTCATTGTACGACTGTTGTCGTTCTCATAATCAGTATAAAGTGAATGTGATGACGCAGGTGCATGTAGAAATGAATACTTAATACTTAATGTGCTTTTGGTGTAAACACTTCATATATGTAAGTAGACATTTCTAGGTTATTTTGCTGGTTCATTATCTTGAGATTAGGGTGTGGTATTAATGAACGACAATATAGCTACAATATAAGTGACAATTTTTAATTTTGAGAGTGATTCCCAGACAAAACGTTACCAAAACACCTCATAGATGTCGTCCTTGACGTTAGCTGTTCCGAAATTGATATTTAACTATGATAGTTCATCGGTTTAATAATAGATGGTGATATATCTACAGAATCAGTAATATTTCAAATTGGGGTCTCATAGATGTCGTCCTCTTACGTTTACTGTTCTGACATTGACATTCAGCTATGACAGTTCATCGGTTCATTAATAGATCATATTTTGTATCGAGATGCAACTTCCCGCGCAAAAACTTTAACAAAATACCTCATAGATATCGTCCTTTGACGTTAACTGTTCTGACATTGACATTCAGTTGTGATAGTTCATCGGTTTATCAATAGATGGCGATATAGTAATATTTTGAATTGGGGTCTCATAGATGTTGTCCTTTGACGTTAACTGTTCTGAGATTGACATCCAGTCATGATAGTTCACCGGTTCACTAATAGATCATATTTTGAATTGAAATGGGACTTACCGCGCAAAAACATTAACAAAATATCTCATAGATGTCGTCCTTTGACGTTAACTGTTCTAACATTGACATTCAGGTGTGATAGTTCATCGGTTTATTAATAGATGGCGATATAGTAATATTTTGAGTTGGGGTCTCATAGATGTTGTCCTTTGACGTTAACTGTTCTGAGATTGACATCCAGTCATGATAGTTCACCGGTTCACTAATAGATCATATTTTGAATTGAGATGGGACTTCCCGCGCAAAAACATTAACAAAATATCTCATAGATGTCATCCTTTGACGTTAACTGTTCTAACATTGACATTCAGGTGTGATAGTTCATCGGTTTATTAAAAGATGGCGATATAGCTACAACATCAGTAATATTTTGAATTGGAGTCTCATAGATGTCATCCTTTGACGTTAACTGTTCTAACATTGACATCCAGCCATGATAGTCATCGATTCATAAATTTCCCACGCAAACATTACATAAGTACCTCATAGATGTCGTCTTTTGACGTTAACATTTCTGACGTTTACAGGTATGCATGACGGTTGATAGTGCTGCAGCTGTAGCTATTATACCTCTCAATTTGGTATTGTTTTGTGTAATTTAGGTTCTAGAAAAAGTTCTATTCTGTTTAAGACCCACGTGAAATACGCCACGACACCTCGTTGAAGATCCACGAAACAGACACCTTGTTTGAAATTCCCGCGATAGCTGCCATGACAGTTCACGTGACAGACGCCACAACATCTCGTTGAACATCCACGTAACAGACACCTCGTTTTAAATTCCCGCGATAACCGCCATGACAGTTCACGTGACAGACGCCATGACACCTCCTTGAAGATCTACGTAACAGACACCTCGTTTGAAATTCCCGCGATAGCCGCCATGACACCGAATTTCATAGTTCACCTAATGAGTGAGTCCCATTGTACTCATTTATACGCTCTTTTATTCTCGTATAAACTGAATGTGATGACGCAGGTGTATACAAAATTAATTGCTTCCACGTGTTCTCATATACTCAATGTGGTTTCTGGTGTAATAATTTCATATACGTAAGTAATCATTTAACGTTGAGGAAATTTGTAGGTTATTTTGAAAGTTCATTATTTTTGGAATTACGGTGTGGTTCAATAATAAATGACAGTATAGCTACAACATGAGTCAAATTTTTGAAATTCCTCGCGCAAACATCAGCGAAACACCTCATAGATGTTGTCCTTTGACGTTACCTGTTCTGACATGGACATCAAGCTATGATAGTTCATTAATATATCGTTTTTTGAATTGAGATGAAACTTCCCGCGCAAAAACATTAACAAAATACCTCATAGATGTCGTCCTTTGACGTTAACTGTTCTGACATTGACATTCATCTATGATAGTTCATCGGTTTATTATTGGATGGCGATATAGGCTACAACATCGGTAACATTTTGAATTGGAGCCTCATAGATGTCGTCCTTTGACGTTAACTGTTCTGACATTGACATCCAGCCATGATAGTTCATCGGTTCATAAATTTCCCGCTCAAAAACATTAACAAGATACCTCATAGAAGTTCATTATTTTTGGAATTACGGTGTGGTTTAATAATAAATGACAGTATAGCTACAACATGAGTCAAATTTTTGAAATTCCTCGCGCAAACATAGGCAAACCACCTCATGGATGTCGTCCTTTGACGTTAGCTGTTCTGACATGGACATCAAGCTATGATAGTTCATTAATATATCGTTTTTTTTTTAATAGAGATGGAACTTCCCGCTCGAAAACATTAACAAAATACCTCATAGATGTCGTCCTTTGACGTTAACTGTTCTGACATTGACATTCAGCTATGATAGTTCATCGGTTTAGTGATAGATAGCGATATAGGTTACAACATCGGTAACATTTTGAATTGGAGTCTCATAGATGTCGTCCTTTGACGTTAACTGTTCTGACATTGACATCCAGCTATGATAGTTCATCGGTTCATAAATTTCCCGCGCAAAAACATTAACCTCATAGATGTCGTCCTTTGACGTTGACAGGTACGCATGACGGTTGATCGGTTCATTCATAGATGTAGTCATTTGAAGTTAACTGTTCTGACATTGACATTGAAGTATGATAGTTCATCGGTTCATTAAGAGATGGCGGTGATGTAGCTATAACATCAGTCATATTTTGAATTGTAACCTCATAGATGTCGTCCCTTGACGTTAACATTTCTGACGTTGACAGGTATGCATGACGGTTGATCGGTTCATTCATAGATGTAGTCATTCGAAGTTAGCTGGTCTGACATTGACATTTAAGTATGATAGTTCATCAGAAGATGGCGGCGATGTAGCTACAACATCAGTCATATTGTGGTTTTGACGTTTATTCTTCTGACATTCGCTTCCAACGTCGGCCATGATAAACATCACCAAAACACCTCTACGTTTGATTTTGACGGGTCGATGACGTCACATCCAACTAACCTCACATCCAGACCTCTATGGTAGAAAGTTCTATAATCATCGTAAGCTCTATGGACACGTTTGAATTTCGCGGGTTAGTAACGTTACGTCCAACTAACCTCACATCCAGGCCTCTATGGTCGGAAGTTCGGTGATCATCGTAAGCTCTATGGACACGTTTGAATTTCGCGGGTTAGTAACGTTACATACAACCAACCTCACATTCTATGACCTAGACCTCTATGGTTGGAAGTTCGGTGATCATCGTAAGCTCTATGGACACGTTTGAATTTCGCGGGTTAGTAACGTTACATCCGAAGTTGCGCGCGCAACATCCGGTCGATGAGTCATTTCCTGGCGTAGAACTCGCGGACTTAATCTACTTACACTAAAACTGTGAAAACGATGAATGTTGGTGAAGCAATGTGTATCGTACTTCATGCTGATTATACAGCTGGTTTTGTCCCTAGTGCAGAACTAATATTTTATTCAAAAACAAAGGATGTCCATCATCATGGTGGAATGTATCAAAACAATTTCTCAAATTGATTTGAGTTACAACTTTTAGTGAATTTAGAAGAATCCTCCACCATCGTTGTGGATATTGAATGAACTGTCAATAAGCACCTTCAAGCAATGTGATATACAATAAAGGTTAGTAGCAATAATATACCAACATTTGAACTACTGTTGTTGATATTGGTAAAAAGGTATGACCGCAACCATTATACGTAGCAGATAATTATCTTACTTGGAAAATATGGCCAGCGAAGTACTTTGTCTACCCCCTTACCTTTATATTTTTAAACCCATTCACATTTTGGGTATAACTGACTACTACATGGATCAAGTTGGCACAGATGGTAGTTCGGGAAAAATAAAAAATCAGTGGCTATGTGGAAAGAGGCTAGTGGGTGAGGGGGGAAGAAAGGTGGTTAGCATAATTTTTCAAAGTTACATCAAAGATCGAACTTCCCCTACATTCCTAGGAACAGAAAATAAATTATTAGAAACAGCTAAATACTTGAAATTATTGTGAGCGGGCGTTGAATTATACTTTATGTCATTGAGCTTTTTTTCAAATTGACAACATGTATTGTATATACTATATGTATTATTCTATTTTTCTATCAGAATTATTAATTTGTCAACCTACCTTGCATATCACGGAGTAATTAATTCCGATAGTGATGTCGTCCTACCCCCACCCCTCACTGTCATAAAAATTTCAGTAAATTTGAAAGCTCTAATATTGACCTAGGAAATAAAGGTTAGAATGAGCTGATTTTTGCCCTTCATAAGTTTAATTTAATTTGTCTCTCATAACAAATATTTAGGAACTTCCAATGCGAAGGTAGAATACTGGGATCATATGGGAATGGGATGAGATAAGTTTGCTTAATCATTTTTCACAAATGGAAATCAAATATAAATTATAATTAAAACAATGCTTATGTTATATAAGAGCAAATTCTTCAGCTCTAAGATTACCGTAATCAAAGTTATAGATATCTACTAGTTACGTACGAATCAATGTACCTACCTATACATATTACATTATGATTCTTATGTACATGGGAATAAACACAAGTTTGATAAGGGTTTGCAATACGAATTTGAATCTACGGACTGTGAAAGGTGAGGTTGTGAATCGACATTTCCATTACGTAAGTCTGATGTCATTCAAATATTGAAATAACAATTTCGGACACTTCTGCGGATTAAAATTATGAGTGTGATTTATATTCATAACCAGAAAAACAATATTGTCATTATGGTTCAATAAATTACTATAATTCCATTTGAAAAAAACTGAAGTTGGATGTCACTTGAAAATTTGCCTACCACGCCCAAAAACAATACCTTTCTAATTTAGAGTCATTTGCAAACTTTCAAATCCGTACGACCAATAGGAACAACGCTGTTATCTCTCAGTGGGTTACGCACGCACATACGCACACAGAAGATCATCTCAAAAATAGTCTACATCGATTCAGAAAGGTTTCAAACTGATATTTTCTTGAAAATCCGGAATTTTTTAAAACTAATTACAATAGCTACGTTTTAAAGAAGGGTGGAAACAAAGAATGCCGCAAAGTTGATGCGACCGCTAGCACCTACAAAACAGCTATCAACTCTTAGGAACCTTGTTCACAAATTATACTAATAAAATAGAAGACTGTGGTTAGACATCACATAACACTAATATTATTAGAAAATAATCACAGTGGCCACTTGGTAGCTGAAAGGTACCTAGCACTTTAATTGTATTTTTAGTGGATAAGGGGATAACATGAATGAATGTAAATAAATGATGAATATTAAATTTGCCGAGCTTTGTTCAAAGGTATTATTTTATACTGTATATATTTCAAATTCAAATTGATATGTTGAGACGTACCTACCTCTTCTGGATGATTCGGATCATAACCCAATAAAAGTGGCGATAAATTTATTTCCGACAAACCACTGGCCTTTGTTAATTCCTGAAAAATATTTAATTACTAGTTACTAGAAAGAGGTGGATTTGGATTATCGTGGTAGTAGTTTGAAAGTGAGAGTGAGTACTGTTCGTATTTAATTGAATATTCAAATAATTTAATTATTGCTGTCATTACTCATTAGGTTGAATTTAAGATTTTCGACTATTCAAGTTGAGTTATTCGAGATCCCCTTCAACCGGTAAACAAATCTATATATGTAGGAACATATTATCATTTACATGAAACATTGTTTCATGTTCGGTTGGGTTGGGATTACCCTTCTCTATATTATCTAAGTATCGAGGCCAAACCATAATTATTGCAGCTCTTAAAAGCGATTATAAATCGATTATTAAGAAGCAAAATTGCCATCGTAATATCGTTGTACTATTTTCATTTTCATTTTTCATTATAAAGTTACATACACACGCAACTGCCCCTTCATAGAATAGCTTGTAGATCGAGAAGCATTTTTCTGTGGGTGGGAAAGCTTTGGACAACACCTCATTTGAATTCATAATATGGCTCATCTAGTTGTTATAATTACAGTAATAGTTTTGATGTCCTTCGACTGGCTCATGTTTATCATAAAACCTAATTATATTATGTAATTAAATAGTAATAAGGGTAAGGTCCATGTGTTATTGCTTAAGGTTGTCCCAGTAAATCTGTAACTGCGAAGGAAGCTGGTTATTGTTTTTTCTTGCCGAGTAATACCCTTTATTATGTACACTATAGTACCGGGATATCAAAAATTATCTTGGTCAAGGGTGGTTGTGGAATCTAAAACGTGTGTCTTACTTTACGTTTGAAATAATTATGTCACTGTCACACTGACATCATCAATAACCTACAAAGTTCATACCTATTTATTTCAGTTGTAAAACAATAATGAACTACAAATTAAAAATTATCTTGGTCAAGGGTGGTTGTGGAATGTAAAACGTGTGTCTTACTTTAAATTTTTGAATATGTTTTGTTGTGTCAGAATCTGTTAAGTCATTGTGCTGAAATTTTCTAATCCAGTTTTTGAATCATGCCTCTTACCACACAGCACAAAATTTTCTTGATTGAAGCCTATTTTCGAACGGGTGCGCTAGTTAATGGAAATTGGCAATACAGTCAACGTTTGTGTTTGGACAATTTTCGAGAACACTTCCCAAACGTGGCAATATTACCGGGCAATTTTTATGCGTGCCTTACAAATTGTGTTGAAGTGTTTCGCGAAACTGGTTGTGTGACTCATAAAAAAGGTGCTGGTAGACCAAGAGTTCGTACAGAAGAAGATTCTCGCAACTCCGGTAAATAATTTGCAAGAACTTGAACAAAGAATAGTTCAGCAATGTGCAACCATACCATAACGCCAGAAATGCTGCAAAACGGTTTTCACAGCATGAGGATGCGCGTCAACTTGTTCATCGAACAAAACGGGGGACATTTCCAACAATTACTGTAATTTAGTTTTTCTTGTTACTAAAACCGTTATTTCATAATTTGTAGTTCATTATTGTTTTACAATTGAAATAAATAGCTATGAAATTTGTAGGTTATTGATGATGTCAGTGTGACAGTGACATAATTATTTCAAACGTAAAGTAAGACACACGTTTTAGATTCCACAACCACCCTTGACCAAGATAATTGTTGATATCCCGGTATATACACTCAAGGATAATCAAATATATGTAACAATCTATACAGGGTGTCCCAATATTGCTGGGACACAGAGCTACCACGTATTCTAGAGGTCAAAATAAGTCGATTGAGCCCAATTTACCTGTATACCAAAATGTACCGTTTGTCCGTGAGAAGAGTTCAAAGTTTACTAAAAAAAATACATTTTTGTATGTTGTTCCGAAGTGCTTTATACAAATTTAATGAAATTTGGTAAATGTGTATTCTAGATGATTAGCTTACTTTTAGTAATCAAAAAAACCCAAAGAAAATTGTAGAGGGGTTGGAACCACCCTCACCCCTTGGCATTTTTTCCCCCATTTTTGTAGGGGTGGGAATACGGTTTTAAGACTTTTTTATCTGGAAGGCCTACTCATTATCTTCATTTTCTTACTCTTGTAAAAACTCCGTATTTTGCGTAGTTTTCAAGAAAAAAAATGTTTTCGCAAACACTGATAACCGATTTTCGGGTATAGGTTTAATAAAATTGTAATACAAAATTTAGTTGGCCGCGGACACAAAGACAAAACCAAATGTTATGATTTTGACAGGAAACATAGTTTATTGTTAACAGTAAATGTGTCAGTTATTTGTTCTCTTTTGCTTGTTTTTTTATTATTTCTTATTGTCATCACTGTTTTTGTTTAATTGTTATTGCTGTTGTTGCTGTTCCTTTGACGTCCCACAATTATGAATTTTCCTTTTAATGAACAGACCGACATGTTATTAGTTCTTGGATATTGTCAAGGTAACTGCCGCGAAAGTGTTCGCGTGTATCAAGAGAGGTATCCAAACCGGAGAATTCCAAACCATAAAACTTTTGCCCGAATCGAAAGACGTCTTCGAGAAACGGGGAGGTTGACCCCAGTAAGAGTTAACGCTGGAAGACCTCGACAAGCTCGAACACCTATTGCGGAAGAAGCTGTTCTTCAAATGATTGATAACAATCCTAATACCAGTACTAGAAGATTGCAACGAGAAGCTGGAATTCCAAAAAGCACTGTAAGTCGAATCATTAGAGATCAATTAATTCGGCCATTTCACATCCAGCCAGTGCAAGAATTGTTGCCACCTGACTACGAATTACGTTTAAGTTTTTTACAAACTATTCGGGAGCGCAGAGTAGTCGACAACGGATTCCATACTAAGATCTTGTTTACTGATGAGTCTTGTTTTACACGTCGCGGTATGACAAACCTACACAACGATCATGTTTATGCAGATGAAAATCCACATGCCATTAAAAGTAGACATTATCAACGTGAATTTAAAATTAATGTCTGGGTCGGAATTATTGGCGAATTTATAGTCGGACCGTTACGATTACCTGATCGTCTGAATGGCGATAGTTACCTCCGTTTCCTTCAACAAAATTTGCCAGAATTATTAGAAGACTTGCCTCTTAACTTGCGTAGAAATACGTTCTTCATGCATGATGGTGCACCACCTCATTTTGCACGTGCAGTAAGAGAATATCTTGGTGAACAATTTGGTGGCAGGTGGATAGGTAGGGGACAAGAAGCACCCATTCAATGGCCTCCGCGGTCTCCAGATTTAAACCCTTGTGACTTCTTCATCTGGGGAGAATTAAAAAGACAAGTGTACGAGGTTCAAATAAATAACATCGAACAACTGTGGAATAGAATTCAAAATGCTGTAAATGCGCTACGAGAAAATGACGATGTTTTAAGAAGAGTGCATTTCAATTTTTTACGTCGAATTGACCTCTGTATTAATGAAGGTGGAGGTCACATTGAACACTTGTTATAAAAATTATTGTTTGTCTTGTGTAAATGTATTGTGTAATTTGTGTCTAATAATTTTATTAAACCTATACCCGAAAATCGGTTATCAGTGTTTGCGAAAACATTTTTTTTCTTGAAAACTACGCAAAATACGGAGTTTTTACAAGAGTAAGAAAATGAAGATAATGAGTAGGCCTTCCAGATAAAAAAGTCTTAAAACCGTATTCCCACCCCTACAAAAATGGGGGAAAAAATGCCAAGGGGTGAGGGTGGTTCCAACCCCTCTACAATTTTCTTTGGGTTTTTTTGATTACTAAAAGTAAGCTAATCATCTAGAATACACATTTACCAAATTTCATTAAATTTGTATAAAGCACTTCGGAACAACATACAAAAATGTATTTTTTTTAGTAAACTTTGAACTCTTCTCACGGACAAACGGTACATTTTGGTATACAGGTAAATTGGGCTCAATCGACTTATTTTGACCTCTAGAATACGTGGTAGCTCTGTGTCCCAGCAATATTGGGACACCCTGTATATTCACCATACGAAAGTAAATCAGGCATCTCCCGATTTGATTTCAACAATAATATGTTTCAAATATTAATTAAAACATAAAAGCTTTATTTTAATAACATAAGAAAATAAACTGTATATATATTAAAATTTATAAAATATAAATTCATAAATTTATAACAATAAATACTACTAAAAGTTAATAAATATCAATAAAAATCTATAAAATCAATAAATACCACTGAATATTCATAAATATCAATAAAAGACAACAAATCTTAATAAATACTAGTAAATTCATAATAATTCAGATATGGGATAATCGATACACAATGAAAAGATAGACAATCAACTCAAATTTCCAAAAGTAATGAATATCGCGATATACTGATATGATGAACTACCTAATCGAAGCATTTCAATTACGCTCTTTTTATACAGAACCAACATTTGACATACGAATCGAACGGTATTATAAATAAACTCACATGAAGGGATTTTTGTAGCCAAACATTGAATTCTCCGCCAGGTAATTCATAAAATGTAGTCATCGCTCCAGGTGCTAAGCCCATCATTAACCTTATTTTCTCATTGTATTCCGGCTTGTCTGAAGCCATAACGAAATACACCGTCGAACCTTGTGAATGACCAGCGTAAAACAATTTTTTCTGATTCGTCACTTTCAATATGTAATCGATTACTGCGGTTAAATCGTATAATCCAATTTCTTCCCAACTGAAAGGACCTTCTATTAAGATAGTGTGTAACTAAGAATATTCAAGTAAGGACTATCAAGATGAATAAATGGAAAAATTGAATCGTCGGTGTGATTCCACCATTTCACAGTCTTAGCTATCTAGGTCTAAGCTCTATAGCTTTGCCAAAAACTCCAATGACGATGACCTTCGTCAAAGTTTCATAATTTATGAACTTCTGAAATTCGATGTAATGAATAAATAAATGTTATAAATCATTCCTTGAAAATAGTATAGTATAGTTGATTTCCCTTTACAATTTACAAGGTACATACAAGAAAAATCTAACAAAATAAAAAATTTGAAATTTTAAAATTAACAAATATTTAAAACTTACATAGAATATTAGGTATATGTACTTATTATGATTTAACAAAAGAAAAATTCTAAAAAATATAAAATGAATAAGAATTTGACATTCATTTACTTTATAAATTACATTTTCATACAGCATTGTTTTCATTTTGATTTTGGATTGTTTTTGACTTAGGACTTTAATATTTTCTAAAAGGTTGTTGTACATTTTTATTCCCAGAAATGTGAACGTTTTTTGAGTAGTTTTCAAGCTATACTGTGAGAGTATTGAAATTTCGTCTGGTGTTGTAGCCATAACAGTTATGGCTACTGAAGTCGCCTTTGTTTTGATGTATAAAAATCAGACAGACGAGTATGAAGCAGGAAGGAATGGTGTATATTTTGGATTTTTTAAATAATTCTCTGCAACTTACGAATTGGTTACACCCAACTAGCACACGATATCTTGCAACTAGTCCAGAGACGCTATAGTCTATAGAATGAATCGCATAATTCTGCCCCAGTTTTTCGTAATTTAATCAGTTGAATTCAATAAGACTCAAGTCTGCTCGTTTTCAAAACTCCATCGCGTTATTTCCCAAGCATAATAATCAAAATCAGTTCATGACGTTTCTTAGGTAAAAACGTATATACAAAAAATAAAATTTTCATCCAAACGTCGAAAAGTAAAAAAGTCGGAAATGTGCACATGATATTAATGATCTAGATTTTCGTCGAAAAATTACAGAGCTGAGTATCAGGAAGTAAGGATATGTATCTTTCAAGAACTCATAACCATAATAGTCTAGGAGCCAGAGCGATATTAACCCGATGGCACTATGGTTTATCATCAGAGGACGGTTCAATGACCAATTCATCTCACAGACCAAATTTTCGCCGGCTGCTAGATCTCGAGATACAGCATCCGCATTTTTTTTTTGACTGGAGGTTAACCCTTTCCAAGTTGCGGTTACTTGAAAAGCATGCCATTCTTATACACTTCCACCATGTGCCATCATTTTTTATCGTGTCCATTTATCAAACCGACCAGTTAAAATTGAACTGAAAATGGACTGCAAGTTAACCCTCCCAAATCTGGTGGAAAATGTTCATTGGTGTTGGCAATTGTTAACATACCCTATGCCATCAAAAGTTATCGGTCCATTTCCGAGTAATTGGTCATTATTTGGACCAAACATTTTTCTTTTTTTCATTTTGTGGCTAAAACTTGCGGGTTACAAGGTAACATGTTGCCATCACTCCTTGTTTATTTCAACCCCCCAAAACCAAACAAAAAACGGCCGTTTCGATTTTAAACTCAGCCAGAATCTCAATAATTGACTAATTTATCATAAAATTGGTCATATTATCCATATTATTCATATTTTTTTGGGGGTGGTTTTGGGGGTTTTTGTGGGTTTAGATAGGCAAGGAGTGATGGCAATAATTTCAAATCTTAATTTTACCTCCAATACAGTTATTTAACATGGTTTCATCATGCTACCTTGTGATGCGCAAGGGTTAGCCACAAAATGAGAAAAAAAACTATTGTTGGTCCAAATAATGGCCAATTACTCGGAAATGAACCGATAACTTTTGATGGCATAGGTTATCTCAACAATTGCCAACACCAATGAACATTTTCCACCAGATTTGGGAGGGTTAACTTGCAGTTCATTTTCGGTTCAATTTTAACTGGTCAGCCTGATAAACGGAAATGATAAAAAATTATGGCACATGGTGGAAGTGTATAAGAATGGCATGCTTCTCAAGTAACCGCAACTTGGAAAGGGTTAACCTCCAGTCAAACAAAACAAAAATGCGGATGCTGTATCTCGAGATCTAGCCGGCGAAAATTCGGTCATTGAACCGTCCTCGTAACGATAAACCATAGTGCCATCGGGTTAATGTCCAGACCATCAATATCGCTTCTGGCTCCTAGACTATAATCAAAAGACAACGACCTTAACGAATCCAGACACCTATTAATTAATTGAAGATAAGTACTGGAAAAAGAACTTACGAAAAATCCCAGAAGCGAGGGTTTTCTGGCGACAACTTCACATGCTTTCTAGAATGTTGCGTTCCTCTAGCATTCAGCATCCATACGTCCATATCTTTATCCGCTGCTAGGAATGCTAACGATTTACTTGGACCCAGAACCACCCAATTTTCAGCTGATCCCAGTAATCCATGAACCAGCAGTATACATGATTTGTTAGACGTTCCAGAGGTGCTGATACCATGAGGTATTCTATGCACATCGAGTAAATAACCATCTGCAGTTTGTACGTTTTGGTGAACTTCTATGGGATAACCATGGGATTTAACGAAATCTGACTGAAATATGAAGAAATGTATGTATGTATGAAAAACAAATTTGGATCGATGAATAGACTAAATCTCTATTTTTACAAAAACGCGAACAAAAAATTAACGATATTGGGAAAAACTTTATCTGGTACATTTCTTGTCAGTATTGTTTGGTTTATATATAATTTGGTACCACATTTTTCATTTTCAGTAGGTATACAATATATCACCAAAGGAGTTGAAAACCCCTGTTAGAACTGCGATTCTTGTAGAAATTTAATTTGCTTATAATGTTCTGATCTTTGCCCTTCTGAAATCAAGGTGCGTATTCACGTTTGCTAGTGTTCCGACCCATGTCGGTACATGAACAGAATTCGTCGCATTCTATAAATTTTCGGTGACGGTTACCATTGATTAATATAGATAAATGCGGCTACACAAGAGAGTATGCATACGAGAATCATACGGCGGTTGTAGGAACCTCCTGCAGCTATTATGCTTATGTCAAAGACCTTTCAGTCACCAGCAGAGTAAGCAGTAATCAAAATTAGAAAACAAAATGTACCTGTTTGAGTACTATTTGAGGTTAATAATGCAAACAAGGGGTTATCCTCAGCTGGAGAAAAATCTGAATGTAATAAATCGGTATTACATTTCCATCCCTTCTAAATTATCTAGATATTTATCCATAATGTATTTTAAAAGTAATAAACTTTCTTGAGAATGTCATGTGTTAAATATCTGGGCATAAGCTTCGATAGCAAGCTTACAAGAGGATCTTATCACGCAGAAATACGTAAATAGCAAGTATCGATCATGAGATCCATGATAACATACGATGCACTGATCTGATGGTGCAGAACCATACATAATACTCCAACAAAACAACTAAACAATTTACAAAGAACCATGTGCCTCAGCATTATGAAGGCCATGCCAATAGACAACATGCCATTTCACTATGTCGTTGAGAGACGCTATGAAATTGCAACCGATACGGGAGCCATTCGTGAAGAGAAGGCGAAAAGCCTTTAAATCTTTACTGATGAGTCTTAAACCAAAATGGGAACTGGGGTGTGAATTTACTCGAAAGATCTAAACCGTTGTTTCTCACAATACCTAGGGAAATAGTATTAATACTCTAATCGGAAAATTGCCTTGAGTAGATAATTGTGATACAAATTGAAGAAACTAAAATCAAACACTTTTTGATCATCGCAAATGGTCCAAAAAAAATGGTAAAAATTGCCAAAACCGGTTTTTCGCGTCGGACATCGTCGGATTGAGTTTTAAAAAATGCCTTTAATAAGCTTATGCGCCGTAAAAAGACGGAAAAAATTAGCTGCGGATGAACCCGATTGGTTCAGCGATGACCCCGCAAATTGCAAAAAACCATCGATTTTGCTCGAAATTTCAAAAATTCATTACTCTTGTTCTTTTAAAGATTAGGAACTGAATTTTAATAGGTTGTAGCTTTTGTGCCCAACAATTACACAAAATTTCAGTAAGATCGGATGTATACTTTTACAAACCGCAACTTAATGCAAAAAAAACACTTTTGTTAAATGGCCCTGAAAAAGTTGTGGTGCGGTAACGCGCTATTTTTTTCACGGGATCATCTTCTTCAATAGTTAATGAACAACTTACCAAATTTCCAATCTCTTATCTTTCGTAAAAGTTGCTAAGACAATTATTTTAAATAATGGTATTTCGTGCGCTCGGCTGTGCGGCGCATGTGGAAGGGAGAGTCGCCGTGATAGGCTCGTAAAAAACAACAATATCTCGAGAACCCTTGCTCGAAAATCAATATTTTTTTTAATCCGTACTACCATTCAATAATTATTATTCTGTCTCTTGATAATTACTCCCATCGTATTGTAATGATTATTAATAATTTAATTGTATAATAAAAAATTATAAAATTACCATTACTCTCCAACAATATTATAATTACATTGCCTAGTATTACAACATTTTGGAACTGAAGTAAATAACAAAATATTTTGTAATGTTTTACATGCTATAAGTAAGAGCAATTTCGTATATTACTACTTACATTAAATTTTTTAGTACAATATGTACTAAATACGTTTTATCAATGTCACTTTTCAAATTTTTTGTATTATTTTTTATCGTTATTTGATATATTACAATAAGAAGTATGTTAAAATACCATACACATTCGAAAATCGCGAATAAATAGTAATAATGAATAGATGCATAATGTATTTTTTTAGAGTACTTCCGACATTACTAGAAGTTTGAAAATACGCGCAATCTTAATATTATTGAATGGTAGTAAGGATTAAAAAAAACATCGATTTTCGAGCAAAGGTTCCCGGGATATTGTTGTTTTTTACGAGCCTAGCGCGGCGGCTCTCCCTAACACGCGCGCCGCACAGCCAAGCGCACGAAATACCATTATTTAAAATAATTGTTTTAGCAGCTTTTACGGAAGATAAGAGATTGGAAATTTGGTAGGTTGTTCATTAACTATTGAAAAACATGATCCCGTAAAAAAAATAGCGTGTTACCGCACCACAACGTTTTTAAGGCCATTTTACAAAAGTGCTTTTTTTTGCATTAAGCTGCGGTTTGCAAAAAGTGTACATCTGATCTTACTGAAACTTTGTGTGGTACTTGGTGGCACAAAAGCTACAACCTATCAAAATTTCAGCTCTTAGTCTTTAAAAGAACAAGAGTTATGAATTTTTGAAATTTCGAGCAAAATCGATGGTTTTTGCAATTTGCGGGGTCACCGCTTGACCAATCGGGTTCATCCGCAGCTCATTTTTTCCGTCTTTCCACGGCGCATAAGCTTATTGAAAGGTTTTTCTTTTTTTTTTACCATTTGTTTTGGACCACTTGCGATGATCAAAAAGTGTTCGATTTTAGTTCCTTTAATTTGTATCATAATTATCTACTTAAGGCAATTTTTTTCTCCGAACTCAGAATTATGCTGAAATTACCGACATTTTTTCCTAATTCTATCACACTATTAATAATTTTTATGGAACACAGAATGGACTTAACAAATTTGAGTGGAAATGTATGACATGCCATACAAAATGTATATAAACCCATTCAAAACTATTTAAAACAATCAATTGGCCAATGGGTCAACAAAAATTCTTTTATCGAATGCATGATTAAGAAAGAATTTTTTTAATGTGGATTTAGAAATATGGAGTGAGCAATCTTTTAGCTTCTTGGGTAGCTTATTCATAAATATTTCACTATAATAGTTAGCAGAACAGCGACTCGAATTTAATATTAAGTAGTCAATATGAATATTATGGTAACATCTACTGTTATAATTATGCAGATTATTATTAAAATACTAAAAACATGTGTATCAGACGACATACCCATTAGTATGCAATTATAAATAGTGACGGAAAAGTCATAATTTTGAAATCAATAAAACTGGATAGACATCTAGTGCAAGATATGGAGACTCTAGCTGTAGAATTAGATATCTCCAAAGCATTGGAGCGAGTCTGGCATCAAGGCCTTCTTGGGGAACTTCCATCATATGGTTTGCCTCCTCAATTCTGTCGTTTACTCCAAGTGGTGGTTGACGGAATCTCCTCCAATACAATGACTATAACGCTGGTGTTTCATAGGGATATTTCTTGGCACCAACTTCCTGTCCCGCCAACAAATTTGCAGATGATAGTACACTTCATACCGCTTTCTCATCTAGAGTCAATGAATCCAGAGGAGCGAGACAGCAGACATGTCGACGCAATTAATGAAAAGGCAATGATAATCTAGATGCAACCAAAACTAAAGCTTGACTTGTCAGGAGGAAGGCGAGTACTTTGAGCAGAGTGGACTTAAAAACTTGAAACGACTTTTTTTATACCAGTAAATTTCGAGCATCGTATCTAGTTTATATCAAAATTTCAAGTGGATTGCATCCACCGTTTGGCCACTACAGGAAACCATGTCTTGTGCCATATAATCCGATTCAAGAGAAGGCTTCGTTAGCCACTCTCACTTAGTTTAATAACTTATTCTGGGGATAACACTGAGTATTGAAACAATTGGGACTTATGAATCACGTTTCATTCTATTTATTTTAATGAGTGTTGCAACACACATATCCATGTGCATTCTCATAATAATAGAGGATTTATAATGCGGAGTCTGGCACCAAAGTTTTCCGAGTCTGGCACCAAAACCTTGTTGGGAAACTTATTCCGTCATATGGTTTGTTGCCTCAACTTTGTCGCTTACTATCTAGTTTTTTCTCAGATAGATCACTCCATGTGGTAATTGACTGAATTTCTCCGATACAACGCTGGTGTTCCACAAGGACCTGTCTTGGCACCAGCTTTGTTTCTGCTCCAGGTAGACGATCTGCTGGAAGTGACCACCTGTCCCGTCTACAGCTTTGCAGATGATGATGATATACTTCATACCGATTTCTCATCTAGAGCCCCTATACCATCTAATGAAGCCAGAGGAGCGAGAAAGAGACAACTTGGCGTAATTAGTGCACATCTGGCAAATATTATGAATTAGGGATCTGATAATCAAGTAGACTTTAATGCAACCAAAACACAAGATTGCGTCTTCTCCATGAAGGCGAATCCTTCAATCCCTAAAATGATGATGACAGGTATAACTATTCCTATGAAGTCTTCCATATCCATGCTCGGGATCACCATCTCATGGGATGATATCATGTGAGGTCAACTGCGGAAACCGCTTCACAAAAACTTGGTTTTCTATTCCGTGCCAAAAGCTATTTTACATTTCAGCAGCTCCTCATAATCTGCAAAGCACAGATTCGTCCTGTCCTGGAGTACTGTTCACATGTTTTTAGTTCGGCTCCCAAACATAGGCTTAAGCTCTTGGATTCTATCTAGAAGAGATATTCCTCTGATTGATGAGTTACACTTACGAGTTCATTGACCTCTCTAGAACATCGTAGAAAGATGGTAGATCTCTCCCTTTTCTATAGATGTTTCCATAGTTGGTGTTCATCAGAAAACTCGTTTATTGTTCCACCACGAGAGATTCCAGATAGACGAACTAGACGGGTTCAAACTTCACCTCTTCATTGTCAATCTCGAGACATGCCAAACTTCTTTCTACCAGACTTCATTTATCTATTGAACCGCGAAGATGTGGAACTCTTTACCTAGTGAAGTCATTCTCTATTGCTATAACCTTCAAACCTTCATTAAAAATTCGAATGCCTAGGGGGAAAGACAAGGTCGAACTTCGAACCCCCTTAGGCTCCTTTTTTTAAATGTACTTCTAACACACAAAGAATAAAGCTTATTCTTCAAGCTGTTTTTATATTTTAAAGATGTTAAAATATAAAATATCCATGTTATCCTATTTTCGAACAAAATGAAGGAAATATAAGTAGGTACTTTATGTTTGAGATGAATTATTTCACTAACAATTCGAAATGATCGAAAACATCGGCATCGTATATTTCAATAAAGCGTGCAACAAAAAATTTCAAATTTTTCTACAAGGACCCAGATAGCACAAGCCCGGGGAATCCCCTCCCTTACTCCCATCACGGCATACTTGACTATCTATTATTTAATTTTATTTCTAAAAAACAAATAGCTACCGCTCAAGCGTTCTAGCTTTACCTCTTAGATGCGCGGAAGCAAGAGTGAAAGAGCCACTGTGCAACAGAGACATAGAACGGCAACTATATAATTATAAACTTTTTAAAGTGGTAGGCCATTAATACCTGCACACAAACCCATTGCCATTTAAGGTTAATGTGTTGAGATAACGGAAAGGGATTAAACTATCGGTAATTAATGAATTATATTACATAGAATTTAACAGTTTGAACAAAGTGGAATTTCCTAAATCTAGTTGCTCGTTAAGTAGATTGTTTCAATATTTCTATAGATTCTATAGATTAAATTTTCTACCCTTCGTAATTTTATGTAAATTATTTAAGTTTTCTAGTGGAGGAAAACGGTGTTGGGTTTATAGAAAGTGAAAAATTTGAATTACTTTTATTTAATTGAAATGACTTAAGCTTTTCTTTTATTATTATAATTCCAAATAATATTTACAAACACATTTACTAGACAATTTACAAACGAACGTAGATTTTATTGTTTTCAACAATTATGTTTTGAGCTCCATCATCTTCCCTTAATTACTCTATTCCAGTCAAATCAGTCTCTTCTACGTCATCATCAGTTTCATCACTTTCTGTGTCAGTATCACTATCGTTTTCGCTCAACCTAATAATAAGCTCTTCCACAACTGTATCTATTGTTGGTTCCTTTAAAACATATTCTTTCTCAAACCGTTTTGCTCGCTCACACCGAGATTTCCATTTGTCGACTGAGAATTCTTCAAAAAAGTCATCACAATATTGAATGACCCGGTTAAAATTAAAATTTATGTTTTTTCTGGATACATATTCTTTCATTTAAGCCCAAACCAACTCAAAGGGATTCTGATATGGAGAATATGGAGGCAGTCGCAATACGTTGTGACTTTTGCATTAAAAATTGTGTCAACTTCATATCTTTTGTACCTTGGTTTTTGGTTTTTTATTAGGTTCCGCTATCTATGACAATAATGTTGGCGATTTATCCACTTGTTTGTTATAGTATGCGACGTTGTCAATTACCATAACCATTTTTGGTTGCAAATTGGGAATGAGTTTCTTCGAAAACCACTGTTTGTAGTTCTTATAATTCATATCATCATGGTAGTCGCCACTTGTGGTGTTTGATTTCCATCTAATATAGGCATAAGGACAAACCCATTTTCGCTACCTGCGTGCCCTATGTTAAGACGAGGTCCACTTGCCTATTAGTTTTTGCAAGCGTTTTACCGCTCCATATCCCTTTACGTGAGCGGGTGATAAATTAATGTAAGTGTCGTCCATGTATATTATAGGGCGATCTTCTTCTCGGTAGTGACGCATCCTTCTCAGAAGTTTAATTCTGAGCAGTCTAACGGGCTGTCGTTCCATTGGTATTTGTCGATTATTCTTAAATTTTCTCCATCGAAAACCAATTTTATGAATTTCTTTACGCAACGTTTCTGTACAACCTAAGTAGCCAATATCTTTTACGAATTTTTTATGAACTGTCTTTAATGCAGGGGCCGTCTTTTCTGTTATGTGATGATTAACAATCGTTCTTCGCAAAATTGCTAAATCTACGTCATCAAGAAAAGTTTTAACTTTTCTGTTTTCTCTTTTTTTATTAGGGGTTGAAAATGTTGTTGACAGGCCCGTTTCAATTTTTTTCGATTCGTTTTTAATTCGTCGAATATTCCTAATGGAAACCCCGTTACTGTCCCTATAATAGAATGGTTAGTGTCAAAATCTGCTCAAAACAAAGGATACAACACTGAAACATAATAATTAATTCATTTTAAAATTAGGCATTGAAACATCATACCTTTGCAACAGGAATAATAACTTCTCCAGCTACTGCTTGCATAAAATTTAAAATGTATCTCACGACTTTATCCACTTAATACATTATTTTTCACTTTAGTTGTAAACGGCATTTTAAAATTAAGAACTTTTCAAAACGTACAAAATATCACAAGATTAAAATGTTCTCTTCGGACTCTACTTTGTAAACACTAGGAATACACCGCTTAAACTGAGCTCTCCAGCCTTAGGCTACTGCTCATCCAAACCTCAGAGGCCAAGCTAGAATGATCGAGCTGTAGGTATATTGTAACTTATTCAAACTGCCTAACTTGTAGATCTATTAAGGTAATAATAAAATATTATGAATTATCTAATGAAACTTAATATGGGAAAATCAACTTATTTTGGATAGGGTATGTACCTAAAAGTTAATTATTTATTTTTACTTACTATGGAAAACCCTTTCAGTGTAGCTCCATTGGATTCCGCAATTGTCACTTTACACAAAAATGGCGTTATCAAGTTGTTTATAATTAGAATAGAGATCCATATAAGTAGCATTGTTTCCCTCGGTTTACGGTATGGGAAAAATGTAATAAGTGTTGTAAAGGTTCGATTTTATGGACCGATTAGTTTCTAGATTACAAATTTGATAATGATATTCATTCTATTCACGTTATCTGATGAAATCTAATGGTCGATTAATGGTATATACATTTTACGGTGTTTGAACATTAGTATTACACATTTTGGCAAACATGAGCCTTGGCCATGTATAAAATATTTAATAATAATAAAACTTAGTAATTCATTCACTGAACACTGAAACAGAAATATGAGCTGTTCTTAGTGGTACCAGCAGAAGCATAACTTGCGATGTGATTTTTGAATCTTATTGCGTTAAGCGAATATGTTGAGTGAGTGGAGGAATTTGAGCAATGAATAATGATAGCCTCATATCCAGCGCTTCCATTATGACATACTAGAGAGTATGTTCAACACAGGAAGCCTAGACTAGGCATTTTTCATGAATTGTTACTTTTTGTAGTATATTAAACTGTGTAATTAAGATATGTAAGAAATTTGAGAAGTTCTCCAAGAGTAATAAGATAAGATTCACGAAACAGGTCAACATTATTCCGTGTATTTACTAACACGTGGTAGATCGAATTCCCCAGGAAGGATAGGTTATGTTATTCGAGGTATCAGGGTTGTGGGCAAGTTTCATTTAATCCCACAACACAAAAGGTAAAGAACTTGCTAAAAAATATGTGATAAACTATTAAAAAAGAGCTGACTACAAAACCGTCAGTTTGTTACAAAGAATTGAAAAATGTACAAGCAAATGATCACTAATAATACTAATACGTACATATCCGCTGGAAAGCCATACTACCGACCTCTCAAACTGCGTTTCCTTTTTAAAGCAGATCTGGCTTACTTCAGCCACGGGACTCATCGAAAGATAATGTTTGAACAAAGTCGAGTACCAACTAATTTTTTCACACATATTATAAATTATTGTCTAATTCTACTGAATTAACGGCAATAAGTAAAAGGTTGTAAACTTTCTTCAGGACTACTTACTCGGGTCACTCGGGTGTTAGTGTTAATTATTATTTTGGGAGGCATTGTTGTACTTAATATTTTCACTTGTATTATACATGTTTGTCTAATCCTGCTGAGTTAATGGTAAAGAGTAAGCGACAAGTGGGGAGTTGCTAACTTTGTGTTGATCAGTATGTTGTTGTACCTAATTTTTTCCATTAGTACCTATCTATATATATATATAAATGAATCCCTATTTCCCTTGGTCACGCCATCACCCGTGAACGGCTGGACCGATTTCAATAATTATTTTTTTGTTGTGTTTATTATTGTCAGGAGAATTGCGCGGAAAATTAGAAAATTTAAGAATACTTGACCACCATAAAAAATTATTTCTAATCTAACCTTAGCGCTTTGGACAATATAAACTTTTTTAATGTAACCTTATGACGTTTGACATAGAATTGACAGAATGCGTGCTGCAAATATCGTCAAAGAGGATGTGAAAAAACTGAATATCGTTTAAAACAGATGCTTCGAACGGGTTATTTTATTGATAAAATACATGTAAAATAATTAATTTATTATTTCTTACAAAAAGGATGTAAGAAAACTGAATTTCTTAGTGCACATCACGGTTAGTTCAGAGCCATCATGCCTAATATTAAAAGTTCAATTTAATATGGAGTTTTGGTAAGTTTGGATAAACTAACATACACATTACTAACATAACAAGTGATACACTTGGTTATAAAGAAGAATACAATAGTTTTCTTTCATTTACAGTTGAATTTTTGTTTTTGAAAATGCCAGCAATTAGACGTACAAACTTAAGTCGCAGAACTCGCAATGCTGTGAGTCAAAGATATACAAGTCAAACTGACGAGCAACGCGAAGCGCGGAATAAAGTTGAACGGAATCGATGGAATCGAAATCAACAACATAGACATGTTGCGTTTAACCCCTATCGAGCTGCTTTCAATACATGTAAAATAATTAATTTATTATTTCTTACAAAAAGGATGTAAGAAAACTGAATTTCTTAGTGCACATCACGGTTAGTTCAGAGCCATCACGTCTATTAAAAGTTCAATTCAATATGGAGTTTAGGTAAGTTTGGATAGACTAACATACACGTTACTAACATAACAAGTGATATGCTTGGTTATAAAGAAGAATACAATAGTTTTCTTCAATTTACAGTTGAATTTTCGTTTTTGAAAATGCCAGCAATTAGACGTACAAACTTAAGTCGCAGAACTCGCAATGCTGCTAGTCAAAGATATACAAGAGCAAGTCAAACTGACGAGCAACGCGAAGCGCGGAATGAAGTTGAACGGAATCGATTGAATCGAAATCAACAACATAGAAATGTTGCGTTTAATCCCTATCGAGCTGCATTCAATTATAACGTGGAAATCGATTACAGTTCACAGCAAATCGTTGCTATTGGACCAATGAACGTTGTGTGCCAATATTGCAAGGCATTTAAGTTTAAAAATGAAGCTCCTGGATTGTGTTGCGCGAGCGGTCAAGTCAAATTGACGCCATTGGTACCGCCACCAGAGCCACTACATTCATTGGTTTCTGGAAATGGGCCAGATTCTAAACATTTTTTGATTCATATCCAGCGATACCATAATTGTTTTCAAATGAGGTCATTTGGTGCAACAAAAGTTATTCAAGAAAATTGTATGCCAACTTTCAAGATTCAGGGTCAAATATATCATCTAACAGGTTCCTTATTGCCAACGCCAAATAGTGACTACAAATTTTTGCTAATTTATTTTATAGGCGATTCAGCAAGACAAGTCGATCAGCGTTGTGCACCCAACAATTCAGTGGAAAGACCAATTGTGGAACAACTCCAAACGTTTTTTCATCAACATAACGAATTGGTTGCATTATTCACGACCGCTTTGGACCGCATGCCGTCTGATAATAAGAAAATTGTCATCAAAGCAGATAAGACGCCTGCAGGATAACACGCGAGACGTTTTAATGCGCTAACAATTGACGAAGTTGCTATTGTCGTCGTGGGTGAAAATTTAGAAAACCGAGATATTGTTTTACATCGGCGTAGCAATCAACTGCAGCGTGTGTCCGAAACACATCGACCATATGATGCGTTACAATATCCTATCTTATTTTGGCAAGGTGAAGATGGATATCATTTTTCAATGAAGATGATAAATCCAGTTACAGATTCCGAAACTAACAAAAAAGTTAGTTCAACGATTTATTATTCATACAGACTGATGGTTCGGGAAAATGAGGACAATCATATCTTAAAATGTCGGCGTCTCCTCCACCAATATGCTGTGTATATGTACGTGAAAGTTGAAACTGAGCGATTGACATTTATCAGGTTGAACTAGGCAAAACTGCGTTCTAAAGAATACGGGATGCCATCAATGCTGATGGAAATGCACAGAATGTAGGTAGAACAACTATTCTCCCAGTACAATACGTCGGAAGTCCGCGACATATGTATGAATACGCTCAGGATGGTATGTCGTATGTACGTCATTATGGCACACCAGATTTGTTTATAACATTCACATGCAATACACAGTGTTCAGAAATTCGACAAGAATTATTTCTTGGCCAATCACCCATTGATCGCCACGACATTACCGCAAGGGTGTTCAAAAGAAAGTTATAATCACTCATGGACTTCATTGTTAAGCATCGCGTATTCGGCGAGACGCGCTGTTGGATGTATTCAGTCGAGTGGCAAAAACGCGGATTGCCACATGCACCCATTATCATTTGGTTGGTAGAGAGGATAAGACCGAATGAAATCGACGATGTGATATCTGCGGAAATTCCCGATAATGATGAAGATCCATTGTTACATGAAATTGTTACAAAAAATATGATTCATGGTCCCTGTGGAATATTAAATCCAAATTGTCCATGTATGGTTGATGGAAAAGGTTCAAAACGCTTCCCAAGACAATTAGTAGTAGAAACTATTAGTGGAAATGATGGTTATCCACTTTATTGCCGGCTATCCATTAATGACAATGGAAGGTCAACAATAGTCAAAGTGAATCAGCTGGAAATTGAAGTTGATAATCGTTGGATTGTTCCGTTTTCTCCGTTACTCTCCAAAACATTTAAAGCACACATAAATGTTCAGACAGGACAACGTCTGTCGGGTCAGCTAGTTATAAATATTAGTCTAATTCTTAACTCTTAACGACAGGGACCAGTGAACGGTTGATGTTCACTTTCCTCAGAATTTTTTCACATTTATTATAAATTTTTGTCAAATTCTGTTGTTTAAAAGCTAGGAGTGAGTGGAGAATTGTCAACTTTCATCAGCACTACTTAATCGGATGTTATTTAGTGATTATAATTATTAATTATGCTGGATTAATGACAAGAAGCAAGTAAACGATTGTCCACTTCCTTCAGAATTACTTACTCCGGTGTTAAGTGTGGATCTTTATTTTCTGACTCGTTGTACATAATTTTTTCACTCTTATTATTAAGGGTATAGAGTTAGTAAAGAGTTTTCAACTTTCATCAGAACAACTTAATCGGGTGTTATTTAGTGTTAGTGATTATAATTTCAGGACTCATTGTTGTACTTAATTCTGCTGGATTGCTGTCCACTTCCTTCAGAATTACTTACTCAGTAGGTCTTAAGTGTCGATCTTCATTTTGTTACTCGTGAATAATTTTTTCACTTTTACACACATTCACATTTTTGTCTAATTCTGCTATATAAGAATAAAGAGTTAGTGAAGAGTTGTCAACTCAATCGAGACTTAGTGTTGATTATTTTGACTCAATGTTGCACCTAATTTTTCACTTGTATTATAAATATTTGACTAACTCTACTAAATTAAAGACAAGGAGTCAATGATCGTTTGTCAACAAACATCCCTGGAGACGACTTAGGTCATCAGGGTATGTCGACCACCAGGTGACAATTGAGGGACATGGTCACAACCGGAAACTTCAAAATAACCTACCTCATAAGTTTCAACCCATTCCAAAAGATTATTTCACTAATTCCCTGGAGACGACGTTAGTACCAGGATGCCCTGAGCCCCAGGTGCATTGTAGTTTGAATCTGGCTCATCGACCTCAAAGACCCACGACAGACGATTTTGGTTGCGTTTCAGAGCATATTAAATAACAGATGACCTACGTAATCAGGATATCCTGACAACCAGGTGAATATTATGGGTCATAGTCATGACCGGCAACCTCAAGAGAACCTCACTAACAAGTTTTACTCCTTCGCAGAAGATATGTGCGTCGTTGCTCAAATTCGACTATAGACTCGTGATCACAGACTCCAAAAACCCCAGAATAAGGTATTCTGGCTTATTCCGGCTATATTTGGTCAATTTTTAAGCTATTGAATAGCTTTTATCGCGGGCTTTGAGCGCGGCGACCGAATCAAGAAATTCCGTAACGAAAATAAAAACTAACACCCCCCACTCCGCCTACCATGTAGCTCGGCCGAGCGTTCGCTCAACGTGTATATATATGGTACGACTGTACGAAGCTCGCACGGATCGAGACGAGCTGCTCCGAAATCGGACGAATACGTAAGCAGCTGTTTGTGAAAAAGTATATAGGTGTATAGGTATCTATCGATGTTAATGTTAGGCGCTCATTTGTTGGAGATATGTGTGCGTGCTTATGCAAACTTAGAAATGGCCTACACATAGTCATGGTAGCAATTTACATTTCTCCGAATCCAAAATTGGACGAGGTAGAGCATTTTATTCATCGCACTTTACTGGAGTACAGTGAAGAAGGGTTCGAAAATACTTGGTACAAATGGTAATAAATTTCCACTTATCTTGGCTGGCGATTTCAACATCAACTTCGCTGATAAAAAATCAGAGCGGTTGACAACTTTTCTTTCGGAAAAATTGAATTTGAAAATGAATAATGATCCACAAGAATCCACAACAAAATATGGTACCACCATTGACGCGGTATTTTCCAGATATTTAGAGGATATCTAGTCTCAAACTTATGTTTCTTATTTTAGTTTCCATAAGCCTCTAGTTTCAATGATAAAAATTCCTGAATAACCTACATGTATTGTAATAAAAATATTTTAAACGATATTAACTTCTCATTTATTCAATAAAAGAAAAAAATTTGTTTTCTTATCGGTCACCACGCTCAAAAAGTGTAACTTGAATTAATATCAAAGAAAAAAAATACTGCATAAATAAAAAATAAATAAATAATTATAATTGCATAAGTTGATAAAAAATGCTATGCAATAGCTTTACCGCGGCAGTCCCCGAGTGCCACACGTATTTTTTTTTTCATATTGATTTTAGCTCCTGAAAGTACATTCAAAAAGACACATTTTTCTCTGTAGAAATGTTAAAATGCAAGTAAACAAAAAATCAACTGGTGACATTTTTTTAATGACTTCTAGAATCGATTGGAAAAAAAAGTTAAAATTGGTTCTGCCCCTTTTTTATGTTGGCCTCTGTTCGGCTTTATTTTCTCGCTTATTCCAAATGTCAAATAAATGAGAAGTTTGGTTACTTCAATGATGAAGTAAGAAAATATAGTTTGTTTGTCACTATTACGGTCTAACTTTCATTTTCTCACTGAAATGCGAAGTTGATATGTATTCATTATTTTCAATTTAAATAATTTATTGGTTCTTGAAACTGGAAGATTTTTCATTCTCATTATCTTCGAGCCTCGCTCGAAGTTGATGCTTCACTTGTTTTATAATTATTTTACATAATTTCGGAACAAGCTTAAGGTATTGAGCTTGTTCTGACAATTACGAACTTCGTTTTGTTGTCTTCTCTTATTTCCACAGGTAAATTCTGATACTCTACAACCATCTGGTCATTATTGGACTGTGGAGGTTCCTCACTTCCTCCTTTGCTGTAACGCACGTCACAGGTGGGGAGCTAGATATGTACTTCATTTGACATAAGTTCATGATTGTTACTTTTTGGAAGTATCTTTTCTTAGAACTTGTAATAAATTTCTTACTAATTTGGTGGAACACAAATCAGTGTTATTGTAAATCATTTGGTAAATATACTTTGTTTTTTTTGTTATTGTTTAACAAATTCTTTTATTTCCCAATTTTTCCTCAAGGTCTAATATTGGTAAATCGAATTAGTGGTACCTATTCAGTTTTTCATTGCATTGCAAGATTTGTTCAACTATATTTTTATTGACACCACTAGTTCTGGCGCCCATATTTGATTTCCTTGGATTAAAATTCGGTTATGAATTTGAGATATCGCACATGTAGTGCGCTCTCACTCACCTTCTATCAAAAGAGTATAAGAATACATTAACAACTATTGCGCGCCGACGTATTCATTCTTTTTTGAATTCTCTGCTTTAGCGTATCGTGTTTTGATTTTAATTGTCTTTATAATTATTTGTATAGTTAATTGTTAAATATGACTTCTACTGCTGGACAATTATCTGACTAGATTTTTATTCGCATTTTGGTATATAGTATTATAAATTTATTAAATATTCATACATTATATAAAATTAATGAAAGCAATTAAAATATGAAATGTATATTTACTTACCATTGGCATCTCTTCTTTTATTGAAGTAATCATCAACTTTGGAATGTTTATTACACATAAAAGTGAAGTTGTTTATTTTGGTTATGTTTATATCACATTTACTCACATCTAACCATTTTTTCTTTAAATTGAATTTTTAGGGAAATTATGAAAATGAATATTAGATTCAGAAGAATCATTGTTGCAATTTGGCAAGCATTACAATTTTTTTTTCAGTCATTTAAAAAAAATAAGAATCTATTTTATTTGGACGAAATTTACAGCTTTACAAGCTTTTTTCTTGAAGAACCGGGTTCAATGCGCTTTGAAACCTAACACTTTCTTGTCGAACCAGTGACGTCAGCATTGAATGCGGTTCAATCTAATTTGAATGCATCCCTAAGAACGGTTCGAAATCCAAACGCTATAGAAGAGAGAGGAAATGTCAGATCAGTCGATCATTGACAACTTTTTGACACATGTTTCACAGAAGAGAAATACTTAACATAAACAATTTTCTTTGTTAATGGGTATATGATAGCCTCCACTTTGAGGAACATTCAATACGGGGCCATCTATCCGAGAGTAAATCTCTTACAGTCTGTTTCTGGAACTAGAACAGCTGGAAAGTCGTAATCCAGATAATTATTCACCCATTATTCGGCAAAATTATCAATCTTTGAATGTTGAAAACTGAAAAATAAATAATTCCCGAGAGATACTCTCTTCTGCTAACTGCAACTGATTTATCTGAAGTAATACGTTAATTTGTCGATGATCAACCAAAATTGGAATAATATCGTGCAAATTCATTTTCAATTTTATAATAATCGTTAGCGACGATTAATATAAATAATAACTATTATATTGGTGACGCATTGACGTTTATTTTCTTGAAAGACATTATTCACTAAATCATATTGAATGCGGTTTGAAAACAAGGTTCAATGCGGTTCATTCAAGAAAAAACACCTTAGATTGTAAGCTACGTAATTTCCATCTTCCCTTGATTCTAAATTAATTACAAAGATGAATTTACCAAAGTTACTGATATTTCCCAAGCTGGCTCATTATGAGGAGTTCAATGGAAATACATATGCGATAAACCCACGTGCATTCAGAAAATGATGGAATCAAATGATTTCGCCAATTGAATAAATGATATCAGGTCAAAATAGATAAAATCACAATTTTCTATAATAAAGAGATCTTGGTGCCAGTCGCAAGAGCAGGAAACAATCAAAGTTCTGTATATATCAGAGTAAGCCTGATTGTGAATGAAATTGAAAAGATTCAATGCTACTCTAAAAACAATTTAATTGATAACTTTGATTAAGACCTACCTTGTATCAACAGTCACACACCTAAGATGATTAGATTTTATCCGCAACCGGTTTTATTCAGATTCTCTCTTCCTAATTAATAACTCGGACGTGGGGGTTACAATAGTGTTCGTTCAATCCGCTCCATGCTACTTATATACAGTTAACAATATCATTTAAGATAGAGTTCTCTAATTGGGAGGAAGTTCAAGGATATATATTCAAATAATTATAGGGTTCTATCATCAATAATGATATGTGACGATCCATCCAAAAGTCGGATCGTTACAACGTATACGATTATAAGTATTGACAAAATATAATTCAAGCAGTGAACGTCGTAGTTGAACGTTAAATCCGCATAGCGGCGACACTAGGCTTAACTAGACGAATCTTCTGTGAGTAAGTTCTTATTACTAGTAAACATAGGAATGAGCTAATAACGTCCTTGAAAACATATTTATTAAACTTCACACATCAAATTACTTAAGAGAATAAACAAAAGTCCTGCAATCTAGTGTTTAATTCAAAAAAGCAGTATAACTTATGTATTGCTCCTCCAAATCTGAATAATCTAAATATTGTGAATAAAACTAATATTAAATATATGAATGAAAACCGGGATATTCTGAAATAAAGTACACTTGAACACTTGTCCATTATAGAAAATAATTCATAAATAATTTACTAGATCACATGTTCAATAATTTCCTCTTCCAAATTCCATCTTTCGGTGTACATTTATATTGACCCTAAAGTTAAGTATAAAAATGATACACGGGTTCATGGGAGGTTATATTTAACATATGGTACTTCCACATCATTACCATCTTCATCATTGCAACATAGCTCAAATACCAATGCTTTTACGTGAGCTTCGATTTTCTTTTTAGAAACTCGTTTCACTACTTCTGACATAGTCAAACCTAATCGTTCCTGTGCCTTTGCATTCGCCATGAAGAAAGCATACAACATGCAAACACCTTGTGATAGCATAGTGACCTCAAGACCGTAATTCGTTTTAAAGTAGTTGAGGAATTCTTGCAAGGTCATTTCACCGTCGACCTCGAATCTGTCCCAGAGGGTCCACGGTTTTCCACAGTATTCCATCTTTGGAGCGGAGATGGGTTCGGAGAAACCGAAGAATGGCAAAGCGAGATTGACAAATCCGTTTTTGAATGGTGTGAGGCTGTTCAGACTCCTCACTAGTTTATAAAGCTCCAAACACACTAGACCAGCGACCACAGACGTTGTCGTAGCGATGGCAGGAATGATTTTTCCTGCAATCAGTTTGGACTTGTGCCTGTCGGCAGGTGGAATCTTATAATTAGCTGCCCGCAAGTTTGACGCGGCTACAATGAAGTCCATATGCAGGTTCGAATCATCGTCTTTTTCGAATTCTAGAGGGCTCAGTCTAAGGTTATTCAGTTCGGCAGGGGATGGCAAATCCTCTTTGAGTTGACTTATTCTGTCCAAATCCACGTTCCCATTACTTACTGCCATCTGAGAGTCTGTAACTGCTATTGTTATCCCAGATTTAGGCACAAATTCTGGCACCTGAGAAATTAAAAACTATATGAGAAAACAACACAAGAGATTTAATTCATTACTGTTCAGACAGACTGTAATGACACATTAATTTTTTTCTCTCTACAATTTATCTAGCGTATTTATATGCACTTAGATTTGAAAGAAATCTGTAAATTTTAGCAGTTACCAAAAATGAAGTATTGTCCCTGTCGAGTTACTGTAAATATATAATAGCTTCTGAATCTTAAGTTGTTTATGATGGTATTTAAGAGTATGGTCCTTGAGTGTGTAGGTATAAGGATGAGATTAGTTTTGTATGTGTCCTTGGTTTGAGCTTGTCATCTGTAGACATCGCTGCAGGTATCGTCGTGAATAACATAATCAAGAGGTCCTTCGAGAAATCACAAAACACATTAACAGTCACCTATGGAACAAATTGTACAAATTCGAAGATAAATCATATCATATGAATTAACTAACATTAGAAAGCAATGATTTATTTCTAGTAATACTGAAAACATGGGAGTAAACATTATAAATAAAAGGTAAAGTTCAGTTTAATTAAAGAAAACTACTCGTTAGTAGAGTCAATCTACGGAAAAATAGAACGAGGTTCATAAAAATTTGATAGAGGTTAGCGACCTGGAAAAAATGGTGTCTTATGATAACAATAATAAGATCCTAAAATTTCTATTGCCAATATTGGGTGGAACCATGTCTAACCTTCAAAAATATGTTTTTTTTGGGTCAGTTTTGGAGTTTTATTCTTTTTCGACCCTTTTTTTCCGGCTAAGGTTTGAAATTGGTATTTGAGGAACCCTGAGTACAAATTTCGTGACATTTCGTTAACCCCCCCCTCCTAGAATATTTATATAAATACGTTTTTTGAAGCAAAAATTCGAATTTTGCTATTTTGGCCAAATTGCAACCAAATTGGATGAAAAAGTACTACGTGGCGGTCAAAATAAGTGGTCTAAATATGGGTTGAAAATATTGAATAGTTCTGCTTAAAATCGAAATTTGGCCAATTAGGCCCAAATTTTAAAATAGCTCCCCCTTTTGTCAAAAAAGTCGGAGCATACTCTACTTAGGCTCCAATTAAAGGTTATCTTATGTACTTTAATGCGATATATGTCCGTATCAACTTTTTTTACGATTCATCAATTTTTTGGCCATTTACGATATATATACCATAAACAATTTATGTGATCCACATCAACGTTACATTTTTTGTACACGCTTACACACGTGTGCATATCTGAGTCGGATACTCGACGTTATTCATTTACTCAATCCTCGGTCCTCGTGCAGACGAAAGTTATATTTTTATTGAATTTATTAATTGTACATTGTGTACTTAGTATCGTATCTACGTGCAAGATGTCAAATATTTTGAATATAATTCTTGTCATAAGAATATAACATTAGTGATGTGTATAAGTGAGAACTTTTGCATGTGTACTACACATTGATGACATAGTGTTACATCTAGTTTATTATTTTCATTGTTTGAATGTTGGATCACAGCATCAAATATAATAGTGGATATCGTCTTGATGTTTTTTTTAATACTACTAATACGAAAGTACAAAATTTTATTTCAAATAATTATTTGTGGTGTAATTTACGATCATACTGACATTTGATGGAAATGTTTATATGTTTACATTTTGCGTTTCTTAGATTATTTGTTCATTGGTCCGAATTGAAGATGTTTTCTTTTACCACCATCCGTAGACATCTTCAATTCAGACCAATGCTGTTTAAAATTACTTTCATTTACATCAATGTAAATATCAATAAGTAATATGTTTTGAAAATAAAATAAAGTGTATTTATTATAATGACTATCGGGTTACATTCATACTCTTTACAGGGATTATACATTTTTTATTATTAAATATAAAAAATGTATATAATTGTTGATTCAAATGCTGATAGTTGTGAAAACTAAAGAAAAACTAATTATATTAATTTTCATTTAAAAATAATAAAATTGTAACTTTGGATGCTACAACGAGTACAACAACTCCATACTAAACTCCGTAGACTAGATTTCGTCAGGCAGAAGTTGCATAAATTGAGAACCGATGATACGGGTGGATTACCATAACAGTTAATTTTAGTTCTTAATCGACCATACATGATAACTAATAACATAGATGTTGGAGATGAATTGTCCAATGGCACTGTCGGAAAATTATGTCATGTAGAAAGAGATGATACTGGTGAAATCATACAAATTTGGATGAAATTCCCAAAAAAAAATAAGTTACTTCATAATGTCAGTTTTCACTTCTGTCAACAGTGCTCGGTAACTGCCCGTATTTTTTTTTATAGCGGTAATTTTGATGTTTCCAAGAGAACAAAAATATACAGAATATTTTTATCTAACTTATTAAAAATAACAGCTTTCCTTGCAATGACAAGAAACTCGAGGTGTTTTAATATTTACTAGATCTATGATTGTGAATAGTACATTTCAATTGGCAATAATTGCCAGTAACAGTAAACTTTTGTACACTGGAATTGCAAATTATAGTACAGGGGAATTACCTATATAATTTAATGTTTACAACAATAGTCCAGGCTGTGAACCGGGATTTTAGCTATAATTAAAAAAAAAACATGTAAGTTTGAATAAATTTTTTTTTTTGCATTACCATCAGGAGGTTCTTAGGATCATTCATACACCTTAAGACTTCTTGGGAACCCTAACCCCACCCATTGGGGGCGAAAATGGCCCGAAATCTCCAAGTCTTGAATTGTATTTTCTACAAAAAAGGTATTTTGACATTTCGAGTGCACCTAGGTTTTTTGGGTCGCTGAACACGAATCCGTAGCCAGATTTACTTGCAATCCATCGTAGGGAATGTCAAATCGACAAAATTGGCCAATTTCGCACCCCTAATATGTTATTTTGCAATTTGCGTGTTTTAGGCATTTCGAATGCATCAAAGTGGTTTTTTGGGTCGCTGATCACGAATCCGTAGCCACATTTACTTGCAATTCATCGTAGGGGTGGTAAAATCGACGAAATTGGCAAATTTTGCACCCCTATATGTTATTTTGCAATTTACGTTTTTTTGGCATTTCGAATGCACCAAGGTGTTTTTTTGGTTCGCTGAATACGATTCCGAAGCCAGATTTACTCCGAAGTAATTTTAAAATGCAAAAATAATAAAAGCGTGTCATCCATTTTTCTAAATTTCCCACCCCTACGATGATATTCGAGTAAATCTGGCTTCGGAATCGTATTCAGCGACCCGAAAAACCTCCTTGGTGCATTCGAAATGCCTAAAACACGTAAATTGCAAAATAACATATTAGGGGTACAAAATTGACCAATTTCGTCGATTTTACCACCCCTACGATGGATTGCAAGTAAATCTGGCTACGGATTCGTGTTCAGCGACCCAAAAAACTCCCTAGGTTCACTCGAAATGCCAAAATACCTTTTTTTGTTGCAAATACATTTTGAGACTTGGAGATTTCGGGCCATTTTTACCCCCAATCGGTGGGGTTGGGGTTCCCAAGAGGTTTCAAGGTGTATGAATGATCCTGAGAGCCTCCTGAAGCTAATGCAAAAAAAATTTTTTGATTCAAACAATTTTTTATTTTTATTTTCCGGTTCGTAGCCTGGACTACAAACTAATAGGCAGAAACAACTAAAAACTATATTTCAGAATGTACTTTAAAGACTCAAAAAGTATAATATACAGGTGTTCCAGTTGAAATCTGCGAAACTTCAGCAGTCGATAGTACATCGAAAAGTAAGTGGTAATAGAAACATGACAGCAGAAACAAATCAGCCCTTCAAAATTTGATATAAAAAAAAAATTTTACAACAATTTTGATCAAATTTTGTTCAAGTACTTCTAAAACAGATACTTTCATTTGACTATAGAAATAATATTTGAAAAATGTCCAGTGGCGTAGCTATAGAGATGTTCCTTTTGGTCACCCTATTATCTACACCACTGCATATTTTCCAACATTTGCCCATACTGTTAATTCCTTGTACATTCTGGAAAAAAAGGTTTAAATTTTGGTTAGAGCAAGAAACCCCCATCCAGAATATCTGTCGCCCTAAAATTGTTTAGTCGACTTTACATTAAAACTGAAATATCTTGTGAACGGTTTCAAGATATTAGTTTCAATATAGTCAACAACCAAAATTTCGGGCCAGGAATATCCTTTCTTTCAAATATAAAAAGTAATCATGATTAACACAATAAATATTTTTCTAAACCTTAAACTGTATTTATTTCAAAAATGGACGTTATATCGCATTATACTCAGTATTGAAGTTAATAATTTTAAATTACCTGTACTTTCTGCACCATTTGTGCTATGCAATGTTGGTCCCTTATTTGTGGAATACCATATACCTCAGCTTTCAAATTAGCAGCAGCCCAAATGTAGTCCAAGTGTAGAGGATTAGCAACGTCGAACGTTAACGGTACAGGACATCTTTTGGGACCAGACCAAAAGAGCTGTCCAGTGTTGGTGAGTTGATCAGGCGGAAAATTGAAGAGTAGCTGTTTAATTTGATTACAATACTGTTCCTGCCAGTGATTTCTGGCCCAAGCTACACAATCGTCAACCGATTTAGGTCGTTCATCAACCAGAGCGACTTTTACAGATTCCAATATCTCAATAGGCTGAACTCCAGGCAGTTTCAAAGTGCGGTCTACGAAGTCCGGATCCCTTAAATACTGAGAAGCATTCTCTGCATTTTGCCTGAACAATCCTTCGAAATTATCTCGGGCCCACTGTAGTGTATGTTCAATAGCATTGGGGAAATTTTTGAGAGTACAAATTGGAATACTCTTTTCTGGAGGGTCTTGGGATGAGCTGTACGATTCGGTTAGGAAAGGCACCACGACTTGAGTATTTCCTTTAGTGCCCAGTGTACCTGATTCTAGCAATGGTTTACGGTAATAAACACATCTTCTGTCCATATAAATTCTGGCATCGACATTGTCTAAAGCATTAGCTACTCCATCTAGGCTTTCGAAAAATGTATCATCATAAACATTTTCCGTTTCAGGACAAACACGGTTTTCATGAGCTTCTATATTTATATTTGGATTCATCCTTTTGATGACCTGTAACAAATTTTAATAAAATGAAGAAGTACATCAACACCAATAACTAGACGAAAATAATGGAGGCACATCGTTTATACGACCTTGAATGGTCTCATGATGGTATTAGTGATTATGGAAAAATTTACTTTTACTGTTGTTATGCGTTATTGACGTTGATAAGTTAAATTCAACCACATTGCAGTATGATAGTAAATCAGAGAACTTTGATATTGCTGAATTATATATATAAAATATGCTTGAAATGTTATATATAAAATAATGCTGATAACTTGTACCAACTTCATTTCTATAAGTTGACTTAACTAATATTACACGTTTATCTTTCATCAACTGCCTGGTGCCTGGTACTCTCTTTGGAGATGTAACTGAGTAAGCTCATTGTCTATAAAACGTTAAGCAGCGAATGAAACATATCCCGTGCCTTCCAAAAAGAGAAGTTTGTTTACCAATCAGTAGGTTCAGACCCAATAATATTTGGATTCCTCCAAAATTTTTATTCGCGCTAAATGAAAGTAGGTATTTTTATTCCCCAATGTTTACCCATCTGGTGTTCTTGTAACTTCGCAACAAACAGGTATGTAATTCATAAGCTGGTCAATATTCCTCTGAATATAAGTAATTTTGCTTCATTTATTTATTTAAATATCAAATATTAATACAATATTTAAATACAATACAATAAATTGTACATTATCTGAATGAGCACCTAGAGGACTAAACCTCTGTATGTGCAACTATAAGTAGTTTGAATATAGTGTATGTGATATTGTTCATATAAGTATGATATAATACAATTATAATTATAATTACAATTATAATGCGATCCGATAACATTGAGTATATGCATATTATTACATTTAGTGAGAAGAGCAAGTATTGGTTCGAACAAATTTGCAAAACTTTGCTGATTATTAATTATGTAGTTTGTACAGCATTTCTTGAATTTTTGTTTGTTTGTTATTGTTCTTATTTCAAGGGGTAAGGTATTGTAGATTTTTGTACTGAGATAATTTAATGATCTTAGATTGATGTTGGTGTTACATTTTGGAATGGCTAGATGTTCATTTGTTTTGTTTCTTGTTGTATAAGAGTGCATTATGTAATTTCTAATTTCATATTTTTTATGGATGAAGGAGCAAACATTTAAAATGGATAAGGATCTTATGTTTAAAATATCTTGAATAGAGTAACTGAGTAGAGAATAATCGTTTTTTTCTATAGATGATTTTTAATATATGGTTTTGAATTATCTTTAATGGTGTTAAATGGCTTTCTCAGAGGCCTCCCCATATAACGATACCATATCTAAGTAAGGACTCAACTAGTGCTTTGTAAACACTTATTAGAACTTTCTTCCCTAATATTTCTCTGAGTATATAGAATTTACGTATTAACTTCCTTATTGAATTAGTCAATTTAGAAACATGTTGGTCCCATTTGAGGCGTTTGTCAATAATAATTCCTAAATATTTAGTGTGTGGCACTTCTAATAAAGTTTCTTCAAGACCTTCAATTAAAATATTATTAAAATCAGGGCGATTTGCTGCAGTTAAAGAAAACGCTATGTAATTAGTTTTTTTGCATTTAAGGTTAGTTTGAAGGTGTCTAACCAGTTTTTTATTTTATATATACCTTTTTCAGTATAGGTTTTTACTTCCTCCCATGTTTTTCCACTAAAAATTATAACAGTATCGTCGGCATAGGAAATTACAAGGCCGTTTTTTATATGAATGTTGGTTAGGGAGTTTATGTAAGTGTTAAAAAGGTAATGGACCTATTACTGTGCCTTGAGGAATTCCTATTTTGATTTTAAGTGGTGCACTGCATGTTTCATTAATTTAAACTATTTGTTCACGATCATTCAGGTAACTCTCCAGTACACTTAATACTGTGCCTCGGACTCCGTAATTGTTTATTACATTTAATAGCATGTCATGGGGCACTGTATCAAAAGCCTTTGCGAGATCCAGAAAGACCGCTAGACATTTGTTCTTATTGTCAAGATTGTTAGAGATGTTTTTTGTAAGTTGATATACGGTGTCTGTTGTGCTTTGATCATTTGAGAATCCGAATTGATTTGTTGATAAAATGTTATAGTTAGAAAAGAATTTAGTTAGTATATCTTTTAAACATTTTTCGAATATTTTTGAAAAGTTGTTTATTATACTGATGGGTCGATAATTACCTATTTCTGTTTTTTTTGCCGGTTTTGTATATTGGGGTTATCACTGAAGTTTTGAAATAACTAGGCACTATTCCTGTTTGGAAAATTAGGTTAATGATATGCTTTAAAGGTTCAAGAAAGTTAATATGGAAGGTTTTTATTAAGTTTGTGTTTATGCCATCTGGACCTGGAGTACAGTTATTTTTTAAAGAATTAATTTGGATTGTAATTTCATTATGATTAATTGGGTTTAAAAATATAGATGGCATTGACTTATTTTTAAGTTGAAATTTTTGTTTAGGGCTTTTTATCTTTTTTGACATGTCTATTCCTATATTTACGAAGTATTTGTTACAGTAGTTTGCCATTAATAAAAGGTTTATTATTAGCATCATTAATTTGTAAGTTTTTGGATTTGGTCATTCTGTCATCATTCATAATTAAATAGAATCAAAAATATTCCACTCAGATGATAACTAATACATCCAAATCATTGATAATATGAACACATTTCTTTTTTGCACGCTTAACGTACACAGCAACTTAACTAAATAAAAAATTATCCAAATTCATCTTTCATTAAAATTTCAGAGACGATCAAATGAAATTTTCACGAGTTTCAGATATACTGTGATGCTTCATAGTTCGGCTTCGGAAAAAAACGGTCTCTGGAATGTCAGACGCCTATGAATTCGTCAAATTCCAGTTTGATTATAACAGTTCTTAAGCCCACTTTACACAGCCGAAGTTGAAATAATCTAATTAGATCGAACGCCGTTGGACATAGCTATAAAACTGCGGGAGTGGGAGGTCATTGAAGTGTCGTTGACGAAAGAGAAAGGCTTTAGCCTTACCCCTGCGTGAACTTTAGTAGGCAGCACAGCACATTCTGGCATGTACTGTTGTCAACAAAGCAATAACCTCAAATAATACAAATTTTCATAAGAATTATTGCGCTTTCTTACAGAGTAGATCGATTTTTTTGTCATGTTATCTTATATCAACTATCAACAGTAACTAGTGAAACATATAATTTTGGTTGTGTAGCTGTCAAACTTCTCAAACATGGTTCTTCTTTAAAATTTATGTTCAGTGCAAGCATGAATCGGGCTTAGAATCAGATATATGATGCTTCTGAGGCCATATATATTACATCAATTGAAGTACATTTCATGACAAACAGTAAGGGGCAGTTTAGCCAAGCCGAGTAACCATCTACTTTTTTGTTATTTTTAGTGAAACTCAATAAAATGTAACCTTTTCATAAGTAGAACAAATGCATAAAAAAGTATCAAACCTTAGCAGCAGTAGCAGACTTTGATTGTTGAACATTGTGAGGACGGAACAAGAACTGCCTATTCAAGTTAGATTTTTCAATAAGATCCATATCAGTTACTGTTATTTTTCCTCCTTCACCTCCAATTCCCATCATAGCAAAGTTCTTGAGTAGTTCACAACCAATTGCTCCAGCTCCAACCACGAAGTACTTGAGCGCTCCTTTGAAAACAAACGATCAAAGTTTAGAAAAATAGATGCTAACTGAAAAATAATTATTTAGTTGAATAAAAAACATTTACAAGACCAAGGGTCTTATGGAACAGAGTGGTTCGAGCAATGTAAACTCGCCAAGCAAAATAACTACGGTTATAGTAAAAGCATCTAATCCACATCATCGTCAAGACCCCTAACTGCTACAATTGCATAGTTAATATTGACCTATTATCAAAAACACTTTAAACCTATTAGGAATACTCACTCCACATAACATTTTTTAAATTTATCTTTAAAAACAGTTTCAAATAATGCAATAGACAAATACGATAATTTGAATTTATCGAAAACGACCCGGGAAGGCCTGAAGTACTCCGAACGCGCTCTTTCGTCAAGATTCTATCCTTCGCTGTTTGGGATTTTACTCAATAGGCATTAGCCAAAATCTGAACGTAATTTACGTGATTTAATAGTAAGTGCAACATTAGAAAATGAGTGATTACAAATGTTGTTTTGACCCTAAGCAAAAATACATCAAATAATAATTACAACAAAAATGTTGTTCAAGTGCCAAGAGAAGTTTACAGGAGGAGAAATCGATACGAATTGGGCCATGTCGCAAAGACATGAATCCAAATTTGACAAATGTTTGTTGCGAATATCAATTTAATGTTAAGCATAGAGCATCAATATACATTTTTACATGGAAATGCGTTAATTATGTGAAATAATGATAACCTCAAAATACTTGAATTCCAGTTAAATTATACATAAATTCTCGGGAAATAGGTCATACTAACACATATGCTCAATTATTTTTGTCTTTACATACGTATCGGTCTCTAGACCATCATCAGAAGACGTATCAATGTCTGAAACGGAATTTATTAAAACTAATTGTATCAAGCACAAAGCGTCCTTATTGCACTAATATCCATTTAAAAATGCCCACGTCGCCGAAACGAACAGCAGTAGCAGAAACGAGTAATAGAAATTGTCGTCTTCGAGAGACCGAAACATACGTAAAGATGAAAATAATTAAGCATAAGCATAGGTGTTAGTGTGACCTATTTTCCGAGAATTTATATATAATTCATACCTGGGTCTAGAATCATTATTAATTCCTTGAGATTTATTTTAATCATGAGGACCCATAGACACGTACGATAACAAGTTTTACAGATGCCAACGGACCGTACAAATGTCGTTGCAATAATAACTAAACAACAAGAGCGCTGATTAGAAGCCAGTTAAACGGACCGTCCAAATGCCGCTGCAATAATAACTAACAACCAACAAGAGCCCTCATTAGAAGCCAGGTGGGAAGAATCCTTTATCCATTGTCATTTTCGGTTTATATCCACTGTTTTAAACATATATTCGCTGGAAGGCCCAATGCCGTATCTACTTTATCGCATCCTAAGAGTAGAATCGTAACGTCAAGCGAGTTTCAGCTTATAGCAGCAGTTTTGGCGGCAGAGGGTAATATTTCAAATTTATCATTTTCAATCATTTATTACAACTCGAAACGTAACATAAAAAAAATAACTCTTGAAATCATGGTATTACCCTCGATTTCAACGTATATAAAAATAATTATAACTGGAAGAACATGTCATAACCTGCACAATGAGATTATGGATACGGGAAAGCTGATCATATGACAACTCATTGGTCGAATATTTGAAATGATTGTTCCGTACGACTGTTTCATTTCTTTATTTAGCAATAAATCGGGGAAGCCCAATACAAAATATCACCAGAAATAAAATATAGAAAGAACAAAACATAATTACTACATATAATTAACACAATATATTGAATATGCATTAACAACTAAATAACGAAGATTATATCTATACAAGGTGTTCCATCTGAGACGAGCCACCCCGTATATTTTTTAACCCATTGTGAGTGGAAAAATCTCCCGAAACACGTCGAATGATTTTGTTTGGAGGACATCTTTTAACGTATATTTGAGGCTTGAACGAGCAACCCCCTAATAGGGGGCGCTTCAACCCCTCAAAATTGAATAGGGGAGAGGGGTTGAGTGATACGTCATCTGAAAGGTCTTGAAAGCCTCTTTACAAAGGTGTATGAAAAACGTAAATTTGATGAACCTTTTTCGGCAAAAATTAATTTTGTTGCTCGAATGGGCCACCTTGAATATTTTGGTTATTTGTACAATGTACAAGCTCATTTTTATTAAGCCTTTTTTACAAACTTAAACAGTCTTCCAAAAATCACATTCGGAAAAAAATTGAATTGTGTTGTCATGCTTACAATGAAAAAAATTAAATCTGCGTGTTCAAATCAAATGTTCAAATTGTCCTCCATTGACTTCCATACAATAATACATTCTCTCAAACTAATAAATAAAAAAACAGCAAAACATTTCCTTATGTTGCCTTCATTTTTTGTTCTTAGAAGGTGTTATTCTGGTTTAAACGTTTCTTCGATCATTTCATGATTTTAATCAATCTGTTGAGTTACTACTTTGCTGATTTGTTTAAAATTTCAAAAAATATGGTGTACACATTGCAAGAACGTGTTGAGCTGGTTAGCCTTTATTACCAAAATCAAAATTATGCCCGAGCGGCTGCAAGGATATTTAACGAAAACCATCCTGAACGTAGCGTTCGCCATAAGTACGTAATGGAATTGATTTCAAAATTTGTGGAGACGGGTTCAGTAATGGATAAAAAAGGGCACCCATTGGGATTGTTAATGATGAAGGAGCAGCTGTGGCGGTATTGGGACATGGCCAAACACGCAATCTGTACGACAACTTTCTGCAGCTTCCGGTATTAGCCAATCTAACGTTTTCAGAATTTTACATAAACACAAGTTCCATCCGTACAAAATTAAATTAATTCAGGAATTAAATGATGATGATTGGGATTGAAGGCAAGAGTTTTGCGAAATTATGGTCGAGCTTATCAACAATATTGTATTATTGTATGGAAGCATGACAACACAATTCAATTTTTTTACGAATGTGATTTTTTGAAGATTGTTTAAGTTTGTGAAAAAGGCTTAATAAAAATGAGCTTTTACATTGTACAAATAACCAAAATATTCAAGGTGGCGCATTCGAGCAACAAAATTAATTTTTGCCGAAAACGGTTCATCAAATTTACGTTTTTCATACACCGTTGTGAAGAGGCTTCCAAGACCTTTCAAATTACGTATCACTCAACCCCTCTCCCCTATTTAATTTTGAGGGGTTGAAGCGCCCCCTATTAGGGGGTTGCTCGTTCAAGCCTCAAATATACGTCAAAAGATGTCCCCCAAATAAAATCATTCGACGTGTTTCGGGAGATTTTTCCACTCACTATGGGATAAGAAATATACGGGGTGGCTCGTCTAAGATGGAACACCCTGTGTGTACATTAATAGATATTTTAGATTCTTCAAGCAAAACTTCAATTTCCTACAGTATGAATCTAGTAAAAGGATTGAACAACACAATATTTTAGTTCAAAAAGTATAGAAGTAGACCTAGAAAATCAGCAGGAACTACAAACTTTACACATCGATCTTTTATAAATTTCCCTCATTTTGTTAAAAAAAGAAAATAAGAGATTTTGAGTGCACGACATAATCTTAAATAGGAGATACGATTTATTAATATTACAACAATAAAACTTAGCAAGGCATTTTTCAATCTCCGTACACAAATATCAAATCTTAATTAGATCATTTTTGTGTCAAGAAAAAATATACAACATGTTTTGAGATGATCTAAACATTCAAAACCAGTTTTTTATTTCAAATTACGGTCACGTTTCATTACTTTGTATCTATTATATACTGTTTAGATAATCTCTGCAAGTACAAGGCTTAGAGGGTCGTACTTGGGCTCAAATCATTTGTAATAAAAAGACCTACTTTCGGTTATATTGATTAGTCACTTGTAACCAGTTTCTGACCAGTTTTTGGCCATTTTAATTTTTTCGATCATTTTATAACTCGATTTTCTCGGAAGCTATAGCAGTTATTGTGATGAATTTTTCTTCATAATAATACGTTTTTTTCTACCTACAATTTGAGCACAAGCACGTTAAAATCGGTCTGATAGATTTTGAGCTATGCGATATTTTTGTCTTCGCACATAACCTCAAAAATTCAGAGCCCCTCGACACAAACCCTGGTGCATTTTAAAGAAGACACTTTTTTGAGTCGAAGGTTAAAATCTCGAATTATGAGAGAGCATTTTAGATGGTTTTTTTCGACTTTAAAACTCAAATTTTACTCGCGCAAGTTCGCGCATGTACTAAGAGATCATATATACAACGCGCGGCGTCAAATTTCTTTCTCGCCACGTTCGTTTCTATTACTTTATTATATGATAAATGTTGCATATAAGATAATAATGATGATAATAATGATACCTTCATCAATACCGGATGAAGTCGCGAAATGTATTCTCATGAAGAAAGATTCATTTCAATAACTGTTACAGCTTCCGAGAAAATCGAATTATGAAATGGTCAAAAAAATTTAGATGACCAAAAACTGATCATAAACTGGTTACAAGTGACTAATCAATATAACCGGAGGTAGGACTTTTTATAACAAACAATTTGAGCCTAAGTACGATCTTCTAGGCCTTGTACTTGCAGAGATATTCAAGGTTTTGTAGTTGCCACCTAACCTCACTTTTAGGAAAAACTGTCAATTTGTTTTTTCCAAAAAAAAAACATGAATCAAGCCCAGTTATGGGCAACTTTTCTCATAGGTTTCATTATTATATCATATGATGCGGGTGAGAAAAAAAATTTCAAAGTTGTAACTCGTTTTGGGCCTTAGGGCTTGTAAAACACTCTTTGCGCATGCGCAATTTGTGTAAGGTTATTCATTTTGATAATACCTATAACTTTTATCCTAAATTTTCGTCGATCCGACGTCATCTATAAAACCTAGTTTCGAAAAACTGATTATCCAAACAGTTTTTCATAACTGAGGGGGGGGGCTTTTTTGGCTCCCCAATATGTATATAAATCGACCCTCAGATCTTAAATGGCGGGAAAAAAATATTTTTCTCCTCCTACAACTGGACTAAAAGTTCAATAGTGAATGCTTATGTGGCATAACGGAATTCTTTAATATTACAAAATAATTAATTGTACCGAAGTTTGGAAAGTATTGAGGGTAAAATTATTTTATTAAAATTAGTCCTACTGACTTGTTATAAAAAAGAAATTCGGTGTTAATAAGACCTATGAAAAGATTGGCAATCGATTTTATTGAGTGGATGCAGGAATGATGTTATGAATTACTGAAGGTGTTGTGATATATGCAGTAGCAAAAATGGCCCTAAAACAAAATCAAAAGGCAAGATGCACCAATATAATGCAGAGTTTCCATTCTAACGTATTTCTCTAGATATTTTAGGGCTGCTATCAATATAAAGAACAGATAGATTAACTGACATACAGCTGTTGTGTTTGGTTCAGAAAGGTCTCGTAGTTTTTATTGAAATTTATTGGAAAAACGAATCGGATAATTTTCAAAAACACATCCAGAAATAGAGAGTTTAATCCATTTTATAAAGTAATTTAGAACGATGATGAAAATTTGATCACACTTCCATTATAGTAAATAGCACTTTTTGATCCAAAATAAAAACTTCAACTCGGAGGTCAAGATTGCAAAGAAACTTTCTGGTGTACCAGAACAACACTGATCTTTTGTTAAAATGGAATTTACTAAAAGTTGATAATTGTGTGGTATGTGACTGCTGTTAATCCAGTCGCCAGAGGAAAAATTAAGAAAAAGATGTAAATTTGCAGTGTTTTTACATATATCTTGATGTGCCGAAAACGGGAAAAATAGTGAAAAATTCCTACGTGTTAGCTTCAAAAGTTAAGGCCATGTTTTGGCGCGAAAAATGACGATTTGCATGTTTTTTGCGTTTAAAAATAAAACGGTGGCCCAAATGGAAAATCATGTGAAGAAATAAATTGTAGAAAAAGTGAAAACGCATCGTTTGAGCAGAAGTAAAAGTTATTTTGAGGTTATGGTCTCGAGATATCAGCGCATATCGCTTAAAAAATGAAGTTGTAAGTTTGGTATGTTTTTATATATCTTGATGCGCTGGAAAAATAGGAGTTAGCTTCAAAAGTTACGGCCACTTGTTGGCGCGAATAAAGACGATTTTAATGTTTTTTGCGTTTAAAATAAAAACGATGGCTTAAATGGGAAAATATGTTAAGAGAAAAACTGTAGAAAAAGTAAGTCATTTTGAGGTTATGGTCTCGAGATATAAGCGAATTAGTGTTTTTTTGGGTCAATGCAAAATGTTGTTTTGCAAATCGAATATTGACCAACAAAATATTCTGTTTAGATGGAAAGATGGTACTTTTTATACACTTTCCATAGGGATTTTTTTATTTTTTTTTCTTTCAGTTTACCGCCACAATCGACCATTTCCCAAAATCCGTAAAACTGAGATTGCCAGCCGAAAAATAGATTTATGGACAACAAAAAATGCACTTTGTAGATTTGAATAAATATGATCTAAAGCATCCATCAATACAAGTATTCGGGCATACGAAAAAATGTAGGACAACTTTGAAAATTTCGGACCTCGGAAAATTTGGAAATTTTTGAGGTTTCAAAACTTTTTAAATGACCAAATTCTAGACTCTATTTAATTATTTTACGACGCGTATTTTGCTTTAAAAAAACCTTTTTAGGTTAAGTAGAAGGCCTATCGAAAAAAGTAAACCGTTGAAAGTAGACCAATTTCATAATCTTAATCCAAAAATGCGACCTCGTAGATATCACCATCTCGAATTTAGATTCGAGATGGTGACATAGAAAAAATCACGCGAAAAATGCAGCGACTGAAATTTCTATAACGCTTATCTGCCGGTATAGTATATTTCGACTAGTAAATTCAAATGTAAACAATTTTTTGAATTCTACTTAATTAGAATCAAAATAACTCAAAAAGGATCATAACAAGTTTAAATTATTATTATTACACATTTTTCATAAGTACTACACTATCCCGGCAGATAAGCCTCTGCACTATTTTACGCGTGATACCTACGAGGTCGCATTTTTGGATTAAGATTATAAAATTTGTGTACTTTCCAACGGTTTCCGATGGGCCCAAACACATTTCTAATCAATATCTCGGCTTCTACTTAACCTAGAAAGGTTTTTTTTGGCGCAAAATACGCGTCGTAAAATACTCTAACAGAGCCTAGAATTTGATCATCCTGAAAAATTTCAAACCGCAAAAATTTCCACATTTTCCGAGCTACCAAATTTTCAAAGTTGTCTTACATTTTTTAATATGAGTCAAAACCTGCATTGGTGCATGTTTTAGATCATATTTATTGGAATCTACAAAATGCATTTTGTTTTTTTTCGGTAACTTTTGAAGCTAACTCGTAGGAATTTTTTCCCAAATTTTACCGGTTCATGATAAATTAAGAGTCATATTTCTGAAGGGAAGCAGAAGGTTACTATATTGTTGTGCCGAATGCAAAGAGAACTACAAACAAATCCAAATTGGTGAGAAGGCTTGATGAAGTTCTTGAGAAAAATAAAGTTCTCCGAGAAGAAAATGAAATTTTGAAATGTTGGAGGAAATTAACACCAACAAGAATTCTGTTATTATTGACCAGTATACAATGATACAAGAAATCCAAGATAGGCAAAGGCAAACGCGAGGGTCAACCATCATTATACGTAAGAATCCCGAGAGAAAACCCGTAATGCTAGAGCCATCGATGATTCAAGTATAGGAAGAGATTTTATTGCTACCGTTAGTGTTAACATAACTATTAAAAAAATTATGGTGAATAAAAATAGAGCTATTAAGGTTATTCTAGGAAGTGCTTAGGAAGCTCTTTCAATCTTAAGAGAAATAAAAAAAGTTGAATCTTCCAGGAATTTTTTACATGATGATTAACCTGACATTACATCATTTGAGCAACAATTCAATATCCCTGTAAAAAATCAGTTTGTCTTCAAAATGTTTTCAATCTCTTCGTCCGTCATCACTGAAATGGCGTCCTCGAAGGTTCTTTTTCAAATTGGCAAAGAGGTAAATAGTTACTAAGAGCAAATCTGGATTATTCGGAGGGTGATCCATTTATTCAAAACCAGTCTCAAATTTTGGCTTGCGTAATTCTATCAGTATGCATGGTTGCACTGTCGTGGAACAAACACACGCCTCTGGTCAGTTTTCTAAGTGCTTTTCTCCCGAATATTTTGTGCAAGAAAAATGCATAATATGCCCCTTTTGATTGTGGCAGTGGCTCCTCAACGTCTATAAGAAGAATGCCCTGACAATACCAAAAGATAATTGCCATTACCATTTTTGTCGACTGACAGACCTTATCTTTCTTGGTATTAACTAACCTCCCTTTTCGCCTCCATTGCACCGACTCCCTTTGTGTAAAAAGATCATAGTAGAGAACCATGGCTTCATCTCCTGACAATTACAGGGTATTTCCCACAGAGCTCCAAAGGACCGACCACATTCAACACGACGCTGGCGCTGAACTTCTGAAAGTTATTTGGGAACCTACCTCAGACTAACCTGATTAATGCTAAAATGTTCGTGAATGATTCGGCAAACGTTTGTATCCGAAAGCCTCGACATTTGTGCTATTTCTTTCACCTTCAAAAGTCGATCGCCAAATCAAAATCCTCAACAAGGGCAACATTGTAAACATAAATAAAATAACTATGAAAAGTTCGATTTCCACTAAATTAATAAAAGAATGTAACTGTTGTTTCGCTAACACCGTAGCTTCTTCAAACAAAAATTACAAACACAACTTTGTAGTCACCACTTCCAGCGTCCTTCCTGTTCTAGCGTCATTTTCCAAGGACTTGCCCCATTCGAAACAGTCTTTGATAAGGATGGAGAGAGATTCCTCCAATTAAAGAAAGTGATGTCATATGAATACCCAGAAGTTTACAATGCAGCTCATGGTCCCAGAACAAAGATGTTCCCATGTTCGATATTATGTGGCTCGTGACAGGGGAAGATTTGTTTGAAAGTCTTAAAAGAAATAAACGTCTACAATGTAATGAAAGAGCTTCTCCTGGTCCAAAAATTGATTCCAGAGGTTTTAATCATTATTAAAGAAACATGAAATTCTTAGTACCATTGTAAAGGACATATGATGGGTATACCCTTCCAAAAGGCGAACCAGCAAAATGTGTCATCGATATGGATAAAGTCGAATGAACCATAAGAATATTGACCAAATGGTACCATATGTAATCGCAGGAAGAAATTTATGATATTCATGAGTATAGAATACCAAAAAGGTGTAGACTGGAACCCGCATCCATCAGACAGTTAGGACGCACCGAGCTCAAATTAGTAGTTGCTAACTAGACCAAGTCACATTCCAGTCTGCGCCAGGATACATAATAATTATTGCAGGAAACTGAGGAGCTCTGGCATTAACCAATGACTTTGTCAGAGGGGCAGTCCAATAGTGGGTAGTACAAAAAACCAAATTCAAAATAATTACAAGATAAAGCCAAATGATTTTACGTAGAGGAAGTGACTATAGCAAGTGCACTACAGCATTTCAATCAGACTCTGGCACAAGAAATTAATGAAGCTAAACATTGTCACCTCCTGTAAAAGGCAGTCAAGAAGACACCTTCTCTCAGTAGGGAACAGACAATGCCACCTCACTTCGTCTTCAAAATACCCTGAAGTATCAACTGATACAGGAGCCATGAACGAAGAGGTGGGGATAGCACTCCATATCTTAATTCATGCCACTAAAACCAAAATGAGAGTTGGCACAAGTATGTACTTGAAAGATCTAAACCTACCCCTAACAACAGTGCTATCTGTGCTATCAACCATGGGGTTTAAAGAAATTTTGTACCTGTTTAGTCCTCGCCAACATTGAGATTTCATGTTGGTGGCACTTCCCGAGCATGGTCATCAACATGGTCTTAATGAGTACCTACCTGACAATAGGTCACTCTCACAACTTATCTAGCAGGTCCTGATCAATATAAATGGCCCGATGCTATCTGATTAAACAATTGGGATGTACCAATCCCATAAATCAATCAACTTAGTATAAAATTACAGAAACTTTATGTTGCTTTGCTATACAACTTGTTTCAAGTTTTCAACTGTCAAATGTAAGCTAATTCATCCACAGCGATCACGCTATTTTCAAAAATAAGCATTGTGTCTTTATGGAAGTAAGTTAGTATTAGATGATGGATTTGAAGAAATCAAGCAATGCTAATAGTGTAAGTTTCATATAAATTCAACATTAATTACATTTATTTATAGGCGAGGAAATAAAGCAGAAAAGGTCGAAAAAAAAATCGGATGAACCGATTTGATTTTACCATTTTTTTTCTTCTGATGTGCATTTTAAAATTTCTACAGAGGAAAATGCATCCCTTTGAATGGACTTTCAGGAGATAATATTAAAATTGTTGAAAAAATGTACAAATATAGCCAACATTTCTAACTCGGGGGGTTTTTGAAGCCGTTGAACACGATTCTAGTGTAAGATTTTAGACTACGACGAATCTGGAGCTCAGGACTTCCTGGTACTATCGTCGTCTCCAGGGAATTCGCAGAAATACCTTCTGCAAAGGAATGAAACCTGTTAGGGAGGTTCTCTTGTGCATACGGGTCATGGCCATGACACTCAATAGTCACCTGGTGGACAGGATACCCTGATGACCTAGGTCACCTCCATGGATTTATTTTTAATATGCTCTGAAATGCAACCAAATTCGTCTATCGGGGGTTTTCGGGACCGCGGAATGCGATTCCGGTGCTAGATTCGATCTACGATAGTAACATTTTTGACATTAAAATAAAAAATATTTCAGTATTACTTTTTTCGCATTAGGAAAAGTTTCATTGTAGTGCAAACGGTATTTTTTTAATTCTTTGTTGTCGATATCACAGATCTGTTCACCAGATGCTTCGGTGATTGATCCGAACTCCAGAAAAGTTATCAGCGATCCGAAAAATTCCGGAGGTACGGATTTGGTTTCATTTCAGAGCATATTAAACAACAATCCATGGAGATGACTTAGGTCATCAGAGTATCCTGACCACCAGGTGACTATTGAAGGTCATGGTCACAACCGGCAACCTCAAAAGAACCTCCCTCACAAATTTCATCCCATTCCAAAAGATAATTTCACGAATTCACTGGAGACGACGATAGTACCGGGATGTCCTGAGCCCCAGGTGCGTCGTAGTTCAAATCTGACACCGGAATCGTTATCAGCGACTCCAAAAACCCCCGAGTGAGAAATTTTGGCTATATTTGGAAATTTTTTCAACATTTTTAATATTATCTCTTGAAAGTGCATTCGAAGAGATGCATTTTCCTCTGTAGAAATGCTAAAATGCACATTAGAAAAAAAAAATTGTAACATTTTTTGTAAATGACTTCCGGAATCGATTTAAAAAAAATGATCGAAATCAGTTCATCCGATTTTTTTTTTACTTTCGCCTTTTTTGTGTTTTATTTCCTTGACTTTTAAGTCACATTTCTACCCAACAATTCTGACAACTGGTTTTGGCATGCATCAAACTTAGTTACAGTATATATCATAAGGTCATTGACCATTAACTGAGTTGCTCTTTTTACTTAATGATATTTACTTCTCCATGTGTGATTCTGTACATTTGTGAAATCCATAATACTTATGTATTCTTTCATACAATACTGAGCTACCAGGATTATGTCTGATTTGATGGATTTTAAAAAGAAACTTTATTCACAATATACTTCAATATCAGTATATCGCTAGAGGTAGCACTCTTGAAGGCAATACTTATCAATTAATACTTTCGAAGATAACTTTCAAGGATTTCTGGAAAAACAGACTAGATAGGTGACTGATTGGGAAAAAGTATGGTATATCGGACAGTGTAAATTTGCGTTTTTAATTTTTTTTCGCGAACTAACTTAACACTGTTAAAATAGTTTTTGACCGCGGAAAGGCAAATTTGAGAAAAATAATTTACCAAAAAATTTAATGAAACACTATCAATTGCAAACATTTACATAGCATCAGTATTTACCCATATTTAACAAACTAACCTGCGATGACGTTGCCGCTTGGAATAGCGACAATTTAGTCATAAACTGTATTCCAAAGACAATTTACACGGTATTCCAAAATTTAGTCGTAACGGAATTATCAAATAGGATATATAGTCTCAGTATTTATAATAATTATTTTTCATCTAATGGTGAACTCTGAAAATGCTTTTCCACGCTTCCATATCGAATGTACTCTGTAATTCATTGATCATTTCAACTATAACTATTCAAAATTTGTCTTTTCAGATTGTCCCATATATCATACTTTACCCACTGATTGACTTGTAATTTTGAAATGTTAGAACTCACCCAAACTTTTCTGAAAATCTCTACCGAAAACAGCAACTTGACCATCATTCCTACAGTTGCTAGGGGCAGCTAAATCTTCTGTAATTTCTTCCTCATCTGTTGGCAGACACTCAATAGCATCGAAGTACAGCCACTGGCAAATAGGGTGGAATTTTCCAGAACAAGCTTTCATCACTTCCTGTGCAACAATACCACCTATAGTAGCACTAATTGGATTCAAATCACCTGCAGATACTTTTGCAAAGGTTTCTAGTAAGGCAGTATTGATTTCTGTATCATTACCCCCATCAACAGCAAGAGATTTTGCAATTGATACAAGTTCTTCAGCATCAACCTGAGACCACGGCTTTGGATTTCTTCCATGCTTCTCAACATATTTGTGCAATGCCATAAATCCTAAGTGCAATTGTTGGGGATAATCAAATTTGGAAAAATCTGTTATCAAGAATTCTGGGCTTTTCAACGATTCTTTTAAAGGTTTGAAATGAATTTCTTTTGGCACTTTCACTTGGTTAGCAATACCTCCCCGCTCATATTTAGAAAATTTAGTGGTGTCACCGATGCTGAAGGTGTAAGGCCCTAATACTTTGATCTTAATGGGATTAATATTATTCAATTCTACCATTCCTTGAATTTCTGAAAATGTTACAAAATCTCCATCTTCCATCCCATGTCTGGTGTCATCGATACATGTTACAACGCTATCTTTGTCAGATGTAATATCTGCAATCATAGCAGAAACAGTAGGCTCACCATTAACATCGACAACAGTGAATGTGTCTCCAAAGTCACAAAAGACTTGTGCAAATAAGCCTTTAGTGTCTGCGACAATAAATGCAATGTTATTTGAATGAGCTATTTCATTAATAAGAAGTTGCTCATTAAGGGAACAATTGGTTAAAACGACTACACTGAACTTTTTAATAATGTCTTCATTTAGAGGGCCTGTGTAAGACTTTGTTGGTACATACATATTCAACTCTGAAAGTTGTTTAAGGCATGCTTCCGCACGATTTTGTCCTATATCTGATTCAGTTAAATAAAATTGTGATGACAAATCTGTGATTGAACAAAGAGCTTCGTCATGCAAAGTAACCGACTTAACACCACCAAGGATGACATTTTTTGCTATTTCAACACCCAGACCGCCCAAACCTGATACTAGAACATCGCTATTTGCCATACGCCGCATTGCTTCGTGCCCAAGAACGTAAAGTTGTCTTGAATAAAGTCCTTCATCGATATCGTGTTCATCCTGAGATCTTGAAGCTCCATTGTTCGCCATGTCTGAGGAAATCGGTAGTGAATCAAGCTTCCGTTTCTTGGTTGGGGGATCGACGGAGCTACCGACCGTTTCAGCACTAGACATCGGACACACAGGAACACTTTATAATCAGTTCGCCTTAATTAATAACTGCACGTTAAAAATTCATACATATAATTTTATGCCGGTAATTTTCTACTGGAAAGACAACGGCAAAATGATGAAAGATGAACGAAAACGAAGTATTCTACGTTCCACGCAGAAATTCATGCGCAGTGATATTTTAAAATTCCCAAGAAGAATTTACCTTGTACCATAGAGTAGAGTTTAGAGTAATAAATTATCAAAACTTTCTGATTAGATCAACTTTTGTATCGCGAAATTCCAAACAAACAAAATCCAAAATTTTATAAAAACTTAAAAGGCGATATTTGCCATGAGCTAATATTTGATTGAAGATAAGATAACGGAATAAGATAAAAATTAATGTGAGGCTACTGTCACTGTCAGTGTCAGATCGATCGATAGCTTTTAGCTATCTTCTTCTCTTGTCTACTTTAACTCCAGTGTTGTCAATGCTAGATATTTTTCGCTGGATTGATTACTTCAACACCAACGCCAAATTTTTGTATACTTCTTAACGGCTATAAGGAAATGGAAAGAAAATAATGAAAAAAATATGAAATATATGCTTATTACATTTTCAAAAAATAATGATAATTCTTCATTTGTTATACACCTAGGTCCACTGCAGTTGGAGAAAAGAATTAAAATAATATGAGATTCTTGAACTGTTTTCATTTTTTTTTATTGTAAATTATTGCATGGCAACAGGTAATTCTTTTGCATGGCAACCGATAATTCTAAAAAATAACACAAAACAAGTACTTACCTTCATTTGTGACATCTCGATTAATCTTTATATCACTATAATAAACATTTTAAACGAAAAATAATCCAAAAAAGGTTCAACGATTATTATAACTCATTCGTAAACATCTAATGGTCGGCAGAACAAGAATATATCTGGCAACACCGTCTTACCCTGTCCAGAGCATTGTACTATATTAGAGATCAGTGTTTCAGTCCTGTACATAGAGATCAAGAATATAGTACTTAAATGACGGATTTCGTGACTAGCTCTAAGAACTCTACGGTGTATTTAGCTTTTCTAATTTGTCAGAAGAGAGAACAGACTATGAGAAAAGGATAAAATCACCGCCGCTCGCTTAGACCTAGTCAAATTAATAACATTGCTCTTACCTCTTATGGGCTTCGAGTACTCTATTCTTGATTTCTATGGTCCTGTACGAATGACACAAAGCTAGTTGGAAACACGGTCGTACATACTTGGAAAGTACACTACCGGTATCGGATAATTATAGTTGTTCTGTGATTTTGATTGCACAAAAGAATGAGCTCCCACCAGAGATTTTAATACTAATATATTAAAATCTCTGGCTCCCACAGAACAGCTTTACTAAATGAGCTAGGCGTAGTCATGCCGTGATATCTTCTAGTGCACATCCAATATTTAGAGGCAAAGCTAGTTTGCAGTGATGCCCGCTTGCGAGTAATTAATATATTTGCAAATATTTACATCGACTTGAAGTAATAGTGCAGTAATGGCATTTTGTAAGGCTTTTGCGCGGAAAGAATCCAACTAAATCACTTTACTAGCATCAATGAGCTGATAAATGAATGTGTGAGCTACTCCAATGATCTCTATAAATCTGAAATATTTTCAAGTCCATCAAGTTTATGGATAAAAAAACTTTCAATTCCGATTAGATATTGTATACAATATAAATTTGCTTGAAAAACGATATGTTCTAAAAGATCATTATCAATTGCTTCATTTTGAAGAATCCAATTATCAAAATTACGACACTGCCTATGGACATTTTTGGGATTTCAGCTACACTTTCCTGTACAGCCGCAATAGTTGCAACCAAACGTTTCGACCGAATACGTAGTGGTGCCTTCACGTCTTGAACAGATTTTGTAGTTTCAAATTTGCGCACAATATTACTAATAGTTTTTTCCGTTGGGCGATTATGTGGACCAAAGTAATCACGATGTAACGCTGATTTAACGCTGCTCTATTAAGTATCACTCCATGTTTACACATGTACAAGCCTTGAAATGACAGAATAACGAAGAAATCATGGCACACCATGATGAATACAGCCCGCAAACATTCGGTAACTCTTAATGGAAAACCCTTTATAAATAGTCTATTATTACACTTTTCGCGACGACGGCGGAAGACCATATGGTGCATTCACTCAAGCTATTTCTAAAATCGTTAAAAAAGTCCTAGAGCAAAAATTCCAACACCATAGCTCAGAAGCGAAAGGTCCTATCATATTCAACCCTATTTTTCAGGGAAATCGTGTAATAAACACACCCTTTTCTGAAGGGTTGAAAATTTAAAACATCGTAACGCCGTATACATTGAATCGATTCAAAATTTTTATAGTAAATTTAAGTTAATTTCAAACTTCTTTCACCTAAATTTCAACAAAATCGTTTAACACCAACAACAAAAACAATTATTGAAGTAAACATAAATTAACACCGTACTTTAACTGTTTATAACAAGCAGCGATGTGGTCTAGGGTGTAGGATGCTCGGCTCCCACTCAGTAGGTGCGCAGTGCTATAGATGCCATCTCAAATTGTCGTGTGAATCCCAAGTGCCTGAAGTGTGCAAAGGGGCACCTCATGAAAAATTGTACAAAATCTGATCAGGAGCCGGCAAAATGCACGAACTGTGGTGGTGCACACCCCGCGAATGCCACAATTTGCGAAGCATATCTTCGAAGAATTGGGGATAATAAATAAAAATAATTCTAGGCGAGATATCACTAAAAAGGCAGTGAGATAGCACTATGAACATGACGCTAGGAAATATCCTAAGCTGAAATATAAAGAAGCACCCATTCCAACACAAAATCCGGGGGTAGAAAGACCTAGATGAAATAGTAGGCAAACAACGTCACAAATTACAAACCATCAAACACAAGGTGATTCAAATTCAACAGAAACACAAAACCTCGAAGAATTGATGAAGGAAATGAACACTCAACCAATTAATAGATATAACCAAGTGGTTGAATTTGGTCAAGGAATTAAACATTAAATTGAAAACGAAACCGAACTAAACTCGGATCACTATCCAATTCACATAAAAATCGACAAACAAGACTGAAAATACGACAAGAACTACCTTTGACTACAAAAACACCAACTGGAAACAGTTCAGAGCAGAACTCGATTTAAACATTGAATTATTGAAAATCATTCCGGAAATAAATAAAATTGATAATGAAGTCATAAAACTAACGCAAGCCATTAAACAAGCGCAAAATAAAACAATTAGAATCATAACGAATAATGCAATAGACTTCATAGAATTATCCCCGATCATAATAAATAAAATCAAAGAGCGGAATAAGATTAGAAAAAGATGGCAAACAAGTAAAAATCAAAACTTCAAGCATGAAATGAATGCATTGACAAGGCAAATACGCGCAGATATAAATCAACATAATAATCAAAAATGATCTACTAAATAAGAAAACTTAAACCCGAACAACAATTCATTATGGAAAGTCGCGAAACAATTGAAAAAACAGTTTGACATTATATACCTGGTTTAAAAGAAAATGATAAAATAGCAATTACGGATAAAGTAAAAGTGGAACTTAAATAGGACCATTTTCAAAAAGTACACAAAATCAATCTTATAAACAATACCCCTGAACAAATAGATGTAATAAATAAGATATAAAATTGTTTAATCAATGTTGAAATAAATAATGAATGGCAGAGTCAAATAACAACCCCGAACGAAATAAAAAAAATTCCTTACAAAGATTTAAAAACTTGAAAGCTCCAGGGCCCGATAAAATACAAATACAATTCTTAAAAATTTGTCACGTAAAGTCATTATCCAATTAACTTATATAATAAATGGCATTATTAAGCATGCACACTTTCCAAAATCATGGAAAGTCGGGAGAATAATACGGATCAGAAAACCCGGGAACGATCAGGAAAAACCGAAAAGCTATAGGCCAATCAGTTTACTAAACACGCTTGAAAAGTTAGCAGAAAAAATAAATTTAAATCGCTTCAAAAATCACGATAACAAAAATAAAATAACTCAACATCATCAATTCGGTTTCAGAGAAGGTCACAACACAGTTCAGCAAGTAACAAGGATCGTAAACGATATTGCTACTAATTTCAATAAACAAAAAGTAACAACAATGGCTCTGCTAGACATACGAAAGGCATTTGACACAGTCTGGATAGATGGATTAATCTATAAATTAATCGAATATAAATATCCCTCAAATCTGAGCAAACTAATTCATTCTTATCTAATAGAAAGATAGTTTTTCGTAAACATAAATAATACAAATTCAAGAATAAAACCCATAGTAGCTGGTGTTCCTCAAGGCTCCATATTAGGCCCACAGCTTTCCAATATTTTCATTAATGATGTGCCAACATTTGAGCAATAATTGTCGCAAAACAGGTTCAGATACATTTAGATATATTGGTAAAATACTATATAAAATGGAAAATTACCATAAATCCATCCAAAACAGAGGCGATAGTATTTTCGGAAAAATTCAACGATTCAAAAATCATTACGCCTATCAAAATTCAAAGTCAAAAAATCGACGTACGAGACAATGTAAAGTATCTAGGAGTCCATCTCGACAATAAACTAACGTATAATACTCGTATAACAAAAACCTTGAACAAAGCCTATGGGATACTGAAAAGTCTATATCCGCTTCTAAACAAAACCAGTCCTATGAATTTCAAAAATAAAAACATTATTTATAAAATCGTAATAAGGCCTGTACTCACATACGCTGCCCCCGTCTGATGCAGTGTCTCAGCCACTCATATTAGAAAACTACAAGTCTTTCAGAACAAATGCCTCAGACTAATCTTGAACGAAGATAGATACGCTCACATAAGTGACCTTCATGAACGCACAAACACCCACATGATAAGAGACTATACCCTACAATTGGTTGAGAAATTCTACCGAACACAGACACACCATAATCCTCTATTGAGGAATGTAGGTAAATTATCAATGCAAAATGCCCCATTTAAAATCATAAATTGTCCCATCAAGCGCTGGACCTTTTTCATAATTGAATCAGTCATGATCATCCTTACCTTACGTAAAGAAAGAAAAAAACGTGTGGCACTCGGGGACTGCCGCGGTGAAGCTATTGCATAGCATTTTTTCTCAACTTATGCAATTATAATTATTTATTTATTTTTAATTTATGCAGTATTTTTTTTTCTTTGATATTAATTCAAGTTACACTTTTTGAGCGTGGTGACCGATAAGAAAACAATTTTTTTTCTTTTATTGAATAAATGAGAAGTTAATATCGTTTAAAATATTTTAATTATCTTACAATACATGTAGGTTATTCAGGAATTTGTTATCATTGAAACTATAGGTTTATGGTAACTGAAATAAGAGACATAAGTTTGAGACTTGATATCCTCTAAATATCTGGAAAATACCGCGTCAATAGTGGCCCCATATTTTGTTGTGGATCATTATTCATTTTCAAATTCAATTTTTCCGAAAGAAAAGTTGTCAACCGCTCTGATTTTTTATCAGCGAAGTTGATGTTGAAATCGCCAGCCAAGATAAGTGAAAGTTTATTACCATTTGTACCAAGTATTTTCGACCCTTCTTCAGTGTACTCCAATAAAGTGGGATGAATAAAATGCTCTACCTCGTCCAATTTTGGATTCGGAGAAATTTAATTGCTACCATGACTATGTGTAGGCCATTTCCATTGCACAAATATCTCCAAAAAATGAGCGCCTAACATTAACATCGCTAACGTGTGCAATATTTATTTCAATATTCGGAGTCATAATATTAGTTACATTATTATTATTTTGGTAAATAGCTACCCCACCTTTTGGAACAGTATCTCGTTTGAATTGAACAATACAATTGAAATTAGGTATTTCAATCGGATTATCATGCGCCATGCAAGATTCGGTAAGAAGTAACACATTTGTTTATCTCGTAACTGAATCTTGTAAATCGTATTTGTGACTATTTAGACTTTGGCATTATTGAAATGCCATTTCTATTACTAAGGAAATCTAAGACACTTTGAGCTGTCGTCTGAACACTATTTAAAGGCAGTCGATGCAGCTTGCCTTCGATTATTATAAAACTTGAATGTAGAATTATCGTTTTTTGTCGTGATATACAATTTTTCAATATTAGTCACCCGAGAGAGCGCAACATAAACGAGTTCCTGTTATTTTTTGTTACGGAATTTCTTGATTCGGTCGCCGCGCTCAAAGCCCGCAATAAAAGTTATATGCAATAGCTTAATAGAAAAAGGTACTCTCAGGTCTCTGCTACGCGCGTCTAACGTATAAACTCTAACTGACGCGTAGCGAGCTCCTAGAGGCATATGTCAAAATGATTTCGTTCGTAGCTAATTACATAGGACGTCTGGAGTTCATGCAATTATGTTTTTAGATAATTCGAACCTTCTAATTTCGATAGGCCACGTGAAAATTCCGGAGTCTAAAGCGCTAGAGTGTTATAACATTCGTATAAAATAGCGAAATTTCTCACTTTCAGAAACTTCAAATTAATTAATTAATTTGACACATGTTAGGTGTTTAGGTCATTATTTTTCGTTACGGAATTTCTTGATTCGGTCGCCGCGCTCAGGGCCCGCGATAAAAGCTATATGCAATAGCTTAAAATAATTAAAAACTAAAAAACAACAAATCGATAATCCTTCATCTCATTTTTAAACGCAGGTTTTACTAACACTTTCCTGTAGTAAAATTACTAACTATTATTGATATTTCACTAACAATTTTTACAAAACATATATTATTTCCATTCATGTTACTTTCAGGGTAAAAAAAGCTAAATATTGAGAAGCAAATGCCAAAATAGGCAGGAACTTCACGATAAATTAACAATTGCTAAAAATATGCACGCTCGACGCTTCTTGCATATGTATATGATTCCCAGAAACGGAAAATTTGTATTTGTAATGAAAATTTCTTAAAAACGTTATTAATTTTAATATTATTTTTAGTTGTGTAATAATAATGAAATAAATAATTTATTTCATTATCTTTACACAAATGCTAAGAGTATCTTATAGAATGTTGAAACAATTATATAAAAATCAATAAACAAATCAAATGATTTTGCGAAGAGTAACTTTGTCACGCACAAAGTAACGGCTTCCTCCATCGATAATTACAATAATTAACGTTCTATAATTTACTAAAAGATCCAGTGATAATTAGTTAGATATGAATTGAATTTTGATATTAATGTTGTGAGTAACATCATCTGTAATATCAGTTGCGGTTAATTAAGCAACGGACGCTCAGTTACGATGGAATAAACGAATGTCTAATCATATTTTCTAAGACAGCTAGACGGATGGTATTAATAGTAGTTAGGCATAACAATTTTACAGTAATTTCAGTGTCCTAGTGAAATTAACAACCTGCTGGTAATCGAGAGGTAATGTTTTCTGACTTCTATTCAACTGGGACAACGTCAAAAAACAACATATATCAACAGTGGCAGTATTTTTTCGAAACCAACCCGTTTAATATGGAAATAATTGATTTTTGTATGAAAGATTCAAACAAGTGGTATAAACAGTTATCTAGACTAAACACTTATTTCAGAGAAACTTGGATAATTAGAAATTTTTTTTTGACCTAGCTGTTAATAAATGATGGTAGTGTTAATGTGGATTAGGAGAATACAAATAAGATAATTGTCGCACTAAGAAGTGGTGCCTATCAGATCAATATCCCTTTATAACTTTAACTGCTCAATCCAACTGATATTTTTATGTGTGAATACCTAATGAACTTAATATGAAAAATTATGTAATCTGAATGTGATATTTTTTATTAGTGTTTAAATATATTTAAAACAGGTTCTCATAAGGTTAAAAGTTCAGTTCTACATTTTGGCAGGAATTATCTGGTTATTGAATAGCATAATAAACATGTAATCGATTTCATAAATTAACATGCAGAAGATACCCTTCATACCAACTTATAACTATTTTAGGACCAATTTTAGTTCAATAATTTTTATTAAATAAAATTATAGTATTTTAATAGTAATATATACATTATAAAAATAATATATAAAGGTAATATGAACAAATACCTATAAATATAATGATTTTATTTAAGAGAGTGCATTCAGCAACACTTAAGTGAAATGATTATGTGTTATAATTTGCGCTATAGTGGTAATAGATTCACAATCATCCTTTGTTTTGAGCTTGACGGGGGATACCATAGGCCATAGTTATAAATAAAATATCTTTTCACATTTGGTTACAAGTAGGTATCCCACGGTTTTAATTGAACTTCTTTGTACTGTTAAACTTTTTCTTGACTACAAGTCTGCTTATCGATTCGATCAAGATAAATGTCAACCTCATAATAACGAAAATATATTTGTTTGATTAGCAATTCTCCGGAAATAGGTCATCAAAAGTTAATATCTGTCGTTCCATTTCTATGAAATCACGCAGGCCAAAAACGTTCACAGCTGTTACAAAGATATAGCACAAGACAAACACAAAGCGTTTTAATTTGATCATAAGTCGAACCAAATATTTCGGTAAAGAACTGAGGCCAAAACATTTTGTCAGAGTAACGCATGTAATCGATTTCATAAATTAACATGCAGAAGATACCCTTCATACCAACTTATAACTATTTTAGGACCAATTTTAGTTCAATAATTTTTATTAAATAAAATTATAGTATTTTAATAGTAATATATACATTATAAAAATAATATATAAAGGTAATATGAACAAATACCTATAAATATAATGATTTTATTTAAGAGAGTGCATTCAGCAACACTTAAGTGAAATGATTATGTGTTATAATTTGCGCTATAGTGGTAATAGATTCACAATCATCCTTTGTTTTGAGCTTGACGGGGGATACCATAGGCCATAGTTATAAATAAAATATCTTTTCACATTTGGTTACAAGTAGGTATCCCACGGTTTTAATTGAACTTCTTTGTACTGTTAAACTTTTTCTTGACTACAAGTCTGCTTATCGATTCGATCAAGATAAATGTCAACCTCATAATAACGAAAATATATTTGTTTGATTAGCAATTCTCCGGAAATAGGTCATCAAAAGTTAATATCTGTCGTTCCATTTCTATGAAATCACGCAGGCCAAAAACGTTCACAGCTGTTACAAAGATATAGCACAAGACAAACACAAAGCGTTTTAATTTGATCATAAGTCGAACCAAATATTTCGGTAAAGAACTGAGGCCAAAACATTTTGTCAGAGTAACGCTGACCTAGTTCTTGGAAATTCCTGGTTCAAGGGTAAAATTAATTTAGAAAATCTATTTCATTTGATAAGAAAAATTGTTTATCTCAGTGTCATGTACAATCGAAAGATGTATATAAATACTTTTAAGGTATATAATAAAAATAAGCAAGATAACAGAACAAGGCATGGAAGGAAAATCACAAAATGTTGGGAAAAATGTAGTACCTATTAAATAAAAGGCAATGAAAATTGAGATGATAAAAAACTGAACATTGAATTATTATTAAATTTGTATCTGAATAAGATACCAGCATTTGGCTCTGTTTGAAGAGCAATGATTGAGTTTAAGTCAGCGGTGTATAGTGATTTAATAAGTGCGAGCGAGATTCGAAAAAGATGGGAATGTGGGCATTCTGTGGTGCATAAAATAATTATCTAAATATGGTGCTAGAACTAGAATGGAATTAGCTACTGTACATTTATTTTATTATTCATAGAAGAGGTATTTGAAATTCTCAAATTAATGTATAACCGTGCTTCTATCGCGAGTTACTAGCACAAGTTGACAGTGGAGTGGGTGTCAGTCGGCTTACGCCTCTGACATTTCGTTACAACCCACTATAGCGCTCTACCTGTTTCTTATGTAAAGCAATACAATGCGTCCGGCTAACTCTAACTTGCAAGACTTCTATACAGCGCTAATATAAACTCAATCTGTATATTATATATTTTTGAGATCAAAATTTATAATTGGAATGGAACTCCGCCAACAGCTAATTTTCAGTGGTTAATGTCCCTTCATGTCGGTAATGTATGCCGAAACGAAGCAACAATTCTATAAAAATGATCGACCTATAGTCATCTCAAGCATATCAAGCTACATACAGTTTCACCCAACCAAGAAGAGTGGTCTCTGGAATGCCAGGCGCCTATGATTACTACATTAAAAGACGCAAAGGATGGGATACTAGCTCCATTATTGGCGCGTTGGAGCACCAAATTCAAAGTGCACGACTGTTATCGTAATTGATGTGTTTGAACATAACATAAAAACAGTTTGGTATTGCATCCAAAAATAAACTTACAATTAACATACGGAGTTAGTATCGCATCCCTTGCGTCTTTTAATGTATGTTTCCTTACCCCTTCAGTCAACATTAGTTGGCAGTTCAATTTCTTGGCCATTAGTCAGTTACTGATTGGGAATATCAAGTGTTATCATGGACAAAATCATAGAACATTATTTTTATCATCATAATTACATGTCGTCGTAAATTTATATATTTGAAAAAAAGTTTTTTGCCGGCAAATATAGTCAGTTGAGCCCCCCTTGTGTTCAACAAGTAGAAAATAAAATTGATCAGCAAATACTGACGTATTAGAAAGCTCTAAAGTTAATTTCAATAGCTAATTGAATACATTTGCAGCAATAAAATTAGTAAAGAGGTATATCGTAAAACAAATTTCGGCAATCAGTAAAATTTATTTTGTTCTGCTGAAAAACTCTACTTCTAATGTACGCTACTTACTTAGCTAAAGCCAGTTATTGAAAAATAATTTAATAATGAACAAGCTACCTGCAGTGATCTTATTTCGTGAAGAAAATAAAGACAAAACATCAAATAATATGAAAACAAAATGATGCTGATGCTGCAATGAAATAAGAGCAGGATGTAGACAAGTAAATATCACATGACGTCTCAGAAGTCAATCTATAATATCAAAAAATTGAAAAAAAAAAGGTTGGAAGAAAGAAATTCCAGACCAAGATACAATAAATGGCGTGTAGATGTTAAGATGTTCAAATAGTAGTTGATGACCGTTTTTAACACTGAATTTTGCACTTAATCACAAATTGCCACTCACACATTTTAAAAATTAGCCACTAAAGTTAAGACAAGTTGATGTTAGTTCAAAAACAGTCAAAGGGAGTTTCGAATAATACAGGTTTAGATCCAAAACCGGTTGACATAGTTCCAGGACCTGTCCAATATTGTCAACGGAATATGGAGCACTGGAAAAAAATGTGTTCACAGATAGGATGAAGAAATCCCGTCCCAGGAGGAGCTTAGATTTATAGCACAATATGAATTGGACGTATTTCCCCAAAACTCTCAAAAGTATATTCAAACTTCACACATTGTAAAAATTTAAAAATAGTCAATAATTTTGTCCATAAGTGTACATTCTATTCCCATTTTTAACAGGTAATTACTAATGCAAGATACTTATTTATAATACACCTAAATTTCATGCCTAGAAGAGAAAAAGTAAATAGATATTGCTTCACCAAATCTCATTTGGAAGACTAAATTTAGAACGTTTCTGCAAGCTTGTGCTTAAATTGTGCAGGAAACTGCAGGATGTGCCAAGTTGGTTGCAACTTGTATTATATATTAAATGAAAAAGGAATAAAAATTATTGATATGATCAGATTAACACAATAACAAGTCAATTCATTTAGATACGAGGCCTTTAAAACTTAAATACATTCTTATAAATATAATTGATATATAGTAAGCTTTTGTAGTTTACAGAATTTCCTGATCAAACATACAACCAAACGACAATATTCACAATACCACTCTACTTAAAAATACAATTCTTCATGGAGAAACAATTTATATAAAAAACCATGATGTTATAAACAAGAAATGAAGTACACTTTTTCAACAATATTGAAAATGAATGAATTGAAAAAATGTCTACCTCTTTTATTTAACTTTACTTCGAAAACATATTTTGAACAAACAAGCATTATACAATCCCTAAACGATTAGAGATTAGATGAAGTACAGTGTATAAATGTTAAGTTCATAAATAATAATATCATAATCGTTTTCAAAATATTTGAATGCTATTAATTTACTTCCTTGCATTCTTGAACTATAGTTCAATTTGCGTACAAGACCACGTAGCCATCTACATTTATGCTATGGCTCTCTGTTGATATATACCGCTATTGACATTGAATATGCTCATCTTTATGGTTCGAGTTAAGACCAAAGTCTTCTTGATTATAACCCTAGAAATATAGATACCAATTATTACCTATACTCGATGATACTCGTCCGCCATTTGGCCACCATCTATGTTAGGTTGTTTTTTTGACAGGCTACATAAACACGGTATAAGGCTCAAAGGTAAATGTTTATTTTGTATAAATTTTGTGAGAATTATAGTTGAAAGTATATCAATACAAATTATATGGACCCCTACGTATTATATATCTAGTTCTCTAACAGGATGTAATTTTGTAGTTTGAAAGAAGAATACATTTTCTTAGTAAAACAAAAGCTTGTTGAATGGTTATTGTAAGCACGCAAAATTTTGTTTAATATACCAAATTATCTGATAGGACTACAATCAACTCTCCTTAATTAGAATTATCATTTGCCAAGTCAACCAGTTACGAGTTAAAGGGAGTTCGATTTATAGGGAGTGTCGAATGAGAATTGTCGTATATTTATGGCAATGCATTTTTCATGTTCACGAATTCTGAAAACGTTGGCACATTTTCGCAAATAATTCAGAACACATTTTGAAGATTTTTGTTTTTAATTAAGTAATTATTCGCACATTATGTACTAGTAAAAAAATATGGATAAGTTGGCGGCGGTCTGCCGAGCACGACGATGACGTAATCTTTTCGGGAATTATTGCAAGCCAGATGTGGTCCTGGTCGACTTAAATAGTAAATTTGATTTTATGAGCCACGGTAATTGGTTCGAGCTAAGGTGAGTTCGACTTATGGAGTAATAAATGCATATAGTTTGTATTCCTAGTGCTGCGGCTACTGAAATTTTTTGAATTAGAGAAAAATTCAACTTATAGCAAGGCCGACTTAAAAAAAAGTTGACTGTAATACTAACGATGAATTTTTTTTCTAGTGTCGGATCAAAATGCCGGGGTGTTCATCGATTGCGTGTGCAAATAGAAATGAACTACGAAGACAGCGGCTATTAAATACGCATATTCATGAACCCCAAGTAATGCACACTTCACTTACAGGTTAATGCAATAACTCGCGATAGAAGCACGGATATACATTGATTTGATAATTTTTAATATCTCGTAAATCAGTTCTATGAATAAGAAAATTAATTTGCCGTACCTACTTCAATTCAATTTTAGTTCTAGCACCAACTTTATATAATTATTTTATCCTTACCACACAACAAAATTATTAAGATGCAACATGCATACGGTCTAGCTAGATATCTGACATGTGCTATATGAATAGAACTCCCATTTATAACCATCTTTGCCGAATCTCGCTCGCTCTTATAAAATCGCAATACACCGCTGATTTAAACTCAATCTGTATACATATCCCTAATGGCGAACGAATTTCTTAATTTCTTCTCGACATAACATTTTGTGTTATTTACGTTTTTATTTCCATAACAAATCCGTTAATATAACGTTGTCGAATAGGACGACAGATGAAGTTTGTTAGATGAATGGCGAACGAGTATACCTACTTATAAAGTGCCTTGGCTAGACTCTTGAATTGAAAGATAGCCTTCAGCTAGTAGAGCACTTGGATTTGCGATATGAACGTGTTTGATTTGATGACACATTGAATTAAAGTTACCACAATCACCAGATATCATTTTGTTGAGTTTTATGAACAATATAAAATAATAATTAGATATGTCAATGTAAGATTCAATTTTTCTTTCTCGCATACTTCGTATTAGAGTAGAAAGAACGATTGAAACAACTGTATTCGAAATTTTCAATAAATTCATGTCGATGTTAGTCTATGCGTCTAACCCTATTCAGTTGAAACGGCTAACCTTTCAGGAAATCCAAACCGCAGTATTTAATCTAAAATGTTCGCTGTGGGTGTTCTCTGCATTTTGACTAGACTCGATCAAAAATATAACAGAATCTTAAGAAGATCAGTAGTAGTTGAACGCTGCACGCTGCTGAATATCCACTTGACATTACTAGCAATGTGCAGTAACCCAATACTAGTACATCACAACTTACGGGAGGATGTAGTTAAAGCTCACAATGAGTCGTAGAATATGGAACTAGAAAATAAAGTTATCCTCAAGAATTTTAATCAATCAAAAGAAAAACATTTGCGCATATACTTTTTGATTTTCCTTAATGGATCAACCGACATTGAAAGATAATGCAGTGTCGTTCGAAATCGAAGTTATTTTAAAATGATATGAATCAGTCCCCAGATAAACAATTGCACATCTGGCTTTTGAGATATCATTTTCTTAAATGGAAAATGGAACTACATTTTAATAAGTAGTAGTGAAATAAAACATCGTTAGAAATTTGCAAATTGATAGGGGAATTACTCGTTTATAGTTTTGGGAAAACAATTCAAACCTCATGAAATCAGTCAGATTGTTTTATGGCGATAAGGACAACATATAGAATAACAGGAGAGGGAATCACCAAAAGCAAATATCGACCCCTGTCAGAAAATTAGTAAAGCTTTATGAAAGAATTCAGCACAAACCTAAGTTGCAAAATTGAATAGGACAAAGACATCATCCCAAGACTCAACAGAAAAGCTATGAAATGGTACACAGATTGCTCTAAAACAACAGGAGGAACGGAATAGGAGTATATGGTTTGGAGTCGAATACTTTGAAAGCTTCGGTAAATCCCCGAGTATCTTGCAAGCGGAAATCAACGCTATAGGAAAATGTGTCCAGAAAGAGACTTTTGAAGACAAGAAATAATCACCATCTCAGATAGTGACGCGTTGAGCTTGCATATAATCAGCTCCACGAAGGTCTGGGAATGACTGAACTAACTAAGCAAGAATAATGCAGTTACCCTCCTATGGGTTCCGGCACACACCAGAATAGAGGGGAATGAAAAAGCAAATAACCTCATACAAAGTCCCCATTTCTGGGACCTGAATAACCATCCTGCGGAATAAGCAGCAGCAGAGTAGTGGAAGAAAGTAGCTAAAATATATGCCATTACTGGATAGAGATACAAGGATTGGCGGCGGCCAACATACTTCTGAGAAAGTATAACCAGCCTAAGAAAAATAAACTAAGAACACTAAGGTTTTCGCACAGGGTCCTACAGGCTGAAAAAACTGTTAAAATGTTCGGATTAGTAGAGGAAGAAGAGATTTTGCAAAGAGGATTACGAAAATACTATCCACATTTTCTCAGAATGCACTACCAAACTTAACAGAAAGTGTATATTTTTGATTCAGTTTTGTTAAACAATTGTAAAATCAATTTTTGATTTATGCTCATTTTCATTATCCATTTTACAATCTGAAAGAATTAAAATAATGATCAATTAAATTATTTAAAAAATTAAACCGTTTGGAGATTTCATTGAATTTTTGAAACGTTATATATAAGCAAAAGTAATTTCTAAAAGAATAATCATATCTACGGATTTGTTAAAAATTTACCCATAAACTTTAAATTCGTTATTATTGAAACGAGCATTATTTTAGAAATGCTTCTCTAAAGTTTCTCTAAATGTTCTGTTGCTCAAGATTGCTAAATGAAATATTTTATGAAATTTTCACAGCTTGAATATGTTACAAAACGGTTTGAAGTGAAGAAGTTTCCGCAGAAAGCGATTCATAAACAAATTTGGTTTCTGGCGATCAGCAAATGTCATGTGTCAAATACAGCTCGCAATAATATAGATAACCATAGATAATTTTGCATACAGCTACATTTTCGAATGGAGAAGAAATTACTTGTTTGTGGTGAATATCGAAAATATTTGTCTTCATCCTTTTGAAATTGTAAAAATTATGAATATGGCTTCAAACGGAATAAACACAAATGCGTATTATTCATGTAGGTTTAATCACTGAAATCGAGAATTCGAATTTTTTCATCTTCAAAATACTTTCTCTATGAGTATTTCCGTAGTACGCGAGAAAGTATCTAACAACAAATGTTACAGAACATTTATAAAACATTAATATCAAGTTTTATGACATCATTAATCTTAAATAAAATGGATGCTGGCGAATTTATTGTTTCCAATTGTATTGAACCCTCTCAGTAAAGAACTAGTGAAACATTATATGGTCTTAATATTTTTACTTTATTGTTTGTTGCGAAATGTCATTTATATGTCGGTTGTGTTTAATTTTTTCCCAAATGTTCTTCATTAATTATATATCGTTTTATCTGAATAATTATTAAAACACACACTATATTAGATGTCTCCCTGCCCATTTTTTGAATTTGGCTTAATTAATATGGCGAAGTTGAACTTTCCGAACAAGTAGAATCTTGTCTACAACTAATACTATGTTGTAAAGCCATTGGCATTAACCATTCTTTAGGTAAGCAACGCTCTAGAAAAGGTACCCAACTGCTGAAGTATGCCAAACGATTTACCCATGAAGGAATTTCTCGTCCACATAAAATCTAAAATAAATGAAACATTTATTATGTACTAAAAAATCAAGAATTCTTAATATTAAATAAATTACTAAAATTACAATTATTAGGTAGAAATATGTGCCAAGATATGTTAATTTCAGTTATCAGTACCTGATTCAAATTTAATCTATATATTAAAGTTCATGCAAGGTTAAATTGAGATCATTCTGCACAGAAAACAGAATTTTGGGTTTAACTATCAATGCATCGCAATAAAAATAGCTGCAAAACTTGTATTCAATATTAACTTGTGTGAATTCGGTCATATTTAAGCACAGAAATACATCAAAATTATTCGTGTAGAACTTGTATTAATATACACTAAATATAAAGGGAATTGATCATCAATTTATTCAATAGACCAGATAACTTGAAAACATTGTCCCATATATGATTCTGTTTGTGAATATGAGTTACATAATAACAAAATTCGAAACATGGCATAACACTTCAGTAGAAAAATAGTATTTATTGAATGATGGCAACTTGTCATGGTTGGGTATATCCATTGGATGCTCTTATGTTGGCCACAGTCTCTGAATTAAGTTTAGATAGGAGAGTTCAGAGGAATTTTGTTCAACAGAAACTACATTAGAAGTAATATGAAAACAGTCACATTATTTGAAAGGTTCAAATTCTCTAGGTGATACTTTTGTGATTTTTTCAATTTCAAAAGAAAAAAATGTGAGATTTAAGTACTCAGGATTGAACATAATAAAAAGCTAGTTTCAAAGTTGGTTCAAAGTTAGGGTAAAACAGGACAAAGAATGTCAAAGAGACAACACTTCTTACACATATAGGGTGTCCCAGGGGTATGAGGAGCCTCCACAACTCCATTGCTATTGAGATACCTTTCAACGGTATCTACGGACACTGCACAATCTAAATTTATTTTCTTCATTTACAGAGTGTCAGGCACCAAACTCATGATTTTTTAATAGCAAACTCCCTATATTAGTGCATCATTGTAAAGCTCTTTTGATTCTGTTCAAAATTGGTTCAACGTTAATAGGCGTATTAAGAAACGTTTAGATTTTATGGTCGAATAATTAGTGAAAAAGCGCCATATTTGACAATCATCACGACTTTACTGTTGGAAATAAATCAGAGAGTGTTTTTCCTTGTCTTGAATTTTCATTCGAGAGTTTATTAATCAACCACTACGAATTATCGTATCCAACAGGGTGTGCCAAACCCAAAACAGTGAATAACTCAGTTTTTCAAATGGAATAACTTCTTTTTATATCGTTGAATACCATTTTCGGTAAACTTTCCAACGGAATATTTTGAAATACTGATGAGATTTTATTAAAAGAAACCTTCGTTTTTCACATTTTATTTATACAAAGTAGGCTGTTGTCACTGAATGTGACATAACAATTAGAAACAAGTACCATAACATTATTGATAAGGAATAATCACCCTTATCCATTAATAATACTATTAAAGTACTGAGGACATTTCGGCTACCAAGTAGCCATAATCAGAAAAAACTAAATTATAAATCAAAATGTACCTGTTTAAATACTATTTGGAGATAATAATGTAAACAATGGGTTACCCTCAGCTGGGGATAAATCGCAATTTAATAAATTGCTTTTTTGTTTATACATTTCCATTCCTTCTAAATTACCTAGATATGTCTGTACTGTGATTTAAAAAACTAGAAGGAACATTTTAACTCGTTATAAGGAACATTCTGCCCATATAAAGAAAAGTAATGGTGAAAAATCAGCGGTAGCCAAACATATTTTGAATACATGTGAAACCATTTCTCAAGAAAGTTTATCACTTTTATAACACAGTACAGACAAATATCTAGGTAATTTAGAAGGCATGGAAATGTATAAATGAAAAAGCAATTTATTAAATTCCGATTTATCTCCACCTGAGGGTAACCCATTGTTTACATTATTATCCCCAAATAGTATTTAAACAGGCACATTTTGATTTATAATTTAGTTTACTCTGATGATGGCTACTTGGTAGCCGAAAGGTCCTCAAAACTAATAGTATTTTTAGTGGGCGATTTCTTATCAATAGTGTTATAAAATATCCAGTGTGAACACTTATAGTTTATAAGTACCATAACATTTTAAAAATATCAGTAATAATCAGATAATAGGACATAATATTCGTTTCGAGAACGAAATAAACAACCAATTTTTAATAGCAAATATTCAAATAAGCCACCATTATGTTCTCTACAAACTGCCAAACGCCTAACATATGAAGTTTTACTGTTACTTTTCCTACTGTTCACTTTAAAATGTTATGGTACTGCTTTCTAAATGTTATGTCATATTTAATGAGAGGAGCCTACTCAAATTATTTTTTGAATGAGTAACATGTGAAAAACGAACGTGTTTTGATAAAAATATCATCAGTTTTTCAAATTATACTACATAAACCATATAGCATTCAAAAGCTTACAGAAAATACTAATTAACGGTATAAAACGATACAGAATGTTTCATTTGAAAACATACGAGTTATTCATTGTTTTGCATTTGGGCACACCCTATATACGATAAGTCATAATGGTTGATTAACACACACTTTAAAGAAAATTGAGGACTTTTAATTCCAACAGTAAAGTCGCCAACCATAAATCTAAACACATTAACATTAAACCCAGTTCAAAAAAGGGCTTTTCAATGATGATAAAACATAGGGAAACTTTGTAGATGAGGAAAATAACTTGTGCAGAATATCTGTAGGTACCTTTGCATGAAAAAAAACAGTAGTCGACATCTCCGGACACCATGTACACATGTCTACTACCTCTCCAAGATGAATTGGGGATAACGAGGTTCTGAAGTATAAATTAATGAAGTGAATATAGGTCAGCGGGAGATGTGTTGAAAACAGCAAGTTGAAGTCAAATAAGTGTAGTAACTTTAAGATTAGTAATTATAATGCTTCAGTATTGTTAGTTAAGAATTATTGCAAGGTGCAAAAGGAAAAGAACTTAATTCCACTTGCTAAACAAAAAAAGAGATAGCCGTCATTTCAATGTCTACCAATTAATTCAAGATTATCTTAACCCAAATGTAAGGTTGAATTAAGTAAGCCAGGTTCAACATTCTGCTTGTATTTTTCCTATTATGAATATTTAATTTTACCTTAAAAACTTTAAATGATTCTATATTAGTTGCCAACTTTAGGTCTGTTCAATTATATCAGAGACATTTTATTGAATAAACTGGTACTAATTATACTACACTTTAGATTAGTGTGAATACTCCATACTCACTTTTGTAAATGCACCAGAAAAGTGATTACAATTGTTATTCATAAGATGATATCTATCCCCTCTAAACTCTTTGCCAAGCTCATTTAAAATTTTCTTAATATCTTGTTCTGTAAAGTCGGTGTGTCCAACTTGTATAGTTTGTCTAAATCTGAACTGTTCACCCAAATCTTTTTCATCACGAGGAATTATTTCAAAAATTCCTGAAAATGGGTACTGATGTCCACCATATGCATACTCAATTCCATATATCTCTACACCTGTGAATTAATTAAACACTGATTAGAGATAAAAACAGATCCAAATGTCACTTTCAATTTTTTCTTTAAATACCTGAATGAAATACTCCCAATCCAACATTAGAAGTGTATTCATTAATTTTGTACATGTCATAAACATTTAATAAAACTGGTTCACTAGCCATTTTTGCAGGAAGTAATTCATCAGATCCAGAGTCTCTAGTTACCCTCATGCAACTAAATGGAAGATTGCACATTAAAGCATTTAAAAACATTTCTAAAAATAAATTCTTATTAAATGATACATATCCAACCATTAAATCTTTACCCTGAAAGTAAAATGAAATAAAAAAGAGTAATTGATACAATGGATCGTTTGACACAATAGTTTAAAACATCTCACTTTGTTCAATTAAAATAGAATTTATCTACAAAACAAGGAAGTAAATATTCAGAAATCTTTGTGATTGTACTATACTAGGCAAGGGTAAGGTTATATTTTGACATTTAACTGCAGACTACAGATGCAGAATAAACTAAACTTCCTTTCATAGAATCATCGAGTAATTACTTTAGCTCTAGAAACTACCATAATAGAATCATAGAACAATAGAAATTATAAGTAGCAAACTTCGAAACGTGACGTCACAGTTTTGGATCAGCTTGGGTACCAACGCTGCATTGTACTTACGAGAATTCTGCTGATTCATTAGATTATTTCTCGCATTTTGAAATTTATTATCACAGGGTTATGGGTTGGAAGTTTAGTGGCCAAAAATTTTGAAGGAAGTTTGCCCCTCTCTTACATCCACCCTCCGCCAAGAGTTTAGAAATGATTTTAGTTATAATAGGAAACAAAAGAAATTAAATATACACAATTCACATTTTATTTGCGTTTTTTAAATAAAATTATAAAAAAAATCTGTAACTTATTTATTAGGTTTAAATAGTACATTTATTGAAAAGTGAATTAAGTAAAAAATATTCAAATCTCTACGACATTTAGCGTGTTCGTCATTCAAAACCTACTTAATTAACTTCATCCCCGGAATTTGGTGCTTACATTCATATTATTATTCATCATAAAACGTTAAATAAAGTTTATCAATAAAAAAAATTGAGTAATATATAGTTCACAATAAATCAGGTATAACATTCATTAAATAAGAACTAGATATTCTTAGCAAAATTTTCAATCGTTGCATTGAACAGAAATCAGAATCTATTGAAAATCTAGTCAACGATATCAAAAACTCGAATTATTGTTTGAACAGACACAGAAACTTTGTCGTGAAGAATGAAAAGCTTTAATATCAAACAGAAGCGTCAAAAAACCTTATATTTTATATTAATGAAGATTTAAACACAAATCAGATGTTGAATTTGCTAGAGGAAGGTCTATATTCCAAATTAACAACAAATCAATTAAATACATGTATCAAGTCCATTTGAAGTGTTTTAAAAACTTGTAAAAACATCATCTACTACCGGGATATCAAAAATTATCTTGGTCAAGGGTGGTTGTGGAATCTAAAACGTGTGTCTTACTTTACGTTTGAAATAATTATGTCATAATTAATTTGAAGTTTCTAAAAGTGCGAAATTTCGCAATTTTATAAGAATATTGTAACACTCAAAAGTCTTTAGCGCTTTGGACTCCGGGATTTTCACGTAGCCTATCGAAATAAGAAGGTTCTAATTATCTAAAAACATGATTGCATGAACGCCAGAAGTCCTATGTAATTAGCTACGAACGAAATCATTTTGACATATGCCTCGAGGAGCTCGCTGCGAGTAAGTTAGAATTTTGTAATGAAGCATCCTTCATTACTTACAAATAAATTTGAATATCTCAGTAGAGTCGAATTACATAGGCAAAGTTAAGAGATCAAACTTCGTGCACATCTATATATAAAAACTGGTGAACAGAATTCGCCAGCCGGTCACCTGTTCACGTTACGTCACACGCCGCGATCTGTATAAAAGCCAGCCCATTTCATAGCGAAAGGGAGCGCAAAATATTGCGCAGGATACACAGGCTCCACTATAGACACCCGAATCGGTTAGTCATTGAGCGGGCTGACATCACCCCCATCGACCAATGCCTACACAAACTCCAGAAGCATTATACCAACCGCACATTGCACGGACCCAACGAGAAGGCGAAAGCTACCCTCCTCACTCCATGGCACGGACACCGCAGGGCCCTCAGTCGTCGTCCCAAAGATAAACTCAAATTCCCCATCAGCATTCTCTTACAGCAAGGCGACAACCTACCAGAAGCATACCAGGAAGCCCTCGATTCTACACCGCTGATCCTCCGTTAAACAAAGTGCCGCGAAAGACCAAGTGAAGTGAAGTGAAGTGAATAAATAATTCAAGCGCCCGGTATAATAACATGTGACCGATAAACCATCGCGAGTGGATAAATAAAGTGCATTCTAAATAAGAAACGCGCAAGTTCTAAATAGTGAATCGCGTAAATCAAGCATATAGAATCGAAGACACTGGAATCAAGAGCCGAAGTCCAAGGAATCAAGAACCGAAGACCTAAAATTAAGACCTTTGCATTATGTTCTCTAACATTAACCCCGTCTTCAGAATTCGAGTTTTCTGAGGTTTTACCGGATTCATGTGCACGAAGACCGAAGACGGCCTCAGACGCACCCATCCCTTCCCATTAGTTAGCATAAGCAAATTGTAATACACCTAATAACTTTTTCTTTCTTTTTTTTCCGATACACTAAACTGTTCATTGTTCAACACACCATGTTTAAAATCATAGAATAATTATAATAAGATCCAGGGCTGAAGTAGATCGCAAGATCTAATAGCCGCCCACCTACAATAAAATATTTAAGTCAATATGTATCCCAACCCCTTAAAACTGAATAAACGTTTTTTCATTCATTCATTCATAGCGAAAGGGGACTCACTTGCCAGAGCAGCACCGAGATTGACCTGCCGTAATTTAAACAACCCGAAGCCGTTGCCATTGTGCAAATCCGAGAGATAGAAAGTGAGTATTAATTGCCGTATAAAATCCATTCAAGTTATTGAATTAACATTCCAGTATATAAGTCCGATTTCAAATTCGAACTTTGTTAATAAATTCAATAGTCTACGAAACAATCCTGGTAGCTTGGACGAATACGATTCAGCTCCTGCGAATTGTTTTTCTAGAGACTAAGTTAGAATATTGCTCGAGACTGATTTGTAGAATTGTGAATAGATTCACAGCCGAAACCGCTGGAAAAATCAATCCTGGTAGCTTGGACGAATACGATTCAGCTCCTGCGAATTGTTTTTCTAGAGACTAAGTTAGAATATTGCCCGAGACCGATGTGTAGAATCGTGAATAAATTCACAGCCGAAACCGCTGGAAAAATCAATCCTGGTAGCTTGGACGAATACGATTCAGCTCCTGCGAATTGTTTTTCTAGAGACTAAGTTAGAATATTGCCCGAGACCGATTTGTAGAATTGTGAATAAATTCACAGCCGAAATCGCCTGAAAAGAAATCAATCCTGGTAGTTTGGACGAATACGATTCAGCTCCTGCGAATTGATTTCAGGGGCTACATTGTGATGCTTCCCGAGACCGACGTGTGAAATTATTAATTCAGTCATAGCCGAAGATCACTGACAAATCAACCTGGTCCGAAATGCCCCGCTCCGTAAGAAATTACGTCTGAAATACAGGTCAGAGTGAACGTACGATCCACGCTCTGTCGAAGTTAAAGGTGTACTAAATATTCAGATTGTCGCGATTCATTTCTAGACCTAGGGACGAAAACTTGTCTATCATCTTACGCAGATGGTGGAAACTCCCGGCGCTAACCGACGATAGGAAACCGTCTAATTAGCGAGTTATTTTATACACGGAAAACGAACACATGAAACGGCCTGTTCTGAGCAACATTTTGTGAATAGATTGTACATAGAAAGTGTAAATATACCGAATGTAAATAGGGATAATTAATAAACTTAGTTGAACAAGAAATATCTGTCCACACGAAAGAGAAATAGCAATTTTGAAACCTATATAAAAAGGGAACCTGGACCCTCAAGAAACCCGAGCAGGTCAGTTACTGTCATAAGAGGACAGTAAGTGACAACCTCCCCCACTTGTAATTAATCATTCAAGCGGAAGGAGGTTACAGTTTATACATTTTACCTCGGTCTTGTTAATTTGGAGCCGTTTCTTGCTCCGTGCGACCGGCGCCAGTTGTAATAAAGTGTTTTTGGCTATGGGCCGCTAGCTTTTACCCGCTTCGTGTATATTTTAGTCGCGAGAAAATTCCCTTTGGTACGTCGCATGTTAGACGCGCGTAGCTGAGATCTGAGAATAGCTCAAACTATTTTAATTAAATTTTCCTACTTAATGGACATTTATCGCAAAAAGAAGGGCCGTCGGGCATGGTCCGATACTAAATCTAACTAGATGGAGCGAAAACGGCATGCGAATAGTCGTCGTAAAGCCGTATTAGGTACAACCAGTTTGCACTTTTCTAACTCGCGTGCTACGGGCTTTTCACGTGAACGTAATTCGATTTACGGAAAATTAACTATTTCAAAATAGTTTTTGACCCGGATTGTGGCTATCACGACCTCTGAAAAGGTTCAAAGTTCACATAATTATTTCATAATTTTTAGTTCATTATTGTTTTACAACTGAAATAAATAGGTATGAAATTTGTAGGTTATTTACAACTGAAATAAATAGGTATGAAATTTGTAGGTTATTGATGATGTCAGTGTGACAGTGACATAATTATTTCAAACGTAAAGTAAGACACACGTTTTAGATTCCACAACCACTCTTGACCAAGATAATTTTTGATATCCCGGTATAATAAAAAACTAAAATTTTCAAAACCAAATTCACCCAGGATGTACTGTCATACATAAACCAGGTAATAAAATGAGGCCAAAAAATAGTTTCGAATATTAATTTTTCAGCATATTATTGCGAAATGGCTTACCAGCAGTGAGTTTAATAAATTGAATATTATCATTATGCATGGACGTTGATTGAAAGAGTTGAGAAGATACGCAATGCTCGTGCATTTTAGCTTAAACGAAAAGATGGCCGAGATCTAGATGGCGAGGAATGGTTGAGGTGGCCGAGATTCTCAGTCTGCTAGCGACTGCCATGAGGTTCAGAGCTCGCGCTACGTTCCGTGCATTTTATATTCACACGCTTATTACGTTTGACTATTGCCGTGGATAATTCCAATCAACGCTATTATAGATTTACTGTGCCTACATATCAGTTCTAATAATGACTTCGGTATCTAATAATAGTTGTTGTTATGTTTATTGTGACAATAATGTTCGATCACGTAATGGTGTCACTTTTTTCAAATTTCCGGTGAACGATATTAAAAGAACAAAAGAGTGGCAAAAGAATTGTGGAAACATTGAAATCTTCTCAATGGACATTGAGAAATTAAAGCGTGAAAGGATTTGATTTGTGAGGAACACTTTTTACCGGAGTGCATTAACACTAATCGAAAACCCAAATTGTTGTGCCATACTGCAGTGCCTATAAAATATAATACCGAAGGTAAGTCAAGTTCTTATTCTCATTCCATTTGGACATCTTTGTCAGCGGTATAAATAACTAACACTGGATCTGCAGCAGTGAGTTTTAGGACAGTCGTATTTCAAAATTATGAAATTTTCAGCTTATCCAATAAAAATAAACTAGTGTGATCAATAAAATTCAGGATTGTTTTATATTTATCAAAGTTATTTTATCATCTCGAATAGATTATTAATAACATTGTTTATTAATGCCTAATAAATTGGCAATGATAGCCTCTAATATTTATTTTGTAGGATTTCAAATATACCTCTCAGTGGTTTGCGTAGTTAAATGGGTATGGTTCTCCGTTCCAACCAACCCCAACATTTTGGTCTGGTTCCAAAAGTACGGAAATTTATAAACTGTGTTACCTTTCATAAAGTACTATTTGACACACAATAATCATACGCCTACTTAATTAATTGAAGAATATTATCAGATGCATGATTAAGATAAATATAATAAGTATATATATGATAGAATATTGAAATATCGACTGTACCTTAATCACATTTCCGCGATATCGTTTATCCAAAATTTATTCGAATCTTGATTCAAAAATTCTTCACAGTTTTTTATTATTATTCTTGAAATTAATAATGTTTCTTATAGGGGAACCACATCCTTTTGTTACCCCAACAAACCTACCAACGGAACCAAGTCCCAAAACATACGCTAATAAAATAGCACGTCAAATCAGTACCACGTCTTCTACAAACTCAGAGGACGTAATCATCGATTTTGTGAAGGATTCTCCAACTACAGGACGTACTTTTCGAAAATCCGAATCTAGCAGTACTCTCAGCAGTAAAGTGAGCGAACGTTTGTTAGCAATGCCTTCCAAAACAGAATCATTGCTACAAAGAAAGACTAGGGCATTAACAATTAAGATAACAAAGTTGAAATATAAATTGAAAGCTAGGTATTCGCAAACATATAGACTGAAACAAAAGCAAAAGTCTGTGACAAATAGAACAATCATGAATAATTTACTGAGATTTAAGAGTAATGCTACAAGAACGTTCGTTAATATGCAAGTTTTCCATGGCCGAAATTCGAAATGGTTATTAGCTAAGAAACAATTAGCTCTTCCCTTATATTATAAATCTCCTAGTGCATATAAATAACTTGAAACTATCTCTCCCATCTGTTCGAGTGATCCAAACGTGGTTAAAAGTGTTCAATTTGAAAACCGGATTGAAAACAACACTTATTAATAAACTTTCTTTGAAAGCAAAATGTATGACTGATCGTGAGAAGATGTGTTGTGATGATGTCTGATGAGATTGTTTTGAAAAAACAATTGGAATACAATAGATCTGAAGACAACGTGGAAGGTTACCAGGATCTTGGGATGTTACACCAGGAGGAAAAATTAGCAGACCCAGCTCCCGTATTTTTCATTCGTGGTCTTGTCCATAATTGGAAGATACCCCTGTGTTACTACACATCTTCCGGTCCCGTGAAAAGTGGTTCATTGCAGCAAATCATCATCGATGTGATAAGGGCATTACGGAATATGTCATTCAATCCCCAGGTACTCGTCTGTGATCAGGGATCGAATAATAGAAGTGCGTTAACTTTGTTGGGTGCTACAAAAGATAATCCTGTTCTTGATGTGGATAGTCAAAAAGTATTCACATGTTTTGATGCACCTCATTTAATAAAAAGCTTACGTAATAATTTCATGAATCCAAAATTGACTTTTATTGTTAACAAAAAGCGAAGATTCGAAGTTTTCGAAGGCGAGAAACGAAGAAATAATATTTACTCTTTGAAAGAGAAGAAAATAAATTGTTTATTGACGATTTTTTTGACTCAAGACCCCTTGGAAATTTTTTTTTCTGTAATCAGAACACGGGTAGGTTATAACCCCACACCTACTGTACGACAATGCCGCATTTCAATTCAACACAACATGAACATAGGACTTCAAATGGCTGCAAACGCAGGACATTGTAAGGTGGACGAAAGCGTCATGTTGGACTTTGAAAAATCAGATTCCTGTGATTTTAGTGGAGAAAAGGAAATAATTAATCCGAACAAAGCCAATGACAATGATGTGCCACAAAATGAATTTAAGAGTGATTGGTATCCAGATGAATGCATAGGTGATGCAGAGCCTACAAATATTACTCTGGAGACATGTTCCAATGTTTATGTTGCTGGCTATCTAGTAAATAACATTCTGAGAAAAACAAAATGTAAATATTGTGAAGTGAAACTGCTCAAAAACAGTTGTGAAATACTTCAAGGAAATGAACTTCTTCTCTTGAATAAATATTACTCATGTTCTGCAAGTGTGAAATTTCTGAAACAACCAACGGAAGAGTTTTGTAACATTGTAACTTTTTTATTTTCAAAATTTAATGCTCTCTTCGATATATATAAAAGCGGACCAAATGTTGCACAAAATATTGAAAACTCCATTTTAAACTCGCTAAATATTCATCACGGTTGGTTTGCAGAATGTGTAAAACATGGAATAAACATTGTGAAGTTATTTATAGAAATGAAAATTTTTCGCAACTTAAAATGGGAATCGCAACGGCTCACATCGAAAAAACGAAAAAGTTCTTCAAGCAGCTTTCCTAAACCTAATCGGAAAGTACGAATTCTTTCTTAAAATTTTGTTTCTTTGTGCTATTGCTATTTATTTGTTTACCTCGTTTGAATCTTTTAAAATATCCTGGGCGGGTACAATCGTATTAAATTATCATTCTATGAATTTTAATAAAATCAAATGTTTGATTTTTTCCATACCACTGTTTGATAATAAGATACAATTTTATAAATTTTGTTTCTATGTGCTATATATGCATTATTTTATATGCAAATACTGCTCCGACGTACCACTACATGTACCACCAGAATCCGAACATTTATATTTATTTTGTTTATCTTTTGGCATCTTCCAGTTAAAATATTCTCAACAGTTATCCATAGCTCAGGAACGCGAATATTTAAGTTTTTTAGTCAATACTAATTTATTTCAAGATTGGTAGGTATAATTTGGTCATTTGGTATTTGCATATGTTTATGGAGTTGAATGTGTAGGGAAAATCTGAAATAGCCATTTATATTGGTATTTGCATATGTTTATGGAGTTGAATGTTTAGGGAAAATCTGAAATAGCCATTTATAAAAGTAAATAAATATTTGTTTGTATATTTAGTGGAAAGTTGATTTGTTAACAGATAAAATGTATGGTGTCCCATGTATAGTATTCCCAGGAAAAAACCCCCTCTGGGTATCTGCAAACATATTCCTTTCCCCGAAAATTGGTTAGTCGAGTTCAAAAGTCTTCCTATTAAAGATCAAATAGGTATCTTATAAGCCGTGCCTCTAATAAGAATTTTGTAGGAATACCTCCTTTTCTACAAATTGATGTATATGTATATTGAATACTGATACAAATTCACCTACCCGTATTCTAGATATCAAAGCCTACACTTCATAAGAAAAATTGTACTGATTTCCTTTCAAATTTTTACTCATTTGACCAGACACTAGAATACAACTGGGATGTCGCCGTCTGCTTGAATTTCCTATCGTATTCATGCAGAAGCGGCATCGTAAAAAGTCAAGTCGTTTTTAACACTTTACGCCTAAACATCTTGCAACCTAGTTCTGTCCACGGCCGCGCGTAAATCAAAGAGGGCGCACCAAACAGTCTACTACTATACGAGTTTATAGGCGGAGGGAAGAGGGTATGGTACGGTACAATACTTTCCATATACGATGCGCATCTTCTCTACTCTTTCAATCAACGGCATGGAGCAAAATTATTTCACTTTCAACTATAAACAAACGAGCGGATGTGCAATTGGCAATCCACTTTCCCGTTTTTGGCCAATATTTTTTTAAGCGAACCTGAAACCTTTTTTTTTTTTTAATTTAATTAACGTGTCACCTAGTGTTCCCACCCTCGAGTGTTAACCTATCTAACAGAGGGGCGGTTTCCGCCCGAGAGTGTTCACCATTCACCCCCAGGTGAACGATTCCTAAAGAGGTTAACACATATTTAAACGTCGTCCTAGTGAAGCGGTTCTCACTCGAGGGTGTTCACCTGGCTTCAAACGTAGGCGGGATCGGTTCCCACTCCAGAATGTTCACCGGGTGCTCGAGGTGAACAAACAGCAACTAACTCAACTCCCAGTCGGGGCCGGTAAATGGTTAATGCCTTGAAGAGATTTAGCAGTCTTCGTATCTAGTTTCTGGATCTCCTCAGTGTCGCATAGCTCTACCGATTAATGCATCTGCACAGAATGTACACTGTTTTCGTTTATCCTTTTGCACCACCTACACAAAGGCGAATCGTTAAGGTTCATCCTGTGGAGGTGGTAGTTAACGCTGCGTGTCCTGTCAGTATCTGTATCAGCAGTTTGGCATCGGATTTAAACATGTTCGTCACTTGCCCCGAACCAGAAATCAGTATATTAGATGATGATTATTCTGATAAGTGTATGGATGAAAATGAACACGATAATGAAGATGATGACGATACCGATGATGTTATCAATGACAATTGCGACGATCAAATTTTATCAATCTCAGATGATCAAGCGGATCACGATGATCCGTATATCAATAATCATCATATTACATCATTAACAATATATGCTGACAGTGATAATGAAAACTTTATTTGTGAATAATTAGACATATAGATAATTTTTTAATAAATATGAGATGTAAAAAATTGTAAAATAAAAAAAAAATATGAATGTGAAAAAACAAAATTATTTATTAATCTAAGTTTTTTTGTTTAAATATTGAAATTTGTTATGTAACACCCTATGACATCATGTCACGGTCACATATACACGTTCACACGTCTACATACACTCACGCAATCAAACAAAACGATTATAAGCATTCAGGTGCATTTTAAAACATTTTAAAAAGTATAGATCAGCGCGCGGAATCTATTGTACCGACCCTCGCTTTTGCCCCTAAATGAAATTCCGCGCTAGTTTTTAATGATGAAATTCGTTACAACTTGGAATTGTGAACGAATCTCCGCACGCTGTTTCAAACCTAAGTAGCCGATATATTTCTCTGTAATTTGTTCAAAGATTTTTGTCGATAGGCCCAAAATTGGGCCCTCTAGAAGCCCAAATACATTTATTAGGATAGCTTCTTTTCTATTCAACCCAAATCGATATAAATACTTGCTATTAAAACCTCTAATAGAACGTAGAATTTGGATTTCGTGAAACATTTCTAACCTCAAAAATTTGAATTTTTCGGTAGTCCAAAATTTTCAAAATAGCGCCAAAGTTATGTCTTTGGACCAAAATGCTTGAATTTTGGATATTAGGTGCAGAATAATAAAATCTTTTGAATCAATTTGGTTTAAGATCGATAACGTAAGTATTTCGTCTGAAATTCGTAAAATACGGATTTTTCAAAATTGCCGATTTTGGCGCCAAAAAATGAGGTAGGTCAAAATACCAGAAACCGAAAGAAGAGAAATAAAAATACTATCCCTCCACCGAAACAAAATATGTGTTAATGTGTTAAAAAATGGAGTCAAAGAGTCTGTTTTTTTCACGACCTCGAATCGACTTCGGACCAGAGCCAAAAATCGCGTATTAATTTTTCCAACAACTTTTGTTTAAACAATTTTCCATACAACCCTTGGTTTTGGCTCAAAACGCAAAAAATCGAAAAATGACCATTTTCGTGTCCAAAAAATGGATAGTTTTTCGAGCACAGGGTTGCTCCAAATTTAAACTACACCATCTTGTTCAGCGTGTCAAAATACATAAGAATAGACCAAAATTAGACCTCGCGGAAATTCGGACAAAAAAATTCCTCAAATGCCTGGATTAACTTTGAGAAGAGTATGAATTACTTTCAAAGTCGAGCAGATGCAATATTTCAGCCAAGATACAAAACTTGTCCCTTGTCTTAATAACCTTGAATAATCAAAGGTTAGTTACTACAAATTTTCTGTAGAAATCCCAGTTACCAATATGCCAATACATTGTTTCCAACATGTAACACTTGTAATTACGTTACATACTCAACAAGTTCAACATCAATATAGGATATATTTTAGATCCAAGGAACATTATGAAGGTACAAAATAAACTAAAGAAGTTGAATTAAAAGGTAATTTATTCAATGAAATAACTAAATGCCATGTTTTCCAACTTTTGTATAAAAACAACATTTAATCAAATGAGAATAACATATTAGTAAATATTTATACAACTCAATAATATTAAATTTAAAAATCATATAATTTGTGTATACTATGATTTATTTATGATCTTAAACTACTTCATACTTGTCCGGATAAAGAATCGCTTCAAATGAGTGTTTAACTGGGGAATCATCATCCACCAATAGTACATCCATAAGCTGGAAATTAATCAAATTAATTTGACATGTTAGGTGTAAACATGCATTGTTAGTACCTTAATGTTAGCATAACTGGATTTTGAAGTAAACATAACTGTTAACGGGAAAAAGTCACTGGGAATGGCACGAGATGCAGTGAATTCTAATGATCCATTCTTGTTACTCTCATCAATAATTGGCAAGCTCCATATAATCAGATTTTTTCTAGATTCATGTGCGTATGAGCCATCACACTCTCCAACTGCCGGGACACAACCAATTCTGAAAAAGAATATCGTAATATAATATGAAATATAGATATATAGATATTTATCAATTACTGTGGTTCAAAAAAAGTTAATAGCATGTCAACAAGAAGTCTGATGGACTAAGATAGCAATATTTAGATGGCCAACGACAAATGATATAGATAAATTAATGTATAATTTATAAATGAACTGTGATTACTTTTGTTGGCACAATTTTTAGCTTTTGTACAATTCTGCGGGTCAAATGCATGATTGTAGGAAGAGAAAACATATTGAAAATGATTTAGAAACATAAGATCTATATTTTTAGAAACAGGTGTTCAAAACTTATACTCCATGTTACGTTGAAACTTTATTCTGATGTTCTACATAATATATTACACAAAGCTATGTTTTATATTGACATTTGCAGCCGGGTTACGAGACGTTAAATTCCGAAATGCCTTCCGTCACATGCACAAGCGCTGCAAGTTGTACAAGAGCAAGAAATCAATCAATTACAAAACAAACTCCCCAATAATCTAATTGACAAGTTGACTTTCAAAATTATTGCCAATATAATATATTGACACATATATAACCTTACTTCCATGATACTACACACGCATTGAACTATATTGTATAAGTATAGTTCAATGCACAGAGTAAACGGATGAAATAAAATGTGACGCCACATGCATTTTAAAATGAGAATTTGCGGGTTATACCGGAATATCAAAAATTATCTTGGTCAAGGGTGGTTGTGGAATCTTAAACGTGTGTCTTACTTTACGTTTGAAATAATTATGTCATAATTAATTTGAAGTTTCTAAAAGTGCGAAATTTCGCCAATTTTATACGAATATTGTAACACTCAGAAGAGTCTTTAGCGCTTTGGACTCCGGGATTTTCACGTGGCCTATCGAAATTAGAAGATTCGAATTATCTAAAAACATAATTGCGTGAACGCCAGACATCCTATGTAATTAGCTACAAACGAAATCATTTTGACATATGCCTCGAGGAGCTCGCTGCGCGTAAGTTAGAGTTTATACGTTTTACCTCGGCCTTGTTAATTTGGGGCCGTTTCTTGCCCCGTGCGACCGGCGCCAGTTGTAATAAAGTGTTTTTGGCTATGGGCCGCTAGCTTTTACCAGCTTCGTGTATATTTTAGTCGCGAGAAAATTCCCTTTTTTTTAATTTTTCAGGGACTTTTCACCTTGCCTCGTTTGATACGAAATAATTAAATTATTATTATCATCGAAGGGAGAACCGGAGAGGTTTCTTAGGCCGAGGTTCTCTGCAACCCTTATTGATTATAACGGGTCTTTCAGTTTTTGGGATCCATGCCTCCCATTTTCGTGGATTCCTGGCAAATAAACAGACATGGAAATTGACTTCTTACATAACTCCAAAAACCTTGCTTCGGGCGCGGCGTGAAATGTTAGGATGGATAGGTGGGACCACTACAATATGTACCACTATATCATAGCGAGACAAGACACTTTTTTAGCGGTCGTTGGCAATACTACACCAACAAAGCTATGATTTATCAAAGACGAAACGAGATGTAAAACGGAATCTCTCGAATAATATTTTGTGCAGAACGAGACTGGCGAAAATGGTCTTTTGCGAGATAATAATTAGCTTCAGCTCACCACGTTGAATGCCTTTCTTTTTCTAATTATTTCGAGACGAAATTAAAAACTAAATTGCGCCAGTCATAATTATAAAAAGAGTGTGTATAACTAAAAGTTTTGTTGACGCAATTTGTCGAGAGAAGATGTATTCACACAATGGTTAATAAGGAAGCGAGGCAATTGAAAATAAGAGTAAATATGAACAAAGCGCCATTTAAGGTCTATTCTTAATTATAGAAGTGTTTGATGAAGGACCGGCACCCTCGTCTCACTTGCACTCCCCTTGTTCTTCTTACTTCAGGTTCTCCCTCTGAAGTGGTTTCGCTTTGTTTCCAATTCCGTTCTCCAATCAATTAATATACAATCTAGAAATTATTCTCAAATATTGGAATGGGAGAGCCTTTTATTTAAGTGTTACTGAACTTCACTGTTATTTTTAAAATGCGAATGTGAAAAAAAAATTTTTTTTCCATAACTCGACAAATTTGGTCACATGGTGGAAATTTTATGATGATCATCACTTTTAGTAACGTTATATACCTCAATCCTACGATATTTAACTTTTAAATGTGATTTTTCCTCATAAAGAGTCATTAATTGAAAATATAATTATATATATATATTCGGTTTTCCCGCGCTACGAGCGGAAAATTCGTAGAAAATTGAAATCTGGATAGACAATTCTTATGGTAAATTTAATGCCGCACAACTTTTATTCGAAACTTTTTTCCTAAAATGCATAGTTTTAAAGCTATTAACGTTTTTGGCCGACAAGCACGGAAAATTGTATATATATGAATAGCGACATTTTCCTACATTGGAGGTTTTTTCTCACTATTTTTTTCGTAATCTACGCAAAATTTCCTAACTTTCTGTACTCTCAAACCAAAAGTAGGAAAAAGTCCCAAAACCCACAAAATCTGGTAAAATGACTACTAATTAGCAAGCTATTACATATTTAAAATATTACTTACGGCAGAGGGATTGTAATATTAACATCAACAAGTTCTAAATCGGTATGGGCAAGTTCATATTCTATATTAACATCACAACTGCCATCTGCAGCTTCTGATGGCCAGCAATTGATTAATAAGGGAACTAAACTTTCATCGGTGCTCTGTAATCTCCATTTCAATACACCAACATCTGTATGTAAAGGAAAGGGTTTGGAAGGCTGTTTCAAACCAATCTGAAACATAAAATTAATGTAACACGAAATTATTTGGAGTGTCTTTGTTACCTGTGATCGTAATTTGAACAGTTCTTTATCAACATTGGGATGTGTTTGCAATTGGATTCCACGAGTATCATGATTTTCTAGTTGAACCCTAATCCGTCCCCATTTTTCATTACCAACATGTAATGTAATCAGTCCCAATAATTCAAACTGTTGGATACCTCCATCCCTTCCTATTCTTACAATCAATTTTTCTTCCAATCGGAGATGTACACTGAACATAAATAGAAACGCTGAATAAAAAAGAGAACTAATCACTAATCACTATACAATTATATCAGGGTATATTCTTGAACCGTTTAATTACATATATTGAGTAGATTTCTTGGTACTTTGTTTATAATACTATGCATGGTGTGAATTAATTATTCCTTTTTCAAGAATAGTTTCGTTTATTATGGTTTCCATATGATTTTGAAAAGAATGTATGAATATGAATGCACCTGTAGTTGCTTGGGTATTCATGCTTTATCTATCGAAAATTTGATTCTGGCTTTAGACCATAGGCAACCCTCCTTTAGAACTGGTGTTGGAGATAGTTTCCTAATATGTTGCTAGGTAAGACTTACCGGCTCTAATACTGTAATAGCTCATTTATTAGCCACAACTGAGTCCGGTGAATAACTATTATGAATAAAATTCATTTATTTCATAATAACTATTAGCCCAAGCAATAGACAGAAGTGCGTGCAGAAATTAATACCGGGAAAAAAAAATATGAGCGTATAGGAAATTAAATTTAAAGGTGATCAGAAATGGCGAACATAACCTAAAAAAATTGGCAACGTTGCAAAAAGAGTTTTTTTCTTAAATAAGTAAAAAAATATAGCTCGGATCGAAAAAAGTTGAATGAGGAAGTTGTAGGTATCAAATAGATCTATCGATTTGCTTCTATAATAAATATCGATATCTTTCATACGTTCCGAGTTATATAAAAAAAAACGTTGAAAATCGGAGTATCGAGAAGTCGTTAACGTTTCCATACTTGTTATTTGCTGTACGTATAGCCCATAGCAAGCTTAAAAAGTGATTTTTTTTTTAATTTTAGAATATTAATAATTTTTAAAAATATATATCGATTTTTCGAAAAAAGGCGCTCTCATAAATTAGCTAGATCTTCTCAGCGAATAGTCCTAGAGTAACGATTCCAGGTTTATTTTCTTCTTGAAGAGTTGTGCTATGGTGGTTTTAAAGAAATATAGCGATTCTTTGAATTTTAAGGGTAAAAAAATGACTGAAGAAATTGCACCTCTTTTGAACATGTTTTTTCAGATTTCAATTTTACAATTTTTATTTTAGGGAAATCTCTTTGACGGAAATCGATTCCTGACATTTTTTAACGAAATATCAAGAAAAAATGTTTCATCTACGACCTTCTGGACCAGAGATAATTTTTTTATTTCAAAAAAATGTGTAAGACGCAATAAACATTTTAGAGTGTACGTTATGGATGTTAATGTTGAATACCTACATTTTCAATAAAAAAATACTAGGATATGTTTTATTAATATATAGTATTAGAAATTGAGTAACAAAGTGAAACAGGGGGGAAACAGATTTCATGGGTTCAAAGTGCCTTGTGCTTGCAAAATCTTCAATATCTCGGCTTTTGGATCACGTACAAAAATCCTTTTGTACTGAATCTGGGGAATATCGTTTTTTGCTTAGTGAATCATACTGACGTTATGCTTGTTGTGCGACACTTGTGAAAACTAAAATAAGACTGCTGTATACCGCTACTTTGATTGTACGGATTTTATAAATATTTTATAATAATTATGTAAATAAATGAAATTTCAAACTTATCCTAATATCATGCATTTATTTAATTTTGTACCATAAAAAATTATTTACTGAAATAATGAAATAATTGATAAAGAGATTCGCAAGCATAACGTCAGTATGATCCACTAGGAAAAAATTGAGGTATTACAAGGAAAATACGGTTTTGATGATAAATAATAATTTAAATGATGTAAAAGTAAAACAGATTAGAAATGTACAAAAAAAATATTTCCGAGTCTATTTTGCTTCTAAGGCAAAAATATATACGATATTCGTGTTAATCTCGATTTTTGTATGTGATCAAAAAGCCGAGATATTTAAGATTTTGCAAGCACAAGCCACTTTGAACGCACGTTATCAGTTTCCCCCACTCCGGCAGCCGCGTACGCTTCACTTTGTTACTAATAAATAATAATAATATTATATAATATAATAATATTAATAAAACATATCCTAGTATTGCTTTATTGAAAATGTATTTAACCTTAACATCCATAACGTACACTCCTCTAAAATGTTTATTGCGTCTTACAGATTTTTTTGGAAGAAAAAATTACCTCTGGTCCAGAAGATCGTAGATGAAAAATGTTTATTATCGATGATCACGATAATAGCAAATCGATAGATCTATCCGATACCTACAACTTTCTCATTTAGCTTTTTTCGATCCGAGCTATGGTTTTTTTACTTATTTAAGAAAAACCGCTTTTTGCAACTTTGCCAATTTTTTAGATTATGTTCGCCATTTCGGATCAAGTTGCATGAAACAGAAACTCGCCTTTAAATTTAATTTTCTATACGCTCATATTTTTTTCAAGGTATTAATTTCTGCAAATTTAACATTAGGCCGTCGTCTATTGCTTGGACTATATGTCCCAGACTGATTTGCGGCCGGTAAATGAGCTATTACAGTATTAGAACCGGTAAGTGTTGCCTAGCAACATGTCATTAGGAAACTCACCAACACCAGGTCCAAACCAGAATCAAAATTTTAAAGCCGGAATCAAGATTTTGACAGATAAAGCCTGAACTAAATGTGAAAACCATCAATGAGTTATTTGAAATTGCTTAGTGAAAAACAAATAGACAGGATAAATAATACTACTTGATAGCTGAAAAGTCCTCAGTACTTCAACTGTATATTTCGAGGACAAGGGTGATTATTTCTTATTTATAGTGAGACTATATGAAATAAAATATTATACAATACTCGGCTCCTGCGTTGCCTCATTCGTAATATCAACTCGTACTGTTACAACTCACCTGCTGGACTTGTAACGTAAATTACTATCAAGTCATATTATCGAGTAGCGCAAATTTGACACGTGACAGTTACAACCCTATTGGCAAGAAAAATTACCACTGCGGGCGGAGCTTCGCTACTGTAACAAAACAAACATGGCGGCGACGGGGGTACAGTTTGTATGACAGCTACACGGTTCATGATTTAATTTTGCAAGTTATGTATCGTGTACTGCCATTGCGGTTAGACTTGCTATGCAAATTTGCACACGCTGCTCTGGCGTCACGAAATATGATGAAGGGACAAAAAAAATGTTACATTTGTATGCATTGTCTCCCAACAAGTGTTTCAACGTCAGAACCGCATCATAGAAAAAGGCTCTATGAACCGCATGTAATAACCGGAGCTCTATTGATAGATTTGATCAATAATAATAATAGTGATGAGGAGTTGCCATAGTTGCAAACATATAAGTGTCGTGTTATTATATTGCAATATAGTCCAGGCATTTAAGGAGGGAAATCAACGATTTTTGTCCAAATTTCAGCGAGGTCTAATTTTAGTCTATACTTATGTATTTTGACGCGCTGAACACGATGGTGTAGTTTAAATTTGGATTAACCCTGTGCTCGAAAAACTATGGCCATTTTTTGGACCCAAAATGACCATTTTTCGATTTTTTGCGTTTGGAGACAAAACTATGGGTTGTATGAAAGAATGTTTGAGCAAAAGTTGTTGGAAAAATTAATACTCGAGTTTTGTCTCCAGACCCAAGCAAGTCGATTCGAGGTCGTTAGCCCAAGATAGGGACCATTTAGTGTGTTTTTAGCACATTGAAAAATTGAGTATATGTCAAAGAGTTTTTGTTTTTTCCATATTCTGTTTAAGTGAAAGATAGTATTTTTAATTATCTTCTTTCGGTTTCTGGTGTTTTGACCTACCTTATTCTTTGGCGCCAAAATCGGCCATTTTGAAAAATCTGTATTTCTCGAATTTCAGATGAAATACTCATGTTATCGATCTAATACCAAATTCATTCGAAAGATTTCATTATTCTGCATCTAATATCCAAAATTCAAGCATTTTGGCGCCAATTTGAAAATTTTGGGCCACCGAAAAATTCAAATTTGTCGAAGTTAGAAATTTTTTACAGAATCAAAATTCTAGGTTCTATTGGAAGTATTTTAAGTTCAAGCAGCTTTATTTGGGTTGAGTAGAAATTAACCTATACTAATAAATGAGTTTGGGCCTCTAGAGGGCAGCGTACGGAGATTCGTTCTCAATTCCCGAATTTCATCATGAAAAACTAGCGCGGAAATTCATTTAGCGGCAATAAGAGAGTACAATAGATTCCGCACACGAAATTATAGTTTATCTAATGAAAACAATCGTTTTGTGTGAATGTGTGAGTGTATGTAGACGTGTGAACGTGTATATGTGACCGTGACATGCTGTTTTATGGGGTGTTACATAACAAATTTCAATATTTAAACAAAAAAAGAAGAGAAATAGAAATAACAACCCTTTAAAAACATCATGTCACGAACACATATAAACGTTCACATGTCTACATACACTCACACATTCATACAAAACGATTACAAGTCTTCAGGTGCATTTTAAAATATTTATAAACTATAATTTCGCGCGGAACCTATTGTACTCTCTTAGTGCCGCTAAATGAATTTCCGTGCTAGTTTTTCATGGTGAAATTCGTTTGAAAATGGAATTGTGAACGAATCTCCGTACGCTGTTTCAAACTTAAATAGCCGATATATTTCTCTGTAATTTGTTCCGAGGTGGTTGTCGATAGGCCCAAAATTGGGCCCTCTAGAGGGCCAAACACATTTATTAGGATAGCTCCACTTCTACCCAACCCAAATCAACCTGCTAGAACTTAAAATACTTGTTATGAAAGCTTCTAATAGAACCTAGAATTTAGATTCTGTAAAAAAATTAGAATTTTTCGGTGGTCCGAAATTTTCAAAATGGCGGCAAAGTTATGTCTTTGAACCAAAATGCTTGAATTTTGGATATTAGATGCAGAATAATGAAATCTTTCGAATGAATTTGGTATTAGATCGATAACATAAGTATTTCATCTGAAATTCGTAAAATACGGATTTTTCAAACTGGCCGATTTTGGCGCGAAAGAATAAGGTAGGTCAAAACACCAGAAACAGAAAGAAGAGAATTTAAAATACTATCTTTTCACTGAAACAGGATATGGAAAACAACAAAAACTCTTTGACATATACTCAATTTTTCAATGTGCTAAAAACACACTAAATGGGCCATATCTTGGGTCAACAACCAATCTTTTCACTGAAACAGGATATGAAAAAAGCAAAAACTATCTGACATATACTCAATTTTTCAATGTGCTAAAACAAAAAACTTACTAAATGCGCCTTGCCCTATCTTGGGCCCACGACCTCGAATGGACTTCGGACCAGAGCCAAAGATAGCGTATTCATTTTTCCAACAACTTTTGTTTAAATATTTTTTCATACAACCCATAGTTTTGTCTCAAAACGCAAAAAATCGAAAAAATTGCCATGTTGAGTTCGAAAAATGGCCATTTTTGAGTTAAAAAATGGCCAGTTTTGCGAGCACAGGGTTAATCCAAGTTTAAACTACACCATCGTGTTCAGCGTGTCAAAATACTAAAATTAGACCTCGCGGAAATTCGGACAAAAAAATTCCTTAAATGACTGGACTAATCCAAAATGTATTCATTGCTTAGTGAATTATTTATTGTTCATGTATTTACATTTCAGAAATAATCTGAATGAGAAATTACACAAACTCCAAAGAGTTTGTTGATATCAACCGATCAGAAAATAAATGCCTGTGGAAGCAACATAAAGCGCCGAGAAATGAACAGTTTTTCCGCTAGGGGGGGGGGGGTTATATTTACATTTTACTCATAACAGACTTATTCATTTCTGAAGGCGAGTACAAAATCCTTACATGCTTTACTCCAGCTTATGTTGCATAATATTGTTCTTCTTCCATGAAGTAATGTTGAAGCCTCCCCTATCCCCCAACCCCCACTTTTGAGAAAATAAAAAATACTAATTCCTGGGTCACTTCGAAAACCATGGGAAAATGTTTAAATAAGCTCAGATAAGGAAACCGCACTTCTGTATCATAATTGCGTCTGTTATCCACATTCTGCCGGATAACTATTTATATAGCTATTTGACGTTTATTTGCATTTTTGTAAGGCGGGAGGGAAGATGGCTCCAAATGATCTCGATTGAAATGGACGCATACGGCACTTCTTATGAGTCCTTCAATTTCTACGCTTGTTTGAACTACATTCGCTTCTTCATTCTAATGAACGCACGTTTATCAATTGCAATTAATTTAGAGGCGGCTATGATCAATCTTTTATCTTGCCCTAAGAACTGTCAAACTTATGCACTGCGTCTTGTCATCTTGTTTATTAGTAGTAATTATTGTTGTGCTTTTCTGCATTATTGTAGTTTTATTTACTGGTTGTGGTTACTAAAATTAATGACGTACCTAAATCGTGGGGATTGTTATGTATGCGAGAGATCTTTCTGGCCAGCGCCAACTATCAAGAATTGATGGAGTAGTAAACGCAAATAAACGTGAAATAGCAGTTATCTGGCGAAATGTGGAAAACAGACCTCCTCTAAATGTTGATAACGGACGCAATTATGATACAGAAGTGCGGTTTCCGTATCTGAGCTTATTTAAACATTTTCCAATGGTTTTCGAAGTGACCCAGGAATTAGTATTTTTTATTTTCTCAAAAGTGGGGGTTGGGGGGGATAGGGGAGGCTTCAACATTCCTTCATGGAAGAAGAACAATATTATGCAACATAAGCTGGAGTAAACCATGTAAGGATTTTGTACTCGCCTTCAGAAATGAATAAGTCTGTTATGGGTAAAATGTAAATATAACCCCCCCTAGCGGAAAAACTGTTCATTTCTCGGGGTTTGCGCATGAATAAAATTTGTTCAGAATTAGATGGACTACATCATATCAAAAATTCAGAAAAATCCACCGAAATTTGGGGGGGGGTTGATTTTTGAAATACAAGTGCGGATTCCGTATTCAAGCTTATTAAAACATTTTACAATGATTTTTGAAGTGATCCAGAAAAAGGTATATTTTTTTTATTTAAGGGGGGTTTAGGGGTTAGGGGGGGGCTTCAAAAAATTTTATGGAAGAAGAACCATATTACGCAACATAAACTAGAATGAAGCACGTTAAAATATTGTTCCCGTCTTCACAAATAAATAGTCTATTAAGAGTAAAATGTAAATATAACTCCCCCTAGCAGGGAATCTGTTCATTTTTGGTGGTTGGCACAATGATAACATTTGTTCAGAATCACATGGACTACATCATATCAAAAATTCAGAAATATCCACCGAGACCCAATTCCCGTAAGGAATTTGCGGGGTCCTTTGTTAGAAAAACGTTTTGCACTAAAAATTAACATTAACTTATGTAGAATATAAGGAAACACCGGATATAATATGTGCTATTTTGTTTTTTGTTTAGTTGATTCAGATGATTGAGCGGAATGTGCACAGAGGTGTAACGAGGACAATTCGCGGCCGGGCGCAGTTTATTAATGTAAGTCCCCTCTATCCAGTAAATACTTGAAGACCAAAAAAAAACGTTACACATCGACATTGTTGAATGCACCTACACAAATAATGTTTTAAAACGTAACAGATTTCTGCAAAAGTTACAAACTTGAGGTCGCCTAATTTCTGGCAAATTATAATGTACCAGATCTCTACAAAACAACACAAACATCAAACTTTAGCGCCTCCCTAGTAGTTGCGCTTGGGGAGAGTGTAACCCCTGCCCCTCATCACTTCGCCCCTGAATGTGTAACGATACTACTCCACAAGAATACTGTGTTTTGTAATAAAATGCACGCCTAATAAGGGGTAAACTGTTTTGTGATAAAAAAACTGAAGAGAAATATGTCAACGTTACAATTTCGAAAAAATAAAAATTATGCGCAAAAAGACAATGAGCTACCAGTGGATGGGAACAGTTATCAAGGATAGCTTACTCTTGCTGAAGTGAGAGCGTAAACGCTGCTCACTTTTGTTAGCTAAATAGTTTTCGAACACTCCTGTGGGTCAAATGTAAATGATTGTAGGAGCAGAAAATATATTAGAAATAATTTACTATCAGCTAATGAAATACGTTATATTACGAATTATAAAAATTTGCCACAGAGTAAACGCATAAAAAATAGTGTGACTTCACATTTTTTGGGCTGATCACAATACTTCCCTTACATTATATACTATGTAAAGTGAGGGAAGTAAAAATATGGAATTTTCGCTGCTGCTTTTATTGGAGTTTTAACATCCTCTGCTTACAGAATAATCAACAGGATGTCATATGCTATAGTAGATTTGAAGTATCGCTATGGAATTCGGTGAGAAATACTCTCCGAAACTGGAACTGAAGGGCAGTGTTATGTGGTCATTCACATTTTAACATTTAAAACATTAATTCATACTCCTAATGAAACAAGTAGCTCCTGATTTTCATAAGAATTATTTTTTTAATTTATTAGTTACAACACAAAGTGAATCCTGACTGCATCTTCACATTTTGATGAGGTTAATTGAACCTTAAAATGAGAAACACGGTTGACATTATGGTTCAATAAAATAGCTTTTGGACAGTCCTATGAGGCGCCGTTCGTGTGATAATTATTACTTATTTATATTTTAAACATGTTAGAATATATATCAAATTTCACAATATATGTTGAATAACTTCCTATATATATTTATCATGTTTTATATATATGGATTGTAGAATGTAAATATATAGAACTTGTGAGAAATATATATTAAACTTTAGCTTCGTATATTCGCCACTGGAGGCGCTCAGGCTAATATATTAATAAGTATGAAAATATTCTTGTAGATCTAAAATACATTGTTTTTGTTCAAGGTATTATTTTCAGGATGAAGGAAGAATTGAAATACGGGCCCCACTGTTACATTGATGAATCAACACAAACATTACATTAAACAACCTAATGAGGACTAGACAACAGAATAGAAATATGGGGGAGACAATTGACGAACTGGTAGACAAAAATGTGGAGGATTGTTGATATTGAACGGCCAAATGCGAACAGCTATCATAACCGAATTATATCAAAAGCTCACATGAATACAAGTGTTTAATAACAATATGGATGTAAAAAATGACCCCCAAGTATATGGACAATTTGAAGTAGTGATTAAAAGACCTTAACACAACATATACTATAAATTTAAAGTATATGATAAATAAATAATGTAGGGCACTATACTCTATACTGCAGAGTGTGCAAATTTTGTATTAATCACTACTAGTGTGTTAGTGTCCTGAATATGCAGTAAAGAATACTTTGTGTAAGCATGTGCACTTGATAGGAATATATGAAGAGCCAATAGGAACTAACTCTGTTTTAGATGAAGTTTTGAAGTATTAAACCACAACATAATGAGGAGAGTAACGAATTTATCAGAGGAGATAGGAGATGGAGATACAAAAGTGAACGAAGTTTATTTTAAGCAGTCTTTGAAACAATACTTATTTTCCATTATCATAAAATTCAAAATATATACTTTTTGTAAAATGTAGTTATTTATTTGTATATACATATTATAATTAATAAATTGAAAAATTGATAAATAAACCAGACTAAACTTTCCGAAACAGAGTTTGGTAAAACAGAAATACATTTTAAAAAATTTTGTCTAAACTTTGAATCGATTTCATTATGTAGATATTATATATGTTGATGTGTCTATAAATTTTATTCGTGAACACAATCGAAGGGTATTTATACTTTCCAAAAATTGTTTGTCACACGATATCTGACTGGATACAAAGTAGAGATAACGACTCCAGAATATTTTATTATACATATACTTGCTCACAGGTAGCTTTCTATTCAACACGACGGAATAAGTTGGAATTACTTGACTTATGAGTGCCCCTGAAGGGACCGTTGTATACATGACGTTAAATCATTGGTGTTGCCAAATCTGATTATTAATTCCTCATACTAATATATTAGCCTGAGCGCCTCATGTGACGAATATACGAAGCTAAAGTTTAATATATATTTCTCACAAGTTCTATATATTCACATTCTATAATTCATATAAATAACACATGATCAATATATATATAGAATGTTGTTCAATATATATTGTGAAATTAAATATATATTCTAAGATGTTTAAAATATAAATAAGTAATAATTATGGCACTAACGGCGCCTCATACAGTCTTGCGCGTCAAATGAAAATGATTGTAGGAACAAAAAATATATTGGAAATTATTTAGAAACCGCTAATGTTGCATTGAAAATTTATCCAAATGTCTATGTAAGGTATTTCACAACTCATGTTTCATACTGACACTGAAGTCAGTTTGACTTATTCACACTATGTACCACAGAATCAAGAAGTCTAGGACTGACAACGGAATTTTATAGTAAAGAAAGTAGTTCGTAATGAAGCCAGAAAAATGTCTGCGTTTACACCATGTACTAAGGGCTATGGCAAAGTGCCACTGCACATGTGCGTCATTTCCGCATTTCAGATAATGCATGTTGCAGTAGATTTATCAGTATAGTAGCACACAGATGTGCTCACCGCAGATTCTTTTAATGAGGGGAATTCCCGATAAATATATCATTATTTGAGAATGTTGAACCATCAATATTCAGTCCAAAACGTTTTCCACAAAAAGTATAACGAACTTTTCGAAAATTATGAGATTGGCCGGGTTTTATCGGTGCAGCACGCGACAAGTAAATGTCAGACGTTAAAAACAACGAATTACTCTTCCTGCAACGTAACGAACTCTGATTTAGAATCAGCAAAATTTTGACATGCTTTAAATTTAAACCAAGCTAAAATAAGATATAACGGAAGTGTATTAAGAAATCAGAAGAAACCAACAGGTTCTATAGCTTCGTAAGGTAATTTTAAGAAATGTAAGTCAAACAGCTATCTGCAAAAGTTATAGGAATAAAAATGATCTTATTGAAGTTTCTCACTCGTCAATATCTGATTTAATAGCTGGGGCCTTGATTCCTGTTGTAATACTATTAAGGGTTGAATTTAGAACATTTTCTCCCTCCGATTTGAGTTGATCAACAAACGATTCTACATCTCGACCTTTTCCTCCCAGTTTCATGCCTCGGCCAGAATTAAGCAATGGTTTCCTGCAAAAATTTTCAAATTTAATCAACAATAGAAGCAATTAATAACTAAAAATAAGAATAGTAAATAACAACATCCATATTACAAAAGCTTTTCAAATATTTTTAATATATATAGATATTAATGAATGATTGATATAAAAAAATAATAGTTTGAAAGGAAAATGTTTCGTACTCATGATCTATTGTGATTTTATTGGATTAACAGCTTGAAGATGCCACTGTATGCGCTGAAACAATCAGTAGGTAGCAAAATGATTACAAAAGTCATTCATGAACTTAAGATGATTGTAACTATAGGATTACATGGTGGTTTTTTACATTCTAATAATGACGAATTGTTATTAACAGCAGGGTATAGAAGCTAATCAGAACAACAATTCGTGGAATAAATACATTACATAGCTTTAAATAATGGTGAATACAATAGGTTTGTTTCATCATTAAGAAGTAGGCCACACAGTAATCCTTTTGCTACCTACCAATAAGTAAATTTATAGCCCAAGTTATGTATTTTAATTGTATTTGAATACCGTCTGAAGATGGCGTAACGACACTGAAACTCGAGTGATGGAAGACACAAATAGAAATGATATCAACATAGTAGTGATTTAATTTTACAGTATATATGGATATTTGAGTTTTATTAAAATTTCATTATTCAACAATTGGTTAGTTCGTAATCAACGAAATCTCTTCACCAGAATAAATACATTACATAGCTTTAAATAATGGTGAATACAATAGGTTTGTTTCATCATTAAGAAGTAGGCCACACAGTAATCCTTTTGCTACCTACCAATAAGTAAATTTATAGCTCAAGTTATGTATTTTAATTGTATTTGAATACCGTCTGAAGATGGCGTAACGACACTGAAACTCGAGTGATGGAAGACACAAATAGAAATGATATCAACATAGTAGTGTTTTAATTTTACAGTATATATGGATATTTGAGTTTTATTAAAATTTCATTATTCAACAATTGGTTAGTTCGTAATCAACGAAATCTCTTCACCAGATATTGAAGAAGCATTTAATAATACACTATCCGACTCCCTCTATACAGCAGCAATTGCTAGAGGGATTAGATGTATGAGATCTAGAACAAAAGCAACGCCCGTGAGGATCGATAAACATTTTCTCTGACAGTCGATATCTGTTTAGTTGTGCGAGCTCGATTCTTTAATACTGTCAAAGATATGGATGGGCGTTTAAAATATGTAGCTCGAATTTAACGCATCATATCTAAACTGTGAAAATGTTGAGAAAATCGTCTCCGTTCGATCGCTATGTAGAAACCAACAACGGGCCTCATCAACGCTACGCTCACTCTGTCTTAATTAGAGGCGAGTCACAATAGACCACAAAGTTGCGGTGGAGATCGGTGCTCGGCACACTCGCAAGAAACTCAATCTTAAAATTTCAAAATTCATTTTAATCGTTGCTTCCCTCCATATCTCTCTCTTTCGATTTTTTTTGTGATGAATTTCTTCCCTTAAAGAATAATAGTTGTATGTAAAATATCATGTAATAGATTGAATTAATTTTGAGAATCATTACCATAATAATATTACTATTATAAACCACTATATTATAATGGTTTCTACAATCTGTTTATATTGATGTTCACGCACCTAAAAAAGAACAGCCCCCGGGGACATTCGAAACGAGACATCTCTCAGTAACCCGATAGTGATAAGCCAGAAACAAAAAATACTTACTGAGTAGCTGTATATGAAGGTGGTTTAACATCATTGCTTATATTCGCAGTATCACCAACAGTAGGCGTAGGTGTAAAGCCAGTTGAATTTCCAAAGCCACCACTGCTCCCAAAAGAAGGTTTCCCAGACTTTTTGGCTTCCATTTTTTGCTGCTGCAACTGTTTTGCTTTTTCTCGCATTTTATTCTTCGCCTCCCTTTCTTGCGTCTGAAAATATAAAATATCATGAGAAGATGTTTTTAATTTATTGATAAGAGTAGTCAACTAGAAATTCATATTGATATATACTCTTATAGCGAACTTTAATCTAATCAGCCATAGTTTGTGACACCAAAATTTTGGGCATATTGTGTCCGATTAAACTTTCCTCAATCAAACTAGAACATTTGAAGTATGTTATCTTTTTGCACAAGAATAAGGATAATTCATGAAAAAACTAATCATACAATAACATAAATTGTGAAAATACTAACTTGTCGGACAGCTTGATAAACCTTTTCTTCGTGTGAGTCCATCTCTACAAAAGTGCGAATTTGTGATAAATTAACACTTTCCCTGTAACCGAGTGCCACTATTTCATCGAAAGCAAATATGAGAGAGAATGCGTTTTCAGCAATTTCATTTTCTTCGAGGGACCGACAATACTCCGGAATCTAGAATCAGGAACATTTACTTCAACTACATTCATTCATCAAATGAGATCTTCGGTCAACACTTATTGATATTGTACACTTGATTTTCTTGAGATTTACCAAAAACCGTTTCTTTCTTTTTTATTATTTTAGATATATAAATTGTGATCTTGGAGCTTGAACAAGTCAATCAAATAATGATACAATTACTTTGTTAAATATTTCAATGTATATTAAAGCATTTAGTTAATAAATGTACAGATATTTGAAGAAGTAATTTTATTTTCAATTATTGTTAAAAACGGTATATCACAAAGTAGGTGACAAACTAACTCAGCTCTTGGAAAATCTGTTTCCAAAACACGAGTAGCAGTAGAATCGTTTTATGATTTTTTTATATTGTTTTTGTGCTCTGGAATCTTTATATATCAGAAAACTGTCAATTATCTGTAGTTGAATACATATTGTTTAGGCAATAAGGGTGTATAAATTTGCTGTAAAGAGAAATGTGAAGACATACTATTTGAATTGCAGAAACCATCTGTCAAAATAGTAAAATTATCTCCTTTGCATGTGAACTTTGAACTTTGTAATACATTCTAATTTTTTGTTATGGAGTAATTTACGATAAATATAATAAATAAGCATTATACCAAATTTATTACAAGTTATTCAATTATTATTATGAATTTTAGTTTCAACCTTTCAAAGTGCAATTAAAAATAATCGGAGGATTGATTGAATATATATAAATTATTCTAAGCCTACAATAATTGTATTTTATTGTATAATATCAATTGTTGTAGTTATTATAGTTCTAGAAGAATCCAAAGTAGAATTGTCATATAACTTAATAATATGAATACATATAATGATGCGACATTTAACAAATATAGAAACTTCAGTTAAGTTTAGTAACAGATATGTTGAATCAGAAAACAGAAAGAATGTTGTTGTTCAGTCACATTATGCACATTATTCTTAAAAAAGAACCAGTTTTCAGAGTTGTACAATTTCAATATGAAGATGTGTTAAGGAGAAAAAAGATCCTTAATATATTCTAAAATTGATATTTATAATTATATAATAAGAGTTGTAATTTAAAATAAAAAATGAAGATAACGTTGAGACCAAACTTCTTTAGTAAACCACGAAGTTTTTATTTTTCCATCTGAATCATGCCTAATGTTCATATCTAGGAAATTTATGTTTTTGTTCACTTCAATTTCACAAGTAAATTGAAGTTACAGTGGAAATTGTTAAATTTCTATTAGCTCATAAATCTAACATCTGGTTTGAAAGTGAATACTTAAACTAATGGTCTCGTTCTAGTCGTGCACAGTCTTTGTTGACATGAACATGCATTTATTAAAAGTTCTGCTTAACAGTGGATTCTTGATATTTTATAATTATAACATTGAGGTGTTACAGTTTCGATTATTCGTGTTCCTGTTCGTTTCGGCGACGTGGGCATTTTAATTGAAATTGGTGCAATAAGGACGCTTTGTTTAATACAATTAGTTTTAAGTAATCCAGTTTTAGACATAATAAGTCTTCTGGTGATGGTCGTGAGGCCGAAACGTACGTAAAGACATGAAAATATAAAGCATAAGTGTTAATGTGACCTATTTCCCGAAAAATTATATATAATTCATACCTGGGTCAAGAATCTTTATTATGTATAATAAATTATAACTATATTGATCATATTCTCTATTGAGAAGTAACATACATATAAAGAATACCTTGCAGATTACAGATAAATTCAACATAACTCTCCTCTTACATTTTGATAATTTATCATCATCATACAGTATAGGAATACTGTACTTCTACAAAGACAATGAAATGTCAGCTTTACAAATTGGTAGGCATTATATTCTAAACATTACACCTATTGTCCACTTATTATCCCACTATATGAGGTACCACTGTGTATGTATGAATGTAAACTAAATTATATCTATTATCATGTTTGTAATGGTTTGTATGTCTACAAAATCAAGTTATATTGTTTTTCCAAATAATTAATAGACTATTTTATTGAATACTAGAATCACCTATTTACCAAAATAAAACACTTCATGTTTATAACTTTGAATCATTTTGCAGTCTACCTTTAGTTGTATTTTCAGATACTTGTTTGTAGTTTATAAAATTTCAGAATTGTATATTTTACAACACGTTTTGTAAATACTTGGTTAAAGTAGAATTAAGACTGCCTTCTTCAAATTAAATAGAAATTCTGAAGAAATTACTGATAGAGCTTATAGTAACAAGTAGAATTAATAAGCTTTGAGGTATTTTCTGTGTATTCTGCAGAAAGTGATAGAGTTTAGATTCACTGAAGATGGTAATTAGGTGGGGTAGCTTTGGATCTATACTAATAAATAAAAGAATCATTACTTCATGAATTACTTTCAATATATGCTTATTTATGACAATTGAATAATTGTAATTTAAGAGGTCTCAACATTGTGGAAATCTTACAGATTAAATATGGTTCGTTGAAGGTAGGTATTCATTTACAATTATAATCTAGTCAAAGATTTTTTATTTATAAACAGCATAGTACTGAATGCTAATATCAACGCTGAAATAGTATATAATTAAACTTTATACTATAACAGAATACTACACTAAGCTATTACTAAACCTTCACACTTACAACTCTAGCAAAAATACGCAATGTCTCCAAATCCTCCAAAATGTTACTAGCCCTAGTTGTAATAAGTACCATATAAAGACGTTCCATTGGTTGGTAAACATAACGGACAGCATCTGTTTCTATAAAAGTATGCTGTGTCCCTGTAGGTATAAGTTTTGGAAACGATGCTAATAACCCTTCTATTCTTGCCTTAGTCATTTCAACAAACTGCCGGGAGACAAGCACTGGAAAGAAACATAATGAAAATTTTTGAACACCTACAAAATGTTAATGTTTACCTTTTCCAGCTTTAGTACAAACAGCAGCAGCTATAAGCACCTGAAACAGGAAATGTAATGTTTATAAATGTTAATAGTAATGTTTGAATTATTTTATAGTACATATCTAAATTAAAATATACGAATATTGAAAGGGAAATATACCATTTTTATGATTATTGAAGATACTTTTCTTTTATTTCAATGGTTCTAATACATTTTACACCCAAGGAATGAACGAGATGACGTTGACGTGAGCTGTGATGGTTGACGTTGCGGTTATAGACAAATATAATCCATGGATCGTGGCACTGGCAAAACCAGTGACGTGCTGAAAAATACACCTTTTCTTATAAGTGACCTCAGAATTACTCTGAGATAATGACCATGTTGATTTACTTGATTTTATGATCAGAGTAAAATTTATTTCTCATTGAAAGATTATAAGATTTATGTATAATGTTGATTTCAAACTCATCAATGAGGTCTGCTGTCTCTCAACCATTACGCAATTATGGCTCAATTAGCTCGGATTAACTATGCGTTTCACAAGGGTCAAATACAAATGAATTACTTGCTGTTACTGCTATGATTGCCTCTTTTTACTAGGACTTATTTTCGCTTTCGGATACTTACCAGCTGTTGACCGCGGACTCCACCCGCGATAGCAACTAAAATCCGTAACCTACGTGACTGATAATAATTATTTGTTATATTTAATATACACTTATTATCAATATTAGTCTGAGAATTCATTTCATGCAAGAGTATAAACTTTTAATTGACCATTAGCACCCATCATCGATTATTTCTTTTATTTGTCTATGACCAATTACCGATTATAATCGCCTTATATTATTGTACAATCAATTAAATATCTTATTCGATTATAGTTTAAAACAATCAATTTTATGTCTTTTTTATCAATTTGAATAATATTGGATACCTAGTGTATTGACGTGGGATTTATTAAAGTACATCTCAGATACAATAGAATGAAAGGATTGCACTAAGAGGGAATATCGTTATGATAAACCATAAAAAAACATTATCATTCTTTATTGTCTACTATCGTAATCCAAAATCCAACCATAGCATCAATGACCTGATTGATTTTCAAAATAACCTATAAAAACCATCAGACTTCTCATTGATACGCATCTTTTTGTAGACATTTTTTGAAATTTTTAGTTTGGTGGGAGAAGAATCTTCTTGAGTTGTTCTTGCTATATTCAGTTCAATTGATAGGGAGTTTTCAATGTAGCTTTATAGATTTTAGAAGGAACAATCGGTGTGACATTTAAATGGCATTTTCTTTTTATTACATTCGACTGAATTGGGTTTGTGATTGTGGAACAACTTTGTACAGTCACCGGGGGCGAGATTGATCCAGTTTTATGGTTTTTTGAGTTTTCAATGGTTAAAACGCCAAGTAAAATGAAGCAATTGTTTTCAAAAAATAGTTGCAGTTTAAGTAAAAGTTTAAAAATTACCTCATAGTTTTAAAATTTTCGTCTTCTACTTCACAAAAAATAATTAAATTTTGGAACAATCTCAACCGGGCTTGGGGTGACTTTGCTCCATATTTTAAAAACTGTGTTTCAGCTCACTTGCTCTGTCACGCTTTCCCAGGGTAAGATTGACCACAGTAAAAGTAAATGGTATTCAAAAAATCGTATTTTATTTTCAAAAAACATGGAAAATACAAATCAAAGAATCAAAGTACAATCACATAGTTAGTTAATTGTGCATAAATGATTTATCGTTAGATAGTTAAAAAGATCTCATTTTGTAATAAATCCAAAAATTAATTTTCAACAAATCATTTCAACTCTGTGACATTAAAAAAAAACCTTTTTGTCAACAGTAGGATAGGTGGGGCAATTTTTCAAACGATGTCTGGCCAAGTGGCCAATCATATTCCCTTGTATCTTCTTTTAATAACGTACAGTTATAAAGTCATCCATTTTTAATTATTTTCTTTACTGTAATATAAACGAATTTGAATGAATTGTTTCATCGTCCTCTAAATCTAATAGGTGGCGGTCTCCAACCACTTTCTTTTAGGAATTTAAACAAAAATGGGACCAAAGTCATTTTAACCTGGAAATGCCTTTTTTCACTTATTTGCTAGATAAAAATGAGTATTAAAAGCATGCCATGTGAATCAAATTGTGTATTCCGAGAGTTTTTGTCTGTCTCTGATTTAAATTTACAGAATTTTTTTTTATGTGAATACTATTAACAATAATGAAACTAGTGCTGCCCCTAATCAAACTCACCGAACAACTGTAAAAATATAAAATGAAACTTCTCTGAATCTCAAGTAGCTATACCAGTGTGGGCAGCATACAGATCCCAAATGTCACCACTACCAACGCGGAAAATAAATCATATTTAAAATTTCCGGTAACTATTGTTTTCGTGTTCGGAAAAATGTTTAAACTCAAGTGAACTATTGCGTTTAAACATTTTTCAATTCATCTCTAAAACACTCCTACAATAAACAACTCCGAGAGATAGTGCACGAAGATCAGTTTTGCCTTTTTCGGACATGCTAGATCTTCAAAACAAGTGTTGATTCTCTAACCTAAAAGAAATGTCAATATGTAAATGATATGTAATAATGCCTTGGTTATAATTATGGTAAGGAATTATTATGTTACAATATGTTCATGAGTATGGAACCCATATTCTGATATATTTCTCTTAAGGCTTCAGGTTGAACCTTGACGTAAGTACACGTATAAGGATAGATATGTCCCTTGTGGACCTCTTCACTAACACTAATTGGGCTGGCCGGCATACAAGCACTGCCTAGCATAGAGATCATATAGTATAGAGGAGTAAAGTCCCTATATAGCCTATGTATTCGTTGCATACCATGTTCGATCTTACGCGATGAGTTATCCGTACCTCACTCTGCGGTATTTTAACTCGTTTTCATTACTCTCCTACAACCGTGCGCTGAGATGACCGCGTTACTTTCATATTTCAAATGTGAGTGGGGAACGGATAAGTTTTTGAAACCTTCTCGCGTTAAGACGGGACTTAATCCTCTATACTATATGATCTCTATGCTGTCTAGTGCCTATAAGTGACGTTACGCCACTGGATATTGAGTACTGAAAAATAATAATTTAAAGTAGGGTTATGTTATGTTGTCCAAAATCCAATTTTCACATCCAAACTTCAAACTGATATAACCGAATTTGAAAACCTGTTGCTTCAGTTCGCACAGGTCACTTCATAGGATAATAGAAATAGATAAAGGTTTCTTCCAAAAGTGACCTATCAGTCATTATTTCCTAGTGCCTTACTAAAAAAAAGACAGAGTGAAGAAGAATTTACAAATTGTTTTGTTTATATTATATCTTAAACAGCTTCAAGGTTAATAAAATTTATGGTTCTAGTTTGTTCAATAATTATTCCAAATTCGAGTACAAAAAATTATTGGAGGTAACCTATTTACAAGAAATATTGTAACATAGTCCAAGTATTTACTTCTACAAAAGGGCAGTTGCATGTACACATATAGGGTGAGTTACAAAACTTCTAAGGGTTATGTTTTAAGCTTGTTATTACTATTGAACCAAAATATACATATCTCTATAGATGTATGTAATAAAACAATTCAAATAATAGCGTTATATCTAAGTCTGCTGATTACTTACTGTTATTTGTAAAAATTCGCCATAATGATATTTTACAGAAAATAATATGGCAAGACAATTTAAATGCATTCTGCCAGCTGAAGAGTTATTTCTGGCAAATCTGATAGATCAATTTTCATCAAACCTTAACCAGTACAATTTTTTGACAAAGTAGTAACAAGTATTCACAGAGTAATCTACAGCTGAATAATAAATTGTGAATTAAACAAATTCAAGCTGGTATAAGAATATGTTGAGAATTGTGCAGTGATATCCTTAAAAAGAGTTATACTGATATAAACAGACTACAACAAAGACTTACTTTCTTAAAGAATATTATAATATAGATAGTATGCGATTAGCGTTGGGAATGACAATGCATGTGACTGACATAAAATTCCAGAAAATGTTTGTGTAAATAATAAATAATAGGTATCTACTTGATTCAAAACACACTAGTAGTGGGTTTTATATCAATTTCAGTCTTGTCATTCTTCAAGAATGGACATAAACTCTGTACTTTACTATCTATCTCATTTTTTCATCAAAATAATTTAACATGTTCTAAATATAAGTACTCGTGGGTTTACTTCACAGATGGTTGTTCGTTGTAGTATAGTAATAAAATAGAATACATCACAATTATAAAATAAATAGTCTCATGTGAGACAAACAACCATGAATGTGGAAAACAACATTATCGAAACATAGAACTCAATCATTGAAAATATTAATAAACTATACAAGTTCACAATATAAATAAGGAATAATCACCATTATCCACTAAAAATAATGTTAAAGTATTGAGGACCTTTCGCCTACCAAGTAGCCATCAAAATGTGCCTGTTTAAATACTGTTTAGGGATAATAATCCAAACAAGGGGTTGCCCTCAGCTGGAGGTAAATCGGATTTTAATAAATTGTTTCTTGGCTTTTGAATTTCCACCTCTTCTAAATTACATACACATTAATTTGCCCATACTGTGTATTAACAGTGATACATTTTCTTGAGAAATGGTGTGACCTGTATGTAAAATATGTTCAACTAACCTTGATTTTTCACCATTATTTTTCGTTATATGTGTAAAATGGTCTTTATACCGAATTAAAAAGTTTCTTCTAGTTTGACCCATATAGCATTCTGTACACGACTCACAATCGATTTTGTAAATCCCGGATTTGTCGAAAATTTGTCCTAAACTTTATCAAAGGTGTTGCCTAAACGGTTTTTCAGCTTGTTCTTACATCTATAAACGGGTTGTATTGCAAATTTAGAAACATGGAATTTATTAATTACTGAAGAATCATGAAAATGAAATTTTTGAAATTTATTGAACTATCTGAAGGTAGTGGCTATAATTTGGTTAATTGATTGCGTTCCAATTTCCTTTTTTGTTTAGAAATTAAATTATTGATCAAAGATTTGTTGTAACCATTGTCAAGCGCTATTTGCTAAAGCTTCCTCAATTCCGGGTAATCCATACCCAGAATTCGATCTTGTATTATTAAGAATTGCCATTTCGAAACAAACAGATTCAAACAGTCAGTTGTGTATATGAATAGGCTCATTCAAGTTGGGTTTCCTGGCATACACTTCATTATTATAACTTGTTATTTCATTCGTACTGATTGTCTGGTAGAAAGTCATGATTACAGGAGAAAATTAGATATAATTAGTTATTGTATTTTCAGATGTCCTCTGTGACGATTTTCATATGGGTTTCGATATTAATATTATCATGTCAAGGTCGATTGGAGGAGGATACATATAATAGTTCTTCACTCCTAAGAAACAAATCTATCAGTACCACAAACTTGAAAGGAGTTGGAAGTAATAGCTCTCAAGAAATTTGTAAGATGGATAAATGTTTTCATAAAACCAAAGAGGAATGTCCTAGCCCAGAAGGTGCATGTAGGTGTCACTTATTGAAACATTGTAAACATACTGCAGTGTGCTGTAATGTTAACAGCTTCCAATTAATCGAAGGTCTAGGATGTGTTAGTTCAAGTAAGTAACCAACATTATGGATTCTAAATTTAATCATTGAATTTTGAAGTCAGTAATTTAATTTACCTTTTCAAAACAGTGAAAAAAGCAATCACTTATTGAAAATATTTACAAGATTCACTTAAGTTTTGTTTAATCGATATTTATCCTGATATTTGGTTCAATACATAATTAAATTTGAAAACATTAGTTTCTATCACTTTGCATTACCTGTGACAAACAAGAAATATAGAAATTATGAGCAGAATCTCATAAAAACAAAGAAGTTGCTCTTCATATAACTTATTACAATGCTTATAAGAAATTCGTTCTAGAAACGATCGACACATACCGTTTTCATGATGGGACTGAAAGAAGAATAGGGAATAGGTAATCTTTAGTAAGCGAAACTTCAGGCGGCTGCTTTGACCTTTCGCCACTGGTTTTACTTAAAAGTCCCTAGAGACCATATATGTAACAAGATTATATGGCTAATGTAGTAATAATTCATTGTGTGGGATGCACTGTTTTAATAATCGAAGAGGAGAAGATATCTGTGCATGAGTGATAACTAGGCAATTAACTTGTTCGTTCGTTCGTTGTTTACCCTCGTCAGAGAGTTCATATTTATTCACTTTGATTTTAATGTGCTGAACGCCGATTTTGTGAAAGAAGAAATTATTTATTGAAGTGTTTTTGCTGTTATTTGTGTTATTTAATTCACTTTATCTATTTATTGGACTTTGGGTTTGTTGTCAATTAAAAGAGTGCTTTCTAAATACACATTACATAGGAAAGAAACAAGTAATACCCTGTATATATGTATTATACAAATTTATAAGCGTCATGCTACTGGGTTTTTAAATACTGTCTTTGTCGATTTTTGCAAACTAAATGAAGATTTTAACTTTTATTCTAGTTTCCTTACGTTGTTGTTCTTACATGGGGATGTGAAGTCCGTCGCACATTATTTCGAATGCAAACTTGTAATTTTGCCATAGGAAATTGATTTTTAACGAATAGCAAACTGTTTACTGGACATGCGTATTACATGGAAAACTCCATAATTGGGATATCTATCTTTCTTTCATCTGGACAATTCCATTTGTAGAAAGGAATAGGACATTAGCCATATAGTCTTTTTAGATATATGCTTGAGACTTTAGTAATAATGGCCTTGAAGCTCTTGGCCCTTTAAACTGGATGCGCAAATTACCGCGAAGTTTATAATTTTGCCCAAATCCAACCTACTAAATGCGAGTCACTGAAATGTCCTGGTACGTGCATATCGATGGTGGGCGTAATATCGTATGTGACAAATAAAACTGAAGAAAACAAATTTTAAAAAGTTAGTTGTTCGACACAGGTTTAAAAAGAGAATGCTAGTCACTGGATATGAAATAATTGATTGTCAGTGTTATTGCTTCTTCACATCCAAAGGATTATGAAGTCTAGTAACTAACTGCAGAAAAATATTTGTTTTTCATTTTTGGACGTTCTAAGACCAAAATTTCCTGCCTGATTGTTTCCTTCATAACATTTGAAATACTTACGCGGATGATTCTAAATTTGTAATAAACGATCACTACATAAACTTACATTGAAAAGATGTCTATTAATTATAGTTACACAATAAAATAAAAACGGTAGGTATATCAACTTTGCTTCCGTTTAAAAACAATAATAACAGAGTCGAAGTTACTAGCACAAATATTTAATATTTGTGGATATTGGGTATGTACTAGGGATCTCAATCTCGGGATACCGAAATCCCAGGATCCCGGGAATGTCTTTAAAAAACCATCCCGAAAATCCCGGGATCCCTGGAATCCCATATTTTTCGGGATTTTCTAAAATACCTATACAATTTTTTTTAGCATGTATTTCGTGTCATTTCAATATTAAGAAAAGCATTTGCCAAAATAGCAACCATCACTATATAAAATAACTTTTCTATTCCCAGTCAATGTTGGAATTAGGTCATTTAAAAAATTGAGGAAAAGTTCCTGTGCTGTAAGTGCTCCTTCTGTTTCATTCCAAAGATAACATGTCCCGTCCTTAGTTTTTATTTTAAACAATGTAAAATTTCGAACTGTTAGTTTCATTTTATAATCCATTATAGACACATTAGATTTCGGCGGTAAGAGTACTGACTGTAGGTCCATAGTAAACACATTCTCTTCATTTTTCTTGTCTTCTTCTTTTTCTTTTCTTGCTTCATCTTCCTTTTTCTGGTGTAAAAAATATCGATTTTCTTCGACAGCTTTAACTTTGTAGACAATACAAATATCACACCCGTCCTTTTTTGGGCGGAATAAGCTTAAATTTCTTTCTTGAAACATCTGTGAAAATGTCTCCACGGAAATTGACTTGTCATTTTTACTCTTGCACCAATCGCGAACGAAACATTTTTTGAAGAGTTCTTTTTGGGATCTCGATATTGGTTCTAGATATTTTCTCTTTGACTGAGCCTTACAATAATGGGATTCCATAGAAGGAAGACTTGATAAAGAGTCATCCAAACATTTTATTCAGGAAGCAAAATGCTGTTGTCTGAATGTGAGCCCTGAGTTTTGTTCTTCATTTTGAGTTGAAATATTTTTCTGAGAATATTCACTGTTTAGTGGAGTAAATCTGGCAAATGGTTGGCGAAAATCTTACTAGCGACCCGGTGGAAAATGTTTGTTGTGGTACCAATAACAACCCCCTGAAATTGCTATTTCCCAAAGTGGGTGCAACACCTTTTTTTGGCCAAAAAGAGATTTTTGACATTTTCAAGGGTAGTTTAGCAAAAAAAAAATAATATCTCTAATTTCTGATGATCTATAGATCATAACACCTATCTTCAGTTCAAATTTCAGCCAAATCGGTTGAAAAATGACCGAGTTAGCCGTTACGCAAGATTCCTTGCATATATGAGTATATATATATATATATATATATATATATATATATATATATATATATATATATATATATATCTATTACGGGGAGGGGGGAGGTCGGATCAACTTGAAATTTGGCCTGGAAGTTCCTTGGACATTGATAATAAAAGGGTTCTACTTTGGTTCCTTAATTTTTAATACAACCAGAGATATTAATTTTTTTTGCTAAACTACCCTTAAAAATGTGAAAAAACCTCTTTTTGGCCAAAAAAAAGGGGTTGCACCCACTTTGGGAAATAGAAATTTCAGGGGGTAGCTATTGATACCCAAACACTTTCCACCGGGTCGCTAAGCATCGTAAAATTTTCGCCAACCTTGCCTGTTTTCTCGCCAGATTTACTCCACTAGTATTCTGAATCGCTATAATTTACAAGCTTAATATTTTCGTTTGTAGTTTTAGATTCTATTTGTCAGAAAATTCCGAGGTTATATCTGAAATTGTCGACAAAATTATATAATCTGTATCACTATTTTTATTTGCTATATTATTCTAAACATTTCTATCGGCATCTTCTACAGAGGCTCAAGAACAGAAAGTGTGTGGCTGCTGGTATTTTCGAAGGAAGTGAGAAATATCATATTTTCATATTGACTGATAGTAGAGTACATCGTTACTTCTCATAATAGCTATATCTTCTGATCCACTAGAAGTGATGTCACCTTCGCAATAATTTTCGGAATAGTTGTCCGCGTTATAATCAGTAAGGGTAGATATTTGACTGTACACATTAGTTGCAGCGGTTTCTTGCAGTGGTGAGAATATTATAGGAGTATTCCATAAATCAGCTGTTGAAGAGTTCATACAAAACGATGTATCTGTTCTTGTCCCACTTTCCTTTTCATTGTGAGAGTTTTCAGTATTTCTGCTACCAGATGACTGAATTTCGTTTTCCTCAAAGACTGCGTCTTTCATCCTCTCTAAGCGATCTATATTTTCTTTTTGCAAAGCAGCGATTAATATTCTTGACGTCTGTGATTGAAGACCCGGAACATTAGGCCATTGAGTAGGTAAAAATTATAATATAGTAACTTTAAACTAATGTTTGTACGTAAGTTGTTTTAGCTACGTACTTACTTCTAATTCCTTTAGTTTGTGAAGGAGTTTCACTTGAATGTAACGAACCAAAACAGAAATTAATAATAGTTCATTATTCATAATTATCAATGCAATAGGAGTTAGGAGGTTAAAATACATTCAAAAGCGGAATATTGTTTCCCGGTAAAAACTCCTAACTCCAAGGTACATTGAAACGCAAATTAACAGTACAACAATCAACAGTAGGACAAAATACAAGCAAATAAATATTATTCGATGCTTACCTGATATGTTTTTCATAATTTTTAATCGCAATAGACCTTTTGTCACTTAAAAACTGATACTAAACAGCTTCGTAAATATTTGCCGGTAAAATGCAATGGATAACCTCACTTGTTGAGGGAGTTAACAGCTTTACGATTTACAGATTTACGACTACTGGAGATACAAGGTTTACATTAAACGTTTTACAGGCGTCTAGGATTATTTTGGAGATACCAGCTTTTTTGAGTAGATTAGTTGAACGATCAAGTACCCGTTGGCGCCAAAATAACAATTTAAACAAAACCTGGAGTTAGGTGGTTTTACAATTAAGGTGACGATATTAAGTTTGTATAGGTTTCAATTTTTAAATTATATGTCTTTTTGTTTGTAAGCTTGATCGTTGTTTTGAAATAGAGCGTTAATGCAGTTTCTAAACAAATATTCAGCATAAATAATGATTTTGTGTATTCAATATATTTGAATTTAATCCATTATGTATTGATAACATTTTCAGATTAAAAAGATATTAAAAATTACTTGCAGATGTTAATGCAGATGGATATGTGGAATCTCTACATATTCGGAATGCCACTTTAGACGCCCTCAATATGACACAGGGCTTTTGGAAACGATTGAAATATTTAACTATCACCGATGGACATATTAAAAGTATAATTGGAGAATTTCCAAAGTTGACATCTATCACTTGCCTGAATTTTTCTTCTAATGGTATAAGTAAATTTGGAGAGCGATCATTGGTAAATCTATACAATCTAAACCGTTTGGACTTATCTAATAATAATTTGACCGGAGTACCAAGATTCAAGAAAGAAGGACACGTTACTTTGGATATATCAGGTTAGTGACTGGAAACTACTGTGCGTGTTATTCCTGTCCTAGCTCATCAAAAATATAATGATATAATGTAAAATATTCTTTATATATAAATTCTCGGGAAATAGGTCACATTAACACTTATGCTTTATATTGTCTCGTCTTTACGTACCTTTCGGTCTCACGACCATCATCAGAAGATTTATTATGTCTAAAACTGGATTACTTAAAACTAATTGTATTACACAAAGCGTCCTTATCGCACCAATCTCAATTAAAATGCCCACGTCGCCGAAAATTGAGATTGGTTCGATAAGGACGCTTTGTGTAATACAATTAGTTTTAAGTAATCCAGTTTTAGACATAATAAGTCTTCTTATGATGGTCGTGAGACCGAAACGTACGTAAAGACGAGAAAATATAAAGCATAAGTGTTAACGTGACCTATTTCCCGAGAATTTATATATAATTCATACCTGGGTCAAAAATCTGTATTGTAATATATTCTGATACATGATGGCTTTTAATTACAATACTAGCAGTATAGGTAGGATCGTTTTGCTCAAGCTAAAGGTAGATTCTATTTTGTGTTGAGGAAGTGTGTCGAAAAATAAGGTGTGGTATGTATAGAAAAATAATGGTGGGTGCTTAAAAACGATAGGCGGATATAGCTGGAATCGTTTTGCTCGGTGAATTCTGTGGTGGTGGGTTGAGGAAAGAAATGTTTCGACAAAATAGAGCGTGGTTGATATGTAAGTAAAAAATACTAGGGTGGGGGTGGCGAGCGGGCAATAGGTGGGGTGTACGTTCAAGCTAGTGTACCGTGTTATAAAAATAGCTTTTATTAGTTTAACAAATTTGTTATGTAAGATACATACAAATTTCGTCTGGTCTCACTTGTCAACATTTACAAGTAGCCGTTGCCTCACGCTGACAACCACAGCGTTCCCAACCTGACTATATCACAATATCTAATTCCCTTGGACTTACTAACTAAATGTATATGTTACATCCCCTATCGTATGCAGTGGCGGCTCGTGAATTATCAAAGAGGGTGGACACAAGAAAAAACTTAACTATTTTTCTACATAAAATCCATTCTCCTATTTTTCATGCTGGAAAAAACGTCTATGACTTTGTTGTCAAAATCCGGGATAGACGAACTTCTTTTCTATTGATAGAACCGCCAATGCGTTCAGTCGATCTTTTGACATTGTACTTCTCAGAGAAGTTTTAATCCGTTTGAGGGTGGAAAAACATCGTTCACATTCTGCTGTGAAAATCCAGCTTGTAGCAACAGCGCGTGGTAATCTACGTTTGACTATTTCTTCAAGAAATACCGTTCGTTGTGGCGATCGAGAAAAAAAGCTTGTTCAATATTAAATTAAATAGTTGCGCGTAAGAGTGAATATAATGTGCATGTGGATATGTTCTTTTGATAATGGCTTGGACACCATTTGTCTTATCACACATCACGAACACCCCATCGTAACTTTGAGCGATTAGTTTATTGATTATACTTTGAGATTCATTCAGCAATGTTTTTGCTAATTCATCAGCATTATGTCCACTCGGCTTAAAAAAGGACCAAAAGAGTTCAAAAATTAGTCCATTAAACACGTATCGAATAATAGCAACCATTTACTGATGATTAGAGGTGTATATAGTTTCATTGGCCTCCAAGGCAATGAAATTTGCAGATTTAATTTCTTTTAATATACCCTGCTTGTAAATTCACAACATTGCATCTAACAATTTGTTCTGAATAGTTTTTGAGATACCTTTAAACACTTGTGAACCTGAACATTTCATATGAATTGCAGGCACCGCGTCTAATTCAGCTGCAAAGTTGATTAAGCCTACATAAATACCTTGATTTTCCGACGTCAATGCCTCATCGTGGCCTCGTAACGCCAATTCAAAGGCTTCGCAAAATTTTGTACACATAATTAGCCGGTGCAATATATGACGATTTTTTTCCACAACTTCGTTGTACTTAATTTTATGTCGCAAATAAGCACTGTCACTGTTCACGTATGCCCACTTTGCCTACAACACTGAAATCCATGCATGCATTGATGTAAGAAACTTAATTTTCGTGTTTATTTGCCCTGTCTGCGATGTGTTTTAAATCATTCAACCCTTGTTTATTCCACGCTCTAACCTCTTTTTTTTTTTAAATTAAACACATAAAACAAAATAGCTTATTTGTTACTGGACATCCGCACATTCACTCGTATTTTTCATAGATATTCTTGTTGAATACTCTATTGTAAGTTCGGGTTTTACTTGTAGAAGTGTAGTTCATTTGAAGAACAGGACTAGGCCTTCCTTTCTTTTTAATTAAAAGTTTTTCCTCAAACGATAGCGAATTTTTTCAAAGATTTTGCACACAATTAACTTTCATCATTGATAACACCGGTCAACACGATTTTTGGGTCTAACTTCTACATGTTAAATTTTGGTTTCTCCTACGACAAAAATAAGGAAAAAAAATTATTTTCCGATTAAAGTTTGCTTTTGTAGAAACTAGAACAATTTTTCAATTTTTCAATTTTTTATATTTTTTCTACACTTCCACTGTAAATTATAATTAGAAAACATTTTTTTAGATACAAGAGTCTTTTTTATTCAAGATTTGTGATAAACAATAACATATAGATGTAAAATAACAAGAAATTAATGTCTAAAAGTGAATAATTTTCGTATTTCTTCTATGCTCATATGAGCTCTCTCGTATTAAACCCCAAATATAATCTCCCATCATATTCTCGTTGTACTGCCCTTGATATCGCCGTTGAAAGTCCATCACGTCTTGGTGAAAACGTTCTCCTTGTTCCTCGGAGTATGCCCCCATGTTGTCTTTAAATTTGTCCAGATGAGAATGTAGCATATGAAGTTTATAAGACATTCTGCAGCCCATAACTTTAAAGCTTTTAAGCATTTTTTCAATCATACTTATCGTCGTAAATCAGACCAAAGCAAACTTTATGCACTAAATATGAATATTTAAGTGTTTTTCAATGTCTAGAATCAGAATTTAAACAAGAGCACAGAAACCCAAAAAAAAATAATTTTTTTGTTGACCTGTGTAATAGACGCACTGCAGACTTCACGTCTTCAAATTGAATTCACACACTGTACACTAGGAAGACAAGACGTTTACTGGAGATACGCTGCTTTGGGCCCCCAATCGACGGATAAGTGCGTATGGCGAAGATAACCATAGTCAACCGAATCATACTTGAAATAGGTACACTTCAGAACGTTCTCCGGAACATAGTTTTTAGCGTTAGTATTGCATGCGCCTGACGTGCGGAATAAAATAATGCACTGAATTACATGCGAATTTCTTTCTGTGTTTATCTTGGTGGTTGAGTGGGCACGTTGGACGTTGGTGGGCATGTGCCCTTGTGCCCTTTAGCCACTGGATGTAAGCCGAGTTGGTTTTCGAATCGGTTTCCTATTTCTTAGTCTACTTTTATGTTATTTACAGGGTCATTGTTTATAGTAATATATAATATAATTTATTTATATTCAAACTTAACAGAATCTCTTTCATCATTATCATTTACATTATCGTCAGTCGTGTTATCATTGTTTTCACTTATACTGTGGGGAGTAAAAGCGGTACGCATCTCGGCAACTGTCCATTTAGTTAGCTTATGTTGCCTCTAGCGTTAGAGTTATTACAAACATATTCGTAAACCTCGGTTGATTCTTATCGATAATCTTTGAATTTTTAGATTAAGTCAAAGTAGAAATTTGGTTTTAATGTGATTTTTACATGGAATCTGCTTCATGAGCTATCAATGTAGAGTCGAAAGCATGATCTACTAGAAACTATGATGCCACATTCTCCAGATATTGACAGTTAATATATAAGTAATTTTTATATTTCCAGATAATGGATACATTAGATGTACAAGTGTATTAGATTCGTTGAAAAGAGAAGATTTATACTTCAACAATGAGAACAAAACTATTTGCTTATCGTCAAAGACATTTTATTGGTTTAACAGCACCGAGCATATTCCATTATCTGGAATAAGAGGTTATCATGAGGTACGAAGTTGGTCATATTATCGGTTTATTATTTTATAAAACTATCGAAATTCGGTTCTGGCTCATAATAAGGTAAAACTTAAGATCTCGGAATGCTATTTAATATACAATATTTTCATTATCACTTTACTTTCTGGTGGAGTTATATAGAATATATATATTTAGGGTGGTCCTTATTTTTCGAATTTTCAAATATTATCGCGGCACCTTTTTATTCGGTTCTCTACTATAAAATATGAAATAGTAATTTTTTTTCTAATTTTTGGACCAAATTTAGAGGTCGGTACCAGTTGTCAAACTAACGAAAAATGATTGTATGGCCACTTCGACTATGAATATCACTAACTGATTAAGAGAAGTGTTTATCTTGCGTTGTTAAAGGGAAACATGCAGAGACATGTATAGGTTCCCCTCTCCTGCACCTACGCATCGAGGTGAAGCCCGCCCCGCACTTCAGTCGACTTCAGAAACTGCGTGAACGTGAAAACATAAATATCTCGACTTTGACAGAAAAGTCCTTTTTCTTCTTTGTCATTTCTTTCGTCATCTACCACCGCCAGCGAAGAAGAAACTACAACTGATTCAGAATTTCCGAAAGTGCAACCACCCCAAAAACGAGCTCGAAAAGACATTATTAGCAGCCAACTAGCTTCTAGTCTTGATCTCTCCAAATTGAGTGACAGAAAAGCAACTATGGTCGTAACATCTACTTTGAAAAGTGCTGGATGTGATTCATTAGAGTTTAATGTCAACAGATTTTCCATTCGTCGGCACTGTTTGAAAAACCGAAAAGCAGTTGCAGTCTTTCAAAAGCGAGTTCAAACCTAATTTGCTTTAACAATTCACTGGGATGGCAAGTAAATATATTAATGGGCCTTCCTATCCCCTCAACCCTCCTTAAATAAAAAAATATGCCTTTTGACGTGACAACGTCTTATAATTCGATGGAGCCGGCTGCACGCACGAGAAAACATGACTCATGCGGCGTTACCTCGCTCTGATGCGTTCCATTTAAGCATGCGGCGTTACCTCGCTCTAAGGCGTTACATTTAAGGCTTGAAGTGCTTCAAAATTTTTTATGGGAGGATAACAATATTATGCAGCATAAACTCGAATGAAGCATGTTAAAATATTGTTCCCGTCTTCAGAAATAAATAGTTATTATGAGTAAAATGTAAATATAACCCCTCCTAGCAGGGGATCTTTTCATTTTTGGGGGTTGACGCAATGATAACATTTGTTCAGAATTACAAGGACTACATCATATCAAAAATTCAGAAATATCCACCGAGACTCAATTCCTATAAGGAATTTGCGGGGTCCTTTCATTTATTTACAAAATAATTATAGAATATTTATAAAATCCTTACAATCAAAGTAGCGGTATATAGCAGTCTTATATTAGTTTTCGCACAACAAGCATAACGTCAGTATGATTCACTAAGCAAAACACGATATTTCCCAGATTAAGTACACGAACGCACGAAATCAGTTTCCCCCACTCCGCCGCACGCTCCGGCAGCCGCGTACGCTTCACTTCGTTACTCAATTTCTAATACTATAAATCAACGAAACATATCCTAGTATTTTTTTATTTTAAATGTAGGTATTTAACATTAACATCCATAACGTACACTCCTGTAAAATATTTATTACGTCTTACAGATTTTTAAATCAAAAAATTATCTCAGGTCCAGAAGGTCTTAGATGAAACATTTTTGTTTGGTAATTCGTGAATAAATGTCAGGAATCGATTTCCGTCAAAGAGATTTCCCTAGAATGAAAATTGTAAAACGTTTAATAACATTATAGTACAACTCTTCAAGAAGAAAATAAACCTGGAATCGTTGCTCTAGGACGATTCGCCGAGAAGATCTAGCCAATTTATGAGAGCGCCTTTTTTTTTTAAATCGATATATTTCGAAAAATTATGAATATTTAAAATTAAAAAAAAGTCGCTTTTTAAGCTTGCCATGAGCTATACGTACAGCAAATAACAAGTAGGCAAACGTAATAGTTAACGACTGCTCGATACCCCGATTTTTAACGGTTTTTTAAATATAACTCGAAAAGTATGAAAGATATCGATAATTATCATAAAAGCAAATCGATAGATTTGATACCTACAACTTTTTCATTTAACTTTTTTCGATCCCAGCTATAGTTTTTTACTTATTTAAGAAAAACCACTTTTTGCAACTTTGACATTTTTTTAGGTTATGTTCGCCATTCTGGATCGAGTTGCATGAAACAAAAACTCGTCTTTAAATATAATTTCCTATACGCTAATATTTTTTTCCAGGTATTAATTTCTGCACGCACTTCTGTCTATTGCTTGGACTAAGTCGCCAGTATTTGTGATGTGTAATAATTACAACAAGATTGCTTTCTCATGTGAATTTTTTATGATAGCATTAAGATTGTAGAAAACTGATTTATGCCATTTAAATAATATGCATTCTCTTATTTAATTCTTTATTGTATTTTTTATGATTATCCTACCATTGGATTCGTCTGTTGGGCAATGAACTATTATTATTATTAGTATTATTATTAAAAAAGTTATTAAAATAATCTATTTTTTCAGCTGAATAACGTTTGCACATTGAACTGCACATGTCTTCCTATGAGAGTTGATTTTCATCATGGGGAACCTCCAATTTTTGCAGTGTCTGTGAATTGTAGTGATAAGGGATTTACAAGTCTTCCAACTCCATTGCCTCCAAACACGATTGAATTAGACATATCGAACAATAATGTATAGGTGAATATATCAAAAGCAACATTAATTTTATCTTGAAATTTTCAGATTACATCATTAGAGTTAGTCAATAATGATTCTTCTTATAACTATCTGCGAGCACTTCTTGCTGATAATAACTTGATAACATCCATTTTGCCACTTGAAGGTTCAAAATTCATTAGTAACTTTGTCGGCTTCAGCCTTAGAAATAATAAAATAACGTCCGTAAGTATTACTTTGCATTCTTAGTTATACAGGGTGTTTCAGTTTTTTCGTTCATAACTTCGGTAAACGATAGAACTTCTGAAAGTAATAGGAGTCTTTCATATAAAAGTTTTCTCTAAATCCCTTCGTTTCCGAGATACAGGGTAGGGTGTTGAAGTTTTCAAAAATTATTACATTTTCTTCATTATCTTCCAAACAAATGAAGATTTTCAGTTCAAACAAAATGTTCTTGAGACAAATACAGTAGGGTAGCTATGGGGTCTTATACCCATTTAAACCCCTCAAACTTCTACGCCAATGGTCGGAAATCATTATTGTATACAAAGCTAAAAACTGTTTTCTATAAAAAAGTATTCTTGATAAATTTCACTTAGAGGCTTCCTGTTTGAGCTATTTTGATTTTTGTAATCAGGTGTAACGAAGCTTAAATTTTGAAATATCATTTATTTTAGATCAGGCAGGAAATACGAATATTACACGTAAATTCCGGTTAAATAGTTCATTATTCCAACAGATATGCGTAAACTCCGAATATGTATTCCGTGATTGTCACTTTTCTAAATCTCCGTAATTATTCAAATGAATGAATTGAATTCATGCTCGCTTGAAAATTGCATTCATTCCGATTAAATAATGTTGTAAAAAACGGGGGGATCTGGTAAATTAACGTATCAAAGTTTAAACAGCTTTATGTATAAAAAGGGCGAACAACCAAAAAAAAACTCCGATAACATTTGTTTACTGTGCTAAGAGGAACTACCGAGATATCATGAGCGCGAATTTTAGATCTAAAAAGTATTTTTTTTTCAAGCATTGTTCGGGACATAAATAAAAAGCCTCGGCACAAAATAAGGAATTGGTGGTTCTTGACCAGAACCTCGAATAACATATAAAAGCGGTGACAGACAAAAGATCGATCTTTTTTGTCATTTTGATTATCAATCAGTACCGTTAAAGTGTGATTATTATATTAAAATCAGAGTGAACTAATTATTATCCGAGTTCAAGTCAGATTTGAAATTTGAATTAACAATAGTGTTCCGTGTTTGTGATAGTGAATTTTACATAAGGTAAATGATAGCTTAATATTTTATTTTCGGACATTACGATATATCTTCCGATCCGTCCGAATTTTAACCATTTGATATATCGTAGTGTGTTATGAACATTTCAAGTAATAATGCTATCTGAATGATTATAGTACACCGCTTATTACTCTAAAACCTGCTTGATTTGTGTGTTTCCGTGAATTGATAACTGTAAATCATTTATCAACCGATTCCGTACCGTTGAATTGAAATTAAATACCGAACATATCGTAAAAATAGATATGTTGTAACAGTTTTCATATACCGCTTGGGCTTCCTTACATATTCCACCTGGGTGGATTTTTGTGAATCATATACCGTTCAATTGCATTTATTAATTATTCTGAAAGTGTATTTATTGTTATTATATATTTTAATATTTGAAATTCCCCGTTTTATTAAGTTATTTCTGCTTCATCTTTAAATGAGCTGAGTTTTAACCAAGTATCAATTGTAATTAAAGCCCACAATTTTGATACTGTTGTCTGCCCAATGGGCGCTGGTTTTACTTGAATGTAGCTACCCTAGGGACAAGGCTATCTATAGACAGCATAGTGACATGCCTTGTGGTGAGGACCCTAGAAGTCCTCAAAAAGGAGTAAACCTTTAGAAAAATCTAGCGCCCGAGGATTTGAAGTTTACCGCAATAAGCAGTTTACCGAAAAGCGACAAGGTACACGTCATACAGGGTTATCTTTTGAAAGGCTATTCAAAACGTAAGAAAATATTTGAATACCTATTTCTTGGTAACGATTTAAAATAATTCATAATAAATGCTCAAAATGATCCATTTACTTCAACGCGACGCCGACATAGATTTCTCAACGACCTTCTTGTTCAAATTAACATTTTATTATTGATTTCACCACAAGCATGCAACTGGACCACCTCTACCAATCCATCTTTCACCGTACTTCCTATTTAACCATTCTTGTACTTTTCTGTCAAAATGGGCTGGACAGCCATCCAATTGTATCCATGCTTTTGTTCCCGCATTGTGTGACGTTTTCGTAATTAGTTTCCAAAGATTCTAAAAATGCAGCGACCGTTAGTCTGTCAGGTAAAACGTATGGGCCAAGAATAATGTTTTTGTAAATGCCAAGCCAGACATTGACATTGAATTCTTCTTGAAAATTTCTATATCTTGAACCATGATGGGTTTTCATTTCCCCATAAGAAACTGAACGACAACGAAAACTTTCTCCAGCAAACAGATGAAGCACATTTTACACAAACGTGGATTTATTAATTTTCACAATTTACGTTCATGGGCAAATGAAAACCCATCATGGTTCAAGATATAGGAATTTTCAAGAAGAATTCAATGTCAATGTTTGGCTTGGCATTTACAAAAACATTATTTTTGACCCATACGTTTTACCAGACAGACTAAAGGCCGCTGCATTTTTAGAATTTTTGGAAACTAATCACGAAGACACCACACAATGAGGGAACAAATACATGGATACAATTGGATGGTTGGACTGCCCATTTTGGCAGACAAGTACGAGAATAGGTGAATAAGAAGTACTGTGAAAGATGGATTGGTAGAGGTGGTTCAGTTGCATGGCCTCCACGATCACCTGATCTCAATCCTCTGGACTTTTTTGCTTAGGGTTATTTGAAAGATAAAGTTTAGGCCACGCCGTTTCATAATACAGAAGATCTACTGAATCGTATTCGAAGAGCTTGTGGTGAAATAAATAAATGTGCTTCATCTGTCCACAATATTTGCTGGAGAAAGTTTTCGTTGCTGTTCAGTTTCTTATGAGGGAACAAACGCATGGATACAATTGGATGGCTGTCCAGTCCCTTTTGGCAGACAACTACAAGAATTAAATAGGAAGTACGGTGAAAGATGGAGTGGTAGAGGTGGTCCAGTTGCATGCTTGTGGTGAAATCAATAATAAAATGTTAATTTGAACAAGAAGGTCGTTGAGAAATCTATGTCGGCGTTGCGTTGAAGTAAATGAATATCATTTTCAGCATTTATTATGAATGATTATTTTTTATCGTTATCAATAAAAAGGTATTCAAATTTATTTACTTTTTATATGGCCTTTCAAAAGAAATTTCATATGATAAACCTGATTAGAAAAATGAATCAAAGTTTTCAAATTTGTATACAATAATAATTTCCATTGGCGTAGAAGTTTAAGGGGCTTAAATAGGTACAAAACCATAACTACGCTACTGTATTTGTCTCAAAAACATTTTGTGGCCAAAAAAAATTCTCATCCAGTAAAACTAGTGTACCAAGTTTGAGCTGAGAATTTTCATTTGTTTAGAATAATGAAGAAAACGTTATAAATTTTCAAAACTTCAACACCCTGTATCTCGAAAACATTTTATATGGAAGACCCCTATTAGTTTTAGAAGTTCTATCGTTTACCGAAGTTATGAACGAAAAAACTGAAACACCCTGTACATACATTCTAAAATATATTCATTATTCTAGTTACCTACATACATGTTGTCAAATATGTTCGATAGGACTACTAATACAAGACATGTGTATCTTGGCCTGAACAAATTAGTATGTGACTGTAATACAGCGACATTTTTGAAGGTAAGTTTATAACTAAACCGAATTTTCATAGTTCGCTTTTGTCATCTGTAAGATCTGCTCTTGGATCTTTGGACTATCTATCTATTCATATATTTGAAAAGCGTGGACGTTGAAGCATGAACAACAACAATGGTGATTTCGATAGTTTCCCCTTCATGGTAAGATTCATCTGCCGATATTCTCAACTACGTTTTCATTGTGTTCTTTTTCTTTTAGCGTTAGATGCTAGATGTAACTTGAAAATATTAGGGCATCGATGTTTGTGTGGAACCAGAAGGTCCAAACAGCAATGATTACCTTGTGTATATCTTCTAATGAATACAAATTATGAATTTACGTCAACACTAAAAGACTATATTTTATGATTTTAGGTGTGGCTATTGACGAAACAAAAAGAGATTCCCGATTATGATGAGATTTATTGTGGCAATATGGATAGTAAGGTGTTTGACTTGTTTCCAGCGAACCTTTGCCAAAGTCAACAGGAATGGACTGACTACATATACGTTATTATAACTTTTCAAGTACTCTTATTAGTAGGTCTTATAGCTAAAGTCTTATATGATTACTGGGTGTTCAAAACTGCTGGTTATTTACCATGGCCTGCAAGTAAAATGCCAAAAATGCCATGTGATTGGTTATGCGAGTAAAAATTTCCTGTGCCTTTGCCTATTGCTTGATGGTTGTGATCATATATGTAATTTATGGAAAATGTTATTCAAATGATGCGCTCTCAACAGTACTGACCAAAAGGCTGATTGATTAGATTACTTCTTATGAACGAATATCTCACGTCCTGTGTGCTTTTTACACCGGTTAGCCATAAATTAAATACTCCTTGGAGCAAGTAGATTGGTTGACAACTCATTTATTGAGATTTGAGCAGATTATAAGTTACTTCTATTATGAACGATTTTCTCTTGCTCGTGGTGTGCGATGTGATTAAATATTCATCCTTTAGTTTTTCAAGTCATAGTGAATAGAATTAGCATTTTTGCTAAAACGATTCTTAGAACAATATCGTTCTCTAGTTTCCAGAATCTATAATTTGAAAAATTCACTGAGATGAGAAATAGTCAGCAACAAAAAAGACGAACAATGAATAGTATATTTTCAAAATTGACGGGAAAATTGTTATTTATAGTATGACGTTCCTTGTCATTTTTTCGGTAAACTGCTTACTGCGGTAAACTTCAATTCCTCGGGGGCCAGATTTTTCTGAAGGTTTACTCCTTGAGGACTTCTGCTAGGGTCCTCACCACAAGGCTTGTCACTATGCTATCTATGGATAGCCTTGTCCCTAGGACAGTGAAGTAAAACCAGGGCCCATTGGGCAGAAAAACAGTATCAACATTGTAGGCTTTAATTACAATCGATACTTGGTTAAAACTCGGCTCGTCAAAAGATGGAACAGAAATAACCTAATAAAACGGAGGAATTCCAAATATTAAATATATAATAAAAAGTACACTAACAGAATAATTAGTGGAAGCAATTGAACGGTATTTGACACAAAAATCCACCCAGGTGGAAAATGTAAAGAAGCTCAATCGGTATAAGAAAACTGTTACAACATATCTATTTTTACGATATGTTCGGTCTTCAATTTCTATTCAACGGTACGGAATCGGTTGATAAATGATTTACATTTACCAATTTACGGAAAAGCAAATCAAGCAGGTCCTAGAGTAATAAGCGGTGTACGGTAATTATTCAGATAGCAGTATCACTTGAAATGTTGTTAACACATTACGATATATCAAACGGTTAAAATTCGGTCGGATCGGAAAATATTGGCCTGTACTAGTTTTACGATTGTACGATATCAGATTTTTACGGTTTATTCGGATAATTATTTTTATTGCGTTTATTCTGTCACGTCACCCACCCTTATATTAGCAACGGAGTGCCCGGTAATTGTATGACTGTCAGATTTCATACACCTTGCAATTAGGGCTTATACTTCCGGGATTGACACAGCGTGCACAAACCCCAACTATCGTATCTGCAATAACCTCTACACCCACGGCCGAGGCTTCACATTCAGATAAAGGGTTATTACGATTATCAAACACACAACCACTCCAGCTTATACTTCCGAGATTGGCACAGCGTGCACAAGCAGTTGGCGGTTTGGTCGTCTAGGATGTGCTTATACTTCCGCGTGCACAAATATATCAAAGACGCCCCTGTCGTTCAAACATACACACTCTGTACACACCGTACAATTACTTGAATATTTCAATTCACGTGCGGATTCAAACCGTGCGCAGTCAGACTTATGACGGGATAAACTCACATATAACAATCTAATTTACTTAAAGCAACAGGATCTCAGATATTATGCTAACGTTACCAATTACAAGTCACGGAAATCAATATATCGTAATGCCAGAAAATAAAATATTAAGCTATCATTCACCTTATGTAAAATTCACTAACACGGAACACTATTATTAACTCTTTTTCTTAATCTCAATCTACTAACTTCTGAGCAATTCTGACTCTGATTCTGATTAATAATAATCACCTTTTGTCTGGTCAAGTCCGTACCACCAATTCCTTATTTTGTGCCGTGGCCCTTTTTATTTATGTCCCAAACAATGCTTGAAAGTGACGCTACTTTTTAGATCTAAAATTCGCGCTCATGATCCTCCGGTAGTTTCTCCACGGCGCAGGAAACAAATGTTATTGGAGTTTTTTGGTTTTACGCAGTTTTTTCACATAAGGATGTTCAAACTTTGATGCGTTAATTTACCAGTTCCCCGTTTTTGTAACATAAATTTATCGGAGTGAATGCAATTTTTTTAAGCGGGCATGAATGCAATATGTGCGATTCATTTATTGTGATAATTGCACTTATTCAAAATTACGGAGATTTAGAAAAGTGACTATCACGGAATGCACATTCGGAGTTCACGCATTTCTGTTGAAATAATGAACTGTTTAACCGGAGTTTACGTGTAATATTGGTATTTACTGCCTGATCTAAAATAAATGATATATCAAATTTTAAGCTTCGTTACAATAGTTAGAAAGTAAATGAAATTGAGAGAAACACATGGAACCGGGAGGAAATGGGTTTTCTAACGAATTGATTAAGTACATTGAAAAAGACTGTACACCATATGCAACGTATTCAAGACTAAAAAAGGGAAAGCCAATATTATTCATTCGCCCCTTTGTAGGGTAGCGGGCTATTCGAGGGTCAAACCTCCTTCAGTCACTTTACTCTTGATGAAGTATGCGAGAGTTAAATGCCTCATGCACTTGATATAGTTTTGAGGAATTTCATTGCCGCGATCGTAGATCAATCACGGATGCTAATGGCTAATGGTGTAACATCAATCCAATTGTGTGAATTGAACGTTACTTTGAATAGCTGCGTCTGTAAAGTGAATTATTAGACAGAGTAAGAATATTACGGATTAATTATTCTTTAAACATCAACCATAGTCATGTCATAAGCTTATTGCATATGTCCTCTTGTAGCTCAGTCGATTTCACTTAAATGCAACCTTTTTAGCTTGAGCGCCACCCAGCTGTCTAAATTAAGGACTCCCTTGATATAATGTCAGGCACTGGTAGACTTAACAATTTGGAAGGATAGATGGAATAAAAGTAGAAAGATAAAAATATATATTAATAATTTAAATTCAGTAACGAACAATAAAGATAATACTTCGGAAGTTTGAGAATAAAACTCAAATTTTACACGAAACTTTTAACATTTAATTTAAAAATGCTGACAAATTGTTTCACCACACTGGCATTTTCAAAGCAAAGAATTATCAACTAAAGCTAAATCTAAAAGTATGTCCTTAAATATTAGGAATCAGATGAATGTGGTACAAATTGAGGGATGGGGGTGGATAATGGTGGGAGTCTGTTATGTTCTAACAGGTGATTCGCGTAATTAGAGTCCTCTTTTTTGAGCCTGTAACTTCTCAGATGTTCGTTGAACCTTATGCTGAAACTGCGTCCAGTTTGTCCTATGTACAAAGCACTACAATCATCACATCTCAGTCTGTAAACTCCAGATTTCTTCAATTTATCTTTTTTAGATTTCGAGTTATTAATATACGAGCATAGGTTATTTGTTGTTTTGAAGGCGACGTTTTTATTCTGTTTTTTAAGGAATTGAGATATTTTAAGTGAATGTTTACCTAAATATGTTAGACATATTCCGCTTACACGCCAATAGTGGCTGGCTTCTTTTTGCAATTAACCAGATAAAGCGAACAGTTGTTATAATTAAAGTGCAGGTATTAAGTTTAATCGATACTAGCTTAAGTTAATACAGAAGATAATTGGGAATAGCAATGTCTAAATAATTGTAATACAAGGTTACCTGCACTTTAATCATAACACGCTGTCCCTCGTTCGAAGCAGAAGGTTACACTGGTGCCCAACGTGGGGGCGATAATGTAACTATAATTTCTGAAGCTACTGAATGAATTAATAACTGAATTGTAAGTTTATAAACATCCACAAATATTTCCCCGACTAGCTCAAATTAGGATGTGTTCGGCCTTTATTCAACCAATGTTGAAACGTACCCTATTCCCCTTTAACTAACAAATCTAGGATTTTAATCTGTTAATTGAAAGGCAATAAGCAACATTGGCTTAGCTATAAACATAAAGTCAATAAAGCAAACCATATAGAAAACAATAATCGCGTGCCCTTACGGGGCACTGAATTTATAATTAAACAATATATCAAAAAATCGAGAAAAAGCAATTTAAGATTACTCTAAAATTTTAAAGCATCTAGTTCATCATGATAAAATTATTAAACAACATTTTGGTAGTAATAGTAGTCTCCTGGGAAACTTCCTAGGATCCTAGACTGGTGGATGTCTCTGGGGTGTCTCTAGTGGCCTATTGGATCCAATATTCCCCTACCGAAAAATGGAAAACTATACGAGTAGGATGTTCGCAAGAGGTTATACTAATTATTGGTTGCCAATAGTCAGTAAATGATGATGGTTTTAAATACCAGAGTAAAAGCAAAGTAAAGAAATGAAAATTATTATACGTGATGAAGCAAAACAAGATTATAGGTAGGATTATGGTTAAATTCAAGTATGACAAGTATTGAGAATTTACAATTACAGTTTGAGGAAGATTTAGAAAATATGATTATTTTGCAAGATATTTGAGTTTACTAGTAGTTGAATTAAATTTGAATTTGATCGATCCCAAAACACGTGCTACTGATTTGATAATGAAAGATTACTGGGAAGAATGTAATTATCCCATGTCAATACATTAATCAGAAGTACTGGGAGCACAGGCTCGTGCGATTATACTTTATTGGATGTAGAGTTCTAATTCCACCCAATATTTTATGCCCCAGACTTGTCTTACTCAGATATTGTTACACAAGGTATTTTACCGTTTTAAAGAGAGTATCAATACAATTTCACCAAACCCAGTATGCACTAATTAACGTGAGATTATGAACGGAATCAATATATAGTGAAATATGAAACAGTCCTTTTGAAAGTAATAGATGCGGTTCGAGGCTGACTTTGTTCGAATTACAAATGAAAGAGATCTTGGATGAAATGCTAAAAAGAGCTAGGTGTATATATTATTTTGCACTCGAATGACATTTTCAAGGATGTGTAAATTTTCAACCGGGATTGGTCATTAATTTAGGGATGCATTTTGAATTTGACGATGCATTTTCGGCACACCTATTGGCAGAAAAATTCAAAGTTAGAACTAGGACTACAACAATGGAACTTTATTCATACTTTAGTTTTTCAGTTCAATGAAAATTTAAATGAATTCATAAAGTTGATTCGACTCAAACGCCTAAATTAAAGGTGGGTAAAGATTAAAGATAAGCTTAGGTATATAGGTATCTTTTGTACATTAGAATTACATTTAGTTCAAGTAAACTTTCGGCCGGTCATAATTGATGTAGTAGTTCAGATCACAGCCAGAACTTTGAATACTGTCAACATTACATCATAGGTCAAACCTAACGGCAAAGACTCCGTCCGGAAACCTGCCTCACTAGTCTTGGTCTTCAATAATGAAAAGAGCCGTTTCTGTGTTTTCTACTTTTTATTTTGTAATATGAATATAACGAAAAAAAAATACGGGCAGTGAAAACTGACATTATGAAGTAACCAATTTATTTTATGTTATCTTTGAATTATTGTAGCATCCCAAATTACAATTTTATTATTTTTAAATGAAAATCAATATAATTAGTTTTTCTTTAGTTTTCGCAACTGTCAGCATTTCAATCAACAATTATATACATTTTTATATTTGATAATAAAAAACGTATAATGGGCGGTACAATCCCTGTAAAGAGTATTAATGTAACCCGATAGTCATTATAATAAATACACTTTATTTTATTTTCAAAACATATTATTTATTGATATTTACATCGATGTAATGAAAGTAATGTTAAACAGCATTTTCTTCATTTGCGTCGTCATTATCGGTAACTTCGACGATACTTAAATTATTTGTACTATCCATCATATTTTTATATTCGAAAAATGATACAATAGGCTTATGGTAACTAAAATAAGAAACAAAAATGTTTGATTGGAATCTATATAAATGTCTTGTAAAAACCGCATCGATCGTCATTTTATATTTTGTAGTGCTGACTTTCCGATCGTTGGACATAGTTAAATCTAATTATTGATTCAAAAAATGTATTTACGGTAGATTTTTATCATCTGCAAAATTAATATTGAAGTCCCCACTCAATATCATCGGTACATTGTGAAATTTTTCGCCAAATCTTTTTTCAAGAATTGCAGAACCTTCTTTTGTATAAATCATCAAATTTTCGAATAAAAATTGTTGTATCTGCTTCATTGATTTTCTAGGAGAAATATAAACGGCAACCATTAAAATGTATTGTCCATTTTATGATAGGCAACGAGCAACGCATATTTCACCTATATCAGAAACATTAACTCCAATACCTCTACTGAATTGAGTATGATACACATCACTAATGTTATATTCTTACGGCAAGAATTATATTCACAATATTTAAAACCTTGCACGTAGATACTATACTAAGTACACAATGTACAATTAATAAATTCAATAAAAATATAACTTTCGTCTGCACGAGAACCGAGGATTGAGTAAATGAATAACGTCGAGTTCAGATATGCACACGTCTGTAAGCGAATAGAGAGACTGCCTGACGCCTGACCCGAGTAGTTGCGCACGCAGCAGTATACATAATACCTAATATATAGCTACAGCGTGACTGTACGTGACGGACTCATGGTTTTACCCCCATCTGAAATAGCTCAACGCGCCTAAAGAAGTTTTCACTTCAAAAATTGTGGAGAAATGAATTTAATTTGAATATTTTGTTGTTTTTCGACGGTGTTGCTCATACTCAGTCAGGAAAAGCAATTTTCATCTGTGTGTTTGCCTATAACATGTAACATTTATATTTTATTTCTCATTTGTACTGTTGGTGAATGGAAATTAACCTCGTAACATGTTATGGATAGAAATAGGTTTCGTATTTTCGACGTATGTGAATGAGGAAATGCCTCTTGAAATGAGGTAGATTCAATGTGATTCTATGATATATCACATAAGATGAATTAACTTATTATTGTATCACAAAAATCATTGTCTTCTCTCTGAAAAACATATTGTACTATTATAGTACTTCTTAATTTGTACTATATAGTGTTGGGTTTTCGTCACACTGCTTACTTTACGCCAGAAATCTACAAAGTACTTTCGAATTGATTACAAATTAAAGAAATAATATTCATTAATTCAAACATATCATGATATAAAAAAAAATTATACTGCATGCACTAATGTATTGTGGCTTTTATATTGACATCAATTGAATCAATTAATTTTTGAATTGAGTTCTAGAATCTACTTGCTCTAATATCAAAATAGAGTTATCATCTTGTTTTGGTCTAAATAAACATTTGACTAATTTTCATTTATAATTAGATATTTGTTCATATGTTTTTTAGATATTAATAATTGCATGTTACAGCGTAACAATGACTCCCAATGGAATATGATACATACATATCAAAGTGCCTTTTCAAATTATCCATCATCTTAAGAACCTTTTTTAGATTTTATCGTTTTCATTGATTTTGATAAGTTTTCCTCCCAGAAAACATATTCCTATTATTAAACGATTTCTTACACTAACAATATTGTAGATAACTTTCTGTCAATTTTTCTGTAAAATTTTGTCTTGCACCACTTACTAAGTGAACTTTTCATAATGTTCAATTGATAAAATAGGATCAGGGATATTATCTTACTCTACTATATGAATGATCCAAAATATCTAATTTATCATGTTGAATTCAAAATTGTTGCAATTTCCATTTTAGTTAGTACAATCTGCATTATTGCTCCTATCTGTACCTTTCCGTTTCGAAATTTTGAGTGCACTGTTACAATATTGATCAGATTTTTATTCACAAACATCAAATGCAAACATTTATTGTTTTTCAAATACTGAATATATTATTACGCATTTCGTTTAGATAACAGTACCGTTGGTAATTGTTCTATGCTTCTGAATATTAAGAGTTCCTAATTCTATGTATACAGTATTGTATTTTCCAGTGAAACAAATATATTACATCGCTGTGGAAGAGTAATGTAAATAATACAACTACCTTGCTCAATTGACCAATTAAACCTTATACAGACTACAGAGTGATCCAGACTAAGTACTCACCATTGTTGGTAACTGCTTTATTTTTGGAGCTACGATGTCTTCCAATTGGGAAACTAGTAGGATTTTTTCTGCTGATTGCAATGGTGAAATCAGAAAAATAATTGAACATCGCGTTTTGAATAACAATTTTTTAAATAAACACTAAATTATAATAGTGTGCACTTACATCGTATATTCTCATTTACAATTTGATGGGAAAGGCTCAGGTAAGAACATTTGTGTATGAATAGCATAATGTAAAACTGCGACAGGGCAGTGGACGTTTCACTTATTTGGTGTTCCCGTCTTATGCTACAATTAATTATTTGCCAAATTATACAATTCGAGCGCTACGCTGTCATCATCAACAATAGAAGTGAATAACTTATTTTTTTGCTGATGATAATGCCATAGCTTACTAAATTTGTAAAGGTGTCGAAAGAAAACTCAAAATATATATCTTCAAATATAATGCTTCCATCTAGGCCTTAGTATTTTTAAGAATCATAATCTAGACTGATTTTATCATTACTATACTTTATATTAATGAATAGATAATGTAAACATTTTGAACATAACTATAGTGCCTTAAAATAGTCATTTCACTATAGATTATAAATCTCATATATCGATAAACAAATACAATTATTTTTTAATAAAAATATGTAGTACCTAATAAAAAGAAATATATTTTTCTGTTCTGTATCTATTGTAATGGTACTACCTACCACAATTTGAATATTGAGTCCATATTAAACTGTTATAATAACGATTTACTTTCTATTAGATTTATTATTGAATAAGTGTTGCTCAAAAATATGTACCTTTATTTGTTATATGCTTAATCATTGTATACTATGGTTGTGCCCAATATTTGTTTGAATCCTGAAATATGATTTATGCTATGTTTTGTTTAATAAAATAAATATATGTATATATTAGTTTTCTTATCAAATAATGAATCACTTGGAAAAATTAAATAAAATAACATTGATCCTGTTAAAGCATAGGGAGGAACATCTTGTACCCCGAATAGGGAATTTATTACCGGGATTCCGACCTTTTTCGAATGATTTTTCCAATCACGGGATTATTTAGAATCCTGGAGAGATTTAGTATTATAAATAACTGCATAAGAAAGCTTTAATAGATTTAGGTTTATATTTTTTTAACTGACAATGAATACAACATGAATAAAGAATTGAAAAGTCATGGAGACTCTAAAACTTACGGTCTAAGCACTGTGTCGACGGGATATGGATCTTTATAAAGCCAGTATTGCGTGTCAGTTTTTGATTTTGATCTCCACTAAGTTTAGATTCAAGAAAATCAACTCAAAACCGTCTGTAACAACGTTTAACGGTTTATTCAAGGATTTTACATTACCTGCATGAACCTAACAAAGAGAAACAACAGGTATTTCAAACTTCAAAAATAAGCGCTATCCAACAAGAACTTGCATATTTATTAAAACTGCTAGACATTGGTAACAGTAACATAAGTCAAACCGTATCAGATTCCTCAGAAAGTTCAGATGACCAATTGCCACTATTCAGAGGCAGTGTCGGATTCAAATGAAAACATGCCACTTTTAGAGGTTGAACGAAACACTAACAAGAAAAATTTCAAATTCATCAGTAGTAGCGCAGGACGCAAAAATTCAAAACTTGGAAGCACAAATAACAAATGAAATGAACACCTACCAGAAGAGCGGACAAACTTACAGTTAGCGTTTGGTTTTTTGAGTACAATACTTCCTACAAGTGTTGAATCGAAAATATACTTTTCCACTGACCCCTTTGGATCTATAATTAAGTAGGGTGGTGGCAGTCAGCTTTAATATCTCGCTATCTAGAACCTTCGACAACGAGGGGAGTATCATTTTCGATACCCCCTTCGAAGTTCAATAATCATATAATATCTGGTAGCGGACTATATTATACTACGGTTGAGAGACTACTCAGTGTGATGCCTATATTTGCAATAAAATTTGAATAAATGGGTTTAAGTATATTTAACGAACCCCAAAGATAGTGCAGCCAAGTAGGATGGGTAGATATATTTTTTTACTGTTGAAAATATGCAATTTACAACTCAAATACGTTCATTCATCATTATCGTCATTATATATGGAATCAACGGGGTCCAATAGTTAGAATCAGAACCAATTTCTTTTCCACCCAAGAGAAAAATTTCCTGTACCACAGTATAATGGCATAAAGATATGGTCTATCATTCTCTTATATATTCTTTATTCATGAGATGTACCTACACCTGAAACTATTACTATTAAAGTTATGTATAGTATTTTTATATAAACTAAGAACATTAGTATTGCTAAAAGTGTAGCTTATTGTCATTCATCTTCATCGTCAATTAGTGATATAGTACTTCCAAATACGTCCTTATCCATGTCTGAATCATGGGGAGAACTATTTCCTTGCTTCGATTTTGGAATATTTGTTTTCTCTTTAGCAACTGAGAATCGACGGTTCAATGGTTTTTCAGTTTCAGTCAAACTCCTAAGGATGGTTTCGATATTAGACCGGAATAATTTATCACATTTGGTAATATTACCCAGCCTGGTTTTTGATGTTTATATTTTCTGTTGACTCTGAACTTTTCAATTTCACCATTTTCGTGTTGCGTTTATCATCCCAGGAACTCTGACGACGATGAGCGCGGATCGAAGCGTTATTCCTGCAAACGGAGAATAATTATTGTTTCATATTTCACGTTAACATTTGTAGAATATTTAATAAACAAAACATTGGTTTTATGTTTAAACATTTCTGAATTTTACAGATTTTGTTAAAATATTTGTGAAAAAATTATTCCCAAGTAACTTCTTACTAAATGACCTTAACATTTATGGTAGAATCGAAAATAAATTGCGTTTATCTGAAATAAAAAAAGTTCCGTTATAACCGAAAATGCTAGAATTTTTCATTCAATAGATCTTATTCCTCCAGGTCTACAGTCAAATCAGTAGCCTTCTACTTTAACAGATTCATCCAATAAAAGTAAAATACACCCTGGGTACTGCCATAGCCGCAACTATAATTATCCTTTCCGCAATTGACTAATTTTTTGGCCCGCAAAATTACGTATTTTACGAAAAGAGCGATTGCAGCGCCCCCTTAGCAAATATCAAATGCATGTTAAGCATTAGTTGATACGGCAAACAGTCATCTTATAATTGACAATTGCACAAAAATCGCACTTTTTGGGCCCTATATTAGGCCCCTTACATTCTATTAACTTCTAACTGGCGTCATTTCACTCTTTTGATTTCTTACAACTTTTTTCTGTCATAAAATGATCGAGTGGAACTCAGAGTTTTCCTAAAAATTGAAAAAACACCAAAGTCGGGCAATTTGGACCCAAAAAATGGCCAATAACTCTAGTAGCATAGAACCCACACCTTTTTAATGTCCATATTCGTGATGAGCGCACCCGAAAACTTGAGGAAATAAAGCACAAAAAAGGTCGAAAAAAAAATCGGCTGAACCGATTTTTACGTTTTTCTAAAAATCGATTCAGGAAGTCATTTAGAAAGAACATTCTTTCTGGTAAAATTACCAGTTTGTTTTTTTGTTGACGTGCATTTTGCATTTCTATAGAGGAACATGCATCTCTTTGAATGCACTTTCACAAGCTGAAATTCAATATTAAAAAAAATGCTTCAATTGTCAGATTCGAGGTACCCCGCACCTGGTGCCCAGGCATCCTGGTTCCCAAGTCTTCTCCAGGCAATTCATCAACATATCTTCTGCAATAGAGTGAAACTTGTTAGAGAGGTTTCCGGTCATGACCATGACCCTCAATAGTCACCTGGTGGTTAGAATACTCTGATTACCGAGGTCTTCTCCAGGGACTATATTTTAATATGCTCAGAAACGCAACTAAAATCTTCTCTCGGGGAATTTTGAGGTCGCTGATCATGATTCCGGTGCCAGATTCAAACTCACCTGGGGCTCCGGGGATCCACTAACGTCGTCTCCAGGGAATTGCGAGAATTATCTTTTGGAATAGAATGAAACTTGTAAGGGAGGTTTTTTTGAGGTTGCCGATTGTGATCATGCCCCTGAATAGTTGCGTGGCGGTCAGAACGCCCTAATTACCTAGATCATCTCCAGGGACTTCTCTGTTGTCGATTGACTCTTTTAAAAAAATCAATTATCAAATTTTTAAACTTTTTTGTCATTAAAATGAAAAATATATATTATATATTTTTTTGTACATGAAAAACTCAATCAAGTTTCCTTAAGTTAAAAAGGTATTTTTTGTTGCCAGCATCATATGTTCACCAGATGCACCGTCGATTGATTTCGACTCCAGAATCGTGGTTGGCGATCCGCAAAAGCCCCGAGAGATGATGTTTTATGTCGCGTTTTTGAGCATACTGGAAAACATTCTCCGGAGATGATCTAGGTAATCAGGGTATCCTGACCATCAGGTGACTATTCAGGGGCATGATCACAACTAGCAACCTCAAAAGAACCTCCCTGACATGTTTCATTCCATTGCAAAAAAAAATTTCACTGAGACGACGTTAGTGGATCCACAGGGCCGAAATGTAAAAATACAATGTCATACAAAAACAAGCTGGCAAAATTTTTTTCTAAATGACTTCCTGAATTAATTTAAAAAAAACGTCAGAATCGGTTCAGCAGATTTTATTTTAACTTTTTAGCTTTATTTCCTCGACTAAGACGTAAGATCGATGTAGACTTTTGACATTTTATTTGTAATAATATTGTTAAAGTCTGCACCAGTTGAATGTCTATTTTGAATCAACTATAAACTGTGATGTCCTGCTATATACATAAACAAACATAGAATGCAGCTTTAGTCTACGCCATCAAGGAGATTTATTGAAAAGTTACAGACTGCAGAAAGAATATTCAAATTGCGCTAAACACCTCTTAGAACGTAATCATAATTTCACACATTGCCCAAATATTCCGCATGATATAATTATTCATTATTTTGTGATAGTTTATAATATTGATAAAAAAAATATTATTAAGGAAGGGGGACCATTGAGATTCCTTAATGCTTAGGCCCAGGCCCTTTGCACCCCGTGTTACTTGTCAGCTAGTGGATCGGATCCCACTCAAGGATGTTCACTCAGCTATCAAAGGGCCGTTCCCACTCGAGAGTATCCACTCAGCTACCAGAGGGAGGTTCCCACTCGAGTGTGAACCGTGCTCCCCCAGGTGAACCGAGTCCTGAAGAGGTTATTACCATCCTCGTGATATATTTTATTCAACATCAGCCTGTTACCGGCGTCAGAAGGCAATCTCACCTGGAACATTTCGCCGAATCCTGACTTTTTTCAAGTACAAGTAGGAATCTTTAACGTGCGGTGGTATCGTAGAGCGCACGGGACTAACTGAATGAATTACGCCGCATTTTGAAAACGTCTTTGCCGTCCCCCGAGTACCAAACCGGGTCGCCGAAGTAAGTGGTAACCGAACCTACTTACCACTACAATACCGAATGCGGTAAAATAAAACACTAATGACATTAACATTACATTTATATTATAGCCTTTTCGATGCCTTGATAACATAATATTTGCATCGTATTCGCGTACCTGCAACAATTTGTCAAAACTCCGCATTATTGTTTTCCCAATTCCAAGCATTCAATTCTGTTCTTGTATTTCCCCATATTCTAACTTCATCCCCTTTTGCTGGTTTTATCTAATTTACTATATACAACTTAAAATCTTCTATGCTTATTCATACTTTGGTATTGTTCTAAGGATGATACGCTAGTTGACGAAACTATAGTCACAATAATAGTGTTCTATAATTTAAGTGATATAAAAACAAAGTAACACTGTTTAATTCTATCAATAAATCATTTTGTGAACATTCAACAGGCTTTGTCATGTCCACCCTATACCTACTTTCATACTATGTCATATTATATAAAGGATTACATCTTAGTTTTATGCAGTTCTACTATTCTATTTAAAATAAATATGTTGCTATTAAAGTCGTCTTACGTTTTTAGTAGTACCTACTTATTGATTTGGAAAACTATCAATCTCCTAAGCTAGTTCTTCAAAGTTAATGAAGATATGTATTTTAATTAACATTTTAAATGATAACAAATAAAATAAGTGCAGAAAAAAGTACAGCTCGTGGTCTACATACAAGAGTAGAATTGAACAAGGAGAGCAAAGTTACTTTGTGATAATTTATCATATTGATAAAATAAAATACTATTATTATTATTGAAGAGGGACTATTGAGATTCCTTAATGTCAAGGTTGAGGCCTTTGCACCCCGTGTGTTGTGTCACTTAATGGACCGGTTCTCACTCATGAGTGCTCACTCAGCTACCAAAGGGTGGTTCCAACTCGAGAGTGTTCACTCAGCTACCGGAGGGTGGTTCCAACTCGAGAATGTTCACTCTGCTCCCTCAGGCGAAAGAGCCATTAAGAGGTTAACATCGTCCTAGTGATATATTTCACTTAACGTCGGCCTGTTACCGACGCCAGGAGGAAAACTCACCTGGAACATTTCCCCGAATCCTAACTATTTCCAAGTGCAGGTAGGGACATACTGTTTTACTTCCCAGCCGAAGGAAGGTACGGTTAGATATTGTAGTATATAAAGGATTACATCTTAGTTTTATGCAGTTCTACTATTCTATTAAAAAAATATTTTGCTATTAAAGTGGTTTTACGTTTTTAGTAGTACCTATTGATTTCGAAAACTATCAATCTCCGAAGGAAGTTCTTCAAAGTTAATAACTTTTAATTTACATCTTACGATAACTAATAAAATAACTGCAGAAAGAAGTACTGATCGTGGTTTACACATCTCTATCAAGCCTAGAATAATAGTTCTACATGCAAGAGCAAAATTGAATAAGGAAAGCAAATTGTTTATATGGAATTTCCTACCCTAGTTGACGCTTCTCGAGCTCCTTCTGGATAGATTCTGGGATTGATTTTGCGTATTCTGTTGTCGCTTCCTGAAAAAATTCAATTTAAAGTATATAACGCATTCTACGTTGGATAGTACAAGTCACTTTTCGCTTTTATCAATACAAGTGACATTGAAATTATATTATTAATATTATTAGTCATACCGAGGAGCTGGTCCGCATGGAGGTATCAGTATCAGTATTACTCAGAATATCTGCAGAGAAAGCTGGTCTGACTGGGATGAGAGGTGACCTACAACATACCGTAACTTATAAATGGTAAACGTTAGGTTTTCTGTATAACTCACGAGTTTACTTCTTCGAGTTTCCTTAGTAATCTTTCATTTTCATGGCAAATAATTTCGTGATCTCTGTGTAACGTTTCACGTGAAGTGAAAAGTTCATAATTTTCGTTTCGTAGAGCTTCATTCTCGGTCATGTAGAGTCGTACCAGATCAGTCAACTCAGGACATTCCAATTCTCCTAACTTCTCCGGATTCACATGTGGTGGGGTTACCGCTGATCTCTTTTCTAGAAAAGTTGCTTGCTAAGTGGATTTTCATATTGGACCAAGAAGGAAATGTTATTATCATCATACTAGTAATGAATTTTGGCTACAATCAGATCTAACCATAGTGACAGAAAAGAATAAAAAACGTAGATGCTAGGATGTAAAATAACTCTTAACACAGACAAGAAAATCAAGTCTTTATGCAGCGGTTTTCGCAATGGACGTCACATAAACATCCCATGAGCGGCTGGTGTTGGTGGTCAACCAGAGCATGGATATTGAAGAGTTCATAAGAATAGCTGTATATGAGAGATTGTGGGATATGCTTTCCTGGAGAAGATATAAGCTTGAGTTTTGGTAGCTTTAAACTGTAATAGATTATCAGATCCTCATTTCCAAGCCGTTGCCAGATCTCCATTAATTGCGCCAACCTGTTTCTGTCTCGCTCCTCTGGCTTCATTGGATGATATATCATCTGCAGATTCAGTTCCTCCAATATTTAAATAAAATTTTAGTTTTTCCAATATTTACAAACATTTTTTCGATTAACTATTGTAATTAGCCGGCAGGACCAAATGAATCTTACCAAACACAAACAATGTTTGATAACCATGTTTATGAATAGCAAACTCCAGCATTTATTTACCGATAGAGGTGCACGATATATAACTGGATAATTAAAATCAATCATGATCACTATGTTCTACAGTACCACACCTAAACAAGTATGGAATATACCGGAAGCAATTGCCCACATGCTGAACCTTCGGAAACTGGGTTTCCATCAGTCTGAAGCTGAAGATAGCACTTCAATTGTCAAAATACCTAATACGATTTCTAAATATCGATGTGTTCTTTGGATACATCCGTATTGTAATTTTATGTTGCCCACAATCTCGGTAATAAAATGTTTATTTTGTATCGACATGCTACATATGAGATGATGAAGATGTAACTCTAATATAAGAGAAAAAACTGTACCTGTTTGTTGTTCTCTCGTCGTTGAATCAGCAGGTCCGGAGTAAATTCGCAACACCGAACGAAGATGTTCATTCTCACTCTGAAGAACAATAACTTCCCTTTTGAGACTGAGTATCAGAGCCTCGCGAGGGTCCTGCAAATTCGGATAACGTATTTCAAAACATAATTGCAACCAGCAACCATAATGAAGACACAGTCTATGAACAATTATTAATATTTAGGGTGGCCACGCTGATGGTTTGACGACCGTTCCGCAGAATCAGATCCACCCTCTGTAAGTCTAGGTTGACAATAGCTTGCTACGGCTTCTTGTTACTCGAACTGAACTAATGATACAGAGTTTTGAAGCCGGGTATGAACGTAATGCAGTATTCCTTAGGAGGGTATGGAAACAGATTCCGAATTAGCTTAGGAACGTTATTTTTCATTCTAGGGAAAAGTTTATTAGAACCAAACTTATTCAAAATCCAATATCTCTCATAAAAACGTATACCATACAGGAGGTTCTATCAAAAAATTGTAATTTTGTCCAAGAACTCAAAACTCGATGTTCAATTGTTTTTTCGTTTTGAGCATTGTGATCAGCGGAAAAAAATTGTAAATAACTAGTTTGCTGATTTGACCGACGTGGTAGTTACCCATGGTGCGCACTTAATCTGGATCATTCTGTATAAATACCGAAGGTGTCTATCTACGAAAGTGCATAAAATATTGATTTTGATTTAGGCTCAAACATCGCATGTTATGTTTTAGAGGTAGTTTATTATGTTTACAAAGATGTAATTTTTGGCAAAAGTTGGGAATATTCAGTTTGGTAACACACAGAGCAGTGTTATTCTAGTTTTAGCCTTGAGAATGCTCATTGAATTTGTTTAAAAAGAAAAAATATATGAGTCAACCCTGTTATGATGCAAATCCCATGTTCGATAGAGAGGTTGTGAGCTATTTATGAAAACTACAAAAAATTACAAATTCATCACTAGCATTATTACAAATGAAAACATTTAGGAAAAGAACTTCATGAAGTTTTTAAAGATTAGTTAGTACAACAACATGGAATTAATATAATATCAAATTAATATACCTTGAACCAAAATAATATTCACTACTATAAATACGAATTTCGGCAACTAACTTGCCATCTTCAGTAGATCTAAAACGAACAAAAACATCATCTACCAGTATGTTTCGGATATTCTCCAGAAATTACAAAATTAATTATGCATTTTGCTTTTCAGATATATTTATTCTAATTTCATATTTAGAAAAATAGGTATAGGAGAGATAAGGCACTGAAAAAATCGATGTAGTTTTATTTTACTACCTTTTTTATATTAGTTGCATGACCTCTGCTGAGAGATATACAAATAAACTATGATAGAGCTTGTTACCTCCACACTGTTGTGTGGATACACTATAACACTATACATATTATATATAAATTCTCGGGAAATAGGTCACACTAACACATATACTTATTATTTTCGTCTTCACGTACGTTTCGGTCTCACGGCCATCATCAGAAGACGTATTATGTCTAAAACGGGATTTCTTAAAACCAATTGTATCAGCACAAAGCGCGAAAACAAAATATGAAATCTATTAAATGAAGGAACAACTTACAAAAAATTAAAATCTGACCCTACATTATCAGTACAAAAATGTTTATAATTTAACTAAGGAGACCAATTATTATAAAATGGAGATGATTCACATAAAATGTGACTCCAAGTCTGTGAATCATAGAACAGATATTCAGTCATTAAGTCAGATTTATGCTAATTAAATTAATTAAAACCCTTGCAAATTCCTACATGCGTCTTATAATGTTAAAAGTATATTTTAGGTAGAATGCTCAAATAGCAATATTTCTAATAAGGTCTGACAACCTCTTTCTATTACCTCATAAACCTTTAACATCTGGTTCGAAAGTGAATACTTGAGCATTATACTTTTTGGTTTCATCGTATACAGACCTTGTTTGACATGAGTTCGTATATTATAAGAAAATTGCTAAGCAGTGAGCTCTTGATACTTATTCATATACCTAAAAGAATAATGTGTTATAGTTTCGATTATTCATGTTTCTGTTCGTTTCGGCGACGTGGGCATTTTTATTTGAAATTGGTGTGATAAGGACGCTTTGTACTGATACAATTAGTTTTAAGAAATCCTGTTTTAAACATAATACGTTTTCTGACGATGGTCGCGAGACCGAAACGTACGTAAAGACGAAAATAATAAACATGTATGTTAGTGTGACCTATTTCCCGAGAATTTATACATAATACATACCTAGGTCAAGAATCATTATCAAGACTATACATAAGAAACAATCACCCTTATCCCCTAAAAAGATTATCCAAGTACTGAGTAAACTCTGATGATGGCTACTTGGTACCTAAAAGGTCCTCAGATTTCTAACAGTATTTTCAGTGGATAAGGTTGATTGATTCTTATGTATAGTGTTAGAGCTTACAGTCAACATCCTCGGCTGAGGTAAATTGAATCTATAGAGAGGGAAGGATGTATACATATTTCACACCAAGTGACAAAGAATAGAAAATAGGTCAAGATTAATAAGTGAACCCACATAGGATGGAAAAGATGAGCTAAAATAATTAAGCGATTTTTGTTGACCAATTGTAGGAAATTGTAATTATTTTCATAGATTGACAAGTTGTTTTCTGCAATTAATATTTGTAAATTGAAAGGATGTTCTCTATGAAGTTCTTAAGAAAACCATACTTTGTTGATTATATAATTGATAAATTAATAATATATTCCAAATCTTCCGTTTCGCCACATTCACATAGCGGGTTTTCAAGTAAACCAATTATTGTAAACATACGTTTGGCATACAGTCCATGTCCTGTTCTAAGAGATGAAATTTTTTTGATGAAATGTTTGCTTTTGTCGATTTTATTTCACCAAGGCTGCTTATATGATACGGAATATGTATACTCTTGTGAAAGATACCTTTTGGGTTTTCTTTAAATTGAGTTGACCATTTGAAGAAAGATTTTTTAATGTCTGCAATAAAATCTGTTTCAAGATAGTCCCAAGTATTAATATGAACATTAATCAATGTAGCTTCTTCGGCGAATTCATCAACTATCATTTTCTTTTATGCCAATATGTTCACTGATCCATCAGTATATTGTTTTATTTTTAATTTAGAGATAATTGAGAAGTTTCATCATTTCAACGATAAGGTAGTTTTCATTAGATGGGCCATTGATATTATTCAATTTTCTCAAGATACTTTTGCAGTCAGTGAATATTGCAAAATTTGTTCAATGAACAGTGTTTATATAAATCAAGGCTTTGATTGTAGCAATTACCTCACAACTTTAGATGTAGAATTAGGATGGAAGCAGAGTAGTTTTTTTTACATTAAAGATGGTATCAAAGGAAGCACACCCTGTTTTATTGTAATATACGATCTTGAAGTGGATACAGTTCCAGAAATATGAAGGTGTTTTTTGATGGAGTTATTGATGACATCAACCATTTGAAAATATTGACGTCATTGATTCGTCGATAATGTATAATGAACAATTGAAGTTTGTTTAGATATGTGGATTTCGAATGTTAATATACTTCATTTGCATTGATATCATCTCCTAAGAATGGAGAAGGAGATATACTCACCATCAAAACTACAGGTTTGGTCCTAATTTTTTTCGCTCTGGCAGCATAGCGAAGTGTGTTGAGAGTTTCGGTTATATTCGATTTGGCGGGAGAAATACAAGCAATCTATAATGAGGAAGAATTAGATCTCATGTTAATTCTTGAAAACAAGAATAAATACCATAAGCGTTGCGCCATTTCCTGCTAGAGAGTCTGCTAACAGCTTGGTTAATTTTGAATCTCGATATGGGATGTGAGAATGTTTTCTTTTACTGTCACTTAGAGAAGATATGCAATATCCTGTGAAACATAAGATTAAAGCATTAAGCACAACATCTAAGATGTCTAACTGAACCAATGAATGAAAAATAATTCTATTCAGGATGTACCTAATATGTAACTCGGTCTTCACCATAGACATTTTATTACTAAGACTGCGCTTTAAAAATTTTTGAGTGTGACGACATTCGAGGTAGCTGCTTGGGCGTTCCATCACGGGTCCACACAACAACAAAATCGCTGAACCGGCAGCATTGATTAGAAATTAATCTAACGGTAGTATATGTTATTTTCTCTTCGTAAGATTGTAGCTTCATTTCAAGCACAGTGACGTGTGTGGTACCAGCTTCGTTCCATAGGTAAAGTATCACAATCACAAATTCACATTTTTGACTTTGATATTGCAGTGTGCTGAAAAACTACGTACAGGAGAGTAGTTGCAAATATAAGAATACAAATAATTGCTTGCTTAGTGGGAGAAGACATTGAAGGGAAGCTGGACACAGCCGTAGGCCTTCAAGCTCTCCTTGGAGGTTGCCATTCTGGTCATACCAGGAAGGAGAGAGCACCGCAATAAGTGGACACCTCGGCGAGGGCCGGTGTGATCACGGTCATTTGTGAGGATGAGTTGTCGACCGAGTGGCTGAGGTGCAAGACTTCTAATCTGAAGGCTGGCTCTAATGGAGTTTGGTCGTATATGAGCTACTAGTAAGATTCATCCGTGCTAGTATTAAGCCGGTAGGTTACGCAGACGATATCGCTTAGTCTCGAGAGGAGCCTACATGAGTTCTTTGTAAGAGCTTGTTCAACAAGCCTTCATCATTACACAACTCTGGTGTAGAGAGATTTCTCTATTCAACCGGAGACAACGGCCATTATCATCTTCTCCAGAATGTATAAGATTGGCCCTCTGAAGAAGATGGAAATGGTCGATTTTTCCGAGAAGACAAAATATAAGGATATAAAACTAATCTGACAGGAGCAACTGGATACTAGGTGCCAAAATACACTGATAACCTTTTGCCAGTGTAAGAGAGCAATTGACATGAAATTGGGATTGCGGCCTAAGCAACTTTAAGGGCCTTGCTGGGCGTGGCACCCCTATCACTGACGATGGCGATTATGTTTCTTTCTTATTAAATTAATGAATATATAGATAGTATTGAACTTCTTCTACAAAAAGGATACATAAAAATTAATTTTAGTACGAAATGTAACGATGAAAGGTTTGATATATAGACTGTTCGTCGGAATATTATCTACCTCTACTCCAACACTTCTCCCGATGAGGTTTCTAATCCAATCCAGAGCAGTCCTCATGAGCCGTGTTCGGACTGCCATTTAGTGCTTCTGCCGAATTTGTTTTAATGTCCTCAATTGTATAAAAAAAAACATCTTTCAATACTGATTTCAACTTGGGGACCATGTAAAATCACCCGGAGGAGTCAGGAGGCTGGGGATATCACGCACGTATGCCTTATCAAAGTCGAAGTACTCTTAGTGAACACAATAAACGAATGTTGAGTGAAATTCAAATTAATAACATTTGATCTATTTGGCATGAATTCGTTCTGATTTAAAAAAATAAACGGGTGTATCGGTGAGTGTGCACGCACGAAAGAAGCGAAGCTTTTCAAGCTGTTCTATATAAACGTAGTATGAAATTAAGGTAATGAATAAAAAATATTAAATTAAACTAGATTCATTACTATTACTGTATTATTTAGGTATTATAATTAACACGATAATATAACCCTCAAATTAAATGAGATATTTGCGTCTTCTCTCATTTTTCATTTTTATTTAGTTCATATTATTTGCCTATAGCATTCAAACCTTCAAGAAAAATTCGAATGCCAATCTCTTCTCCTAACATCTCACCGCTGGCTCACACGATGTTCTTCGAACATTATGGGTTATCCTCTAGTGTAGTAGTCAAAGTATAAAAAAATACCAATTGTTAAAATTAATATTAAACAAGGAAAGTTTCATTAATTCTTGTAGGTTATTGACTATAGGGAAATCGAATTTACTGGGAGTTTTTAAATTATGGAAATAACAATTTTCTATAATTATAATTCTCAAATAGTTCATTTCATCTCCTTAAAATATTAAATAGTAATTTCTGATTTCATGCATGTGTATCGAAAATGTGCCTTATGGGAATCAGGGTGCATCTACTTAATTTTTCGGTAACTGCATTCAAAAATTATTACTATGTTAAAATAATTATTAAGAAGGAGTAAGCGTTAGCGAACGAAGTCGTTTCTTGATTCAGTAGGATTATTTGGCAAATATGTGTTTATTATTTCGTTAATATGTGTTCTCGTGTAGCGGCCAAATGGTAAATGCAATCCGCTTGAAATTTTGACACAAACTAGATACTGGAATACAAATTTAATGTCCTACCTTAAGCCGTTTTTGAGTTATTGAGTAGAGCGATCCGTCGAAGTACTCGACGCTATTCGCTTTGTTACGCGAACTGTTCGGTGGGCCGATTGTAGAGAGAAATAGGCACTGGCTCGGCGATTAGTACCTACACGTAACGGAGCACCCTCTTTATTCATTTCCAAGATAGAGGGAACGGTAGATAAATGTATGGAGCGTTCACGTGAACAGAATAATTATCGCGGTTTGAAATGCTGATCAGCTTAGAACAAACATTCAATTTTGTTTTAAACATAACCAAACTTAATGAAAAGATAATATCCCCCGAATCGGTTCATACGGCACGTTGTTGGTTTCTACATGGCGGAATTGGGTTGGCCCAACTGGACAGACTGCGGCGCGCGCTCTTCATCGGCCAATGCGAAACACGTCGTCAGCGTAGCGAAAGTATAAGTGAATCCTTTGGGAGCACCCACTCACTCCGTCTTAACTCTTCGGGTATGCGCAGGTATTGACCGACCTAGTTTATACTGGGATACCAATAAATCGTACAATGCTACGATATTTTGAAGTTTCAAAGTTGAAGCAACCGACCATCAGAAATTAATAGAAAGTCGCTGCTATTACACCCTTGAAGCAACACGTTTGTGTCATTTCACGAATCTACAATTTTGTTTGACCAAATATATTGTAGTAGATAATCAAGCACAAGAAGACTAGAGTTATTGTAGTCGAGTCAAATGGGTATTAAAACAGGCCGACTTACGAAAATCGAAAGATATGGACCGATTTTGATGAAACAAAGTGCATTCGATTCGGGATGACGTCTAGAAAAAAGCTTGCCGGTTAGTTTTTTGTGCAAATTTGTTATTTTTTCAAACGAAAAATTGACCAATTTTTGGCTAATTATTGGGAAAATTTAGTCGGGGGTTTTTGGGGTTCGCTGATTACGATTCTGAACTCTTCCCAGTTGGTAATTGACCAGTTTAATTGGACAAAATTGATCATTTTTTCTTAATTTCATCGCAAATAGACAGGAAAAATTACTCGGGGGTTTTCGGAGTCGCTGAGTACGATTCTGAAGTCTAATTGTCCAAAATCGAACTCCTCAGCTGCTAATTGGCAGATTTAATTGGACAAAATTGACCAATTTCAAAAATTTCATCAAAACTAACAATTTGACTTCAGAATCGTATTCAGCGACTCCGAAAACCACCGAGTAATTTTTCCTGTCTATTTGCGATGAAATTAAGAAAAAATGATCAATTTTGTCAATTAAACTGGCCAATTATCAGCTGGGAAGATCGATTTTGGCCAATCTGAGTTCAGAATCGTAATCAGCGACCCCAAAAACCCCCGAGTGATTTTTCCTGGCTATTTTTGATGAAATTTAAAAAAATGGTCACTTTGTCCAATTAAAGTGGCCAATTACCAGCTGGGGAGTTCGATTTTGGGCAATCTGAGTTCAGAATCGTAATCAGCGACCTGAAAACCCCCGACTAAATTTTCCCAATGATTAGCCAAAAATTGGTCAATTTTTCGTTAAAAAAAAATAACAATAACAATTTGCACAACAAATTAACCGGCAAGCCTTTTTCTAGACGTCATCCCGAATCGAATGCACTTTGTTTCATCAAAATCGGTGCTTTTGACGTCGCGGTAACGGGATATATTATTCGCTAGGACACATGCAACAGCATTAGACTTGTTCGAAAGTGTCTGATGACCCTAATACGGTGACGTCACTTCCGCCTCGGTCGGATTTAACATCTTGACTGCCCATCCCGAGTGCTTCGCTCAGAAGCTTTGCTTCTGAAATCTGCTGTTCACATCATATAGCTGTCTTCCTTAATGTTGAGTTTATCTCTGTGATATTGTAAGATAGAATTGAAAGAAATACCTGGAAATTATAAATCGTCAAGGCTGCTTCGTACAGTTGTCGCAGAGTAGCAATCACACATATTTCATAGATTTCCTACCAAACCATGTTCACTAACGACATTATGAGACAACATGTCATCAACTTTAGCATTCTCACCAAAAGGTTAAATGAATAAACAAGATGAAAATTAAGAAATTAGATTTAAATGAATATATGAACAAGGATGAGGTCTCTCTTCATCAAGTTCAAAATTTCCAGTTTCACTTACTGACCCAAATATGTCAAAATTCTGGAATGTTTGGTTATCCATAATGTCGTTATTCCAACAGAGAATCTTCCAGTTACAGTATGTTACGTAGTACTGCATAGACCTATTTGGGCAGCAGCTCCCATTTTATCAGCATAATAAATGTACTAAAACCACCACAGCTAACAGATAAAAACCAACTAATGATTGGATTGAGATAAAACTTGAGAATTCAAAAACTAGTTCATCCATTGCAAAGGATATAATACAATAAAAAGAACCTTTCAATGTTTAATTTTAAAATAAACTTGAGCAAATGAATACCTATGCAAAAAAGTGTGTGCTGTGAAGAATGACACTTATCCAGATTTTCTTGGGAGACCATACGAAATTTTCATCATTTTCCACAGAAAACTTCACACCCATCTTGGAATTTCAGAAATGCTATCCGGAAATGTATACTCAGGATAATATGTTGTAAACAATTCCATAAGATCCTTGCGACATGAAGTTGAATTCACTACTACCAAATATTTATCATCGACGCAATTCTAAATATACTCTTCTGTCGAACCTATTACCAAGTTAAGAGCCATTTTATTCTGAACTGTGATTAAATTGTTTCGTGTGAGTTCACTACATAAATTGAACTTGTTGAATAAATGATAGTTAGGATTTTCTACTCAAGTACGAAAGGTCTGTAATCAATTATTCATAAATCCAATTGTACCGGTTGTATAAATAATGACGTGTTCTAATTGAAGTACAACAGATGTGTATCAATAATTGATCACGTCGTTCATTCGACTCCAACGCATACCGGTGAGAGAAATAATTTGTGGTTAATGGGGTTGTAATGTGATCCTCATAAAAACATAATAGAATTGTCTGAGAAATTCTTCATATTACCTTTTAATGATTACTATAATAGATCAGAAGTAGGTAAACATTATTCAAATCTTAAAAGATTCTATGTGATTTATTTGAATTAGCTTTTTATGTTATTCGATCGAAGATACAAAGGAAAACAAGTGTTAATAAATTTCCATTATATTGAAAAAAAAATGTATAACGCGTTTCGTCGACGACATAACTTTATCCAAAATTACTAGTAAAGTAAATTAGCATGACATTCCGACGGCTAATAAATAATATTGTAAAAGTATGGAAGTAAAGAAAAGTAATTCATCGAAATATTATACATCGTATTTTTATTTCCCTCCATAAATGTAGAGGAGAAGGTCCGTATATGGGGCCCTAACAAATCTGAATAGAACAGTAAGTGACCTCTATTTATAAAGGTCTAAAATACGCTTACGGAGTAGCCGACTGTTTTTTTACCTTCGTTCTACAGTTACCTGTATATGTCGCTTTGTTGAGAAGAGGTGCTGATAACTGTTTTTGTGAAAATCGGAATATTATTTTAAGGTAAGTTGCCATTGGGATATTTCTCACACTATGCTTGCGGTATCCACTGCAATCTGTTGTATTAAGATCAATGTTTGTTGTATTCACACAGATATTGAGTAACTTGACCTCAAAAAAATGTTTATTTTCGTTTGGATAACACGCTATGTCGGTAATATGGGATTTTAAATGGTACAAATACGGGTCACGGCTCATATTCGAACCCAACTTGGAAACATATTTTTTTTAGATTTATCACGCCACGTAGTCCACTCAAGTATTCAGCAAAGAATTTAAGAAAAAAATCAAATCCGTGGATATGGTAAAGGCAATGGAATGCGTAAATAATCAAAACGTTTCAGGGTACCAAGCCCCACGCTTCGAAGGTTTTTGAAAAGACAAACGATAGTTGAGACTCAACTCGGGCGCAAAACAGTGTTAGGGCAAGACATAGAAAAAGAACTGGTTAATTATATTCTAGCAATGGAAGCCACATACTATAGATTAACCAGAAAAGACATTTGAAGAATGGCTTGTAATTTAACACTGACAAAAGAAAAAGGTGAAGCATTCAACAATGGTATTGCGGGGCATAGCTGGCTTGATGCATTTTTATAACGTCATAGCAGTTTGCTGTCCATTCGAAGACCAACAGGAACCTCGTTCGCAAGAGTTACGTTTCAACAAAAAAAGAGTAGAGGACTTTTTTGAACCACTTAAGAATGCATACACAAAACGCAAATTCTCTCCGTACAAAATCTTGAACGTAGATGAGACAGGTTTTATTAGTTATGCAAAGTAAGGTGGTGCAAGTAATTAGCAGAAAAGGAAAAAGACAAATGGTAAATGCAATCCGCTTGAAATTTTGACACAAACTAGATACTGGAATACAAATTTAATGTCCTACCTTAAGCCGTTTTTGAGTTATTGAGTAGAGCGATCCGTCGAAGTACTCGACGCTATTCGCTTTGTTACGCGAACTGTTCGGTGGGCCGATTGTAGAGAGAAATAGGCACTGGCTCGGCGATTAGTACCTACACGTAACGGAGCACCCTCTTTATTCATTTCCAAGATAGAGGGAACGGTAGATAAATGTATGGAGCGTTCACGTGAACAGAATAATTATCGCGGTTTGAAATGCTGATCAGCTTAGAACAAACATTCAATTTTGTTTTAAACATAACCAAACTTAATGAAAAGATAATATCCCCCGAATCGGTTCATACGGCACGTTGTTGGTTTCTACATGGCGGAATTGGGTTGGCCCAACTGGACAGACTGCGGCGCGCGCTCTTCATCGGCCAATGCGAAACACGTCGTCAGCGTAGCGAAAGTATAAGTGAATCCTTTGGGAGCACCCACTCACTCCGTCTTAACTCTTCGGGTATGCGCAGGTATTGACCGACCTAGTTTATACTGGGATACCAATAAATCGTACAATGCTACGATATTTTGAAGTTTCAAAGTTGAAGCAACCGACCATCAGAAATTAATAGAAAGTCGCTGCTATTACACCCTTGAAGCAACACGTTTGTGTCATTTCACGAATCTACAATTTTGTTTGACCAAATATATTGTAGTAGATAATCAAGCACAAGAAGACTAGAGTTATTGTAGTCGAGTCAAATGGGTATTAAAACAGGCCGACTTACGAAAATCGAAAGATATGGACCGATTTTGATGAAACAAAGTGCATTCGATTCGGGATGACGTCTAGAAAAAAGCTTGCCGGTTAGTTTTTTGTGCAAATTTGTTATTTTTTCAAACGAAAAATTGACCAATTTTTGGCTAATTATTGGGAAAATTTAGTCGGGGGTTTTTGGGGTTCGCTGATTACGATTCTGAACTCTTCCCAGTTGGTAATTGACCAGTTTAATTGGACAAAATTGATCATTTTTTCTTAATTTCATCGCAAATAGACAGGAAAAATTACTCGGGGGTTTTCGGAGTCGCTGAGTACGATTCTGAAGTCTAATTGTCCAAAATCGAACTCCTCAGCTGCTAATTGGCAGATTTAATTGGACAAAATTGACCAATTTCAAAAATTTCATCAAAACTAACAATTTGACTTCAGAATCGTATTCAGCGACTCCGAAAACCACCGAGTAATTTTTCCTGTCTATTTGCGATGAAATTAAGAAAAAATGATCAATTTTGTCAATTAAACTGGCCAATTATCAGCTGGGAAGATCGATTTTGGCCAATCTGAGTTCAGAATCGTAATCAGCGACCCCAAAAACCCCCGAGTGATTTTTCCTGGCTATTTTTGATGAAATTTAAAAAAATGGTCACTTTGTCCAATTAAAGTGGCCAATTACCAGCTGGGGAGTTCGATTTTGGGCAATCTGAGTTCAGAATCGTAATCAGCGACCTGAAAACCCCCGACTAAATTTTCCCAATGATTAGCCAAAAATTGGTCAATTTTTCGTTAAAAAAAAATAACAATAACAATTTGCACAACAAATTAACCGGCAAGCCTTTTTCTAGACGTCATCCCGAATCGAATGCACTTTGTTTCATCAAAATCGGTGCTTTTGACGTCGCGGTAACGGGATATATTATTCGCTAGGACACATGCAACAGCATTAGACTTGTTCGAAAGTGTCTGATGACCCTAATACGGTGACGTCACTTCCGCCTCGGTCGGATTTAACATCTTGACTGCCCATCCCGAGTGCTTCGCTCAGAAGCTTTGCTTCTGAAATCTGCTGTTCACATCATATAGCTGTCTTCCTTAATGTTGAGTTTATCTCTGTGATATTGTAAGATAGAATTGAAAGAAATACCTGGAAATTATAAATCGTCAAGGCTGCTTCGTACAGTTGTCGCAGAGTAGCAATCACACATATTTCATAGATTTCCTACCAAACCATGTTCACTAACGACATTATGAGACAACATGTCATCAACTTTAGCATTCTCACCAAAAGGTTAAATGAATAAACAAGATGAAAATTAAGAAATTAGATTTAAATGAATATATGAACAAGGATGAGGTCTCTCTTCATCAAGTTCAAAATTTCCAGTTTCACTTACTGACCCAAATATGTCAAAATTCTGGAATGTTTGGTTATCCATAATGTCGTTATTCCAACAGAGAATCTTCCAGTTACAGTATGTTACGTAGTACTGCATAGACCTATTTGGGCAGCAGCTCCCATTTTATCAGCATAATAAATGTACTAAAACCACCACAGCTAACAGATAAAAACCAACTAATGATTGGATTGAGATAAAACTTGAGAATTCAAAAACTAGTTCATCCATTGCAAAGGATATAATACAATAAAAAGAACCTTTCAATGTTTAATTTTAAAATAAACTTGAGCAAATGAATACCTATGCAAAAAAGTGTGTGCTGTGAAGAATGACACTTATCCAGATTTTCTTGGGAGACCATACGAAATTTTCATCATTTTCCACAGAAAACTTCACACCCATCTTGGAATTTCAGAAATGCTATCCGGAAATGTATACTCAGGATAATATGTTGTAAACAATTCCATAAGATCCTTGCGACATGAAGTTGAATTCACTACTACCAAATATTTATCATCGACGCAATTCTAAATATACTCTTCTGTCGAACCTATTACCAAGTTAAGAGCCATTTTATTCTGAACTGTGATTAAATTGTTTCGTGTGAGTTCACTACATAAATTGAACTTGTTGAATAAATGATAGTTAGGATTTTCTACTCAAGTACGAAAGGTCTGTAATCAATTATTCATAAATCCAATTGTACCGGTTGTATAAATAATGACGTGTTCTAATTGAAGTACAACAGATGTGTATCAATAATTGATCACGTCGTTCATTCGACTCCAACGCATACCGGTGAGAGAAATAATTTGTGGTTAATGGGGTTGTAATGTGATCCTCATAAAAACATAATAGAATTGTCTGAGAAATTCTTCATATTACCTTTTAATGATTACTATAATAGATCAGAAGTAGGTAAACATTATTCAAATCTTAAAAGATTCTATGTGATTTATTTGAATTAGCTTTTTATGTTATTCGATCGAAGATACAAAGGAAAACAAGTGTTAATAAATTTCCATTATATTGAAAAAAAAATGTATAACGCGTTTCGTCGACGACATAACTTTATCCAAAATTACTAGTAAAGTAAATTAGCATGACATTCCGACGGCTAATAAATAATATTGTAAAAGTATGGAAGTAAAGAAAAGTAATTCATCGAAATATTATACATCGTATTTTTATTTCCCTCCATAAATGTAGAGGAGAAGGTCCGTATATGGGGCCCTAACAAATCTGAATAGAACAGTAAGTGACCTCTATTTATAAAGGTCTAAAATACGCTTACGGAGTAGCCGACTGTTTTTTTACCTTCGTTCTACAGTTACCTGTATATGTCGCTTTGTTGAGAAGAGGTGCTGATAACTGTTTTTGTGAAAATCGGAATATTATTTTAAGGTAAGTTGCCATTGGGATATTTCTCACACTATGCTTGCGGTATCCACTGCAATCTGTTGTATTAAGATCAATGTTTGTTGTATTCACACAGATATTGAGTAACTTGACCTCAAAAAAATGTTTATTTTCGTTTGGATAACACGCTATGTCGGTAATATGGGATTTTAAATGGTACAAATACGGGTCACGGCTCATATTCGAACCCAACTTGGAAACATATTTTTTTTAGATTTATCACGCCACGTAGTCCACTCAAGTATTCAGCAAAGAATTTAAGAAAAAAATCAAATCCGTGGATATGGTAAAGGCAATGGAATGCGTAAATAATCAAAATGTGAGTAAAAACGTTTCAGGGTACCAAGCCCCACGCTTCGAAGGTTTTTGAAAAGACAAACGATAGTTGAGACTCAACTCGGGCGCAAAACAGTGTTAGGGCAAGACATAGAAAAAGAACTGGTTAATTATATTCTAGCAATGGAAGCCACATACTATAGATTAACCAGAAAAGACATTTGAAGAATGGCTTGTAATTTAACACTGACAAAAGAAAAAGGTGAAGCATTCAACAATGGTATTGCGGGGCATAGCTGGCTTGATGCATTTTTATAACGTCATAGCAGTTTGCTGTCCATTCGAAGACCAACAGGAACCTCGTTCGCAAGAGTTACGTTTCAACAAAAAAAGAGTAGAGGACTTTTTTGAACCACTTAAGAATGCATACACAAAACGCAAATTCTCTCCGTACAAAATCTTGAACGTAGATGAGACAGGTTTTATTAGTTATGCAAAGTAAGGTGGTGCAAGTAATTAGCAGAAAAGGAAAAAGACAAATAGCGTCCCTTACAACAGCCGAGTGTGGTTAGCTTGTTATGTTCATCGCAGCGATGAGCACTGGCGGTCATTTTGTGCCTACCATGCTCATTTTTCCTAGGAAAAATAGGAACGATCGAATAATGTGTGGTGCCATTCCAGGATCAGTTTTTGCCGTTCACCCCAGAGGGTGGGAGCAACAAGATATTTTCACGGGCTGGATAAGACATTCTATAGATGTCGTAAAACCTACGGAGGAGTCTCCATCTCTGCTCCTCTTAGATGAACATTATAGTCATACCCGAAATTTTAATGTTATTCAGTTAGCGAAGGATAATCACATTTCAATAATTTCCTTACCTCCACATGGCATACACAAGCTCTAGCCGGTGGACAAGACATTTATGGGTAGCTTCAACGCAATCTATAGTGAGAAAATCCGGATTTGGATTCGCACTAATCAACGTCTCATTACTCAATTTGATATGGCTGAGCTTCTAGGAATAGCATTTTTAAATCGCAGTCTGGTAAAATTGCTGCGATGGGTTTTAGGTAGACTGCCATTTTTCCCTTCAACCGACACATTTTTGCGGATATAACATAGCACCACTAGAAATTAAAAAGAAATCACACGACGGTACCGCTCCAGAACCACAACCAGGATGTTCTAGTTGGCACTGCTGGAGACTGGAGCTGATGGCAGTCAGTTAAACAGAACCCCTGTGGAAGTGCCAACAGATGAGTTTGTATTCAGGATTCAGACTTCGATAAATCCTCAACAGTTTGCAAGTCCACAAAAATTGAATCGCCATTCGAAATTTCACCCTTGCCTCTCATATGAATAAAAGTATCTGAAGAAAGCCTTGCAAGTTGCAAGTCTCAAATCATCACCTCTTCACCTTATAAATTGAATTGGAGCAATCACTTGTCTACGCCCAAGGCAAAAACAAGCACAAAACGAAAAGTGTTTTCGAAATAAAAAACTATAAAGAAAGCATTGAAGAAACAAACAAAATCTGATAGCGACGATGATTCCGAAATAGACAACGAACAGTTTATTCCGGCAAATGATGACATGGATGTCGATGATATCGGCCATGACATTCCAGGTGATGAAGATGCTACTTGCCTGTTTTATGATAATCATTTCGTAGACGACCGAAGAGGGGAGCTATGGGGCGTTGCAATATGTGTAATATGTGGCCATATGAGCAATGCTCGGGGGCAGACACAGACCTATATATACTGCAGATAATTTTTTCAATATTGTTGGAATTTGGTTTTATTTTGTACCTATTTTTCCAGAATATCTAATATTTCAGTTTTCAATTTCAAAATAAATAAAAGTGACGGGATCGAAATGTGACGATGTAGTCTATTTTCTGTTTCCACTCTGTGGTGTAATGGTGTAAATGGTTGAACTGTCAGGATAAATGGAGGTTAAGATAGTTTCGATACAATAAAAATAATACGTTATTGATTTTTAGGGTTCCTTTATGAAATGCTGCATCAGCGAAAAAATAGATGGGAATCGTGCGACGTTAATCTTTATCCCAACTGCTGTTGCCCTTTTTGTAGTTATAACCTTACAAATAATGATTATTTCTATCATGGTCTGGAAACATGTGGTAAAAGCTAGAACCTGAAGCTGTGCCTAGGTGGTCATCAGAAGCACAAATCTGCAAAGCAACTTGCTGTATCAGGAACTTCACCTAATGAATATATCTCAGCTTCAAATCATCATTGTATCATTTGTATCTTTCAAATGTTATGTAAGAAACTGAATATTGGTTTACAATTTTGTTTTCAAAAAACTATCCGGAACTACTCATTTTGTCAAATTAGAAGTATACATGAATCTTTTACATGCTACAATGTGAATGACTTCACATAACCTACAGTTCCAGCTTCGAAGAGTATCTCTCGAGGAAGCTGGCTATCCAATGTTCTTTTTTTCTTGTTTTAAATAATTGGATACAGATAAATCTTTCTTCGAACATTTGGTAAACACTACATTTAAGATTACAAATAATTTGTATTTAATATAAAATAAGTAAAGAACACAATTTTGTTTGTAACACACTACATTATGTACCTAATGATGCTTCAAATCTACAGTAGCATATAACACCCTGTTGCATGGTAAAACTTCAATAAAATCAGCAACGAAAACTAATACTAATACTAAATTACGCTGCAATCATCCGTATTGTTGTGATATGGTAGTACCACGGTCGTATATACAGTTCTGGAAACTTGAGGCTGTTTCCTTTGTGAGTAGTTAGTCCGCTAAGCGTCATCTGTACCGTAGTACCAAGAGGGTGGTGCATGAGTCGAGGGATGTTCTCTGGCACGTATACGACCATGTTTGAACGATATGGCGCCTCACCCTGACGTCCTGATAACATACTTCGATCCATGCGCCAGCTGGTGACTGAGCGAGGGACTACGAGTTTGGTGACATTTAAGAGACTCAAGTCAAACATAGAGTTCCCAGACCTGTATATACGACCGTAGGTAGTACCAAGAAAAGTTACAAACGGAAACTGTTGTTATCCTGTGAAAAACATAGCTATTAGGGGTTTTAGAGCTACGTGGATTTATAGTGGTGTAAATCTTCCATATTACACAATAACTATACGTCTATTTCAACTATAACACTATAAGCTATAAGAGAGTGAAGGAAAATGAACCATAATGACTCAGGGTAAATAGCATCAATAGGACCTTTATAGAATGGGGAAAACACTAAGCCCTGCGTGTAGTAGAATTAACTAGGCTTAACAAATTATTAATAATTCTATGATAAATAGAAGTCCAAATCAATTTATAATTAGCTAGAGAAAGGACGCTTTGACGTAATCAATCAGAGGGTACAAATAGCAATGAGATTGAATTTCAAGGGATTCCCATAATAATCAACGTAGAATCCACGTAAGTTTAGGAGCGGCTGCGCGGTATTTTACAAACAGAAATAAACTGTAATCAATTGATCACGCGACTTTCCTCACTTCTGCTAGCAAAACAGCATTCGGAAACTCCTGCGAGTCAAATGTAAATGATTGAAGGAACAGTAAATATATTGGAAATAATTTATATATAAATATTATAGTGTTACATTGAAAATTTATGCAAATGGTCTACATAATGTATTTCACAACTCTATGTTTTATACTGACACCTGCAGTGCTATGCTGCTAATAATTACAGCCTAGTTTCGGACTAGAAAAGCTACTGTAGCTGCCTTCACATTTATCTTATAGCCGGTTTTTGAATATTGGAATTCTACTAGCCGCTAAAGTCTGTCTTGGAGTCTTTAATGAAAGTCGATTGTATAGTTCGTCTTTTAGCCGCCAAGATAGCTGCCTAAAGTTTTATAATTTCATTTACTGCAATTGAAAATGGCATTGATTCTTATAGCAGCTTTTTTGCGGGAAAGAGAAAGAACTTATGCTGATATTTTTCATTTTAACATAGTACAACGCAAGCATTTACGGGATACTTCAAACCCGTTCTACCTACGAAGTATTGAGTTTCTGCGATTATTCCGACTGAATAAAACAACGGCATCGCTCTCAATAAATAGGTTGAAAACAGAATTCAACCTATTCGTACTGATGGATTATTAGTTCAATTAAAGGTAAGTTTATTGTTGAGTTGAGAACCTATTATAGTTAACATAAATCAAAAACATTCCTTTACTGATTGCAATTCACTTTATTGCACTTAGATTAAAAGTATTAAATTAAGTGCAATTTAAATGTTTATTTACTGTTGAAGATTCCTTATTGATTTTTCCAACTGTGATTAGCTTATTAATGCCAGTTGGAAATACTTTCAGAATCCAGATACCGATGGAAGAACAAGAGATTGTGGCAGTGCCCCAAATTTTAGTGAATATTGCTAATGCTGAAAGAGCAGCAGGAAGACGGATTAGGCAAAATATTATGACCACTTATTTCAACAATTGAGGAACCAACGTATATTAACAAATTTTCCTGTGGCAACAAAGTCTTTATTCTCCAACATAAACTTCAATAAAAACTCTATTTGCTCTTCGGAAGACCGATATCTCTTCTTGCATTCTCCATAAATAAATAACATAATATGAATGAGACTGAATATATTATATTCTTTGTACTTACTTATGTCTTTCTATATCCACTTCTTGACTTCTTTTTGATCGTAAACAGAAATTGTGAAATATGAATCGGTGAATAATATGTATGAACATATCAAGCACATAACCCATACGATAATTCCTATAAAACTGACAATTAATGTTGTCATTTGTCAAATATATAAAATATGCAACGTTGCCATTGAAAACACTATAGTCTTTCTTTTAGTCGATTTATATTTACAGTCAGACTTAGATTAGAATTAATAGAATACCAATAGACTATAATTTTTGGTCTATATCTATAGTTGGCTATACTCATAGCCTGGTTTATACCCGTTTAGCAGCATAGCACTGCAGCTATCATGTTGACTTTCGTAATTATTCAGACTATAATATAACCTGTTTTATACTGACACTTACTGTCACATGGAATATTAAAATTTGCCACAGAGTAAATACATAAAACAGACACGCACACGCACACCCGCGCACACACACGAAAACACACACACACACCCACACGCACACACACACACACACACACACACACACACACACACACACACACACACACACACACACACACACACACACACACACACACACATGCACACACTCACAAACACCTTGTAACGAAGCTTAAAATTTTGAAATATCATTTATTTTAGATCGGGCAGTAAATACGGATATTACATGTAAATTCCGTTTGAACAGTTCAGTATTTCAATAGATATGCGTGAGCTCCGAATGTATATTCCGCGATTGTCACTTTTCTAAATTTCCGCAATTTCGAATGAGTGTAATTATTCAAATAGATGGATATAATTCATAATAATTGCATTAATTCCTATAAAATATGTTGCAAAAACAGGGGTCTGGCAAGTTAATGCATCAAAGTTTTGTACAACCTTATGTATAAAAAGGTTGAACAACCAAAAAACTCCGATAACATTTGTTTATTGTGCCGAGAGGAACTAGTGGAGCATCATGTGCGCGAATTTTAGATCTAAAAAGTAGCGGCACTTTTAAGCATTGTTCGGGACATAAGTAAAAAACCCTTGGCACAATATAAGGAATTGGTGGAGCAGACTTGGCCAGAACCTCGGAAAACATATAAAAGCAGTAACCGATAAAAGATCGCTCTCTTTTGTGCTCTTTTTGGTGATTTCGATTTTCAAATAGTACCGATAAAGTGAGATTATCATATTAGAATCAAAGTGAATTAATTATTGTCCGAATTCAAGTCAGATTTAAACTGTGAATTAACAATAGTGTTCCGCTTAAGTGAATTGTTTCATAAGGTAAATGATAGCAAATAGTTAATTTTTTTGGGCATTACGATATATCTTCCGATCCGACCGAATTTTAACCGTCTGATATATCGTAGTGTGTTATGAGCCTTTCAAGTGATAATGCTATCTAAATATTTATCGAACACCGCTTATTACGCTAGGATCTGTTTGATTTGTATTTTCCGCAAATGATAAATGTAAATCATTTATGAACCGATTCCGTACCGTTGAATTGAATTTAAATACCGAACATATCGTAGAATAGATATGTTGAAACAGTTTTCATATACCGTTTGAGCTTCATCACATTTTCCGTCTGGGTGAATTTTTGTGAATTATACCGTTCAATTGCATTCCACTAATTGTTCCGAAAGTGTACTTGTTATAATTATTATATATTTTAATATTTGGAATTCCCCGTTTTCTCAAATTATTTCTGCTTCATCTTCAAACGAGCTAAGTTTTAACCAGGTATCAATTGTAATTAAAGCCTACAATTTTGATACTGTTTTATGCCCAATGGGCCCTGGTTTTACTTCACTGTAGCTACCCTAGGGGCAAGGCTATCTATAGATAGCATAGTGACACGCCTTGTGGTGAAGACCCTAGCAGAAGTCTTCAAAGAGGAGTTCACCTCTAGAAAAATCTGGCGCCCGAGGATTTGAAATAAGGAGTTTACCGGAAAGTCGCAAGGTACACGTCATAACCTACACACACACTCACATACAAATTCGCTCCAGGTGTTCGGAAAGAAGGTATATTAATACAAAATTCCTTTAGTCGAGAATATCATCTTCATAATCTGCTCGGCTATTAATAAATTTGATAAATTGTTCAATAACTCACCCAGTACCATCAAACTCTTGTTGATATTATTAGCTTCTTCTAAAGTTTTTCCTTCACTTTGTGTCTTTTTCGTCATTTCACTTCCGGCTAAATCGACGAAGTTGATTTTTCCAGATCTTGATAGAAAAACGCCATTTTCTGCTGGTTGTTCGGAAGTAATATGAACAGTTAAAATGGTATGACTTCGGCTGAAATTATTAAACACATAGGACAAAGAAACATACAGAATTCACTATCTCACCTAGAAAAATCATTCATGTTATGTTTTCCTACAGATCTGTTCCTCAAACCTTCTTCCAGCACGGCTATCAAATCATCTAACTCTTCACAATCTACAGTGAACAAATTTTCTACAAAGAATCCTCTCGCTTTTTTACTCCACCTCACTGCTAATGGCTTCCGAGCACTACCAGGGTTCAATAAATCTATCACCTGTATGTTGAAATGAACATGGTAGATTACACATATCATACTGTACTTGTGTACTTGCTGACATCGAAGACAGAAGCAACATTTCTTCTCTTTAAAAATGAAGTTTAAGTCAAGTAGATTGATTCAGTACTTATTTTTATGGTAGAAATGAAATAACTATGACATAATTTTCTGCAGTCAGGTGAAAAGAAGAATACTGAAGTGACTCAGTAAAGAATTGTATTCAGAGATGTACCTCTAACTGATGTATGAACCATTGACTTGGTACTCCTTCGAACAAATCAAGATTTATTAGTACTTTCAATCTGAGGTTGCAAGTACGTATTAATAAACCTTAATATCGCAATAGAATATTCATTTCTGATAATTCAAACAATTTATCTTTTTCCACTGTATAAAATTCTTTGAGAACCTTATACGAAGAATCCAATTCAACTTGTACTCATGCATGAGCATATTGAGTGAAAGAAAAAAGTCTATGATTTTGCAGTTCTGAATTTCATGTAAATTATACAATAACTATGACTTGTATTGAGTTCGTGAAAGTATTAGTCCAGGAAATAAAGTACAAAATCGACTCAAATTAGAAAAATTTGAGGTAAAAGGCCAATTTTGATGTGTGAGCGCTCATTCGATTCGTTTTGACCTCTAGATCAGAATCTGCCACAGCTACATAGGGGGAAATGTGTCCTATTGTTAATAAACAATAAATAATGGTCAATAAATAGCATGTTTTTGACATAATAAAAAAAGAATTGAAAATGCTATTTTCCATTAATTTTTAGCGGGTAAAGTAGAAAATTGCAGTTATTTGATCAATAAGCAATGTGAATTTAAGGTTTATAACAATTTGTCACATCTATTTGTTAATAAACAACAAAATGGAAATTTTCTAAATAATCAAGATTAGATTCATTTTCATGTAATTTGAGGTCGCTGAATACAAATTCGATGTTATTTTTCTGATTGGCTGTTAATCTAATTAGTTAATTAACAATTTGTTAATAAACAAATTAACCCAAAAAAGAAATTTGAAAAATAATCAAGATTAGATTCATTTTCAGGTAATTTGAGGTCGCTGAATACAAATTCGATGTTATTTTTCTGATTGGCTGTTAATCTAATTAGTTAATTAACAATTTTTTAATAAACAAATTAACCCAAAAAATTGAAATTTAAAAAATAATCGAGACTAGAGTCATTTTCAGGTGATTTGAGGTCGCTGAGTGTTTTGATGTTATTTTTTTGATTGAATGTTAATATAATTATTTGATTAATAATTACTTAGTCACCGAATTAACAAAAAAATTCAAAGTCTCAAAATAATCAAGATTGGAGTCAATTTCGTATAATTTAAGGTCGCTGAATACGAATTTGATGTTACTTTTTGAATAAATTGCTGGGAGGTTGAATTACTGGTTCTGAATTCAGCTCATACGTCCCTGAACTTCTCTCAGTTACCATGGCAACCATATCAATCAACTAATAATATGAACAATTTATTGAAAAATCACATTAATTCAAATTTAACTATGTACTTCAAATTATCGGAAATTGACTGTAATCTTGATTATTTTAAAACTTTGAATATTTTTTGTTGATTCGCCAAGTGAATTAATTAATTAATTAAATTATCATTCGATTCAAAAAGTAACATCAATTTCGTGTTCAGCGGCCTTAAATTTTACGAAATTGACTCCAATCTTGATTATTTTAAGACCTTGAATTTTTTTGTTAATTCGGTAACTAAGTAATTATCAATAAAATGATTGAATCAACCTTTAATTCAAAAAATAACGTTAAATTCATGTTTAGTGACCCCAAATTACCCGAAAATGACTCTAATCTTGATTATTTTGAGACACTGAATTTTTTTGTTAATTCGGTAACTGAGTAATCATCAAGTAATTAATTAAATTAAGATTTAATCAAAAAAATAACATCAAATTCGTATTCAGCGATCTCAAATTACCTGAAAATGACTCTAGTCTTGATTATTTTCAAAATTTCCATTTTTTGGGTTAATTTGTTTATTAACAAATTGTTAATTAACTAATTAGATTAACAGCCAATCAGAAAAATAACATCGAATTCGTATTCAGCGACCTCAAATTACCTGAAAATAGATCTAATCTTGATTATTTTGAAAATTGTCATTTTGTTGTTTATTAACAAATAGATAACTAACAAATTGTTATAAACCTTAAATTTGCATTGTTTATTGATCAAATAGCTGCAATTTTCTACTTTACCCGCTAAAAATTGATGGAAAATAGCGTTTTTAGTTTTTTTTTATATATTGTTATAACACATAATTTTTTGGTCAATATTTATTGTTTATTAACAATCTGAGACATTTCCCCCTATGTAGCTATGGCAGACTTTGATCTAGAGGTCATAACGAATCTAATGAGCCCTCATACATCAAAATCGGTCCTTTATCTCAAATTTTCCGCTTCAAAACCTTTATTTCCTGGACTATATGTTGAATGTTTAATATACATATATTGAAATTCACGTTTGGTGCAAAATTGTCATTACATGTGCAAAATCGATATTTGTGTATCACAATTATCGAATCAGTTCCACATTTACATCCGCCGGTAATCTCTGGAATATTTGAAAAATGTTATGAACACTTTTGGTTTTTTGCTCGTTTCAGATTTTGGGAAAACGGTCACCTAGTTCTCGAAATAGCTACTTTTACCTTAGAGTTTCCAAATATTATTCTACCCATTTTTAAATCACTGCACTAGTATTAGTTGTAGTACTAGTAACAAATTTGTTACTGGGCAAACCTCAAGTTAACTCCATACTCGAAATAAGAACATAATTTTAAAATCGGAAAAACAGTATTCACTGTTTCAGAAAAAACAGACTGCTGAAGGCTGATTGTGAAATATATGATGATGAAGTACTAAGTAGAGCTGAGTATACTGGATATAATAATAATGTAATTTCGATTTTTTCCCTATGAGGATAGGGAATACGGTTGTAAAATTTCAAGATCCATTTCCCAAGTCTGTAATGAAGTTCTAGTTTACAGAGAATTCATTTGAATTTCTTCGACTCATACTTATCACGTCATGATTAAGTCCCTCTAATGTTGGAATATATTGTGGAACGTCCCACATGATGCTTAAGTCCCTCTAATATTGGAAAATGTATTGTGAAAGGTTCAACATGATGATTAAGTCCTTCCAATTAGTCCAATTTTGGAATATATTGTGGAACGTCCCACGTGATGATTAAGTCCGCCCAACGTTGGAATAAATATTGTGAAACATCCAACATGATGCTAATATTGGAATGAATATTGTGTGTTCAACATGATGATTAAGTCCCTCCAATGTGGGAATATATTTTGTGGAATGTCCCACATGATGATTAAGTCCATCCAATATTGGAATACATATTGTGGAACGTCGAATATGATGATTAAGTCTCACCAATGTTGGAATATATTGTGGACAGTGGCGGCTCGTGAACTTTTTGAGAGAGGAGGCTGGACATAAAACGTTTTTGTAAAAATATACTCTATTCAGCCAATTAATTTAACCTTCAGTGAAAAAATTGATTGTTACCCAGCAAGAACCAACGTGGAGGTATAGAGTTTCTCTTGCCCACAAATTTTTTTTTCGTTCGTTTTTTGTTTTTTATTTTTTTTTGGATTTTTAATTTTATTTCTTTTTTTTTGGAATTTTTCATATTTTGTTTTTTGTTATTAATTTTATCAACTTTTCTATATATTAACGAAATTCTACGGTCTTTAATTTACGAAAAATGATTAATAATATTATCATAAAATGTATCATTATGTTTTAAGTGTTTTACTAAATCTTTTTCAATAGATATTAAACTAACATTGTATAAACGATTTTGGCCCATTGTATTTCGCATGTATGTTTTAATTCGTTTGAGAGTAGAAAATGATCTCTCCACCGATGCCGACGTGACAGGAATGGTGACTGTCAAACAAAGTAGTTTATAAAACTGAGGTAAGACTTGTTGCAAATCATTATCTATCATATATTTTATCATATCGGCGTGACTGTCGTACTGGCCTAAAATATCTTTATCCCAGTATACAACGCATAATTCATTGTGCAGCGCTATTTTATCAAAAAAAATTATATCTTAGAACTAAGTTATCTGAAAGTGTATTGAGAAACTCTTTTGAAAAAGATTCGAAAAATCTTCTATTCGTCAAATCGAAAAACTTCAATTCATGTAAATCGGAAAATCGAATCTCAATATTTGACCTTTAATAGTATCTAAAATTTCATAAAAAAGTTGTTTATAATGTAGTTTCTTGTCTACCAAATTATATGTTTTCCTCCTTTTCACGGGAGAAGCCTCATCAGTTGAATAATTTCCAAATAAAATATTAAAATGAAATTCTGTATAACGGAAACTTGAATTTTATCAATGAGATGTGTTAAACGATCTCTTGAATGAATTATATTAGTGAATTTATGTTGTAAAATTTGAAAAATAAGATCAGTTTGTTGAAATATTAATTTAAAAGTATCAAGAAATAACAAAAATTCTTTATTTTCTAAATAAGATTTTAAACCAACAGCAGCATTCAATGAAACCTGATCTGTTGAAAACTCATCACTGTTTAATATAAAATCAAATATTTCAATTAATTTGTCTTTATTTTTATGGGTTCGCGGTTTTCTTTAACTGTATTATTATGATTTTCCATTTCGCGTGTTCGTGTAGAATCAATCGCATTAACAATATTCTGTTTACCGGTTAATTTAAACTTAATACACGATGTAATTTGTTCCTGCGATTTTTCATGTCTTTCTAGGCCACGAGCTAAATTTTTCAAATCATTATAACCCAAGTGCCCCCAACATGAAGTTGTATCTGATGTGAATAGCAAGCAATACCAGCAATATAATTTATTGTGTACATCAGATCCCGTTAACCATACATATTTTTTATAATTATCAGTATTAAACGATCGATTTTGATACTTCCCTGCCATCACTAATCCTTTCAAATCCGGTAAAGGCCGTTTGTTTTTGAAGAACACTTTTCTATCATATGTTAATCCACTAAATGGATTTTCTAAGAACTCTACAACTAAGTCACTCATAATTTTAACGTTCACCGATTCCGATTAGATAAATTATAACTTAAAAATTAACTACTTAACCTTACTACGCCTCGTGGAATAAAAACAACAACTAACCGCATTCTTCTAGCAGCGGGAGGCGGGAGCGCAAGTAATCGTATTTCATTCGACCGACGAATGGGTACGAAAAGCTTGCCTCCCTACCCTGTTGCCGTTTTCGCTGTTTCACGCTATTTGGCGATTGACTGGTCGGAAAAACGGCAACTGTGTTGAACAACACATGCTCAGCGTTTGAGATATATAGAGAATCTAGCCTCTGACCACTGTTGCCGGATTGAAAATAACTACTGAGAACGAGGAATTAATTGTAAAATTTAAAGAATTATCAGAGAAACAGGAAATAAAATGGAGAATGATCATTAAGATAAATTGGTGAGGAGGCTGAGCCTCCTTAGCCTCCTTCGAGGAGCCGCCACTGATTGTGGAACGCCCCACGTGATGATTAAGTCCATCCACTGTTGGAATATATATTATGGAACGTCAAAAATGATGATTAGGTCTTACCAATGTTGGAATATATATATATTATAGAACGTCCCACATGATGATTGAGTTCATCCAATGTTGGAATATATATTGTGGATTGTCGAACATGAGGATTCGGTCTCACCAATGTTGCAATATATATTGTGGAACGTTCTACATGATGATCAAGTCACAGACATGTTGGAATTTATATTTTGGCATGTCCAACATGATGATAAAGTCCCTCCAATGTTGGAATATATATTGAAGAACGTTCAATCTGATGATTGATTCCCTCGAATGTTGGAATATATATTGTGGAACTTCCAAAATTATGATTAAGCCCCTGCAGTGTTAGAATGTAACTTGTGGAACTCTTTGCCTAGTGATGTGTTTCCTGATGCATATAAACTAACTTTAAGAAAAAGGTCAACATTCCATCGCTAGCTCACAATATGATCTACGAACATTAACGTTTTCCTCTAGTGTAGTCGAAAGATATAAACAAAAATCGTTCTAGACTTCACTTTCATTCTTCACAAGGTAGAATTTATATCTAATAAAATGCTCTAATTAATTCACTTCAATTACAAATAATTCATTTACAAATGGCGAAAAAATATCACAAATATATCTGAAGTTGAACTCAGATCACGCGAAATGAGCTATTTCGAGAGCTTGCAGAGTCTCGCGGCAACCAAGTGGCAATTACTTTGATTATTTTTCCGACCCAAATATCGACCAATAGAATTGCACCATTCGACGTCACGTGGTACAACCTACATGGTATTATACTGATAATTTTTTGAAAATTTTCTCTGGTAGTTGCTATATATAAAAAACAAAACATGATCCAGTCAAATTAACCACACGTCAAACTGACAGGTTGAATTCAATTGTGAAAATTGGAGATTTTGCATGAAAATGAGTCGATTTGGAGTTTGTTCTATGTCCACCATCGATAAAAAAGTCAAAGGAAATGTTCATTTGGGACGGAAAAATAATCCCCCGAATACCACACGAGCTTCAAAATTATCTGGCATTTCCCTCAAGGTTCCCTGCAAACAAATAAAGTCGTCAAGTTTTTCAGGAAAAATCACTCGCGCTTCGCGCTCGTGATTTTTTAACCTGAAAAACTTGACTCCTTCATTTGTTTGCAACGAACCTATCGGGAAATACCCGATAATTTTGAAGCTCTTGTGGTATTATATATGAAAATTCATTCGTTTGATGATAGATGCAATCAGTAGTTCTGCGTAATTTATAGAGCTTTGTGGTCTAGTCGGCTGGTCTTCGAGTTCGTAATCTAGAAAGCTTGGATTATGGACCTAAAGGGACTGTATTACTTCTCCCATATAATTTCCATGTCATACGTCTACAAGTTAACACTAGTTCATTTTGTTATTTTAGAATTGAATATTAGGTATTAATCAACACTAGTTTAGGAGCTTATTTATTCATACATATGAAACTTAAAAAGAATTTTCCATATTAGCTGTAGAACAGGTGTATTATTACTCAAAATAATCTGCCGAAAGAAGTATTATTAAATTGATCGCTCTAAATTTGTATGAACCCTTTCTTACTACCATCAATTTTACATCGATCTTTAGGAAATATTGCAATTATCGGAAAAATTGTTTCTGTTTCATGAATATCACATTGTGAATAGAACACTTACAATTAATTATTCAATTCGTAATGAATGAACATTCTGTAAAATCCAAAACTCTAGAATTATTCTATATTAGTTATTCAGTATGTTGATCGTCATAATAGTCATGTTACATAATAGTTATTTTTATATGATATGTACCAAGGGTATTGAGGATTTGTAAGTCGCCCGAGGGCATAAACTAATATCTACTATTTCCCGCGGTGCATACGCATTTTTATATCATAGTAGTTCATTGTTACAGAAATCTGATAACCAGATAATGAAACATTGCTGCAGGCAATCTACGGATCCTCCCAGAATTGCGACTTTAATGTGAATTCGAATATACAGCGTATACTTCGAAAATTTTTGACTTCTGGATGGATACCGCGTCACAATAGCTCGACTTGATGCCGACGTTTCGCCAACCATCACAGGTGGCATCTTCAGGGCAGGCTTGAAGCTTGTGTTGAAACTGGTTCTACTGGTTCCTGTAGCCGTATTTATTGTAGGAAAAATCCTCCACGCTACACAGTTCACTGTCTGGTGGTTAACTCTGTTCCGGCACCTGCCGTTGTGTGATCATGTGCGAAGTGGAATTTGCGAGGATGGGTTCCAAATGTTGGAAAGGTAATATCCTGAGTCACGGTTCAGATTATTTAGATGTTTTAGGATTGCTATAGTTTTAAGGATTATTCGCTGGTAGAAGTTTGGGGCTTGGGCTGGGATTTTAGTATTTTCGAAAAGGATTTGATGTCAAACTTGTGTTCCGCAAGTGCAGATCTACCGGTGTAACGAAGCCTTGTACAGCGCTCATGTTCTTTCACACGAGTAGCTACTGTACGACCTGTTTCACCAATGTAGACTTTACCGCAAGAACAGGGAATGCTATAAATACCTTCTAAGTGAAGAGGGGGAAGGGGATCTTTGATAGGTTTGTGAAACTGAGATAATTTTGGAAGTGTGGAAAATCGGGTAGAAATATTATGTTTCTCAAGGGTTTTGGAAATCTGTTAAATTTTCAATATATGGAAGATAGGCAGTGGATAAAGCAGGCGGGGGATTTTGTGGCTCAGGTCGATTTGAAATTTTAGGCGAAGTTTAGTTTGCTTTTGTTTTCGTCTGCAAAATATTGTATGAACTGATTTCAAAACGGTAGCAACAATTGCATTGGCAATGAAAGATAAAGAAATTCGGCATATAGTTGCATTGAACGATACATAAGACATTTGGCAATCTGGAGCGCCCCGACTTTTATAAGGACTTTCCTAAATCTGCCGGAAACATGGAAACTCGACTTCGATTCTATAAATGAGGCAAAAAGCCTATACAAATTATGAACTAATTTCTAATAAGTATGTGTAAAAATATTAAACTACACAAATAAAAGAATAATCGAATAGAAAGAGAATAATATTTTCCATTAGCTCTACAAGGTGTCAACTCTTGCCTCGTCCTATAAAACAGAAGAATAACGAGACTTCACAGAAATTCTACAAATGAGAGGGAATTTTACAAACAAATGATTTCGTCAACGACGACTTCCGGAAAATCAAAAGAAAACCGATTTTAATGTACCAGCTTGCTTATCTAGAATTGAAAATGTGTAAAAAACTACTAATTTCAAGAAAATAATATGAGGTGGTCTGGAAATTACAATGGAGGCACCCATAGCTCCTGTGATGAATCTTCAATATATTTTTATTGGTATTACTATGCGAACGAGCCTATTTGGTTAATTACTATCCAATATTATACTCATCGTATAAACGATACACATGTCTTAATATTACACTGTTCTATATATTGATCTATTTTGAAAGAAGTAGTTTATCTATTCATTGAGATTTAGAGGGAAAATTTCTTCAATAGCAACATTACGTTCCTTCTTTTTCAACATAATACCTATCGGATCGTGGTCGAAATTATTATTATATTTTATAATAATAAAAAGGAGGTAAATATTATAACAGATAGATGAATTTATACTTCTATGAAAAGATTAACTAGATTAACATACTAGTGAGGGTAGTCAGAAAAAGTGGATTCTGGAGTCTTTAAATTGTGGATGTTTTCCAAGATAGTGGGTGAACAACTTAGGAATTATAGGAATAACAAACTTGACTCCCTTTATGCCAAACATTTGTTAGACAGGCCACCAATTTGATCAACCTTGAAATCGTACACATGTGGTACATAAAGGTAGACTTTTGGATAACTTAGAATACTCAGAAAGTATGTATGTATGCCAATATTTGGTATATACGTTAAATAAATTATTTGATTTTTATCTATTCTTTATGAGTAAATATAATCAAGATCTCTTGTTAAGTACTAATAAATGGTAAGGTTTCTCTGACATCACAATACAAAACTCCCCTTCATTGAAGTTCGAGAAATCTGTGAGGCCAATGCTTTATATTGAAAATATTTCTTAGTGGAGCATCTATCCATTCCATACATGGACGTCTAGGTTTGTCTTGACAATTTTGTACCATAGATGACAGTCGACAGGTGTATCACAACCTACACGTACTGCTGATGAGCCTGAGAAGGTGAATTAACAGCACAGAACTATTGGATTGTGTTGTCACTGGTTGATCCAGAGAAACTTTTCCATTTATTTGTACTCAACCAAGAGATCTTTGATTACTTTTGTTTGACACTCTCCGTCAATTCTAGGTGTGAGAAATGTATGTGTAAATACTTGGTACTGTAAGGTTTCTATCTATTCCTAGGTAGGTTGCATTGGAATATCTAGATTCTCTAACAATTTTCTCTACGGTATTTTATTTTACCCCTATAGAATATTGACCAGTGGTATCACAACCCTACTCGCTCTGTTGATGAGCCCGAGGATGAACATCTGCCCAGAACTATTGGATTGAGATGTCACCAATCGATCTAGAGAAACCTTATATAATGCACAATTAAATTCGGAGAATTCGATTCAATCCTTATCTACTACAACTACAATATAAAGGAACATAATATTCAAGTGTATTTCGGTAACTAAGGTACCACTTTGTGCAATTCTGAAACAAACTTTGAAATTTTCTGGTTATTTTCCAGACATTACCACTGGAAGTTAGTTGAGTGGAGTGAATATATTTAATTTAAAATTATAATATAATACATTTGAATTTAGTACCTTTTCATTGTAAATTTCCAAGTAACTTGCTTTTAAAACGAAGTGAACGTTGGGCTTCTCGTGTATCAATTGAAATAAATATAGAAATGATCGAAATATTAATCCGTGATTATCACTATACGGTGTAGGTTTTATTCCAAGCTGTAAATTTCAGTTTATCATACATAATATTCATGCTAAAGTGTATATTATTGTGCCGTCTCCAGATATAGGTTTGATAATTATCGTTTGATATAACGTGATGACATCGACCCAATATATTGCAATAATATATTCTAGTTAATGTCCGAAAACACAAGGAATTTTTGTTGATCAAAATCATGCCATACGACAATACCCAAATATATCTCTTAGAAAGACATACAATAGATAATAGTCACAAGTTCTTGTAGCATTGGCTTCAGGGCACAACCCAAAAGAAGCAGCATAGAAATTTGTTCACAAATTCACACCTTTTACACAACAGCTATGTGAATAAATCTGTCCTGGTCCTGGACTCTGGTATCTAGATTGTCTGGACATACTAAACAGAGGGATTCTTGGAGATAAAATATTATATTCTCTTACGTGTTCAGTTGATGTTATTGCATCCAAAAAATATCTCAGAAATAACCTACTAATCTAGAATTGCCGCTTTGAGATAAACATGTTCTATTATGTGTTCAGTTATTGTTAATGTTATTGCATCTACCAATAAACTCACAACTAACTCGCTAACCTATAATTGACGCTTGGAGATAATATATTATATTCTCTTACGTGTTCAGTTAATGCTATTGCATCCAAAAATTATCTCAGAAATAACCTATTATTCTAGAATTGCCGTCTCGAGTTAAATATGGCCTCTTATGTGTTCAGTTAATGTTATTGCATCTAAAATTAAGGTCACAACAACCTACTAACCTAGAATTGGAGATAATATATTGTATTCTCTTACGTGCTCAGTTAATGTTATTGCATCTAAATATAATTTGACAAATAAACTACTAACCTACTATTGACGCTTGAGGATAATACATGTTCTCTTATGTGGTTAATTTATCGTATTGTAATCGCGGATATATCCGTTTAGATCATTTCTGAATCAATCTAGACTATTTTTGACATGTGTGTTGATTTATATCCTAGATAGATACAAAATAACCGGCATTACTTTCTTTGACTTGAAGATTCAACAGTGCTTATTCGCTCGTTTCCTTACAAGACCAAATGTTAGAGGGGATATAAGAAGCTGTTTACTGCTAGATTTTTATGCTTTAAAGTGCATAATAAACGGAATAAGCTATTCTCTGTGTATATTAACTATATATATAAAAAACTTAAGGGTGTGATTCCTCATATCTTTTTATTATAAAAAATTCATATGAATATGAGGTCTGAAGTACTTCCGTTCTGATCTACAGGGTGTTGAAAATAAAAAAAAAACGAATTTTTCCTAATATGTCGGAAACCGCTTTAGATATTTTCCTTCAATTTTGGTATGTGGTATTTACCATAGACCTATTATAGTAAGGAGACGAAACTTCATTCATAAAACTCCATTTGACTCGTCGCAATGATTACATGAAGTATGACAAAGAAAACCAACGGACCTCTTTGTCATCGAGTCATAATAACTCCTTAATGGCAACGCTGTAACTATGATTGAAAACTTGGTACCACTAGTAAGGCAACACCGCTTCGAGATAGCTACGGAAAATACGGAAGCTGTCGAATTGCGTAGTACAGATATAAAATGTGCGCGGCGTTGTCGTCTTCTGAACAAATGATGCAATGGAATGGAATAGTTCTATATTTAAAAATTTAAATATTCTATAATTCGATTGTATATTTCAGTTTACCATATATTATGGAATATTTTTCAGAGAAAACGAGATTTCAACAGTATTGCTTCTAATATAACCAATAAATAATGCTATGAACGTTTTTATAATAATTACAAATCTCAATCCGGCAACAGCACATTCCATACAGCTATACTTGTAATATACAGCGGTCTGAGTGACCCGAAATGTCTGATCGTGTTTAAATGTAAACAATTCTGTGTCATTAGGATAATAGGTCTATGGTATCTACGTGCAAGGCCATCGTTTTCCATTGACAATTGTTTTCCTACTTAAACCAGTGGCGTCCGTACGCACACGTCCCGATAATAATAAAATAATCTAATTCAAACATAAGCAAATTCTGTTGTTTTGAAATATCACTTTCTATTGTCTATTAAAAACTCAACCTAAAAAGGTAACGTATTATCTAACATATATCAGTAACAGTTTTGAGGTTAGATTCCATAGAATTATCTTAAACTTGATTAGTTGTTAATAATAGAAATGAAATGTTTATCATAGAATAATTCATTCATAAAATATTCATAGATATTTATAATTTTAAGCTATTGCATATAGCTTTTATCGCGGGCTTTGAGCGCGGCGACCGAATCAAGAAAAAAAAAACGAAAGATTTAGATTTCCGTAACGGAAATCTAAAAAAAACAAAAAACAAATTCTGTAACGAAATATCCTGACACCCACCATTCCGCCTACCATGTAGCTCGGCCGAGCTTAAAATTGTCGAAATGTTTCGAAATGTTAACTTTGAATCTTTTAAAAGGTCGTGATAGCCCCAAACTGGGACGAAAACTGTTTTGAATTGGTTAATTTTCGATAAATCGAATGGCGATCATGTGAGAAGCGCGTAGCTCGCGAGTTAGAAAAAGTGCAAATTTACGGTACATAGAACGTCTTAACGAAGACTTTTCGCTCCATGTCGTTAGTTTATGAACGGGGCCAACTAAATAGCATAGTCTCGGGCCCCAAAATGTCGATTAAATAGGAAAATCTAATTAAAACAGTTTTAGGTATTCTCAGCTGTCACCTACTAGCAACTGACGTGCCACGTACGAAAGGGAATTTTCTAGCTACTTAAATATATCGAAAGCGGGTAAAAGCTAGCGGCCCATAGCTCAAAATACTTTATTACAACTGGCACCGGCCGCACGGGGTTCGAAACGGCCCAAAATAGAGGTAAAATGTATAAACTTTAACTTACGTGCAGCGAGCTCCTGGAGTCATATGTCAAAATGTTTGCGTTCGTAGCTAATTACATAAGACGTCTGGAGTTCATGCAATTATGTTTTTATACAATTCGAACCTTCTAATTTCGATAGGCCACGTGAAAATCCCGGAGCCGGAAGCGTTATCGAGATCTGAACGTTAAAACTTTCGTATAAAATTGTGTTTGCAAGTAACTGTCTCCATAGACCATAGATAACTCTACTACCGGTAGTAGAGTTATCTATGCTTGTCACAGAATACTCTTCATAGAGATCAAGATGATACTCTTACGTGACGCCTTTTATGTTTCCCCTACGTGGCGTCTTTTGGTACTACACTATATGTTCAACAGTCGATAGAAAATTTGATTTTGAGGAAAAAAGTTCCTATTAACATATATGCAGACGCTTAGTTTTTGAGATACAGGGTGTTGAAATTGAAATAGAAATTTAGTTTTTTGCAAATATCTCCGGAACTGTTTATCGTACAGAAAACATCTTTTGCGAACATTTTCTACTCATAGCAAGCTATGTTCTATGCGATCAAAAACATTTTTTACTCACAATTCGTGAAGATTTTGAAGGGGTAGTGGATGTTTTTCTGCCCAACTTTTTCCAGTGGCGTAGTGCTATGCAATAGCTTTACCGCGGCAGTCCCCGAGTGCCACACGTTTCATTTTTATAATCTTAAAATAATGTCTTATGTTTAACTATATTCAATCCATTTCAAATTGATAATCAGCCATACATTACTCACACACAACCGATCCAATGTTTTATGTAGTTTTAATTGGATTAATAATAATAATAATTGGTGTCGATTGTGAAACAGGACCTGTAAAACATGACGTGATGAAATCACCAACCAAACAATACCCACCAATACCAAATCATAGAGCACAATTAATAGGCACTACCATAATATATGATTGGTTACTTCTTACCAATCTTGGAGGACCTGTGAGTGTATGTGTTTTACCGCTACCAGTTTGACCGTAACAAAAACAAGTACAACGAAAACCTTCCACAGCCATATCGATCAATCTCTTCATCCCAGAAAATTGTAAGATATCTTCTTGAGTTGCCGCTGGCTCGAACACAACATTATAGGAGAATAATTTAGGTTTTTGGCCTCCACTTGGACCTCCTGGAATGCCATCTACCTACAATATATCGGATAAAATTGTATGGAATACAGAAATTCCACAATGAACTAATGCTATTGAATGTTATATCTATTAACTAATAAGTCAAAAGTTCTTCATATTCTCGCTTTGTCGAAGAAATTAAGTGCTGATGGCTAAATCATCCCAATCATTATAAAATTATTTGAGTCACTGGTACATACGAGTATACTGTCCTTACTCGAAGAAATGGTGATATCACATCATTTTATTTAAATGACATCACAATTATCTAAAGGACATTTACAAAGAGAATCACAAAGAAATAGATATATGCCAAGTAAATCCATATACCAAATGAATCACAAAGGAACAAATATTCACTAAGTGAATCACAGAGGAATATACAATATACGAAGTGAATCACAAAGGAATAGACATATACCAAGTGAATCACAAAGGAACAAATATTTACTAACTGAATCACAGAGGAATATACAATATATCAAGTGAATCATGAAGGGATAGACATATACCAAGTGCATCACAAAGGAATAGATATACAGGATGTTTAGTGAGTACTTGTGCAAACTTTAAAGGATGAATCTCTGACTAATTCTAAGACAAAAAGTTCACATGAACATAAGTCCACAACGGCTTAGTTCTTGAAATATCCAAAAAAAAAATGTATTTGGTTTTTGATTATATTTTTAATAAGATGGCAATTTGACGAAATTCGGGATACTGGGAGTACTAATGATGAGAGACTCAAATATTCACTTAATTTTTTGTTTAATGTGTAGTTTAGTTTAGTTTATTTTCTTGCTCAGATACAATATAAATACAGAAAATATATGGAAGAATACCCCAAAGAGGTGTAGAGCACGTCAAGATAAAGTTTTATATAAATATGAATTACAATACATTTGTCATCGTAAATAAAAATAGCAGTGGGTGAACAGATTAAAATGTGTAGTATATAAATAAAATAATGTTAGGAGGCGCCACATACAGTGTTGTATACCCGGATTTAATTAACTTTAACTTTTTGTGTAAACATATTGAAATGTGTATATAAATAAACTAATGTTAGGTGGCGCCACATACAGTGTTGTATACCTGGATTTAATTAACTATAAATTTTTGTGTAAGCAGATTAAAATGTGTATATAAATAAACTAATGTTAGGAGGCGCCACATACAGTGTTGTACCTGGATTTAATTAACTATAACTTTTTGTGTCGCACTGCCATTTGATCAGACAGACTTATTCTCCAGTCAATTTTACATACAAAAGATACTCCTAGTATTTGTCGCTGAAAGGAGTCGTTTTGGATAAAAACGGGCTTAAAGTTAAACGTGCGTTGTAATTTTGGAAGTTGAATCATTAAGAGTTTTGTGAAAAATAAGCAAAAAAATATCTATCTAGCGTCATGTGCTATGTTACACTGCCACTTTACAAAATACTATTACCAAATTAGGGGAAATTAGATAAGAATAAAAATTCGCAAAAAGCGTGCTGCATCTTTCCACTGAAGCGACAGTACACATGACTGTTTTCATATGTGCATAGCAAGCTTTGGGAACTTGTCTTGGCAAAATTGCAGCCGAAAAAGGCCAAAGTGAGTTTATCGACCAACAACGTCATGGCGATGCACACGATATCGTCCATATCGATTATTTTGTAAATGGCAAAACGATCACCGGCATATATTATGCAGAGCTGTTGGATCGATTCGACGTCGATTTGAAGCGAAATCGCCGCATTTTCAAAGAAAAAAATGTTCTTCCACTAGGGGCACATGTCCTCAGTCGCAATGGCAAAATTGCATGAAATGCGCTACGAATTGGTTCGTCATTCAGCATATTTCCCAGATTTGGCCCCCTGCGATTTTTATCTATTTCCAAACTTGGAGAAATGGCTCGGCAAAAAGAGATTTGGCTCCGACGATGAGGTCATCGCTGAAATAAACGTCTATTTTGAAGGATTGCCGAAATCGTATTATTAGCAAAGGATCGAAAAATGAGAAAAGTGTGGAATGAAGTGTATCGGGCTACAAGGAGATTATGTTGAGAAATAAAATAAGTCTTAACCAAATAAATCATTTCTTGTTTCGTTTTTCAGAGATTTTTCACCTTTCCCTCATATGATTAATTGGACCTACCCAATTCATAGCCTGGACTCTTAGCTCTTATAGAAAAAGAATTGTGAATATTTCTCTATAAAAATTGAGAGCTATAAACCAAAAATCCGTAGTCGTTCAGTTTATAATTATGTCTGTCAACTTGAACCAATATCAGTTTGTAGTGATCGAGGCAATCGTAGTTGAAGTGTGATCCCAATTTGTACCCAGTTCAAGATTATTGATCCTCAGATTAGAATGAATTTCCAATAATTGCGATGTGTCATAGGTTTTAATACATTTTACTTCATGGTAATTTTGGATGTGAACTAAATTCGATAAAGTTTAGAGCCTACCAAGCGTAACATCGAAACTTGATGAAAAAAACAATTGAATTGAATGTATTGCAAGTTGAATCATAACAAACCAAAAGTTGTTTCATGCATTCAATGAGAAGAGTACGAGAAAATAAACCGATTTGAAAAAGTGACTGTGTGACGGAACAATTGTCAGCAATTAAGCTTTGCAGTTCGTGTAAATTTAAATTTTTGTTTTATTTCGTTAAATACATATTTTTTATTTAGTTCATTTAATTTTACCAGATATAACTCATTTCTATAATGTATCAATGCCATTCTTGAATCACTTGGATTCTACTCATCTGTCCTAATAGTCTAGGAGCCAGAGCGATATTGATGGTCTGAACATTAACCCGATGGCACTACGGTTTATCTTTAGAGAATGGTTCAATGACCAATTCATCTCACAGACCGAATTTTCCCCGGTTGCTAGATCTCGAGATGCAGCATCCGCATTTTTTTTGACTGGAGGATAACCCTTTCCAAGTTGCGGTTACTCGAAAAGCAGACCAGTTAAAATTGGACCGAAAATGAACTGCTAGTTAACCCTCCCAAACCTGATGGAAAATGTTCATTGGTGTGGACAATTGTTAACATACCCTATGCCATCAAAAGTTATCGGTTCATTTCCGAGTAATTGGCCATTATTTGGACCAAAAATGTTCATTTTTTCCATTTTGAGGCTAAAACTTGCGGGTTACAAGATAACATGATGGCACCATGTTAAATAACTTTATTGGAGGTCAAATAAAGATTTAAAATTATTGCCATCACTCCTTGACTATCCAAACCACCCCACAAAACAAAACAAAAACAAAAAAACTGCCGTTTCGATTTTAAATCCAGCCAGAATCTCAAAAATTTAAGATAAAATTGGTCATATTATCCATATTATTCATATTTTTTTGGGGGTGGTCTTAGGGGATTTTGGTGGGTTTAAATAGGCAAGAAGTGATGGCAATAATTTTTAATCTTTATTTGACTTCCAATAAAGTTATTTAACATGGTGCCATCATGTTATCTTGTAACTTGCAAGTTTTAGCCACAAAATGAAAAAAAGTAACGTTTTTGGTCCAAATAATGACCAATTACTCGGAAATGGACCGATAACTTTTGAAGGCATTGGGTATATTAACAATTGCCAATACCAATGAACATTTTCCACCAGGTTTGGGAGGGTTAACTTTCAGTCCATTTTCTGTCCAATTTTAACTGGTCGGCCTGATAAACGGGCACGATAAAAAATGATGGCACATGGTGGAAGTGTATAAGAATGGCATGCTTTTCAAGTAATCGCAACTTGGTAAAAAGGTTAACCTCCATTCAACAAAAAAAATGCGGATGCTGTATCTCGAGATCTAGCAGCCGCGGAAAATTCGATCTGTGAGATGATTTGGTCATTGAACCGTCCTCTAACGATTAACCATAGTGCCATCGGGTTAATGTGCAAACCATCAATATCGCTCTGGCTCCTAGACTATAACATAATTTCTAAATAACTACCTCCCTAGCTAATACCTTGATTGATAACGAATTATAAACAATTTATTCGTGAACTAAAAATATGAGAAATATTTATTTATCAAGTAAACCTTAAAATGAAATAAACGAAGTTGCTAAGATTTTACAGCTGTTTTGACTTTGCTGGGTCTCGTCAGAACTTTGAGGCAACTCTTGTTTCCATCAACACCATACGAATCTCTTATGAAATTTCAAGAATATGATCTTCGCAATTCAATATCTGTCGAAGTATTAGCCAGGGAAGTTGTTGTATGCTAGATAAATGGTGGTAGAAATTTTCAAGTCATTTGGACATTTCGCAGATTTTGAAAATAGTGCAATTATATTGTTGCTGCATTATTAATTAATTAATAATTAAGCATGTGAAAAACTGTCCCTCTATCAGTTGCTCGCATCTGGCACTTTTTAAACATTTAACCGTCACCAGACATGTATCTATGCCTCTACATTGAAGATTATGTTTTAAATTTTGACAAGTGTATCTAAAAAAATTTAAATAATTTGCTCGTGAGTGAAATGTACACCATATGTTAATTATACGTCATATACAACAAGAAAAGTTCCTTATTTATTTTTTCTGTGATAAAGAGTGAATTTTCAAAATTGCAAAAACGTGAACTATTAAATTATTTTTTCGTATATAACTATGACTATTGTTATGCCAGACGTTACTGTCACTGATTTATCAAAGCAGTTGAAACGATTCGACGCCGATTTGAAGCGAAAGCGGATGCATTTGGTAAAGAAAAAACTGCTCTTTCGCCAGGACAACGCACCGACGCACAGGTCCGCAGTGGCAATTTAGTAATTTAGTAATTTATTTAGTAATTTATTTAGTAATTTAGTAATTTAGTAATTTAGTAATTTATTCATGCTAATATACAATGGTATTTGCACAAGTCTCACAACAAGGAATAAAATTAGGACATAAGTACAAGAAAATATTGTTAAAACTATGGAACAGATACTTTAAAATAATTGTGTTATAAAAACTACATATTAAACACTAATTACATGTAATTTAAATTGTAAAATTATAAAACAAAATCACCTACCTATTTATGATTAAAAAAACATTTGTTAAGAGGATTTAAATCACTATTTTTTGTATATTATTATACTCCTCCACAGAATAAAAGGATTTTTCAATAAAGTATTTTTTTAGTTTATCTCTAAAATATCTATATGGTAGGGCTTTGATATGTAGAGGCAGCTTATTAAAAAATTTGAATCATAAATAGTTTGGACCGTTTTGGGATTTCGAAAGTCTGATGTATGGAACCCTTATATCTCCAGACTGCCGTGTTTGATATTCGTGAATGTCCCTATTTAAGGTAACATTCCTAAGCTGCTTAAAAGCATAACATAAGCATTCAAAAATGAACAGAGATGGGAAAGTGAGAATACCCAATTCAGAATAACTTTTTTTACAATTTTCTCTATATTTCAATCCATCTATGATTCTAATTGCTCTCCGCTGCAACCTGAAAATGATATCCCCACCTGAACAGTGACCCCAAACTAATATGGCATATCTCATATGTGACTCACATAGCGCAAAGTAAGCCGTTCGTAAGATTTGTTTGGAAATAGTTTGAGAGAGACTTCGAAGAACAAAAATATTTCTACTTAGTTTGAGAGCAATGTGTTCAACGTGTAGATTCCAAGTAAGATTACTGTCAATGAGAACGCCCAGAAATTTTACAGGACCCGAATATTCATTGAAGATCATTTCATCCCTTCTTAGTGTAAATAACATCCTATTAGTTTTACTTTCATTCATACATAGTAAATTAGCATTGTACCATTCCAATGCTTTGAAAAGAACAATTTCACTTTTTTGTTGTACATCATGTAGGTTACTGTCTTCTACCTGAAGTTCATTATCATCTGCAAAAGATACACACTCCGCCAACGAAATGTAGTTTGGAAAATCGTTTACATATATTAGAAAAAGTATTGGTCCTAATATAGATCCCTGCGGAACTCCTATGGTTATTTTCTTCATTTCGGAACAATTTTTATTGTAAAAAACAGATTGATAGCGATCTTCTAGGTAAGATTTTATTAATAATATGCTCTGTTTGTCAAAACCATACTTGGATAACTTTTGCAATAGAGTCTGATGAACAACACAATCAAAAGCCTTAGATAGGTCTAAAAATAAGGCTATGGAGAAATTTCCCTTTTCAAAGCAGTTTAATGTGGTTTTAACGAAGCGTTCAATAGCATCTGAGGTGGATAGATTTTTTCTGAAGCCATATTGAGTGATGTTAAAGAGACTGTTACTTTCAAAGTAATCAACTATTCTTCTGTTTAGAACCTTCTCAAATATTTTCGATAGTACAGGTAATAATGAAATGGGCCGATAATTAGACACAATCTCTTTATCACCTGTTTTAAAGATAGGAATTATTTTGGCTAGTTTCAAGCACTTTGGGAAAACATTATCCTTAATGCATCTATTTATAAGTTTTGTTAAAGGAATAACAATATTATCTATATTTTTTTTCAAAAGAATAGTTGATAAACCAAAGCAATCAGAAGATTTGCTTTGCTTCATTTGATTGATTATATCTCGAATTTCAATAAATGTAACTTCGGAAAAAGAGAAAGTTGAATGTACTTCAGGTACGTTCATTATATCAATTGCATCAAGTCTATTTGTGTTTTGTATTGAACTTGAAAGTTTGTGAGGTATTGAGATGAAATAATCATTGAATTCGTTTGAATTTATGTTCACTTTAGAGTCATGAGAATGGTTATTTGATCGTTTTTGGTTGATAATATTCCACATAGTTTTAGTTTTGTTATTAGCCTGTTTAATAATATTATCATTAGCTGATATTCGAGCATTTTTTAAAGCGGTCTTATAGCGTATTCTTAGTTTATTTCTAGCAATCTTTAATTCATTTGTTTTAATATTACTATACATGTCCGAAACTAATTCTAAACTATTTCGCATATTTTGTAAATCTTTTGTGAACCATTTCATACCCGAATCCCGTGCCTTACTTTTTAATTCAATTTCAGGAAAAGCAATTGTGAAAGAATCAATTAAGTTTTCTTGAAATATTTGAAAACAACTATGAGTTGATAGATTAGAGTCGCTTATGTAATCCCATTGTAGAGAACTCAACATGCGGTAAAAGATAGTAAAACTCTGTTTTGTAAGTGGTCTGCACTTGTTTATAATATTATTAACTTTTTGCTTACCCGGATTATCTATCAAAACTTGTTGGCCGTCATGGTCAGATAATAAGAATTTCATCACATCAGCCTTGTAAGATACTATTGAAAAGTTAATGAAGATGTTATCCAAACAATTTTGTCCTCTAGTTGGATTATCTATGGTTTTATGAAAGCCAAAAGAATTCATCAGGTACAAGAGGGAATTGGCATTTTTATTTTCTTTTATATTAAAATGAACGTTGAAATCACCTGTAATTGCAATGTTTTTAAAACAATTTTCACTACACAGTTGAATTAAGATATTCTCCAATGTACTGAGAAATACGTTAATGTCACCATTAGGAGACCTATAAATATTAAGCACTAAAATATTAAGAAGTTTGAAATAAGCTGCCACAACTTCACAGTGTTTGTCTATGGAGAAATTGCTTAAGTGGTCCATGGGTTGACACTCCTCATCATTTCTACAAAGGATCATAGCCCCACCTCGTACTGTTGATTCTCTTGCAAAACTGGCTGCTGTTTTCCAATTCGCTAAACGAAATTCAGAACTTTCTTGTTTATTTAACCAGTGTTCTGTTATACATATAATATTAAAGTTGTGATGGTTAAAAAATATATCCAAGTCGTTCGCTTTATCGGATATTCCCTGTATATTGATGTGGAATATGCTAATGACTTGTTTGTTTATATTTTCCATTGATGAATTAATTAGGATATTTTTGGAATCACTGTACGTTTTATAAAAAACTTGTTTATTGTTATTCCCTGAGGCCAGAAACTGGGATCCATTAGAGTTTCTCGACATTCAGAAAAATTGCATGAATTGCGCTACGAATTGGTTCGTCATCCACCATATTCTCCAGATATCCAGATAGTGATTTTTATCTATTTCCAAACTTGAAAAAATGGCTCGGCGGAAAGAGATTTGACTCTAACGATGAGGTTATCGCTAAAGCAAACGCCTGTTTTGTAGGATTGCCAAAATCGTATTATTTGGAAGGTATAAAAAATTAGAAAAACGTAGGACGAAGCGTATAGGATTGCAAGGAGATTGTATTGAGAAATAAAATAAGTTTTGACCAATTAAATCATTTCTTGTTTAATTTTTCTCGTATAGTTCTTCGAGCCAGGAGTATACACTACTGCTAGAGTTGAACAAATTAAACAATTCATCGAAGAACGTTATGAAATTAAAAATACTCTGCTTCTTCTAAAAGTTGAAGAACTACTTGCTGCAGTAGATGGTATTCCTAAGATTGATAACTAGATAAGTTATAAAATTTGATCCCTTACCATTCACTATACCTACAATATTGAACACAATTTTTAGGCACTACAAAACACAATTTGTAGGGAACATGTAGTTTGCATAGCCATTGTTATTAACTGGAAATATTGTTCATGTAATTCAATTGAACAAACACAAACACAAAATTATCTACCACAAGTACGATTTGATATTATATATTTTTGAGTATTTTCTGTTCAGATAAGAGCTGAAGTAATATACATTCAGAAATGTTGACATTTTTTCTGTTTCGTGAAACCAGCAATTCAATTAAAAAATCCAAAGAAACACGGCACCAGACGGTAAGAAAAATAAGAACAAACAGAATACAATCGATTATATGTAAATTCTCGGAAAATAGATCACATCAACACATATGTTTACTATTTTCTTTTTACGTTCGTTTCGGTCTCATGACCATCATCAGAAGACGTTTGAAAACTAATTCTCATCACTGAAGCGTGGAATTCCTTAAACTAATTGCACTAAGCACTGAGGCTTTATAGCATTAATTTCAATCAAAAATGTAACAAACTGAATCATTCGTGTTTCGTACGTTGTTGCCACGTTACATGTTTGATTGAAATTAATGTAAAAAGACGCTAAGGGCTTAGTGCAATTAGTTTAAGGAATCCCGCGCTTTAGTGGCGTGAACGTATGGGTTAATGTGACCTATTTTCCAATTTCCTAATTCATACCTGGGTCAAGAATCATTATTAATTGAATACAATAGATGTTGTTGAATTATCGAACATGCTAAATGTCAAAATCATTCATAATATAAAACAGTATTGTGTACATCCTGATCATGTGCTATCAATCGGTGTTAATTCCAGGTAAAGAGCCACCATACTGGCTGATATACGAAGCTAAAGACTTATACATATTTCTCACGCATCTATATATTTATATTTTACAACAACAAATTTATTCAATATAAATTTATATTGAGAAGTTTACTTTTTTATTTGAACAAATATATTTAGAAATGTTTAAAATATAAATAAGTAGTAATTATAATACAAAAGGCGCCTCATAGAATAAATTCACATATTTATATATAACAGAGAATTATTTTTTATTCCAGAATATGGCAATTCAGAAACAGGGAATAACGAAATTATTGTAACGTTTTTCATTCTTGAAATTATTTCATGATTACTCACAAATGATGAACAACTGGAACCAAATCAGAGATAATGCGGAGGGTGATTATTATTATTCAATGACTTTGCGAATAAGTTTGGAGGAGAACTTACCATTACTTGCCCATTTCCTGGGAACTGAACAACAGTAAGATCGGCACCCCTAGTTTCTTTAGTATTCAATGGCCTCACCCTAACAATGAATAATAAATCAAAATATGACCGTAGTCTATTAGCTTAGTGCGCGAAAACAAAATAAATGCGAAGCTTCTTCATAGAAACTTATACAAACATGTTCTTGGTTTCGACTGATTTTTCGAGCGAATAATAATATATTAATATGATTACATTGGTTTGGGGACCGCTTATACCACATGGTAAAAAGTTAATACCATTGAGGAAAGGTTTTTAGAATAATTAAAAACAAGATTACACTTTAAATTATGTATTATAAATAAATAAAATGAATAAATAAATTAATTTTTTTGCCCCTTAATACAAATTTGTTGTCTTTAATCTAATTTCATACATAGTTATGTAATATTTTTAACATATTTGTTATCCCATTTAAGCCGCATTGGCGGTATGAGATATTGGATAAGACAAAAAAATATAATTAACTTGACACGTTTTGATTGCGCGGCAACATCGTAACTTGCCAAGTTAATACATCAAAGTTTAAAGTGTAATCTTATTTCTTATTATTATTAAAAACCTTTCCTTAATGATATAGATTTACAAAGTCGAACCAAATTTGATGAAATGAAAGCAAAATGATTTCTAATGATTTCAATCTGAATAATCCTGTTATGCCGGAATTGAACATCGACTTAGTTATTTTGAACCGAAAGATATATTTCTTATTGCGTTTTTAGATTCCTCATGGTTTTTTGATGTGATATTCTATATTCTATATTTTTCGAAATATTCAGGCTTTTTGTGAATTTTTAAGTTTGCCCCTAGCTCTTTGAAAATCAATCTCTGTTATTTCTAAGTGTCTCAAAATCGTTTTCGAGCATATCAGGAAGATAAAAGATGAATCTCTTTTTTGATGCATATATTATTGAAGAAAAACAATTTAAAATCTCTCAAATATGGCGAAACGTTTGGGAAAGTCCAGGTAGGTACCCATTTTCCCAAATAGAATGACAAATATTTTCTTTACTAAAAAATGAAGGAGAATTACATTCAGTATCGATCTGTATCAATGTTTCCTATACCTGTGTTTGATACTTTTCAAGTTATGATGATTTTTTGTTGACATTGAGCGAACATCATTCTCCCATAGATTGGCATAGAAATAAAGAACGTCATGATTTCCAAACTTCTTGTGTGTGGTTTGACAAGAAGTTACAAAATATGGATAATCAAAGCTACTCAAATCTATTGTCTGTACAAGTTCAAGATAGAGCTCATGAAAATAATGGCTAACGGCTGGTCAGCACGACCATTGAATCTCATTGGTGGCAAAACTTGCAGTTTCCACCCTTCAGCAGAATTGCGTTAAGGGTACATTGACATTAATTTAATTCGCTCAGTTCAGTTCAATATGAATATGTGAAATGCGTCGTTGTTATTAACGTAGTTATTACTGTTGCCAATAAAAGAGAGTAAGATGTGCTGCCGTTTATAATATAATTCATGAAAATAAAAATACATGTTCTCAGTTACAAAAACAAACAGAATCGTGATAAAAGTTGCAATGCCATATACTGTTTTGAAAGAAACGCAATCCGAAGAAAAATCCGTCTTTTTTTTTCAGCAAAGAATTTTCAAGCTTAGATGGAGCTTTACAGATAGAAATGAAGACAATTTCCAAATTTCAAGAGAACCACATTTTGTAAATTCAAAATATTAAATGTCAACGTCACGGAAGAAATATCATGCTATTGGACAAAGAGGAGATCATTCTGTGGGGAAGAAATTATTTGGAAACAGTTAAGTAATAAATACTGGAAAATACGCAGATCAGGCGACAATATTTTAAAGGCAAGCATTTTTGAGTGATTTGTCAACGAAGTTGAAAAATCATGGTAAGTATCCTAATATAAACTATGCATGGTCAATTTTGAATTTTAGGAAGGAGAGGAAGGTTATCATTTGCCACAAGTGGGTATTAACACGGAGAAATGGCTGGTCAATCATACGAAAATTGATTCTCATTCACCAAAATTGAATGCAAATGCCGTAATTGTTTGGGATATTGCTTCTTACTACTCCAGATTAGAAAAAAAGGCAGACATTCAGATTTGGCTATTTCCTGAAAACATTCCGTTTTGAGAGTTCAATTGCTCGATATGGTCAGGAGACATAAAGAGCGGAATAATAAATATATTGTTGATGAAATGGGGAGCTAAATCGAATTGAGGTCCTTTAGGCAGAAATCAAACATTATGTTGCATCATCTAAAGATACCACATAGTTGCTGATCAAGATTCGGGGAAAAATGCATTCGGTATGTAAATGGAAAAATTAAAAAAAAAATTTGGAAACGTGATAAGTAAATATTGACGCACTTATCATAAACTTAAAGAATGAAAGCAGATAGCAGATCTGAGTTTTCGGAATAAGTATAGGTCTTATTATCAATATTTCCTTTTCATTTGTTAATGTTTCAAACGAAGTTGCACGTTTACTCTAAATTGTCAGAATTTTAAGCCGCGATGTGAGTAATAATGGATAGATTACCTATAGATATAATGAGTTTCCCTCCATGTGAACAAAGTCATCATAACTTGGAAACTATTAAATATAGGTGTAGGGAACTTCCATACAGATCGATACGGAATTTAATTCTCCTCCTATTACTAAAAGATATTGACATTCCATTTGGAAAAAATGAGCTATACGTACCTCAACTTCCCGAAACATAACCCCTAATTTGGGAAATTTTGAATTGTTTGTCCACAATAATAATTACATCAAAATGAAGATCCATCTATTTTCTTTCTGATGCTCGAAAACGATTTCCTAATAATCAAAAATAACAGTGTTTCCAAAGAGGAAGATGCGAAGTTGAACATTTTCAAAAAAATCTGAATATTTCGAAAATGAGTAGACTTAGTAGGTATATAAAATGCCGATGAAGGTCACCTCAAAAAACCACGAGGAATCTAAAAACTCGTAAAAAAATATAGCTTTCCGGCTTTTGCGGCTATCTTCAAGATATTTTCATTGTACAGGAAATTATCGAATATGACTGTGTACAAATTTTTAATTTGGTATCATCATTAAAACTCAAAATACTTCTATTGTGCATTTTAGACGGAACAGACTGTGTATTATATAGTGTGTCCAAGATAAGGATGTCTATCATGGGGATAGATAAAGTATTAGCAAGTACGGGCCTATATTATCGAAAAGTTTGTGAAATTGGGCTGCCCAATGCTTATAGAAAATCGAAAGATGGAGTTGAGGTTTTAACAATAATAATTTTTGAAACAAAAAAAACAGTTAATTAGATTGTAATGAATAGTAGACTACCACAGAAAGCTAATATTGAGGATCCTCAGCTTCGAGAGGAACTGTAGGTCACAGTAGCACGATTCGAGGTCGACGTTTCTTCAAAAATTATATGTTGATTCCTCAGAATAGACTTGAAAGTTGGAATGAGCATGAGTTTTCTCTGGTTTTTGTAGCGGTATTTAATGTTTGAAAATTTCCCTCTACTTAGTTCACTGCCTTTGTTCCGATGGGTGCTGCTCTGATACTTATTCCCGCCATTATTTGGGCTTTTTAGGAATGGGTTTCCAAATGTAGGGAAGTTAATATCCTGAATATTCTAAGTTGTCACGCAGGACAATAACATTATCATTTGGAAACCCATCATTGAAGATTCCTTTTCACACATGATCACACACCGCTAGGGTCTAGCACCAGAGCAGAGTTCACCGAAATCAACAAAGGCAGTGAAATATGTAGCGTTAGATTTTCATCAATTAAAGATCGCTATAGAAACCTCTCCTGAAGATGCTACTCGCTATGGTTGACGGAACGTCGGCAGTGTGTGCTACTGTAGCTCCGAATTCATCTGGAAGTCAAGAATAGCTTTCAGGGAGGTTATATTATACTATTCAATATAATTTATCGTTCGTTAACTATATTTGTTGTTGAATAGAAGATTTCCGCGGATCTTGAAAATTCTTGACTTTCAGTTGAATTCCGTGTTACAATAGCACGACTTTATGCCGACGTTTTGAGAACCATTACAGGTGGCATCTTCAGGGCAGGCTTTAGGATTGAATTTAAACTGATTCTTTTGGTTTCTGTAGCAGTAATTATGGTGGGAAAAACCCTCACACTACATAGTTCACTCCGTTCTGGCCTGACCCTGCCGTTGTTATATCATGTGCGAAGATTCCACAACCACCCTTGACCAAGATAATTTTTGATATCCTGGTATAACAAAGGCAGGGTCAGGGGCCAGAACGGAGTTAACCACCGGAATAAAGGCAGTGAACTATAGTGTGAAGGTTTTTCCCACAATAATTACCACTACAGAAACCAGAAGAACCAGTTTCAGTCCAAGCCTCAAGCCCACCTTGAATGGTTGCCGAAAAGTCGGCACCAAGTCCTGCTATTGTGACGAGGAATCCATCCGGAAGCCAAGAACGTTTATTTCGTTTTGTTTCAAAAATTATTGAGAAAATGACAACTCCAAAATTTGGATGTCCTCAAGCGCAAGGTTTCCCAAATTCACAAATTTTTCTCTAGTGCAGGCTCATACTCTATTTTTTTTTAAATCTGAAACTGATCTGAAAACGTGATCGAACCAACACATTATCATACATCAATGAGTGCAGAATAAAAAACACCTCAAAATTATATATTATAGAAAATAGAGCGGAATTTCAAAATTAAAAGTCCATGATGGTTGGACGAAAATACACGTCGGATATCAAAACTGACATTACAACAAGAAAGCTCATAAAAGTTTGCTCCGAAGAAGTGTTCTATTATTTTGTTCTATCTGGTACTATTTATATACACATATATGATCTTATATTCTAGGCTAGTTTTATTAGATATCGCTAAAGCGCTTATAGCGTTATAGATTGAATGACAATAACAAATAAATCGAATAATGAAGCGCGCGTCTTTCTATCCCAAATTGAAATAAAGTCAATGAAAAAGCTATGAACACAACCACAAGAAATAGAAACACTATCTCTGACGGTAACATTAGCCAAAAACAAAAAATCAAGATATTCGCTTTGCCAAAATTACTAGGAATAAAAAAATGATATTGGAAATTTTATACCGTATGGTTACACAACTTTTTTCGCATTGAACCAAAACTGTATCTATTACCGTTTCCAATATCCCCATGACAGACATCTTTATCTAGGACACGCTGTATAGTTTCGAACATTATTTTTGTGAAAATGGTAATAAACGTAAGGATTTCATGAAGTGTCAAATTTTGAGAAGTTTAAAAATAATTTAATCAACAGCTACTGTTAATCTTCACTAATTTCAATTCCTGTACTGAGTGAAGAAGTGTATTTTATTTGACATAGTGAAATATCCAAAATGAGTTGAAGATTCAATTAAATGAAGATAAGATCGAAATTCAATTCAAGTTAGAATAAGAATTGAGACCACTCATTGTATAATAATTGGTTCACATCATCTGTTCATTAGTTGACATAGATTATATCGCCAATAATATTCAGGGTACAGATAAAAACAAGAAATTTTACTTCGTTAAATATCACTTTATTTGAAAGAATGTTGATTGAAATTTCGAACTTTACTTTTCTATTAAACTGTCGATAATTACATTCTAAGGATTGTATTACGTGGACTTTAAAGGGTGAACAAAGTGGTATATGTAAAATATTCAGGTTTTCTAGTGGAGAAGAACGGTGTTGGGTTTCTATGAAGTGGTTTGAAAAATTTGAATTACATACTTTTATTTAATTGAAATGACTTAAAATGTTCCTTATATCTAACATCAAACGATCTATCTGCTTGATCACTGTATAGGGCATTACGTTCCTCACAAGTTAACTTATAAACTCCTGACTTCCGAAATTTATTAAATTCCGAAATCTTTTGCATTTAAAAAATATGTTTGAAAGTTTTTGGCTTGGTCTGGAAGCTACAATTAACTCTTGTTTCTTGAAGATATTCGAGATTTTATCAGATATTGGCCCAAAGTACGTCAAGGTAACATATTTCTTCTCAGTTTTTTGTTGCACGCTAGCATAAATAAGATTAATAGTTAATTTTAAAGATTTTCTGTTGATTAATTATTTATTAACGCTATAGGATAGCCGTTGTGTATCGCAATGTTTCTTATAGTATCCAACTCAGTCAAAAGCGTTGGGTTTTTCAATGGTATAGAAAAGGCTGTATGTATCATAGATTTGAAAGCTGCTATTTTATGTGTAAGTGGGTGTGTTGAGTCTGCAGGTATAGTTGCATCTGTATAAGTAGGTTTTCTATTAATGTCAAAAGAAATTTTGTTATTTTATTTTGTTAATTTTAACTCCAAAAAATTGATTGCTGAATTATTTTTAGTTTCTAGTGTGAATTTAATTTTGGGGTGAATGCGGCTTAGGTGTTCATGAATAGTTGTAAGCTCATCTGTATTACCTGTAAAAACTGCTATAATGTCATCTATGTATCTGTACCAAAAAATGAATTTGCTTGTAATGATTCGAAAAATATTGTCGCAAAGTTGGACATAAATATTTCAGTCAATAAGGAACTCAATGGAGAACCCGTTGCTAAGCCTTGATTTTGTTTGTAAAAATTGTTATCAAACTCCAGGTTCTGAGATACAAAGTTCAAATAGCTGTAAAATTTGATTTTGAATACCTATGTTTATCATGTTTCTCCCGTAATATATTTTTAAATACCACTAATTATATCAAGAGAAAATCTTTAAAGTTAACTATTAATCAAATTTAACTCAACATGCAATAAAAAACTGAGAAAAAATATGTGTCACCTTGACTATCTTTAAGAAACAAAAGCTAAATGTTGCTTTCAAACATATTGTTCAATGCAACAACTAAATCTATTAAATTTCGGAAGTCAGGCGCTTATAGTTAACTTGTGACGAATGTAATGCCCTATAAATTGGTCAAACAGATAGATCGTTTGAAGTTAGATTGAGTTATTTCAATAAAATAAAAGTAATTCAAATCATTCAAACCACTTCATAGAAACCCAACACCGTTTCCCTCCAATAGAAAATCTAAATATTTTACATACAATTACGAAGGGTAGAAAAGTTAATCTATTGGAATCTATAGAACAGTTTAATACCTTGCCGATATCTATCTCAACACAATCAACCTTATAGTAGCTATGTGTACCATTAATTCTTAGAATCGATTCTCATCATTGTAAATTTCGTATAAACACTATGATGTTTCAGTGTTTTCTCATTGTACGTTTTGATAATGAACTGTAAAGTTCGAAATTGCAATCAACATTCTTTTAAATGAAGTGATATTTAACAAAGTAGAATTTCTTGTTTTTATCTGTAAAAATCGGATATCACAAAGTAACGGACAGCTCCATTCAAATATTCAGGGTAGTGTCAATTCAATTAAAAACAAGAATTCAATTATCAATTGACTGATTGATTGGATTGTTTTTCCATATCAGAAGAAAACAACTGGATTTGTCCTAGTAAACTATGAATAATTTTACTTTAAACACTCAATATTTAGATACCTGACAACCACGTTGATGTTATCCTCTATTTGGTTGTAGCTTGTGATCATTCTTCGGACATTATTATCATCGTCCAATCTGTCTATACTCCCACAACTGTAAACAGAGATGCAAATGATTCAAGGAGGTATTGATAATTCGGATAGAGTAGGCGAAAAGAGATTGAAGGAATTATTACACCAATAGTATATATTATAACTACATATTGATGACTAACTCTTCTTTTGTAAATATAAATTTTTCCTAACTTGAATTGAACTAGTGAGTGTCACCATAGTATGGAACTCGTAGTAGAAACTGTATGAACATGGATTTTGGTTCCTTCGTTATTGTTCAATAATTGTAATGCAAGAACTGTGATTGTTTGCTACCAATTTATCGTGATGAATCGCACTTGTTTGTTGGCAGTAATGGCTTTGGCAACGAAAAGTCAGCAATGGTATCAACTTTGAACACATTATTTAGACGGAACTGCACTGCTCGCTTTTAGTAATAACAGGATGGCAATTCTCTTATTTTTGAGTTATTTGAAAAAGTTGTTTATTTCAATGAGTGCCCAATACAGTTAAAAAAGTACCAAGTCATCCTGTACATGCTGATGCTGTCAAAATTTAAAAGCATAACTTTCCATCTGTTATTGACGCATTTTCAAAATATGCGAAGATGTATGAAATACCCAGTTTATGCAATTTAGATGTTATTTCATGCTTGCTCAAATTTTTCTCATATCTAGGGTTCCTAAAGGAATTATAACAATTATATAAGACTGTTAATGACTAACTACGTCCAAGCCCTCAACGAACTGACCGACTTATTATATAAAGAATTGAGCCAACAATTAGTAAATCAGAAGGAAAAATTCGTGACAAAATTTTATAAAGGCAAAGACAGCTCTAATGTCGGCTGTGTTGTATACATTAATCAAGGCTAATCACAAGTCCGAAAGAAGTTAAGCGAACTACAAATGTTCGAAATAAATTTAACAAAATCACGTCCATAGCTACGGAAATAATACAAACCGATAAACGTAGCTACCATCATAGAAACGTCAAAATACCTCAAAAATTGACAACAAGGATTTAATGGTAAGCTCCCTCTGGTCTATAATAGTCCAGGTTTATATAGTCCAGGCATTTTTTTTGTTCGACTATCGGCGAGTTCTAATTTTCGTCTATTCTTATATATTTTGACGCGCTGAACACGATGGTGTAGTTTGAATTTGGATTAACTCTGTACCATGTCCATTTTTTGGACTCAAACATTTTTCGATTTTATTGCGTTTTGAGACAAAACTATGGGTTGTATGAAAAAATGTTCGAGCAAAAGTTGTTGGAAAAATTAATACGCGATTTTTAGCTCCGGTCCAAAGTCGATTCGAGGTCTTAGTTTTTTTGCCACATTGAAAAATTCAGGATATGTCAGAGTTTTTGCTTTTTTCATATTCTGTTGAAAAGATAGTATTTTTATTTCTCTTTCTTTTGTTTTTTGTTATTTGACCTTCCTCATTTTTTGGCGCCAGAATCGGCCATTTTGAAAATTCCGTATTTTGCTAATTTCAGACGAAATAGATGTTATCGATCTAAAGATTCGAAAGAGTCCATTATTCTGCACCTAATATAAATTTTCAAGCATTTTAGTCCAAAGAAATAACTTTGGCGCCATTTTGAAAATTTTGGACCATCGAAAAATCCAATACATCTCTGTAATTTGATTCGATTCTACTCAATCCAAATCGATCTACTTGGACTTAATATACTCGTTATGGAAACCTCTAATCGAACCTACAATTTGGATTCCGTAAAAAATTTCTAACTTCAAGAAATTTGGTTTTTTGGGGATCCAAAATTTCACAAATGGTGAAGTTATATCTTCGGACCAAAATGCTTGGATTTTGGATATTAGGTGCAGAATAATGAAATATTTCAGATGAGTTTGGTTTTAGATCGATAATATTCAGTGTTTCGTCTAAAATTCTCAAAATTCAGATTTTTCAAAATTGCCGATTTTGGCGCCAAAAGATGAGGTAGATCAAAATACTAAAAACCGAAGAATAGAGAAATAAAAATACTTCACAACGAAACAGAATATTAAAAAGCAAAAACACACTAATTAAGCCCTATCTTGGGCTCACAACCTCGAATCGATTTCAGACCGGAACCCAAAACTTTGGTTCCAAAAATTTTTTCATACAACACATAGTTTAGACTCAAAACGCAAAAATTTGCTTGGGTCCATAAAATGGACATGGTTTTTCGAGCAGAGGGTTAATTCAAATTCAAACTACACCATCGTGTTCAGCGCGTCAAAATATACTATAAGAATAGACCAAAATTAGAACTCGCCGAAACTACTCGGACAAAAATCGTCGATTTTCCTCCTTAAATGCCTGGACTAATATATCTCTATCAATATTTGAATTTCTACATCTTTGCTTTGGTTCACACAAGTCCAAATCTTTTAATTGAAGTATCGTTGTCGACCTTGTCCGACTTAAAAGGTGAGGTTATTATTGGAGTGTAAATATTAAATATTTAATAGGGAAGAATTATAAGATTTCATTTGAAGATTTGACGAACTAGTACCTAGTACATCTATATCGATTCTTTCTATAATTCATAGCATCCTATTGACAAAGTAATATCTATGAAGAAGCAAGGTTATACGTAATTGCACTATAAACTTTTTATCTGTCCATATATATTTATTCTGTTATGCTAACAAATAGTTTTGTGAGCAAATAATGCTGTTATTTCGTATAAAATTCGAGATTACAATATTTCTATACATAATTCATCATCATTCTTATAACAATTTTTTTAACATTTCAACAATATCACATGAGTGTAATAATTGTTTCGATATAAATTTCCGACTATAACGTCTCAAGACAATAGGAGTCTCAATAGTCTAAGGCTGTGACTCGTTATATCATCTATTTATTTAATAGTCAGAATATGGCGGAACGATATTCGAAAATCTTACTTCTTTTAATTTGGATATTATGTAATATCAAACGTTTAACATTATTATTCTCGATATTCAGAATTTTCTATTCTATTTTAGGAACCTCCGTTTTCAGGATAAAATTGTGTTTCATTCATGAACGTTGATACAGTAAAATATAATAGAATTTTATTATGTACAGGATGATCCAACGTTGGCGCCCAAGGCCTTCTACGGGAAAAGTAAGAAAGAAATTCAAATTCTGAACCTATAGTATAGCAAATATGATGGCCTGAGGTACATTTATGAAAGAGTAAAAATGACCGTAGTGGCATCGTTGGAATTTGTTCTCTCAGGAACAGTTGGGAATCCTTTAGTATTTCGAATAACTTCTATACAAAAATTACATATATTGTTGCTCAAAAGTTACATGGCTACAAAATAAAAAAATGCCTCATTTAAGAAATCACGCTAACGAGGATTAAATCGAGTTTTCATGGAAAAACAATCGAAAATCAGTACAAAAGTAAAAGTGAAATACAAATTAAATTAACACATTCAATTGAAAAGCTTTAATATGAAATCAATAATTGAGAACTAAGATTATTTTGAAATACAGAACACTTCCTGTAAAAGGTTTTCGGTACGACCTCTTTCAACTTCCATACATTTTCCCAATCTTATTCTAACGTCCTGCAATCTAGTTTTTCATAGCACTATTTTGGAGATAGCTCTACAGGCTGTTCGTATTTTTGCTTTAGATGATCTCTACTTATCGAGACAGTTCTATAAGCTTTGTCTTTCACAGTGCCTCATAAGTAGAAATCTAAGGGTCTTAAGTCTGGAGCTATAGGTAGCTGTCGTATCAATTCATTATTTCCGTTCCACCTATCTGAAAAATTAACGCTTAAGTCTTCCCGTAGAATTAGTGCAAACAAAGGCGCTGCGAACAAAGGCACACAGAAAATATTTTTTCAGGGAGAAAATGCATCTTGGTTTTGCCTCAAAGTTGCAGTATAACAAATACCTTTGCATCGGGAACATGACATGCAGGATATTTACAGCGATACAACTGGAAAGCTCTTTTACTATCTCTTTGGGCTTCACCAAAATAAATCATATCAACTGTTTCATTAGGTGTATACATTTTGAAAGCTTCAAGAAGTTAACAACATTCATTGTAAGCAATCATGGATGATGCCTTGTTCGTATATGAAACAGTTGTCAATTGTTTTTCATGATTTAATGTCGTGATTTCTTGAGTGAGACATTTTTCGACTTTGTAACATTCGAGCAAAAATAGATAGAGAAATGTTTTTCCAATAAAAGTTGTTCACAGTACTAAGGGCTGCTCAAATGTGAAAAAATATGGATATATTCATCGATCTCATATTTTTTTCTATTTTAATTGAAAATGTACCTCAGGCCATCATTTTTATGATCCTAGATTCAGAATATAATTATCTTTTTCATTTTTGATGTAGCCAACTTTGGATCATCCTGTGCATGCTAATTACAATTATGGCACGTCATTAAAATTCATATAAATCAATCAATCAATAAGAACGAGGGCGGACAAGTCCAGAGCAATTAGACCACATAATTGGATTTACTGTGCGCCCCTTGATACCAATACTCAGTCCAACAGGCCTAAGGTAGTGCCGAAGGCTATGATTCTGCATGAACTGATGCCTGTTACCCTCTCAAGCGGCATGTTTGCGCTGCCGAGGTGTTGTAACCTGAGAGAAGCCAGTGCAGGATATTCTGCAAGGTGATGAGATTCAGTTTCGTCCGTCTTTCCGCATCTACTACAACCTGGGTCATCAACGATGCCCATTGAATGTAGATATTTGTTTAGATGGCAGTGTCCTGTGAGAGGTCTGTCGCCAGTTATGAACCTGTTCTGCTCATAGAGAGAAGGGTTTTCGAGCGTTTGGGCGACAACTCCACAAAATGGAGCTTCGCCTGCTTCGTACCAGGGGTACTGCGCCAAACCGAGAGTCACTGACTATCCAGTAGCTCTCTGAGGGTGCAGAGCCTGGTAGTCGGTGAGATTCCGATCCTCGGATCGGGGCCAGAGGTGCCTAGGGAACCCCGTTTGATCAATTCATCGGCCACTTCGTTTCCTTTCACGCCAGAGTGGCCGTGTATCCATACTAGCTGATGTTTGTTCCTCCTGACTGATTCGGCCAGGGTCTACTAACACTCCAAAATAAGCCTAAACGTCACTCCATAGGAGCGAAGTACTAGTCGCGGAAACGAAGCACAAAAACCGGCCAAAACTCGAAAAATTTCAACAGTAAGACGGATTAGAATGCGGTTTTGTGCAGTCGATTCGTTAGAGCTTCAGGAAACTGTGTGACCTAAATTAATTTATAAGAAATTAAAAATATGCAATTTGCATGAATAATATGCATTTTATAATTGCATTTTAAATTGACCGTAAATACTAAATTCACAATTCGGTTTTTATTGATGAAAATGATTCCAAACTCGTTACTCGGAGGTTTTTGGGGTCGCTGAACAAGAATATCGCGACAGAAGCTACCTCCGAGCTACCTGCTGCCGGAGGTGAACGAGAAATTCGTTATATAATCAGTCCAAACTCGATACTCGAGGATTTTTGGATTCGCTGAACACGAAAATCGTAACAGAATCGGTCTCCGAGGTACCGGTGCCCAGAGTAAATGGTATCCTCGTTGTCCCCGTAAAAAAAATACACGTGCACGGTATTGATATAGTATACGAACACTGTAGAAGAAGACGATGAACTTCTAACCTCCAGCTCCTTACGGAGAGTTTACTTTGTGTCTTCCCCTCGCAAGACACCACAGAACCGCATCCTCATGTATCGTATAGCTGCTACCGACTGTATTAAAAGCACCGAATTAAAAAAAAAGCTTCAGTAGATACATTTTGTAAGACTGGTCACCAGAATTGACACATTTTGTACAACATTTGAGTGCATAATTTACAAGCATGTACAAAGTTTCAGTAAAAATCATGTAATAACATTCATTTATTGGGACAACGAGGTGTAACGGTGAGCCGAGCGAGCGTATTGTTTTATAATAAATCTGAAATTAAATTTACTCCAGATTTAATATTTCCCAATAAGTGAATAGGTTTGAAAGTCTATCTCACTGCTTGTAACCGTCGGCTGGGTATTATTTCAAGTGGCGTTAATACCTCATCGACTTGTAATATAAATTAAGATTTGTTTGTTGGAACCTGCTCAGGTATCAAAGATCTTAGTTGATCCGTGTACCCCTAAGGTTCTTTTAAGCTGCCACCACTAGGTGTATATTTCAGCCCACCTATAAGCTGTTTTTGACTACTTTGATCCCTTGGTCTCTTTCAAGGGACCGCCTCGTACATTTACTTATACTTATATCCTTATATCTATTCAAGCGTGAATTCTGAAGGTCGTATTCGCTGAGAGGTGATTAGGAAATACCAGTTAAACTCGTTGATCAAATTAAATAATAAATATATATGGAATAAAAGTTGACAAAATTTGGTACATTACAACATCGCAAATGAATTATAAACTTAATCCAAAAATGTAGAAAAGGGGAATATATGATGAATTAAAAAAAAACGTCAAGTTCAGGTTGACCCTAAGTGGGAACCTGGGAAATTATCAATGTCGCTATTTCTACCCCTTTCGCCAGCGAGCGAGTTCCTGTTCAGGTTCTTCTAAGAGAGATTGAATCAATGAAAGCTAATTAACACACACGAGACAGTAATCGATTTCGCGCTCGATCACGCCGATGCTTGATAGATAATATGTGAAGTCAAAGAATTCCTCTCTTTTTGGAAACCTGGGGTAAACCTAACGACCTGATACTCTATTATATCCTCTAAGTGATCTCCGATAAGCGGAATTAAAATTGACCACTGCTGGGAAAAAAAACATATATTAACAAAAATAACCATTGGCGGGCGGAGAGTGATCTGAAGGCTAAATAACCACATTATATTATATCGTCGATTCCGAGGTTGAAGTCAATATAACAATTGTTCCTTGGCAATCAAAATGCACTTACCCTGTAGGTCTAATTTCACAATTCCCTCTCGAACCCCTTGTAGAAATAAGGCACAAAAGATTTAAACACTCGATTTCTACATCGGATTAAATTTGAATTGATTTTAAATAACAGAACAAACACTTTACGCGTGACGCGGAAGACGCGAACAAGTCCAGCGCTGCTTTAGCCCTGGGGATGCATAACCCTAGTTGCAATGAACACAAATTGAAAAATTAATTTAATCTCTATACATTTCTGGAATTTTGTTTGTTTGAATCTTGACAACATGATATTAATTGATTTGATTGATACATGTCTTGACTTAATGCAACAATAGGGCATCCCTGTCGACATAAAGCAAGCTGGACTTAAGGAACAAGTAGATGGTGAAGAACTTACTGTCCGTTTTTCTCAAAGTAATTAGTTTTTATGAAATCATTGAAGCGGGGGGGCCACCCCACATTAGAAAATATACTTAACTCAGAATACCGGGAGCGTGGCCCACCCATACGTTATACAAGCAGCCAATAGGAATCTAGCTAGGCGAAATAATCGTACATGACAGCTTGTCTCAACTCCACGTGGACTTCTACTGACTCAGGAAAAAGCAAGTACCGTTGACCGCATACTTTGCTACATTTGTTAAGCATGATGGAGTCATTGCCACAGGAAAGGGGGCATCAGATTACAGTCGCCTATAGACATATCTAACATATCGTATGTTTATTTCTAGATATAATAATTCATAAAACTTTCAATTTGAATTAAATCAAATTATTTGAAGGCCCCGAAAAACAAAAAGTAATAATCCGTCGGATTATTACAGAGGATACCGTTCATCCTGGGCACCAGGTACCTCGGAGACCAATTCTGTCGGGAAATTCGTGTTCAGCGACCTCAAAAACCTCCGAGTAACGAGTTTGGAATGATTATATAACGAATTTCCCGAAAGCTCCAGGAGACGACGAGGATACCGTTCACCCTGGGAACCAGGCACCTTGGAGACCAATTCTGTCTTGAAATTCGTGATCAGCGACCCCAAAAATGAATTTAATATTTACGGTCAATTTAAAATGCAATTATAAAATACATATTATTTATGCAAATTGCATATTTTCAATTTCTTATTTTTAAATTTAGGTCACAAAGTTCACTGAGGCTCTAACGAATCGAATGCAAAAAACCGCATTCAAATCCGTCTTACTGTTCAAATTTTTCGAACGTCAGTGCTTCGTTTCCGCGACTATACAGTAAAGTGCAGGAACGCTCGGCTGTCAGTGTAGATGTATAGCCGCCTACCTCGGTAGTTTAGCCTCAGGTTTTCCAGGGCACAGGTCCGGATTGCACACATACAAGTTCAAAAGTTACAAAAAATACACATTACCTACATTAAGATTTACAAAAGTAAATAAGATAAAATAGGAACTAGATGAAATAGTATTTTGATTGCCTCGTTACTAAAGGGTGTTTTTTAGAGTTTAGAAATCATCAATTTTTATCACATTAATTTCTTTCTCAATGTTCCTGATAGCGATAAAAAACTGCGATTGCGACGTTCCTATTGGTCATATGGTTTTGAAATAGGAGTAAAATACATTATGTGGACTTTTGAATTTTGAATAAAATTTCAATGGAACATAGAGTGTTATTTAACGTTTTTCATTAGCGATTTCTAAATCATTTCCAATATAATTTATGTTCCTACAATCATTCATTTGACCCGAAGAAGTGTCCGAAACCTATTTTGCTTACAAAAGTGAGGGCAGTCATGTGACCAATTGATTACAGCTTTTTTATTCAGGCATTTGTCTAACCGAATATAGGTCTATCGCATGTTATTTGATGAAGTTTGACTTTGAGCTTACTTCATCATTGCACTCCACCCAAGCAAAAAATTTCTTCATTGATGTTTCGTGTTATTGCTAGGTAACAATGATTTCGTACCTACAGACAAAATGTATCTCATGAAACATGAGGTCTTATTATATTATATATTATAGTATAAATTACACATTACAATAAAATAAAAAGGGTTGAGAATTTATTAAAATATTAATGACATTAAAAGAACTTAATGTATGGAAGATATGAAGACTGAAATCAAAAGCGGAATAACTTTGATACTGATATTCATCAGCATCTAATCAAATTTAATCAGAGCAGGCTTACTTGTTCTGAAATTTCTTAAAACAAGTTTCAGTCTGACCTGAGATTGTCGGTTATGGAAACATTGGGATAAGTTAGTACTCTTGTGATGTGGTATCCCTCCGGAAAACAAGAAGTCAAAAATTCCTGTCAGCGAAATCTTCCAATAATTGAAGATAGCTCTGTTAATGTATCTGGATAGTGAGGAGGAGAATTATTATCTACAGTGAGTTATGATGTGGAAAGCATCACCATATTGAGTAACTAGTGTTGAGAAACTGTCTTGGCACCAACATTGTTCCTGCTCCATTTCAACGATCTGTTGGGAGTGACTACCCGTCACGTCCACAGCTTTGCAGATGATGGTATACTTCATACCGCTTTCTCATCTATAGTCCCTATACCATGCAATTGTCGCAATCAATGGAGATCTGGTAATGATTTTGAAATGGGGTTTTGATAACCTTGTAGAGTTTAATGCAACCAATACTCAAGCTTGCGTCTTCTCCAGGAAGGCGGATCCTACAATCCATAATATGTCTGGTACAACTATTCCTATGAAGTCTTCCATGCTCGGGATCACCACCAACAGCATCCTCTCATGGGATGATTATTTGAGGTCCATTGCAAAAACTTTGTTTTCTACTCCGTGCCAAGAGCTACTTTTTATCCCAGTAGTTTCTCATAATCTACAAAGCACAGATTCGACCTGCCCTGGAGCACTTTTCACATGTTTGGAGTTCGGCACCCAAACATACGCTAAAGCTCTTGGATTCTATCAAGAAGAGAGGTATTCGTCTGATTGATAGATTTTTTTCATGGTCGGTGTTCATCAGAAATCTCGTCATCTGTTCCACCACGAGAGATTCCAGATAGGTGGACTAGACGAGCTCAAGATAGTCACCCCTTCATGGTCAAGATCGAGACCTGTCAAACTTCTTCCTACCAGACTTAATTTTTCTATCAGACAACAAAGTTGTGGAACTCTTTGCCACTCTTCGAACTTATATAAAGATAATGAGATAAACTATTTATTTCATTATTTTTACACAACTGCAAATTAATAATATTTTTAAGTAAATATTATTACAAACACAAATTTTCCATTTCTAGGAATTAAGCCCGAGTCTACTGAGTGAAAGAAAATCTGTCCTAGTTCCTAGACCACATTGCCGTTTGTTACAAAAAGTTAAAGGACGAAGTAAATTCAAGTTAACTTCAATAATTGTTTTTGTTGTTGTTGTTGAACGATTTTGTTGAAATTTCGGTGAAAGCAGTTCCAAATTAAATTAAAATTTATTGTAAAAATTAGAATCGACTCAACGTATACTTTGAGAGTTACGATTTTGTTAACTTTCAACCATCCAGAACATAGTCTGTTTATTACACCATTTCCCTGAAAAACAAAAGGTTCGTCACCAAACAGTAAATGACTTCTTGTCAAAATTTGAATACGTTAGGACCTTTCATATTTGAGTTATCATGTAGACAAGCAATTCGCGACAAACATCCAGACAGACGGATTTTTTCAAAGCTGCTTAAAATTCGATGAAAAATACTAGGGCTGAGGAATTTTTGCTCTAGGACTTTCTTTAACGATTTTAGAAATAGCTTATGACTTCGTCTGCGAAAAGTATAATAATCGTAACAATTATGTATTTGTTTGCACTATAAAGTCGGTAATATGTTACGAATTCCCTTTAAATGACTAACTTTATCAAAATTTCGCATATCAGTTCTATAAACAACAAATGACAAGTATAAATTGAATAACCATTACTGATATTGATGTATTAATAGTATAATATAGTAAACAGAAGAGAACGCTAGCTGTAGTTGTTAAAAGTTTCAAACAACTTAATGAAATGGATCAAAAGCATAATGTGTTTATAACACGCTTTCTGTTTGTCACTTGAATAAACTGTATTTATATTGACAAATACATTACCAAGTTGTTAAGCTGTTTTGGATGATGTATTACACTCATTGTTATTACTGATGAATAACTCGATATTGTCAAGAGAAGTAGCTTTTAATTGTATTGTAATAACTACAATTTGAGGACCCTTTGCATTTTTATTTATCCCATTTCGCTGTTTGTGGATGATATATTCTGAAATCTACATTCTACACAACATTAATAAAATTGTTCTGTTTTTTCAGAAATTGAGCGAATTTAGACATGAATTATGAGGTCCTACCATTATCCCTGCTTTTTAAAATGGATCAAACTCCGTATGAATAATAATAGTTTCGTTGTAATTTGGAGAACCATCTTAAAAAAAATGGTTGACATTAGAATATCGATTTGTTCGATTGACATTAGCTCGAATATAGAAAAGGTCATTTTATAGCATATACAAATTATTTAATAATTAATATCAATGAAAAAATAAATAATAACAGCTTTCTGCAATTAGGTGAATCTATTATAATATTATAAATTTTCCAATTTTTTTTAAAGATATTTGAAGAGAGGCCTCCTGAGTTGTCATTATTTCAAAGTTATAATGAAGATTCTTGACCCAAGTATGAATTATATATAAATTCTCGGGAAATAGGTCATATTAACACTTATGTTTTATATTTTCGTCTTTACTTACGTTTCGGTCTCACGACCATCATCAGCAGACTTATTATGTCCAAAACGGAATTTCTTAAAACTAATTGTATTAGCACAAAGCGTCCTTATTGCACCAATTTCTATTAAAAATGCCCACGTCGCCGAAACGAACAGAGCCACGAATAATCGAAATTGTACCACATCAATGTTTCAAGTATAAAATATAACAAGAATCCACTATTCAGTAATATTCTCATAATATACAAACGCATGTTAGTGTAGTGTCTTTACGACTGGAGACCAAAACTATTACGTTAAGTATCTACTTTCGAATCAGATGTTAAGATTTATGAGGTAATTGGAAAAGGTTGTGTCAGACCTCATTGGAACATCACTTTTGAGCATTCTTCCTGAAATATACTTTTAACATTAATAGACGCCAGTAGGAATTTGCAAGAGTTTTAATTAATTAAATTACCGAAACGTACGTAAAGATGAAAATATAAAACATAAGTGTTAATGTGACCTATTATCAATGTTATTGCTACTAACTTAGAACTGCCGCTTGGAGGAAATACATCGGCTCCAACAGGGCATGTTTTACAACCCGAGAAAGAGAAGAATCCAAAGACACCACTTCCATTTGTCGGAAACGCACCTAATCAGAACTTAGGCAGGTTAGGTTAAGTTATGTCAGGTTACTTAAGTTCAGATTATTATGTTGAGTTAGGTAAGGATAAAGTTACCGAAAAGCGTTGAAACGCTAAAACAAACCCAACTAACCTAGAATTGCCGCTTCCAGGAAATACATCGTCTCCTATAGGGCATCATTTACAATCCGTGAAATAGGTAAATCCAACGACACCATTTTTATTTGTGGTATCTATCAAAAGTTAGGCAGGTTAGGTTATGTTACGTTAGGCTACTTTGGTTTAAATTAGGTTAAGTTAGGTTAGGATAAAGATACCGAAAAGCATGTTTCCAGTTGTTGAAATGCGTTATCAAAAGGATTACCTACTAACCTAGAATTGCCGATTGGAGGAAATACGTCGTCTACTAAAGGGCATGTTTTACAATTCGTGAAATAGGTAAATTCAACGACACCACTTTTATTTGTGGTATCTATAAAAAGTTAGACGGGTTAGGTTATGTTAGGTTAGGTTACTTTAGTTCAAATTAGGTTAAGTTAGGTTGGGGGCGTTATCAAGAGGATCACCTACTAACCTAGAATTGCTGCTTGTAGGAAATACATAATCTCCTACAGTGGTACAGGGCATGTTTTACAATCCGTGAAAGGGAGAAATCCAACGGCACCACTTTTATTTGTCGTATCTATCAAAAGTTAGGCAGGTTAGCTTATGTTAGGTTACTTTAGCTTAGATTAGGTTGAGTTCCTGGAAAACAGGAGCCTCTTCTCTTGAGCGGAGCCTGAAAACCGCAACCAGGCGCGTCCCCAGGTGGCAGAGAGGGGAATGCTCATGGTCCTGTTACCAGCAGGGTCAACGGTAGCTGTAGGCATGCTCCCGCGGACCAACAGGCACCCAGACCCCAGATAGATTATGGGACTCCCAGTCATATGTTCCTGAGAAGAAGGTGACGAATAGATAACTTACTGAAACATACAGGAAATATCAACAAACCGATATAGTACTGAAACACAGGTACCTTAATATTGCGAATAACAACAATATTTTGGTACAAACACCACAGGAAACATCCATAGCGTGATGAAGTACTGGAAACCCAGAAAACAGAACATCATGGTAAAACAGATACACAACAGGAAACATCCATAGCGTGATAGAGTACTGAAAACCCAGAAACCGTAACATCGGTAAAAAACGAAGCACACAGGAAATATCAACAAACCGATATAGTAGTTTCAGTACTATATCGTTTTGTTGATATTTCCTGTGTGCTTCGTTTTTTAGGTACCTTAATATTGTGGAAAAACAATATTTTGGTATAAAATAGATACACACAGGAAAGATCCATAACGCGATCAAGTACTGGAAACTCGGAAACCGTAACATCGGTAAAAAACGAAACATATAGGAAGTTATCCACAGAGAGATAAATCACTAAGACAGAAATACCGTAAAATTGGGTATCAACCATATTACGGTATAAACATAAACGTGAACATCAAGAATACAACGAATGTAAATATTTACGTTTAATCAACTTAAATATCTCCATAAAACATCAAAGGAAACTCACATCGACATAACATCGAGAAACAAAGAGAAAGACGCAGTCCATATCCTGAAGTAATGTGATAAACGGTTCCGGGATATGGATGAAGATCGGAGAGGTTTTAGCAGGTATGCTGTAATATAGAGTGAGTCCTGCACTACCTGAAGTGATAGATAAAGCTGATGGTGTTCTTAAAGCATTTCCTCTCTACAGAAAAAAAAAGAAAAAGATTAGGTCAAGTCAGGTTAGGATAAAGATACCGAAAAGCATGTTTCCAGTTGTAGGAATGCGGTATCAAAAAATCACCTACTAACCTAGAATTGCTGCTTGGAGGAAATACATCGTCTCCTACAGTGGTACAGGGCATGTTATACAATCCGTGAAAGGGAGAAATCCAAAGACACCACTTTCATTTCCTACCAAAAGTTAGGTACGTTAGTTTAAGTTAGGTTAGGTTACTTCAGTTCAGATTAAGTTACTACGGAAAAACAAAAATTGTCCATGGCTCCCCACTGATTCCTGGAGCCGAATGGGACTTGGCTATAATAGTGGGAAAGGAAGACTCTGCAATGGGAAAAGGGATTAATGAAATAGTTAAAAACAGATATCCAGAGATCATGGAAGTCGGTGAATTCTTAACTGATAACCCTGGTTGCATGAATCAATGTATCAATATACCGGGTGGGAATGCTTCAAATAAACAACTGGGGAAACGAATTTTTGAAATGAAGCGGCCGAAAGCATAGTGGAAACAATATTGGCGACCTACAGCATTATGAACAAACTTGCCCAAAATATAGAACGTGAGGCGAATAGGATGCTAGCCATATTGCTACATATGGGAAAGCAAATAAATTAGCTTAGAAGGTAATAGAAGTAGTTTTCTGGAACACCGAATGAAAATTAAGCTTCATCTGAACAGCATTGATGTCACGAAAGAACATAACCTTGCAAAAATTACTGGAACCAATGAGAAAGTACTATCAATAAATTTGTCACATTCCGAAACTCAAGTGGTAACTCTGATAGTAGACCCCAACACGGCTAAACACCTTATCTTTAGGAAAGAACTCCGACTTGGGCTGGGAATATTTCAAGTTAAGGAGAAAGTGGAACTCAAAAAATGCCATCGATGCTGGGAGAAGGAACATAAGTATATCAAACACTTGTACGGGCATGGATAGAAGCGACCTATGTCAGAAATGTGGACAGGGAGGAAATGGCTCAAAGAATTTGCCAATGACGATTATCGTCTAACCTGTGGAATAGGAGGACACATAACCGGAACCATAAAATTCCCGATACAGACATCTGGAAGTGAACAAGCAAAGCGGTTCGCAGTTAGAATAGCTAGCACTCCAATTGAAAAACTAAATGTTTAGAATTGTCCAAACTAGTTTGAACAAGTGTCAAGTCGAGAGTCAATGGACCTCCCACAGCAATTTCTACGTAATAAGATATATAATGTTATAGTAGAATAACCCAATAAAAAAATGTCGACAAATGGAAAATGGCATACTGATGAGAACATAGATGTTGCGATCTATAAAAACATTAAAAAACTTAGAATATACAAGCTATGGAAAAATGAGGATACTGTTACAATAGAATTAGAACAACTGATTGTGATAGGTTGTTACTTTTCACTCAATGAAGGCATCTATGACTACAGAAGAAAGAAAGATACTCTAGGCAGGCAGATGAGAAGGCAATCCCAAACGTGTGTAGTTGCTGGTAATTGTAACGGGAGGCTGACATGGCGGGGAGACAATAATAAAAGAGAGAGGCAGTGTCATGAGTGATATGATCTCCATGACCGATTTGTCTATAGTAAACTCAGGTACCATATCAACTTGGACGAGAAATGAACACATCTCTTTCATAGACCTAACCATCCACAGCTGCTGCGAGTAACATCTCTGGATGGAAAGCGTGGAATGACGAACAGAACCTAAGCGATAAATACCGGGATATCAAAAATTATCTTGGTCAAGGGTGGTTGTGGAATCTAAAACGTGTGTCTTACTTGACATCATCAATAACCTACAAATTTCATACCTATTTATTTCAGTTGTAAAACAATAATGAACTACAAATCAAAAATTATCTTGGTCAAGGGTGGTTGTGGAATGTCTTACTTCAAATTTTTGAATATGTTTTGTTGTGTCAGAATTTGTTAAGTCATTGTACTGAAATTTTCTAATCCAGTTTTTGAATCATGCCTCTTACCACACAGCACAAAAATTTCATGATTGAAGCTTAGCGAACGGGTGCGCTAGTTAATGGAAATTGGCAATACAGTCAATGTTTGTGTGTGGACAATTTTCGAGAGCACTTCCCAAACGTGGCAATATTACCGGACAATTTTTATGCGTCCCTTACAAATTGTGTTGAAGTGTTTCGCGAAACTGGTTGTGTGACTCATAAAAAAGGTGCTGGTTGACCAAGAGTTCGTACAGAAGAAGTTGTCAATGACGTTCGTCAACGTATGGAAGATTTTCGCAACTCCGGTAAATAATTTGCAAGAACTTCAACAAAGAATAGTTCAGCAATGTGCAACCATAACACCAGAAATGCTGCAAAACTGTTTTCACAGCATGATGATGCCCGTCAACTTGTGCATCAAACCAAACGGGGGACATTTCCAACAATTACTGTAATTTAGTTTTTCTTGTTACTAAAACCGTTATTTCATAATTTGTAGTTCATAATTGTTTTACAACTGAAATAAATAGGTACGAAATTTGTAGGTTATTGATGATGTCAGTGTGACAGTGACATAATTATTTCAAACGTAAAGTAAGACGCACGTTTTAGATTCCACAACCACCCTTGACCAAGATAATTTTTGATATCCCGGTATAATATCACCTTTGAAATCAATTCAAAATGTAAAAACTGATAGATGCAGACATGAGAAATAACGAAACTGTGATAACTACATACCGAAGAAAATTTAAATAGGTCAGAAAATACGCCAAGTCATATTGGAACGATTCACTGATGTGTTCACGAGAAATATTGGGAATACCGTTTTCAATGACTGAACTCGGATACGTATGCCAAAACACTAGAAAAGACTTGCAACGAAGTCCTTGGAAAGAAATGTTAGAAAACGGGAGGAAGAAAAGCAGTGTTCTGGTGGAATGAAGTCTTTGCCGAGCTCAGGCGGGAGGCCATCTTGGCTAAAAGGAGATTGACAAGAGCGAATAGTAAACAAGAAAAAGATGCAGCTATGAATGCTGAAAGTGAATATAAGACATACAGTAGAAAACAAATTGGAAATAAAGAAAGCCAAGGAACAATGTTGGATTAAACTTTGCGACGAAGCTAAGGATAACCAGCAGGGAGCATATAAAATTGTCACAAAGAAATGGCTATATAATAACCCTATTCTTGGAGAAGATTAAAATATGATAGAAGCCCAGAATTTATTCCCAAAACATAGACAGATAAACTAGATCAGAAACGAATCTTCGAATTGGACAATCTCCTTCAGACAGCATATTCTGGAAATTAGTAGGAAAGCGGGTGCTGGGGTTATAGTCCTAAAAAAATTGCCAGGGAGAAAAAGAGAAATTCTGTTCTGAAATACAAAAAACCCTGGTAAGAATACAAAGAAGAATGTGCATCAGGATGTCCTGTGCGGGTTGTATCCCTAATAACGTGCCCATGGGAAGAAGAAAAAACACCTTCATAGGAATGAAGAGAATGGAGGCGAGGGATAAGGTATGGCAGAGTGACAAAATAGATGGAGTGAGGATACAGAAAAGGCAGAATGGGCCAAAAAACTGATGAAGGATGTAGAACAATGTAGTAACAGAAAACACGGGGAGCTCGATTTTCACTTAAGGGGGCTGGTTTTTCGATTATCTCTTTAGGATAAAATGTCAAAATGACCCCCCTTGCTGGTACTGCGAAGGGTACGATACGGCATACCACACCTTCTTTGAGCGCAGGCAATGGGAAGATAGACGTGAAGAGTTAAATGAAGAACTGAGCATTACAATAACACGAATAATATAGCTGATGCTAGAAGCAAAAAACAACTGGACAGAGAGGGTCCCATACTCTGTTCGTAATGCATTTCTCCGCCTATCGAAAAAAAAAGATTAAGTTAAGTTAGTTTAGGATAAACATCCCGAAAAGCGTATTTCGGGTCATTGAAATGTGTTTTTAAAATAAGTTATGTTGTGGAGATTGACTGGAGGATAGACCTACTCTAGCTAGTCCTGCAACGGTTTACGGCTACTGTTCACAATTACGTTGTCTATGATTGTGATATCCGGCATGCGATAGGAATACTGACGGTCTCTTTCGTACGCAGATTCTTAACACTATTGATACATCCGAAATTAACTATCCGATTTAGGTGAACTTTAGTCAAACACGTTCTTTGAAACTATTAAATTCACTGACTATAGTGACCGTACTGACAGCCATAGAATACGTAACGGCTGATTGCAAATTGAGGTTATCTTTCATATAATTTAGATTTTCTTATAACCTGCTCAAACAACAATATGTATCAATCAGAGGAGAGTTTTGGCCCTACCATACCTACTATATTCGATACTCCATGAAAATAATCACATTAATAATTAAAATATCAATGTGAAGAAACGTATGTTCTTAGTTGCGGATTGTGATGAAATGTAGACCGAGTGGTAAATGAATCACTTTATACGAATTGGGAATACACTATTTTTAATTCTCTACAAATTATAAATTTGGCTCCGTTTCGAAATTGTCCCATCCCCCTCGAATATCAATAACGCATATTTTAGTTCCCTCCTCGATTAGAGGAATTCAACGATACTACGCATGTAGTTTCCAGGTCAATAGAGACAACCCATATACTGTGTATATAAACACAGGCCATTGACTGCAAAAAAATCGCATTTCAATTATTTTTATCTAATCTATAGTCACGGCAAACAGAAATTATTGATATTTATAATGAATTGGACGATATTGTTACTATTTAGATATAGAATTAAATTTTCTGAATTATGAGGATAACTTAGATAATTTAACATAGGATTATAAAGATGAATAAACGTAAAGCATTGAACCATAGGCGGGATTCGAACCCACATCACTGGATGTCTAGTCCAGGGTGTTCACCAATTACACCACTTTGGTCCCGTCAGATTCTTATGCGATTCGATGCTCTGCTATAGATCAACTATTCAAGCACATTCATATAAAGTTCAGTCGTTTTGAAGTGAGTAATGTTGGTTAGAATATTTACCACTAACTGACTGAATCACTCATCACGAAATCTCCGAAACTATGAAGCTGACAGACTTAAAGCTTGACAGATCCGTTCCCTATTCGCTAAGAACGGATTTGTCGAACCTCAATCTCAAAAGGGATATATTTTGTATAATCACGTACAATTCACATGACAGACCCTTTCTTCTAAGGGTATTAGCTGGGGTATCCCGCGGACAACAGCTACTATAATATATGAGGTAGTATATGACTCTATACATCGATCAGTGGCATCACAGCTGAATAGCTGTCACTGATTGATCTATAGAGACCTATACTGGGTGTCCCATTTTAATCCGCCAGTAGCGATAATTCTGAAGCAGTGCATTGAAGCAAAAAGTGTTCCGAATAAAAAGTTAACGGTTATGAGGGGGACATCTGATGCCGTTGACTTTGCCCCCCCCAGCCCCCCGGGGGCGGCGGGAACAGGGGGCAACTTTCAAATCTTAAATGGCAACCCCTATTTTGTATTGCAGATTCGGATAGTGTTAAAGAGTAGGTCAATTTTATTCGGGGTGTTTTTGAAATTTGGTAATAGATAGCGCTGCAAACGTCAAAATCTGTTTGTGTGTCTGTGTGGTTGTTCGTGTGTTGCATGGGCATGTAAGTGTGCGTGTTGCGTGTGTGTGAGTCCGTCGCCATTGCAATTCACATGTACTGCTCAAAATTGTGTCCATGATGGTCTCGACACAATCGTACACGTTTAGCGAAATTCTCCACGCACGCCCGCAACGTGTTTGGAGAAATTCCATGACAGGCATTAGTTATTCGCTCCATCATGTTCTCGCACGTGGTTGGACGATCGCGGAAGACGACGTCTTTCAGGTAACCCCAAAGGAAAAAATCTTGCTATTTAATTGATAAAAAAAAAACATTTTCACGTTTGCAGCGCCATCTATCATCAATTGTGGAAAACAACCCGGATAAAATTTACCTACTTTTTAACGCCCTATCCGAATCTGCAATACAAAATAGGGGTTTCTATTTAAGATTTGACAGTTGTCCCCTGTTCTCGCCGCCCCCGGGGGGCTGGGGGGGCAAAGTCAACGACATCAGATGTCCCCCTCATAACCGTTAATTTTTTATACGGAACACTTTTTGCTTCAATGCACTGCTTCAGAATTATCGCTACTGGCGGATTAAAATGGGACATAGTCCAGGCATTTAAGGAATTTTTTTGTTCGAATTTCCGCAAGGTCTAATTTTGGTCTATTCTTATGTATTTTGACACGCTGAACACGATGGTGTAGTTAAAATGTGGATTAACCCGGTGCTGGAAAAACTATGACCATTTTTTGGACACAAAAATGGCTATTTTTCAATTTTTCGTGTTTTTGGCGCCATTTTGAAAATTTTGGACCACTGAAAAATCTGAATTTTTGAGGTTAGAAATTTTTTACGAAATCGAAATTGCAGGTTCTTTTAGAATTTTTTAGAACGAGTATTTCAAGTTCAATCTGATCCATTTGGGTTGAGTAGAAATGAAGCTATCCTAATAAATGTGTTTGGGCCTCTAGAGGGCCCAATTTTGGGTCTATCGACAAAAGTCTTGGAGCAAATTACAGAGAAATACATCGGCTATTTAGGGTTTGAAACAGCGTACGGAGATTCGTTCATAATTCCAAGCTATAACGAATTTCATCATTAAGAACTAGCGCGGAATTTCATTTAGTGGCAATAAGCGAGGGTCGCTACAATAGATCCCGCGCGCGAAACTATACTTTTTTAAATGTTTTAAAATGCACCTGAATGCTTATAATCGTTTTGTGTGAATGTGTGAGGTAGACGTGTAAACGTGTATATGTGACCGTTATAGGGTGTTACATAACAAATTCCAATATTTAAACAAAAAAACTAAGATTAATAAATAATTTTGGTATTTTCACATGTATACAGGGTGTTTCAGTTTTTCCGTTCATTACTTCGGTATAGAACTCTCAAAAATAATAGGTGTCTTTCATATAAAATTTTTCTCTAAATCACTTCGTTCCCGAGATGCGGGTGTTGAAGTTTTGAAAAATTGTTACATTTTCTTTATTATCTTCTAAGCAAATCGAGTTTTTTAGTTCAAACTTGGTAAACTTCAGTTTTTCTAGATGTGAAATTCTTTTGGTAATGAATTATTCTTGAGACAAATACAGTAGCGTAGACTTAAGCTTCTACGCCAATGGTCGGAAATTATTATTGTATACAAATTTAAAAACTTCGATTTATTTTCTATAAAAAAGTATTCTTGATAAATTTTAATTAGAGACTTCCTGTTTGAGCTATTCTGATTTTTCTAATCAAGGTGATCTTTCGGAATTTCTTTTAGAAGACCATTTAAGAAGTAAACAAATATTGAAATACCTATTCATTGGTAACGATAAAAATTAATTCATAATAAATGCTCAAAATGATCCATTTACTTTAATGCGATGTCTGTCCTGCCCATTTTGGAAGACAAATACGAGAATGGCTAAATAGGAAGTACGGTGAAAGATGGATTGGTAGAGGTGGTTCAGTTGCATGGCCTCCTCGTTCAACTGATTCTAATCCTCTGGACTTTTTTGCTTGGGGTTATTTGAAAGATAAAGCTTATGCCGCGCCGGTTCATAATAGAGAAGAATCGTATTCGAAGAGCTTGTGGTGAAATAAATAATGAAATGTTAATTTGAACAAGAAGATCGTTGAGAAATCTATGTCGCCGTTGCGTTGAATAAATGGATCATCTGGAGCATTTATTATAAATTATTTTTTATCGTTAATAATAAATAGGTATTCAAATATGTTTTTACTTTTTAAATAGCTTTTCAAAAGAAATTCCATAAGATAACCTTAATTAAAAAAATCAAAATAGCTCGAACAGGAAGCCACCAAAGCAAATTCATCTGGGATACTTTCTTATAGAAAATAAATGAAAGTTTTTGAATGTGTATACAATAATAATTTCCGACTATTGGCGTAGAAGTTTAAGCGGTTTAAATGCGTACAAAACCCCATAACTATGCCACTGTACTTGTCTCAAAAACATTTTGTCGCCAAAAAAATTTCTCATCCAGTAAAACTGAAGATTACCAAGTTTGAACTGAAAATCTATGAAAACCTCTAATAGAACGTAGAATTTGGATTTCGTGAAAAATTTCCAATCTGAGAAAATTTGAATTTTTCGGTTGTTCAAAATTTTCAGAATGACGCCAAAGTTATGTCTTTGGACCCAAACGCTTGAAATTCGGATATATGCTGCAAATTGATAAAATCTTCCGAATCGATTTGGTTTTAGATCGATAACGTCATTATTTCGTCTGAAACTCGTAAAATACGGATTTTTCAAAATGGCCGGTTTTGGCGCCAAAAAATTAGGTAAGTCATAATACCAAAAGAATAGAAATAAAAATACTATCCTTCCACCCGAACAAAATATAAAAAAAACAGAAACTCTTTGACATATGCTCCATTTTTCAATGTGCTAAAAAACACACTAAATGGGCCCTATCTTGGGCTCACGACCTCGAATCGACTTCGGACCAGAATCAAAAATCACGTATTAATTTTTGCAATAACTTTTGCTTAAGCGTTTCTACATACAATCAATAGTTTTGTCTCAAAACGCAATAAATCGAAAAAACTACCATTTTTGGGTCCAAAAATGGCCATAGTTTCTCGAGCACAGGGTTAATCCAAATTCAAACTACACTATCGTGTTCAGCGTGTCAAACTACATAAGAATAGACAAAAATTAGACCTTGCGGAAATTCGGACAAAAATCGTCGATTTTCCTCCTTAAATTCCTGGACTAACAACCTTTGTTGATTAGATCAATATAATCGTTCAATTATTGACTTTTGTAATAAAAGGTTTTATTATTCGTGTTTATTTCTTCATTATATTTATATAAATTAATGATCAAACTCACTCGCTGCCCCTTGATTCTGGATGCTCAGATTTTATTTTCAAGGGGCTATTCCCACGTGATCTTGAAATTGGTTTTTCTCGTTTGGTTTGATGTCGCCTTGTAGGACTGCCATCAAACTGAGGCGAAGGAGATCGTTGGCTAGATCTATTGGATCTATTTGGCGACTGTGCAGGGGTAGATTTATTGCTTCGGTTGATAATTCTAGACGGACTAGTTCCTCGTGATGTGGGTGGAGTTTTATGAAAAGTGTTAGGTCTAGTTACCATGTTTATTCTAAAATGGACAGGTTACTTCAGGATACGATGATATCACCTGCAAAGAAAATTATGATTATATTATCTTTTTATTTTTATGAGATTATTCTAATATGAAATTCTATATTCGCAATTTTTGCTGATATTCCTTAAATTAATTCAGGAATTGAATCATTCTCCGTAAATTCAGGCTTGCAAAAACTGTAATTCTTATAAATCTTACATCGTAATTGAGAAATATGCCATAAAACGAGAATTTCTCAATCGTTAAATACGGATCCATCTTTAATGAAGTAGTTTATGATTTTATCACATAATTTTGTTTATGCATTTGCTGAATTTTGAATTGTCAACATCATTATTCTCACTATTAGTAGGATTATCTGTATATTCTGGTGAATAATAATAAACTATAAGAGAGACAGTAAACAATCAATATTTTATGCCTAACGGAACCTAGCAATTAAAGTTTTTGTTTGTATACCTGAGTATTTGATTAGTTCTCTCTTATCGTAATAGTTAGAAAGGTGTTCTAGGCATGGATGTCTTTTTGGGGTGAAAAACCTCTCCATTATTCTCGCTTCTATTATTCAAGAATATGAGAAGTGAATCTATCTATTTCAATCGAAAATCATCAATCTCTACGACAGGTTGAATGAAAGCTAATCACTCGCTTTCATTCTGAAAAATTAGTGAATTTAATCAATAACAATTGGTTGGATTTTATTGCGGCTTAACGTTATTTCAAGTAATGGAACTCTTGCTAGGACTGGCTGAAACGATTTTATTGCAACTTGAGTTAAATACTGCATGAATTTCAACCTTGGACAGACGATACATTGAATTTTACTTTCACGTATTGCAAATAGGGTTCAAAGTCTGAGAATTAATATATCATGAAAATTGGAATCATTTATTCAAAATAATTTGTATCTAACAGTATATTTCATTGAATAATAACTAGTGAAGAACACCAGCATAGAGGAAATTACGCGTGTCATATATTAATAATAATAATAATGGCGTTCATTCATGTTCGTACTTTTACAACCAAAAGTCTAACTGTTTCTTTCAATTTTTTTCCTCATATATAAGAGATATAATAAAGATTCTTGACCCAGCTATGAATTATATATAAATTCTATTACAAAAATGTTAATATTTCAACTAAGGAAACCAATTATTATAAAAGATCTGTACTGGAGATGATTCACATAAAACGTGATTCCAAATCTGTAAATCGTAGGATAGATATTCAGACATTAAGTAAGATTTATGCTAATTGAATTAATCAGAACTATTGAAAATGCCTACATGCGTCTTTATAACGTTGAAAGTATATTTTAGGAAGAATGCTCAAAAGTAATATGTCCAATAAGGTCTGACACAACCTTTTTCTATTACCTCATAAATCTTAACATCTGGTTCGAAAGTAGATACTTAACGTAATAGTTTTGGTCTCCAGTTCTGAATAGACTACACTATTATGCGTTTGTATATTATGAGAATATCAGTAAATAGTGGATCCTTGATATATTTTATACATTGATGTGGTACAACTGCGACTATTCGCGGTTCTGGTCATTTCGGCGACGGGGGCATTTTTAATTGAAATTGAGTTGATAAGGACGCTTTGTGTTAATACAATTAGTTTTAAGAAATCCTGTTTTGGACGTAATAAGTCTTCTGATGATCGTCGTGATACCGAAACGTACGTAAAGACGAAAATATAAGGCATACGATCTGATGTGACCTATTTTCCGAGAATTTATATATAATTAAGTGATATAGAATTAAATTTTCTGACTTATAAAGATAACTTAGATATTTCAACATACGATTATAAAGATGAATACACGTAAAACATTGAACCATAGGCGAGATTGGAACCCACATTTTTGGATGTCTAGTCCAGGGTGCTTACCAATTACACCACTTTGGTCCCGTCAGAGTCTTACATTTTTGAAAAATAAACCTCTGGAAGGATAGTAGATCATTGATGAACACCATGCGATTCGATGCTCCGTTATAGATCGACTATTCACGCACATTTATGTAAAGCTCAATCGTTTTGAAGTGAGGAATAGTAGGTTAGAGTATTACTGTGATTGGCAATTACTCTTGACAGTACTCATCCAATGACAGCATCCTGGTTCTTATATATTTCAATAGAACTGACTGAGAAATGTTCTGGGTAAGTATAAACATGTTCAAGGATTCTTTGCCTAATTGGCCACAATTTCGTGTAAGTACATTAAGAGATATATAATTATATTTTCTGAATTATGAAGATAACTTGAGTAACATTTCTTTCTACTGAGATAATATGATTGTACAATTTGGAATTTGTTATATGTTTGATAAATTTTTATATAATGTTGGTGCTAAGAATGTATAAGATCTTTGTGCGATAGTCTTCTGTGCAAATGGAGGTGAGTAAAAGTACATTATATTTCTTGTATTATGTTCATGCAAGTTCAAATTCAAGAATGTTCTCTTTGCAGAAAATTAGACAGTGAGGTTTCCTGTTTCACTGAAGCATCATTTTCTGTAGGTTCATTGTCATCACGGGTGACTGACTCTGATAGTAATGTTACCGACTCCAATGTGGATATTGAAAAACAGCATTGCCTCAAAAATACTATGATTACATTTGATTCATGTTGGTATTTCCAAGGAATGTTTTCTATAGTTGACTTGATGCATGAACACACAAACATAAAATAGAATTATATTTTGTCATGTTTAAAAAAAATTTGATTAAACAGCACATTTTCTGAACTTGATGATAATTTTGGAATATCACTATTCACTATCATATGCAAATAAATTATTTTTAAAACACATTCCTATTTTATTGCTAGTGTATTACGTCCATTCATAATCAAATTAGTGAAAAAGAATCTCCCAGTTGCATTTAGAAATAACTATTATAACGTCAGTTGTATTATATACTCTTTAGAGGTTGACGTACAAAAACTGTGAAAGACTCCTTCATCAGGCTCTGACATGGTCTTTGTGGATTGTTTACCTCCTCAAATAAACTGGTGTGTCTTCTTTTAGCTGAAAGTTCAACTAATTATAAAAAGAAGAAAGTTCCTAATAAATATAGACCCATTGTACTAATATTATTAATAGTCCGAGTTATGGAAACTTCTGTCATATTGTTTGCAGCCTCAACTCCGTCATTCACTGTCGAGTTTTCTCTCATATAGATCACTCTATGTAGTAGTTGACGGAGTCTTCTCCCATACAATGGCTCATATCAAAGATCTGTAACAAGAAATGACTTTCCGCCCCGTCCTTAGATTTGCGGATGATGGTTCACTTTATACCACTTTCTCCTCCTGAGAACCATTCATCCAATGAAGCCAGATTTGCAAGAGAGAGAGAGAGAGAGAAAGAGGGAGAGAGAGAGAAAGAGAGAAAGGTTGATATAGAAAATGAAGATCTGGTAAGAATATTGCGATGGCCTCTGATAATCTAGTAGAGTTTAATGCAACCAAAACTCAAGCTTGTATTTTCCACACGAAAGCAGATTCCACAATATGTAATATGATGATGGTGCGTACAACTAGTCCAATGAAGTTCACAATATCCATGCTCGGTATCACCACCAATACCACCGTCTCATGGGACGATCAGGTGAAGTCCATTGCGAAAACTACTTCACAGAGCCTTGGCTTTCTAATCCGTGCCGATAATTTACACCTCAGCAGCACCCCATGATCTACAAAGCATAGATACGACCTGCTTCCAAACATATGCTGAAGCTCTTAACTTATATTTGACCTCTCTCATTGCAGATGAGTGGGTGATATCTCCCTTTTCTATAGATATACATGGTCGGTGTTCATCAAAAATCTCGTCTGTTAATACACCATAACCGATTCCTGGCACGCAGACTAGACGAGCTCGCTCAGGCTGCTTACCCTTACAATGTCAAGCTCGAGATCTGCCAAACTGCTATCTACTAGACTTAATTTTTTTATCGAAAGGAAACATTGTGGAACTATTTGCATAGTAAGATATTTCCTGATGCCTATAACCTCCAAACTTACGAAAAAGTCAAATTTTATTACACAAAAACAAATAATATGGAATATGCTTATTTCTAAAATGTTTTATGTGGACCCAGTCACGCATAGTTCAGTACATTAGTGATCGCATAATAAAAGATTGTGAGTCGAATGCATGATATCTTTATACCTGTCAAGCGGTAAATATTCTTTCAACAACTTCTGTATGCTGAAATAATGTTTCAATTCGAGCGCTACAATATATCCTGATATTCAACTTTTACCTCTCCCTTGCAGTACTGTGTCACTTTTACATCTAGCACGGTGCTGGTATGACATGTATAACAAGTACTGGAGAAGAAGGAGGAGCTTAGCAGTAGTCATGACATTTCGACTATTCAGACCTGTTACGATCTCCGTTTATCGTTTCCGTGTCAGGGTTTTTATCAATTAAGTCCCCAGTAAAATCATATTGTATGCTATAAATTCCAATACCTCATCTCCTCTCCCAACATTTCTTCGCTAGTTCACTCCTTGTTCTACACACATTATAGGTTTTCCTCACCTATATTCAGAACATATTTGAAGAGATATTCATAGATCATGCCTGTGATGTAATTATCAACATAGCGTTTTTGTAGAAGATAATGTTAAATGAGAAAACTGAAAATGATGGAAAATATCTTAAAAATGATTGGTGATCCTTAATTTTTTCAAATTACAGTTTGCATTATAACAATAGCTTACATACAATGTACAATCTGGCTATAATGCCAGACCACCAAAGCCTTATCTGGGCTAATGCTCGTCGGACGCGCTCAATTAGATTTGTTTTGTACCTTCTGATATATGTTCTTTTGGAGCATTAAAAAAGAAAGTGTATACTGTGTTTCATTCGCCTGGAATTTCTTTCATTTTGAAGTCATTAATTTTTATTAAGGTCGCAGAAATGTTTTCAGAAGATAGTCACATTTCGAGTAATACATGAATAAAATCAAATTCATTGTGAATCTTGATCTCAATCTAAAACGTGACTCAGAATATTACTTTCCCAACATTTGAAAACACATCCTCGAAAATTCCACTTCGCAAATGATCACATAACGCCAGGGTCAGGTGCCAGAACGGATTTAATAGCCGAAATAAAGACAGGGAACTGTGTAGCGTGAAGATTTCACAATAGATACCGCTGCTTTGAAGATGCCACCTGTAATTGTTGGCGAAACGTCGGCATCAAATCAAGCTATTGTGACGTGGAACCTAACCGGAAGCAAAGAAATTTTAAGATTGACTATCCGTGGAAGTCTATACTATTCAAGAATCTTTATCTGCTTCTTCGGAACCTTCCTTGTTTTCAAAAAAGGAGATTCGAAATGACACCCAGATTTGTTCATCCATGCAATTATAATATCATGTGAAAAATAAGGTAAAATAAGGTCGATAATTTTTCATTTCTATAAATTTAGAGGTAACCATTTGCTAATTTCTTAGATCAGCCAGACTAGTTGGTTTTACTATGAAAATATAAATTTGTATAATAAGTTACAATCGAATATAAATAAGGATAACGTATCGGAGATATTGATCTGATTTTCCGAACAGCGGATTCATTAAAACACTTCAACCAGCTTTACATCATCCCACTAGTGATAAGTCTAATTGCTTTTCTGTATGTTTTATGATCAACTTCAGTAAATCAAAAATATAATATAACGGGGGAAATCAGTTGAACTCGTTGGATTGTCCACCCATGGAACCGACTGGAATATTTATATATTTGCCGGAATCAGGATTTGCTGCATTCACTAAATGAAAAAAGTAGTTCAAATTCACTGGCTCCTTAACTAATTAATTACATAGAGCATGTTTCTATTGTAATTGCAAGCAATATCAACAACTAGTGGTCATATCAAATGTTCTAAAAAATGGAGAAATACTTTCTCTCGTATTTTTTGAGTTATTAAAGTTTGAGGTAGCATCCAGATACGTCGTTTTGGTGGCATCATTCTGAGAAATTATTATTGTAGAGATGAAGTTGTGGTTTCTGCGAATGTGTCATTATATCAAATTAGAATGTAATTTACTTATTGGAATTCTATCATATTACGAATGTATACTTACTAAACTGAATAATACACTGTAGGAAAATTCCAAAATAAACATTTATTAAACAAGCAAAAAAAAAACAACTAGCTATATATATCTACATAAAGGGAAAGTTAACTTAGATCTTATATTTTAGATAATTTGAAATACTCAGAAATTAATAAATATAAGCACAGTAACTTTCTAATCAATAATTACGTAGATATCTTATACTCTCCGCTTCTTAATCTCTTCCCACATAAACAACCTGTTGTAAACCAATTAGTAGATTGTAATCTCTTAGTGTAAGCAACGTCCATTCTTGTAATCCTTGATATGGCTGTGAAGAATCTGAATTCCCATTAAATAAGTCAATCCCTTGGTCATATTCTGTTTATGTATACATAGCTAGTAATACCATTGTTCACCTGAAGAAGCCACTGTGTGGCGAAACATTCAAGTTCATTTCGGAATTTTTGTACAGTGTTCATTTGTAATAGGACGCAATTTCTTAGATTTTTCCAGTTTCTTGATGTTGGATGAAGAAGCCATAGCTAAAGTTAAACTGACCCATCGAACGATCTTTACATCACGGGGTATGTTTTAATTGCTACATCTCAGAATAATTGATATATCAACTTATGAATAGGAGAAACAATGGAGCATCAAGAAGTCTCATATCAAATTTCTAATTCATTCTCCTTGCATTCAAACGTTTTCGTTAGTAAATTATAATGGTTTATGAAAACTGATGTTGCAACGATTCACTGCTCACAAACTGATTACATCTGGTGAAGGTGCCAGGTAAAACTATTTACAACTTGATATTGTGAGAATTTTAATCTTGAAATAATAATAATAATAATGAATTTTTAAAATCTCAAAGTCTTTATTCAATCGATTTGAAACTGTTACAATAAATTTTAGTTCATTTAAAACTGCTTTCACGCAAATTTCAACAAAAAAACAACAAAAATTATTGAAGTAAATTTAATAATAATTCCTTACAAATTAGTTCCGAATTTTATTCTTGATTATATACATAAATAATTATTATATTTGAAAACCATAAATTTCTATCAAATATATTAATAAAATTAATTATAAATTGAATAAAAAAGTGAATATTATAAAAAAAATTCATAGATTTGAATAGATTATTTAATAAAATTACTCAGAAATATAATTTTGAAATCAAAAATTTAATTATAATTGATGAATGAAAATGTTTATAAATATTTCAAAGCGTTTCTGCCTAACGTTCTTATTTATTCCAATTTTCATTTTTTTTTTCGTAAAATCAAAATAGCTAAAAAAAATTCCCTACAAATATTCAAAGAATAATTAAATAAAATTAATTCCCTTCAAAGTAATAAATTTAACTGACAATTTTAACCATAAATATCAATTTACACTTTTATTTATTTAATTAATAAAATAAAAATTAATAATTATTCCCTACGAATTATTTTAAAATTTAATTCCTAATTATAAATATAACATAATTTAGACTGTACTTTAACTGTTTATAACAAACGGCTCTGAATCAAAGGTATGGTCTAGGCCCTAGACTCTAGGGGCTAGGATACTCGGCTCCCACTCAATCGACTGGAGTTCGATTCCCGGAGTCGGAAAATTTCTTTTTGCAATAACATTTTCAAAAAATTGATTTAAATATTATTTAGTTGTATAAAAATAATGAAATGAATAATTTATTTCATTTTCTTTACAGAAATGCGAAGAATACATATATTATAGAATGTGAAACAATTATATAAAAATCAGTAGCCAAATCAAATGATTTGCAAAGAGTAACTTTGCCACTCACAGTATTTATCCATTCTCGAAGCTGCAACACTACTTTATTTTTTAATCTATTTTATTTGGAGTAACACCAGAGAGGTTCAGTTTAGTCGTTGAAAAATGATAAGTAATGGTAGATTTGATAAAGGCCATCTTACTAATATTAAAATTATCATGATCAATTTGTCTAAGTAAGTACAATTACATTATAATAGTTCAATGTATATGTTTCAAGCATGGTCGAAAATGTATTAAATCTTTGCTTATGCTACGGATATTTAGATACAAAATGCTCATAAGTTTATTGTTTGTATTTATTCTATATTTTAACATACCGGAATCAACACTTTCTTGTAGAATATTGCCGTTATAAATATGAAGTTCATTCAGGATCTCAGTCTCTTTTTGATTGAAGACCATGTCCATAATGAATTTTTCTCTCTATAGTACATTTGTTAAGTACTGACATATTGGACATAGTGGTCTATCTGAATTTTTGTCTTGGTTTGGTTTTCTGAGATTAAATTTTTCAAATTTTCAATTCTACTTAAATTTCATTTGAACACATTACAGTAAAGTATTTGGTAGGATGATCTTATCATCTGATATGTGAAATATAAGATTTATATTTACATCCACAACACACATAGATATAATATACTCACAAATTCACAAATACATACTTACATACATATACACAAATACATATTGGTACACCGTTCATAAAAATCGCGGTCGTCTTTTAATTCTTCTTTGAAAATATTATGAACTTGTCCCAAGTAGTATTTACTAATAGCACATTATTTCAAGATTAGAAATATTCATTTAGCACCTACTCTGAAACTATTTATTAAAAAATATTTCAATGAAAAGATTTTAATTTCATTTTTATAGTCAAAATTATAATATGAAAGTATATATTTATTCTAACTGTACCCTTGAATATAATGGTGTTATGGTAATCACTGAAGAAAAACTATTTCATATTCACACACAAGTTAATGTTCATTACGTTCTAGTTACTGGCTTTATTGAAATCGTCGTACTCACATGTTTCACATGACTGAAATCGGACGTTCCACTATAAACTGCGCCACCTAAGAATCGCTCGTCGCTACGCATTTCCATTCAATACAAACGATGTTAAACATAAGCGATATGTCATTCAAGATCTTCTGATGATAGCCCACTCAACCGGCATAAATAGACGTTAAGTAGTTGATACAAAATCCTGCATTTAGGTATAGTAGATTTCAATATAATAGCTACCTCTAATATCAAATCTATTTTATATTAAAGAGGTATGTATATAACGCCTCTCAAAATTTGAGCATGAGAATAAAGGAATGTACAACTGAATTGAACTATGTCGGTCTCTCAATCTATATGCTTGCATTATAACTATATATGTTAGTTGACTATGTCGCAAGTTTTCATATCATTCTGTAGAATAATATGAATTCGCCATATTAACTCCGTTTTTCTGATGTCAACATTTGGATTCTAATATTTTACAAAAAATCACAATTACAGGATGCGCTTCTGTAAATTAAAGAAATTGAAACGGAAAAGAGTTCCGATTATCCAGACATCAACGAAATTCTCACGTCTGTACTTCATTCTAAATACGTAATTGTTCTCTATACTTATGCTTCATGTTATAGTATAGTTTGTATTATACCGTTCACCTTTACTACAAAAAACTAACTAGCTGATTGAACCTCATTGTGGTGGTCCCAACATCTTCAAAACTCAAAAAATTGGGTGTTGGGTCATCTTGAAAATATACCTACATATTGATTTATTCTGAATCACAATTTACATTAAAGGAAAATAATGATCAATTGAGAATAATATTTCATTTTTTACTAAACACATAATAAGCACAATAAAAATTAATGTGGGTATACCGAAATGTTTTACAATAATCAATTTTAAAAACTTAATTCCAAGTTTGTGACGTGAATAATATTTTCGATAAACGGAAATCGCTTTTTAAAAACTTTATTAGGAGCTTTACAGAAGAGATGTATATCATCTGAATAACTGTAACTGACTATTTGTTTCTTACAAGGAATAATACATTTGAAACATCATGTGAACTTAAGACCGTTGATCTAGGCGGATCATATTCCGCTGGATCAGCATTTATTGTTGTGGAAACTTCTGAATCGGTGAGATTACTCCTCCCCTCGAAGATCCAACTACGCAGGTTAACGAGGAAGTTGCACAGTTGATAGGTTGACGGCCGGATCTGATTTCTTCGCTGTTTTCTTATCTATACGACATCTTGTTAGTAGTTTCTTGTAACAGAGGTAACAATATTAAGGAAATATAAATTATGATTGTCCAAACACTGGGAAGGTTCGAAATTTGATCAAATGATAAACTGGGAGTGTTATCGATAATACGAGATTTTAGTTCTTCTAATCCATCCAATTTAGGTTCTTCTGAATGCAGAGTAAAATTAGTTTGCGAGTTAGGTATAGTTCTTATATCCAGATCTGGAAAAAGTATCGGTTGGTTGAAATATGTTACTTGCTCTTGATTGATAATTGTTTCTTGACTCGTAATAATTTGACAATGTTCTGGGATTTCAAATAAGTATGTACCGATCACTTTTAAGATTTCTTCTTGATTTTCACACTTTAGTTTTGATGTTTCTCCAGATGGAAATATTCCAATCCAATTATTTGATTCTTCAAGTCTTTTAATAATCGATCTAGTGATTTTTACTTGAATTTGTTGACAGGATGATGTGTTTTTTGTATTCAAAAGTTGAATTTCGCAAGGCTTTTCTGCTGTAACTTCTTGTAAGTCTAGTTTCTTACAAATATTATATTGTGATTGAATTTCCGTGCAAGCGTCACTTTTTTGAAATGCATAGTACAATTTATCTCTTAATAGATATTTACTTCCTGAAATTATAGCCTTAAACTGACCCTGGGTGAAGATAGGGATAGAATACAGATGATAATAGTTGAAAACAGTTGTGTGTAAAATAGGAATGTGCAAGAGATATGTTATTCTATTATTTAAAACGTAACATCCGATTTTTATTAATTTTTCAAATAGTAGAGTGTTATCTAGTGTAATTTTGAAGGGTAGTTGATCTTCTTTCAAGTTATTTTGTAGTCTCAGTAACTCTTTGTAAAGATCATTGGTTCTCATTATACTAGGGTGCATTATTTTTAACTTAGAAAATGAAATGTAATTGTCAATGTCTTGTAAAATGAAATTAATTATTTCGTACATGTTAATTATTTGGACCAAAATATCTTTTATGAATATAGAATTTTCTTTCATTGCGTGATGTTCGACAATTATGGCAATTTGATTTATTCTTGTTTCTAAAAGTTTCTCGTTGTGGTTTAGTTGGTGAACAGTGGCATTGAATTTGTATTTAAGGAAATTGTATTCTGGTTGCGAATGTTTATTGCAAGTTTATTTTCATTATTTTGAAGTTCTTTTATTAATTTTTAAGCTATTGCATATAGCTTTTATCGCGGGCTTTGAGCGCGGCGACCGAATCAAGAAATTCCGTAACGGAAAATAATGTAAGACCTAAACACCTAACATGTGTCAAATTAATTAATTAATTTGAAGTTTCTAAAAGTTAGAAATTTCGCTATTTTATACGAATGTTATAACACTCTAGCGCTTTAGACTCCGGGATTTTCACGTGGCCTATCGAAATCAGAAGGTTCGAATTATCTAAAAACATAATTGCATGAACTCCAGACGTCCTCTGTAATTAGCTACGAACGAAATCATTCTGACATATGCCTCCAGGAGCTCGCTACGCGTCAGTTAGAGTTTATACGTTAGACGCGCGTAGCAGAGACCTGAGAGTACCTGTTTCCATTAAGCTATTGCATATATTGCATATAGCTTTTATCGCGGGCTTTGAGCGCGGCGACCGAATCAAGAAATTCCGTAACGAAAAATAACAGGAACTCGTTTATGTTGCGCTCTCTCGAGTGACTAATATTGAAAAATTGTATATCACGACAAAAAACGATAATTCTACATTCAAGTTTTATAATAATCGAAGGCAAGCTGCATCGACTGCATCTTTGTTGCAAAAATTCGAAAGACTGCCTTTAAATAGTGTTCAGACGACAGCTCAAAGTGTCTTAGATTTTATTAGTAATAGAAATGGCATTTCAATAATGACTTTCAATTGACAAAGTCTAAATAGTCACAAATACGATTTACAAGATTCAGTTACGAGACAAACAAATGTGTTACTTCTTACCGAAACTTGCATGGCGCATGATAATCCGATCGAAATACCTAATTTCAGTTGTATTGTTCAATTCAAACGAGATACTGTTCCAAAAGGTGGGGTGCCTATTTACCAAAATAATAATAATGTTACTAATATTATGACTCCGAATATTGAAATAAATATTGCACACGTTAGCGATGTTAATGTTAGGCGCTCATTTGTTGGAGATATTTGTGCGTGCTTATGCAAACTTAGAAATGGCCTACACATAGTCATGGTAGCAATTTACATTTCTCCGAATCCAAAATTGGACGAGGTAGAGCATTTTATTCATCGCACTTTACTGGAGTACACTGAAGAAGGGTCGAAAATACTTGGTACAAATGGTAATAAATTTCCACTTATCTTGGCTGGCGATTCTAACATCAACTTCGCTGATAAAAAATCAGAGCGGTTGACAACTTTTCTTTCGGAAAAATTGAATTTGAAAATGAATAATGATCCACAAGAATCCACAACAAAATATGGGGCCATCATTGACGCGGTATTTTCCAGATATTTAGAGGATATCAAGTCTCAAACTTATGTCTCTTATTTCAGTTATTCTGTTACCATAAACCTATAGTTTCAATGATAACAAATTCCTGAATAACCTACATGTATTGTAAGATAATAAAAATATTTTAAACGATATTAACTTCTCATTTATTCAATAAAAGAAAAAAATTTGTTTTCTTATCGGTCACCACGCTCAAAAGTAACTTGAATTAATATCAAAGAAAAAACTTGAATTAAAATATCAAAGAAAAAAAATACTGCATAAATTTAAAAAAATAAATAATTATAATTGCATAAGTTGAGAAAAAATGCTATGCAATAGCTTTACTGCGGCAGTCCCCGAGTGCCACACGTATATTTTTTCATAACGTTCTCCATCGGAAGAATCTAAGTTCCCTGTTATAGCTCTAAATATTGATCCTAGTCCGTTAATTAAACCACGTTTTGTTCTCTGGGGATGTGGTAGAATTTCGATAAGTTTTGTTTCTATTTTTCTTTAACAAATGTTAAGATCTTGAAATAGTTAGAAGTATCCAGTAAATATTTTTCATTTTCGTTAATAGATTTAGACAGACTGACATATTTTTCATTGAGTTTATTGATTTCTAAGATGATTGGGTTAAATCGTAATAATGAATTAATGTATGCGTGTATTGTTCAATTTTAGCCGTTCCCAACTTCAGAGGGATTATTCCTGGATTGTTCTCTAAATTTCTTAAGGTAATTTTTTCATGAAGTCCGAAGGCGATTGGTAACCTGAAACACTTTATTTAATTACTAAAATTATAAGACTTTTGAAGCGGGCGTTTTAGATGGTCCATATGAATTTTGTTTTGGGTTTCAGTTGAAACAGTTTTTCCTCCGTTATTTACTTTCTTAATTATAGTAGGTTTAGTAAATTTGTTTGCGCTCTTTTGTCTTATATGTTTTTTTATAAATACTTGTTGCTGTTGTGGTTTGTAAATTGAATCAAAATTAGAATTGTTTGTATTGATGGGATTTTCCTATTTTATCGGTTCAGGGATTCTAGTCAGTTGAAGGTATATTTAGTTTTAAACTTTCAAAAATTTCTGTTAAATTCTCCAGAGACATTAAATTGTACTTACATTAATAATATAGCGATTTTATTCATCGTTTTCTTAATTATAAGGATTGCGTCCGCGTTAGCAATTCTTGTCTTCACCGGGTGCGGATTCCTTGCAGAAATGAACGATTCTGTTCCACTTCTCCTTGAGTTGAGTCCGAAGGGTTTCTGCGGGCCCTCGTTGAACTGGGTGTCCTGATGTTTAAGGAGCCTCTCCGTACAGATCGCCTTCAAGAACTTTTTCACTGTTCGATATCCGATGAATCGTAGATACGAGAATTGATCGTTCGATACGACACAATTTCGGATATCCTACCGACTGCGCCAATAATATTTTCGATAAACGGAAATCGCTTTTTGAAAACTTTATTAGGAGCTTTACAGAAGAGATGTATATCATCTGAATAATTGTAGCTGACTATTTGTTTCTTACAAGGAATAATACATTTAAAACATCATGTGAACTTAAGACCAGCGGAACATGATCCGCATAGATCAGCATTTATTGTTTTGGGAACTTCTGAATCGGTGAGATTACTCGTGTTTTACGGAACGATGAAACAAAAACATTCGGAGGAAAAAATTGTTCATTAAATTAACAAATGAGTCGACGTGTTTTTTCAATATCTATCATCATGCAAAATTTCATACGATTATCTCGAATAGTTGTTTTATACACATTTTTCGATAAGCTTGCAACTAAAACGCAAATATGAACGATAGAACAAACTTTAGACAATTTTTAACTTTACCATCCTTTTCAACGCCACTTTTTGCATAAGAATCGACATAAAATTGCGTTAGCTTCAAAAAAACTATTTTCCTCAATTTTTGACCCTCTATTGACTAGCCTATAAGGGAATCAAATACGAAAATATAACAAAACGGTGGAAAGAACCACTCTGTTATGCGTTCATAAACCTACTTTCAGAAGCAAAGGATGCATGAAAACTGGACTTGCTGCTTCTCTTTTCTTGCCAGACACTTTTTACCTTTTCATCAGCTCTATCAATATCCGGCTCGATTATGACCAAACAATGTGGATGCTTAGATAGCTGAGCTTATGGACTGTAATTATGTTCCCTTTTGTTCTTATTATTGATGGACATCAACAACATGAGATGATTATTCGAAATAACTTTTATTTCACTTTTAACAATCGTAGCCACTGCTGCATTTTCAGATTGTAGCATGATTCAAATTATGATTGAAGAAGAAACTTGATGGTACACGAACAGACGGCATTAAGATTTTACATTGAAAAATAAGCTGAGGAGAGGGGAGAGTACTCAAGCAAAAAATTGTTAAGAAAGTCCTACAACAGAAATTCCTCCACTGTAGTATTTTTTATTGAATTTCCACTTCATTTAAATACGTTAAATTCAGTTCTGAGTCACTATCATTATTATCTTCATCTAAACATAAACTTATTATCAATAAGTATTGAACATTAGTAATCATACACGTATAAGAGTTTTCCACCTTCATTACATGTTGTATACTGTTTTTCCAACTGTCTACGGAGATTTACTTACTATGTTTTTTATGAATTTCACTACGAATCTATTTAAGGTGGGTGGAATATTGTTCCTTTCAATAGTTGTTTTAACTTCGTGCCATATTAGTTCGATTAGATTAAATATACTGTATGTTCATTTTCTATTACAAGTTTATCACACACGTATTCTTTATTAATTTTGGAAATCTTCTAAAAGATCCCATTTCCTGTAAGTTTCTTCAAAATATATCTTATTATCATAAAATTATAAAGGTCCAAAGCATGGTGCTGTTCGAACTAGGCACAATTTTCACTTGACGACTATGATAACTAACATTCTCCACTACAATTACGCTACTTTTTTATATTTTGAAGAAGATGATGTTCACAGCAAATCTTCAAAAAGTTTTGCGTCAGTGTCTTGGTAATCTAAACAGAAAACTATTATGTATTTAGCTGTGAGCGACAGACATCTTCCGAAACAGTCATTATACAAAGTAATTGCTTTAATGTTTTGTTTAATCAGTGAAAGTATCGAAGAATATAATAATTCACTTAATGTTGTTTATTATTAGCTTTAATCATTTCTAAATGCTAGATTTAATAATGTATATAGCAAACTAATTCAATATTCACAGGCAGGTACGTCATTCACTTCAATTAAAGATTCACTCGAGTACACTTTTTCATTCTATTTCATTTAACTTCAGAAAACATTCTTGACATTTGTCAATTCTTTTATCATATTATCAACATAGCTTACAACAGAAAGAAAAGTTATACCGGCTCACTATATGATACAAGAAAAAATAATTACCATGTCAACCCAATAACATAAAAAACACTAGTTCAATCAACTTATACGAAATTATTCAACACCGTCCCAAATGCAATAGGTCGTAATAAATTGAATAGTATTTAATTCATTATAATATTACAAACAGTCAGTAAAATATTTCAAAAGTAAATTTATAAAATTGGGTTAGTTAAAATGGGAATATGGAGCACTAAAATAACTATTTGGTTAGTATTTCAATTTTCAGTATTGTGAATGTAATGGGCAGTAAAATCTAATAAAATGCAAGTATGGAATAGCTATTAATAAATCTGCAAAATGCACAGCAAGAATTAATAAATGACTAGTATGCAATAGTCGGTAAAACATTTCTTAAGTAAATTTATAGAATTTGGTAAGTTAAAATGAGATTTTGGAACAGTAAAATAACTATTTGGTCAGTATTTATTATTTCCACTATTGTGAATATAATGGTCAGTAAAGATTAATAAAATGTCAGTATGTATTAGCTTGTAATAAATCTGCAAAATGTAAATTAAAAATTAATAAATGACTAGTATGCAATAGTCGGTAATACATTTACTCAGTAAATTTATAGAATTTGTTAAGTTAAAATGTAATTTTGGAACAGTAAAATAACTATTTCGTCAGTATTTCTTATTTCCACTATTGTGAATATAGTGGGCAGTAAAGATTAATAAATTGTCAGCATGGATTACCTTGTAATAAATCTACAAGAAAAAACATGTTTATTTTGGACAATTAATTGAAATTGTTCCTCTGTATAAATGTTATTATTCGAAATACAATGTTGGAGATATACATCAGTAATCTCCAAAAGTCACAATATTCATAAGTCTTTTGAAATGTTCCTTGAGGATTGCTATATGTGTGACCATGTACATCAGTTACTCTATATAATAATATATTCATATAGTGTTCACACGTACTACGATTGATTGTTTCTCAAACTATGTGCCCTGCTATATAATACAAAACGTTTTCTTGGAACTCAGATAAAGTTTCTCCCTCCGAGTAATGAAAATATTCTTCGTTTCCTCAGAAATATCTTCTTCTCTTATTCCTTGTTGTCTTTCATCAGATCGAAACTCAAATGCTGGTATGCAAAACTCTCCAAGTAGATAATTGTTTAACAATAACTGCCTTAAAGCCAATTTCAATTGCTGAATATAAAGGTTATTATTCCATCCTCCCCTCGACCTCATATATGAAAAAAATAATTCCTAATAGCCTTGCGAAGTTATACATGTGAGGAAATATTTGAAAGGCCAATTTTACCAACTTCAATGTACTGTGTGAATTTATAATTTATCCTATGGCAAACGTTTCTCTATTATGATACTCAATACAATAACCTCACGCTCACTGAATATAAAATGCAATTTTACTAATCTAATCTCATTCGAACAACATGAGAACACAGTAGTAAAAGAGAGATGCAAACATCTTCAATCGTCTGTCCCACTTTATGCAGAAATGTTCCTTACTCAAACTAGGGGTCCGTTCGAGGTAGTTATAGAGTTCGATAGTTACCATCGACACCGATCATTCCCAATATTCGGAAACGATATCGTATTCCCTCACAGGGAGAGAAACCACAGGGGAGGTCCTCTACAACGGCGCCTAATCATGTGGTGAACCAGCCTCAAACTGGGGAACCTGGTGTAGGGGCTAAGAAACCAGCAGGGAGAAGGCTCCGAAAGAAGAAGCGAAAGCAACTGAAACCCGAGCCGCCCCAGGAAGGCAGCACACCTTCTGCAAAGAATAGGACAAAAGGGCCGCAGTACACCCCACCGAAAGGATAGAAACCCCCAAGAAAATTAAGAAGGGGTGAACAGCTTCGAGGGAGGGAGGGTTAACTGCGGATCACAGATCGAATCCACTGATGACGGTGGTCGTCGGAGGTGGGTATCTTGAGGAGCCCTAACACAGTCAGGAGTGCGATCTGAGAGGAGGCCTCTAAGATTCCCCTCGATCAACTGCCCCCTAGGTTCGACGACTCCTGCAGAGGAGCGGTTAAAATGATCCTCGCCGATGAGTTCTCCAAAAATTGGCTTACCGATAAAGCGAGGGTCTTATAAATGTGGAGAGATTCGCAGACTAAGGTGGGAGGGGGTTAGCTCCTGCAGAAGATCGTGAGAGCGACCGGAATACCGAAGAATCATCGATAGTCCTGGCGAAACTGTAGAAGTACAACCGAACGCTACGAACAGGAGCATGGAGGGTTCTGACCTCCATAGACAAACCTGCGGCAGTAGACAGGGAGGAGGGGAGAACCCTCATTCTCGGCATACCAGAGTCGTGTATACGAATCCTGATGGCTCTAAGAGACAATGTCTATTACGACATCGGCCGGTTGGGCTTCAAATGCGCCCAGCAGGAGTCGTAAAGGTCAAAGCACGCATCGGAATACCACACTGTCAAAATGGCTCTAGTGGAACTTCCATTTGCACAGATCCACCTGCATCACAGTAAGGACGTCTCAGCGATATTAACCAGACGCTTAGTTGCGATGCAAACAGGCATAGTACTAATTCAAGATCTATGTATCGTTAAGAATATGGTGTGGGGATTGGGGGCTAAGTGCAAAGTTATACGGACCTCAAAGGCGGGTCGTGTTAGAGCTTGCATTGCTTCGATAGTTCAGAAGGAGTAGCACTTGTGAAGTGGTGCACAGCGGATCTAGTTGTGACGGCAGTTGATCTCCTTTTGGAGGAGAGGAGGTAATTCTAATATAAATAGAAAAAGGAACACCACAGAAGCAATATTAACTAAAATATTCCTTGTATGTGATCAGATATAAGTGTAATATTCTTCACACATATGCATACATTTAAACATGTACATAACATACATATAAAAATACATATACATACATACACATACATACAATATAACATTAATATTATAAGCCACAATTAATCAATAAATATGATTAATATTAAACCATTGCTACAATAAATATATATGTTAATTTTAATTTTACTGAGTTTCAATACGAAAATTCATTATCATTGTGACCCGTTATACGCACGCCGCCATTCAAAACTTACCATCCATAATTGCACATTTTTAACATTCGTTTCTGAATTACTTCTAATCTGTTTTGTACAGGTCCCCATGATTATCTCATATCTCAGTTGGCTTTTTACCAGAACATGATATACTATTGTCAGATATTTTACATCCAACGCTATTTCTTTCAATTGCTTAAATCTGCTCAAGACATTACTCAATTCCCGCAATAGGAATTTAATTTGCTCATCCCATCTTAAATGTCTGTCGAAAACTACTCCTAGGTAAGGTATGTTTTGTAACTTCATGTATTTTTATTTTCTCTCCATTAATGTTGAATTCTATTGTTTTAAAATACGGTAAGCTGTTGGCATATCAAGAGAAAGGTAAGTACACAGTTTTATTTAGATTTACCGTGAGTCGATTTTGTGAGAACCAATTAAATATTTTCTTTAAATCGGTTTTCATTTTATGTTTTAGTTTATCCCAGGAAACAACTTCATAGAACATCGCCGCATCATCCGCAAAGACAATAATAACACCTTTAATTGGAACGCTGAATAACTCATTCAGATGAATATTTAAAAGAATGGGACCTAGCACAGACCCTTGCGATACTTCACACGTTATTTCTAGTAAATTACTTCGGGATGTATCATTCTGAACTATTTGTTTCCTATTCGTGAGATAACTTTTTATCAATCTAAGTGCTATTCCCCTGAATCCCATACTTTCAATTTTTCTCAACTATAAGTCATGGGACACAGTATCAAAAGCCTTTTGCAAGTCATTAAATATGCATAGCGATTTTTTCCCATTAACCAAGCTGTTATAAGCATTTTTAGTTAGAAGATGTTTGGCATTTTCAGTACTCTTCTCTTGAGTAAACCTAAACTGTTGATTAGAAAGTGATTTTTTCTCTACGATTTTTGAGAGATTGGTTATCAAGGATATCGGTCTATAGTTACGCATGTCTGTCTGATCTCCATTTTGAAGATTGGCTTGACTAAAGATTCCTTCAGCAGGGAGCGATACTCACCATTTATGAATATTAGATTCACGATGTAGCACAGAGGATCACATACTCCGAATACCTCCCGTATAATAACCAATAGGTTTCAACGAGGGAAGTGTCTGGCTTTGATTGTTGGTTATGATGCCAACTCATATCACCTGATGTGGAGCAGCACCGACACCAATCACCGGAGCAGAGCTCTGGTCGAATTCCTGGTTACTACCAACCTTGAAATTCTCAATAGAGGGCAGGAGCCCACGTGTCTTGATGTTGTCAGAAGACAGGTAATTAACCTTTCACAATGCTTCCAAACTCTCTTGAGACACATTAAAGGATGAAGGCTCATAAGAACCTTCTCTCTCTGATCATTTTCAAATTTTATTTGCTGTTTCAGGTGCCCTGGAAAAACGGGAGAGATGGATTAGGAATCCCAGGAGTAATAGCTGGGAGAACTATCAGAAGAGCCTGCAAGAAAATCGGAAAACGTTCCCGAAGAAAATCAGCTCGGTGAATGAAATAGACTAGGCAGCGGATCTCTTGCGGAATGTAATAACAGAGACAGCCTGGCGACGGGCAGGCGGGAGCAATGATATACCGCAAGGGCCTACGTGAAAGTATTTCTTTACCTCTGTGCCAAACACGCCACCATTCTTCAAGCGGAGATACTGGCAATAACCCGCTGTGCACAAAAAGAGCTGGAAGAAAGGATGAAAATCCACAACAGTATATGCACAGACAACAAGGCAGGCCTTGCTGCGTTAGGTAGCATGAGGATAACATCGGAGCTGCATCAACAAGCTAAAAAATCTTGGCAGGTATGAAAGCGAGCTCACCCTATTTTGGGTCTTCAGTCACTCTGGGATAAGGGCATCTCGAAGAGTAACATCTAAGAGACAATTCACTGCTGGGTCAGAACATAACACTCGAAAGAGTGGAAACTAGTTAACGGTTGCAGGCAAAAGAAAGTACTGACTGGACCGCACATTTGGGAAAGACGGGTCTTTTCAAGTAAGCAACATGGTTAAAACCGATGCCAAACTGCGTATACAGATACTGACAGGACACAAACAGTTCAACTACCACCTCTACAAGATGAACCTCAGCGATTCGCCTTTGTGCAGGTGATGCAAACGGAAAAATGAAACATCAATGTATATTCTGTATAGATGAGTAGCACTAATCCCCTCAAGGCACAGAGCACTCTCGGTAGACCTATGCGACACTAACTAAATCCAGAAGCAAGAAACGAAGGTAGTGTTGAATCTCTTTAGGGCATTAACCACCTACCCGATCTCGAGTTGATTAGGTGGCTGTTTGTCCACCTTGGACACCCGATGAAAACTCTTGTGTGGGAACCGATCCTGCCTACCTCTGAAGCCAGGTTAACACCCTCGAGTGGGAACCGATTCGCTAGGACGAAGTTTAAATAATTTACCACGAAGTTGGTGTTAACCCCTTTAGGAATCGTTCTCCTGGGAGAGCATGGTGAACATTTTCGGGAGGGAACCGCCCCTCTGGTTGATAGGTGGACACTCATGGGTGCGAACCGCTTCACTAGGTGACACTTAATCGTTAGCATGGAGAGCATGGTGAACACTCTAGTTTGGGAACTGCCCTTTGGTGACCTGGTGAACACATGTCGATGGGAGATGTTCCACTAGGTGACACGAGACACGGGGAGCAAAGGACTTCGGTCTAGGCATTAAGGGATCGCAATGCTCCCCCCTTAACTAATAATAAATAATCGTATTCTAGGTTTTCAAGTAGAATATTATTTCACGATACACCTATATAAAATTAGGCAACTATTCCGCTTCAAACTACCTGAGAGTTATAGTTCATACGACCTACATAATTCGTCATGTGAAGGTGACACACATTTTAGATGTAAGAATTCAATAATTATCTTTGGATATTTGAAGCGATAAAAAGTATATACTTACAACAAACACTCCTAATTGAAATCGATACTAAAGTTTCAAGATCTACGAATCATCTTCGAATGGAAACTACGACGACAAATTTGAATCTCCAAAGTAACTGGAAGACAACTTGACCTGCACAGCATATTCGAAAGCAGAGAAAAATGTAAACCATAATCAATAAAAGTAATTGCAATGAGAATTGATTGAACCAAAAACCTGCAGTAAATAGAATAGTCATATATCAAACAAAGGAAAGGTCAAAGTCACATACATACAAATTAAAAGAATCAATATCTACAGCTTTCAATGTTGAAGGGAAATTACTGGACGAACACGAACCATACGTGTGTGAGATTACAAAGTAGATTGATGTATATTACGGGAGCTAATGAATTCTCTCTATTTCAATATATAACCATACATTTGATAAAAAAACGTAAATTATGTATGAATAAGGTGAAAATGAATGATTCAGGTATATTGTGACTGAAAAGGTCTTCAGTTGATAATCTATTCAAACACTCACAATAAACCAACATAATAGATGATGATACATTGAATTTTACTTGGTAGAATAAATTACCTACAATATATCAATATGTGACTCCTTCCCTGCATATTACCTCGAGCCTCGACGAAGATAAAATTACAAAGAACATAATATACATGAATGAAAACTATTACAAATATTCATCGAGTAAAACACATCATATATAGAAGAAAGTAGAGGATTTTGCTAAACTCTTTCGATCTCGCTACGTGTCGTCAATACGATGTGGAAACCGAAGTAAATCACGTATTTTTACCTCCCTCACTGGTACGGGAAGCATAGACGCACAATGCACTATACCTTCGTCAAACATATTCGCATCTGTGATTGGTTGAGACCGAGCTCAAATACTTTCATCCAAGACCCAACAAAACAGCTGGAAAAAACGGCATGAACCAGAACACAACCGTGAAGACCACAGGGCCTAGTAAAGGAACTGAGGTCGAACAGAAAAGGAAAATAGAATCCAAACCTAAAAAGACGGAAGAACAAAAGAAACAAACAAATAGCAAAACCGGCGAAAAAGGAGCAAATAGCTGAGCCGTTATTATGCCTATTTCGTACTCCCAAGCGAACAAGAACAAACGACTATTTCCGAAAATTTCTCCAAGGTAATTCACCTAACTCAAGAACGAAAGTACAACCTAAACCAGCCATAAAATAACTCAAAGAAAATTCAGTTCACTCAACAATGACTGCACAAGCAAAAGGAAATCCAGCTGCCCTCCAACTTATGTTCTGCCATGCGTGTTACTAGAATAACACTTGCAACAAAGAAACATAGACGTTGCACTAATCAGCGAAGCATTCCTGAAGCCGAAGCATAGGTTTCCGATCCCTAACTATACGCTTTACAGGAAGGATAGAACAATCACACAAGGAGTAGGAATAGCGATCCTAGTGAAAAAGAGCATATCATACAACGTAATCCCAATTTAGGAAGAAATAGAAACGATAGGAGCTTCAATTAGAACGAAATGGGGGGACTAGGGAGAAACGTACCCACAATAATAGCATGTGATGTGAACTGCAAACATGCAGAACGACAAACCCAAAAGGAAAAACTGCACAGATATGCCGAAAATTGACAACTTGTAATAATAGCACCAACGGAACCAGCGCACTTCTCAAATAATGAGCGCAACGAGGATTATCTTGGATGTAGAAATAATGAAAGGCATTATTCATCCATATCTGGTCATAACAAATGAGGAATTGAACTCGGATCATAAAATAGTGTATCTTACCGTAGGTGATGAAGACGTCTACAACACTATATTTACGGATTACGAGAAAATGAATCAGCTTATAAACCTAAACGCTCAAAACCCGAAACTAAGAAATATACGCGCTAGTTAACGCAATAAGTTACTTCGATAGAACTATTAAGACGGCTTTTAATCAATCAATTAAAATGGCACACATCCCTCTAAGCATAAAAAACCTTATCAAACTTGCCACTGGTCTTCGCGAAGAAGCTATAGTCAACTAGTACCGCGATTTCTGCGCTCAAATTAGATACCGGGAACGCAGCAGTGACGACAGATCTCCGGAAAGCAGAAAGAAGCATTCGCTGCCACGCTAGAAGTCCAATTCACCCCAAACCCAAGAAAACTTTTGCGACACAATCAGAGAATAGAAGATGAGGTGAAACTTATAAGATACAGGAGGAATATAGCTACAAAGAAAATCAAAGCTATAATAAAAAGCGCAAAGATCCCGGGAGCTCCCGGCAACGATACGATAACAAATCAGATGTTGAAAATTATACCGGAAAAATGCTATGATATGGAGTACTTAGTAGAAATTGCAAACGGCGTCCTCATACATAGTCACTACCCAAACAACTGGAAGACAGCAGAAATAGTAGGTAATGTTCTCTAAACTAAATAAACCTAGGAATAATCCAACAAAAAGAACTATTTTTACAAAGTTAAACCAGCTAATAGAAAAACAAAACATACTCCGGGATAAGCAACACGGGTTACGCAAAGAGCAAAGCACGATGCACCAACGAGCTAGACTAGTTGTGCTGGTGGTGTGGTGTTCAGGTCCTTTGTATTGTTTGGCAGAGATCGCCATGTGGTGTTACGCTTTTTTTCTATTGCTCGAATTTCCTTTACATTGAATACATTATTCATTCATGTTCTGAATGATTATATTCGTTAAAAAAATTATAATGAATGGTAATTCATTGTTGATTCTTTGGGAGTTGCCCAATCTTTACTTCGTTGATAATAATTTTTGACCAGCTTGCTGTATTTGATATTCTTCATTGTCTCTGTTATTTTTAGTATTACTTCTACTATTATGCCTTTAACAAAAAAATCAATTATTCTGTCATTCGTAATTAAATCTAATCTTCTAAAATTCTTTTTCTTTTCTTCCATTTCTCTTCTCACTTGCTTTATTTGCCCATCTGGCTTAACCATTGATTTGTGAATCCACTCGATTCTACAATAATTCATCCGATACGTGTTACTGCTAAATGATCTCAACGATTTACCTAAGTGAACGTCGACCGATATTTAGTTACATATTTTGCAGATCTGCCTTCCACAATATCTGTATTCCTTATAAAATATTTTGTGACTCATATTACTGCTGTCAGATTTTTTCACAGTGTACCTAAGTCATATGCGGACCAAAACTGCAGACTCACGTATGTCGCAATTCATCTCTATAACCTTTATTAAATCTTTGTCGAACCTTTTTTTTTAACTAAATCTAGATTGGATACGTTTCGTGCGTAATTTCAATAGCCTGTGGTAACCTCCTGGTGATCAATCCTCTTAGTCACTTCATACTACTGAAATTGTTTATTCATGTGTTTGCATTGATGTTCATTGAACGATAATCATAAACATAACATCAGCGTAAAATGTTTAGTTGTATATTTTTCGTTTTATTTACATAATAATTTTTGAATTTACAGCTTGCGATATATTTATTGCCTATTAGAGTAGATTATTCCCTATAATGTTATTAAGTTAATAAAATTGTTCTTCTTATTCTGGAATAAAATTTAGTATTCTAGTTATATATATTTGAATTATAAATAACAAATTTTCTCTTGATTTTTAGTCTAACTCCTATTAGTCTAAAAATACTTGATCAAACAAAATTTTGATGGTTGCCTAAAATCGGTAATTATTAGTATCGAGTAAAGAATGTTTGGCCATTATGTTACCATACGTAATGCATATTTCTCAACAACAAAAAATCATTATAAATGGATATAAATACAAAAAAGAATTACTTTGTAACTATTAATTTTACAATTCCTATATTTTAAAAAGAGAGAATTGCTCTCGACACTTCAAGTGCTGTACATTTATAGATGTATCTACTCTGGGATATCCTGTTATTCACACTTTCTGTGGATCTAACCTACATCATTATTAATGCTTATATTTTTTTTCTAACAAAACAATGTTGTGTTTAAATTCATTTTTATATCAATTCCCAATATCATATAGTATACATACTTATTAATATTATTTGATATCACATAGCATTCCTAATTCACTTGAACTAATATCTAAATATTATTTACTTTAAGAGAAATCATAATAATCTAATAGTAATCAAATTAAATTAGCCTTATCTGGTATTTTATGTCTCTAATCTGAATGTATATCAATTCTATTGACTTTATGGTGAATCTACCAATCCTAAATATTTTCTATTTAAAAATTCTTATCCTTATAAATAAATCTATACACCTGCGCGTATTTGCGCGCTTCTTTCCACCGCATTGTCCTACATTTTCCTAAACAATTGTACATAAAACACAAACATTTCCACTAACAAAGTATTGATGTGGAAAAGTGGAACTGCCTGGACTGGCTTCTTCCCTTTTGTCGCTTGTATTTCCCATATTGAAGCACATAGTCGAATCAGTGCAGAGAAGAGCTACGAGAATGCCATTTGGAACTATTCGTCCGGATTACCAGCAACGTTTGGGATTGTTTAAAATTCCTAAAGCAGAAGATAGACTTAGGCGTGGTGATCTAATTACAACGTATAGAATTCTTCATAATACATTTTCTGTTAATCTCGGTGATATATTTAACTTTAATACGGACCCGCGTTTACGTGGTCAATCTTTCAAATTAAGGCATGGAAATTATAAAACATCCTCTAGGCAACATTTTATTTGCAATAGAGTATTTGGCATAGACCTCAGTGGCGGCTCCTCGAAGGAGGCTAAGGACTCACCAATTTATCTTAATGATTATTCTCCATTTTATTTCCTGTTTCTCTGATAATTGTTTAAATTTTACAATTAATTCCCCGTTCTCAGTAGTTATTTTCAATCTGGCAACAGTGGCCAGAGGCTAGATTCTCTATATATCTCAAACGCTAAATACGTGTGGTCAACACAGTTGCCGTTTTCCAAGCAGTTCAATTGCTAGATAGGGTAAAAGAGCGAATATGGCAACACCCTATGGAGGCTAGCTTCTCGTATGGAATCGTCGGTCGAATGAAATACGATTACTTGCTACCGCCCTTCCGCTAGAAGAACGCGACACGTGTCGTGTTCCGTTAGTTCTTGTTTTTGTACCGCGAGGCGAAGTAAGGTTAAGTAGTTAAGTTATAATTCATCTAATCGGTGAACGTTAAAATGATAAGTGACTTAGTTGCTGGGTTCTTAGAAAATCCATTTAGTGGATTAACATATGATAGAAAAGTGTTTTGTTAAAAATAAACGGCCTTTACCGGATTTGAAAAGATTAGTGGTGACGATGACAGGTATGTTTCAAAATCGAAATACACAATAAATTATATTGCTTGCTATTTACATATGATACAACTTCATGTTGTAGACACTCGGGTTATGATGATTTGAAAAATTTAGCTCGTGGTATAGATAGACATGAAAAATCGCAGTAACATATTACATCGAGTATTAAGTTTAAATTAACCGGTAAACAGAATATTGTGAAAGGAGGAAAACATATAATTTGGTAGACAAGAAACTACATTATAAACAACTTTTTTTATGAAATTTTAGATACTATTAAAGGTCAAATTGAGATTCGATTTTCCGATTTACATGAATTGAAGTTTTTCGACTTGACGAATAGAAGATTTTTCGAATCTTTTTCAAAAGAGTTTCCCAATACACTTTTAGATAACTTAGTTCTAAAATATAAATTTTTTGATAAACTAGCACTGCACAATGAATTATGGGTTATATACCTACTCGGATAAAGATATTTTAGGCCAGTACGACATTCACGCCGATATGATAAAATATATGATAGACAATGATTTGCAACAAGTTTTACCTCAGTTTTATAAACTACTTTGTTTGACAGTCACCATTTCTGTCACGTCGGCATCGGTGGAGAGATAATTTTCTACTCTCAAACGAATTAAAACTTACATGCAAAATACAATGGGCCAAAATCGTTTATACAATGTTAGTTTGATATCTATTGGAAAAGATTTAGTAAAACACTTACAACAAAATGATACTTTTATGATAATATTATTGATCATTTTTCGCAAACTAAAGACCGTAGAATTCCGTTAATATATAAAAAAAGTTAATAAAAATAATAAAAAAAACAAAATACGAAAAATTTCAAAAAAAAATAAAAAATATCAAAAATCCAAAGAAAGAAAAAACGAAAAAAAAAAATTTTTTGCCAAAAGAAACTCTACACCTCCACGTTGGTTCTTGCTTGGCAACAATTAATTTTGTCAGTGAAGTAGCTGGTACGGTCGCTGTACAAAGGTTACATTTATTGGCTGAATAGAGTATATTTTTACAAGAACGTTTTATGGCCAGCCTCCTCTCTTAAAAAGTTCACGAGCCGCCACTGATAGACCTATTATCCTAAGGAGACAGAATTGTTCACATTTAAACACGATCAGACATTGCCAACATTTTGGGCCACTCAGACCGCTGTATATTACAAGTATGTCCGTAGGGAATGTGCTGTTGCCGGGTTAGTTGTTCGGTGTGCCGGATTGAGATTTGTAATTATTATAAAAACGTCCATAGCATTATTTATTGGTTATAATAGAAGCAATACTGTTGAAATGTCGTTTTCTCTGAAAAATATTCCATAATTTTTGGTAACCTGGAATATACAATCGAGTTATAGAATATTTAAATTTAAATATAGAACTATTCCATTCCAGTGCATCATTTCTTCAGAGGCGACAACGCCGCGCAGCTTTTATGAATGGGGACTTTGTTCTGTACCTACTAAGCAATTTGACAGCTTCCGTATTTCTCGTAGGTATTTCGAAGCGGTGTTGCCTTACAAGTGGTACCAAGTTTTCAATCATAGTTACAGTGTTGAAAATAAGGAGTAATTATGACTCGACGACAAAGAGGTCCGTTGATTTTCTTTGTCATACTTCATGTAATAATTGCGACAAATCAAATGGGGTAGTTTTATGAATGAGATGTTTCGTCTCCTTAGGATAATAGGTCTATGGTATTTGGTGTATGGAATGCATTGGACTCTGACACTGTTGAATCATCTTCCGTAAACTCATTTAAAAATCATATTGATTATCTGCTATTCAGCAGTTGATGTAGTCCAGTCTTATTATAAATTCATTTTTCTATTTGCTATTGTATTTTGTAATATTGATATTATTTAGTATTTTTCTGAAATAAGTGTTATTTACCTTCCACAAATGTTATTATGTTTAATTGAGTCACATAGGATTTTATCCTCGACTCCCATCCTAATAAATAATAATAATAATAATAATAGTAGTCCAAATAACATCAATATTTAACTTACTTTATACATGTTCATCAATTATGATTTCCTCTTTGGAACTCGTTCCGCTCATTTTTGCTTTCATACTCTGTATATTAACTGATATGACGAATATATGGTGTTACCTCCAATTCCAATGCCGATTCCTTATCTATTAACCTTAATTACCATTCCATCTTTGAATTTCACATTTCCATTTCAATAAAATTTGCCTTTCCATGAAGAAAGGGACTGGCATGGATCGCCATGTGGTGTTTAGATTCTTTGGGTCCGTAGTATGGGAAGTGTAGGAATGTTCGGTGATTGGTAATGTTTTATTTAACACTTTACATCTAGATAATTTGCACTATATACAATCGTAGATTTACGCAGTATCTTGGCATGACCTTTTGTCATACCCTGAGTACCTCATTATATCACATTATGCCAACTATACTAAGTTATCCTAATTGCGTTCGTTCACTATATACAAAGCATCGAAGTAAAGCCTTGTCTTCTTACGAAGGTTGACCTTGACTTCTCACCTTGCTGACCTAATGTTTATGTTGCGTATTCATTATCACAACATTTCTTACTGTATCGGTAGCGTACCTAGGTCACGGTACTGATCTAAAAAACTAGAGCAAATTATAGAATTATTAAATAAAATGGAACAATCTCTATCATTCCATTACATTGGAAAGATTTTAGAAGGGCACCATAGAGAATACCAACCGGTGCTGTGTTTCTACATATTTCCAAAGCCTTTGATAAGGTCTGGCAAGTTGGACTGATACACAAGATGTACCTACAGACAATACCTACCGAAAGCATACCTTAAGCTAATAGATTCGTATATCGCGGGCAGAATCTGAAAACGGGGGTAAACGATATTATGTCAGCAAAAGATAAGCCAGGGCAAAAGTACCATAACTGTCGATTTGGCGCTATATCAAGACGACATAGCCGCCTATGCGAACACATTCAAACAACATCGGAACAAACGAAGCTTCAAAGATACATGACCGACATCGGAGGGTGGTTCAACAAATGGCGAATAGAAGTGAATGCAACAAAAAGCGCTATAAATATTCTGAACGAGATGACATCAAACACAAACCGACGAAATATATCGAACTGAATAAGGCAAAGATACCTTGGGTGAGAAGAGTGAAATACTTGAGAGAAACGCAAACAGGAAACTAAATTTTAACCTCACCTAAAAAAGACGAATCAAATAAATGGGCAAATATATCCGCTAATCAATAGGAAAAGCAAACTAAGTACTAAGAGTAAACTAAGGATATATACTTATGTGATAGGATCGTCAATAACATAGGGAAGGAACGTGAAAGAGACAAACATATTTATCTCTCTTTTTTCTCAATAAACACCGCTGTACGGAATTGACCGCTGAAATATGATCACCCACGCAACTAAAGAATATATATCAAAAGAGACGCAGCGGCTCTTGATCTGCTGATATAGCCAAAGTATAAGGAGCCAAAAGAAAGGCTCAAAATGGACAATAAAAAGGAATAAATAATAAACAGAAAACCTTTCAATAAAATCGTAGCGGAAAAGGAGCATGAAAGATCTTTAGTAACACTATGCCGAGGAACAACACGCGATGTTCTAAAGTAACTATAGGCTATAATTACAAATATAAAGTAAAAAGCGATGCAATTTTACTTGCAACTAGAATTTATATTTTAAGTTGTATCAGATTATGATATAAGAATATTATAACATGATCGCACTTAATAATGCGCTGTACCATGTGATTTTACACGCGGTAAATTTTTTTGAAATTGGATGCCAAATGCGGCTCTCTTTTGATGGCGTGTGTCGCCAGAGGGAGGATGTCCGAATGGTAATCTTCAACTACTCCTAGGGACACCGGCTTTTCTTCTGGCTAAAGCTGTCGGTTGCACGCGTATTGCTCCAACCTTTATGCAATGTTGGTCCCTAAAAAACTCAGATATGTATCCTATGCTCTTCTGTGCTTGACCGTTTTAAATGTTTTAGGAATGTATTAATTTTCGAAATACTTGTAGCAAGGCCCACCTTTCTTCTTCACTTTCATCGGTCATATATAGCTTTGGCTCACCTTGTTTACCAAATGCCATCACCAACAACGTTTCTGACAAGTCGAAAGCCTGACATGTAACCTGTCAAACACTGTGCCTTAGATATTATAATATCAAGAGCTCCTGCGGCATAAACTGTTAACTGAAGTAACTAAAGGCACAGTGAGAGTACAACACCGACTATCTCGGGTCTAGGAGGCATGGCATAGTGGACAAAGTTTCAGTTTTATTCAAGATCATACATTTATTTTAGTGAATTCGAACCGTTCTCGTTTTCCGCTGTGTATTCATTAAAATCCCTTTTGCTTGTTCGTATGGTTTGTTTCTTCTTTATTGCCCATTTTGGACGTTAAGTACACAGTAAGAAATTTGGTCCGTGTAAAACAGCTAGTGTAATGGGTGAAAAATTTAGAGTGAATTTTAAGTGTTGAATGACTATTTTTTGTAACACTAGAATTGGTGAGCGATGCTGTTTACACTAAACTACTCTAGTTGAGTTGTTTTACTATTTTAATGTTCATTACTCACACTACAAGATTACATTTAAATTGTTTTAGTGTCGAATGTTCTAGGTTTACACTAGGAGTGTCAAATGCATAGAAATATTACACTAACCAGAGTGTTCTGACACTGCCAATTGCGAAATGCCGTTCGGTTCAATCCGCATCCAACACATTACCCTGAGTACCCGCATTGGCTTTACGTTAGCGGCTTTTATTCTTTCTTCAAGCTTCAACCTGTGTTGTGTGTTAACCGGACTTAAATCGTGACCTGTGTAGCTTTATTCGTTCTTATAAGGTAAGTGTTGTTGTTTAATCTTCTTAATATCATCTACTTAGTAGTAAACTGGATATTGTCAAATAATAGAGGTGATGAAATGTGTTTTAGTTCAAATCAAACGCCTTAACCCCAATTTCTGGTTCATAATATTAATCAAAGGCACCACCACCGACTGGAAAGTTACTCATACACCTAGTTCTAATAAATACCAATAGTAATGCCTTTAAATTACTGAGCTCAGCCAGTCATAGTAGACATGACCTAATAGTAGGTATATCGTACATTATTTTTTGATATTACATTTACTGCCATTTTGTGAAGATTCAGTTGTGACCACACATTGCAAATACTGTGGCGAAGGTAAAATAGGGATTCTAACGAACCGATCTGAACGATCTGAAGTGTGGGTCATATTGATCGATTCGTCAAATATGTAGGTATAATGGATTATATTCTCACAAAGATGATATGTTACAGGTATCCTGATGAATTTTATCAAGCTGAAGTATATCCATTGCTCGAAGGTGGCCAAAGTGGAGCAGCACTGTATATATGAAGAATACGAACAATTAGGTTAGCTATAATTATACAAGGTCATACAAACTTCTGACTTTTATATTATTTTTAAAATACTGTTTAATTTTTATGTATCATATATTCGATAGTATTCAGATTTAAATGTTCCACATATTCGTCAATTAATCGGAATTGCTCAGTTGTACCTATTATGCCATAAATTTATTTTTAAATAAACATTTTGTATTTGCAACTAGTGTATTCTTCATTTACCCAATACTGGGTAGTGCAGAGCTAGAGTTAACGGACACTAGAAACAGTATTTTGTTTACCAAAATCAGTGTAAATCCAACACTAGGTAGAGCTAACATACACTGAAAACGGTATTTTTTTTACCAAAGTCAGTGTAATATTACACTAAAATAGTGATTTGGATACACTTACATTTGTTAATTCACACAATTCAGAGTTTCTCAGTGTATATTTGAACACTAGCTAGATTTGTTTCCAACTCGGGGTTATGTTGCATCTCATTTGCTGTAGTGTGAAAGATACTCTAAATAAAGCGACTATTCAACACTAACGTAGAGTTAAAATTTACTCTAGATGCAGAGTGAATATGTCACACTAAAAACATTGGACCTATATAAAATGTTTTTAGTGTTACTTAGAGTGAAATTTTCACTCTAAATTTTTTACTGTGTACAAGGGCCGTTCTGGGCTTCTTGTACTTTGGCTGCAACAGCGGGTCATATGTCGCTGCGCTTCTGATTGTGGGGTTTCTATGCGTTTCCATCTTTTGGTATGTGTTTGTCGCCTATTTCCGAATTATTTCCTTAATTTTAGGTATTCCTGTATCCCTATGGAGCAGGTCCTTTGTTACGTAATATGATGCTTCTAGACAAGATCTGATTACCTCATTCTGTATTATTTGCACATTCTTTAGTTGCGCGGGAGATGCTTGTAACCACGGTGTATGTTTTTGTCGGTCTTATCCCTGGAGAATAGATCCTTAATTTACTTTCGGTACTTAGTTTGTTTTTCCTGTTGAATAACGGATATAGGTGCCCCTTTATCTGATGTTCTTTAAGTGGGGAATGAAAGTTAGCTTCCAGTCTAGCGATACTCCTAAGTATTTCACTTCTTGCACCCAAGGTATATTTTTCGTGTTTATCTCAATATCTTTTGTCGATTTGTTTTAATGTCTCTCGTTGAGAACATTATTGCTTGGCTTTTTGTGGCGTTCACTTCTATCGTCATTTGTTAAACCACTTTTCGAGGTCGGTGATGTATCTTTGAAGCCTTGGCATAAAGCGCCTATGTCGTCTGCATATTGTCTTTGATATTTCTGCGGTATACAAGTTTTAGAATACTGGTCTGAGGATCAATCCTTGCGGTATATCTGTCTTGGCTTGTCCTTCAGACGTGATATCGTTCACCCTTGTTTCAATTCGGCGCCCTATGAGGTACGAATCTTTTGGTAGGTTGTATCCGTACATCTTATGTATCAGTCCAGCGTGCCATACCTTGTCAAAGGTTTGCCTATATCTAGGAACAATGCACCGGTAGGCATTTTCTTGTTGTACCCTTCTATCAGTGGCGGCTCGTGAACTTTTTGAGAGAGAAGGCTGGACGTAAAACGTTTTTGTAAAAATATACTCCATACAGCCAATTAATTTAACCTTCGCGCAGCCACCGTACCAGCTACTTCAGTGACAAAATTAATTGTTACCCAGCAAGAACCAACGTGGAGGTATAGAGTTTCTCTTGCCCACAAATTTTTTTTCGTTCGTTTTTGGTTTTTAATTTTTTTTTGGACTTTTAATTTTTTTTCTTTTTTTTGGGAATTTTTCATATTTTGTTTTTTTTATCAATTTTATCAACTTTTTTATATATTAACGAAATTCTACGGTCTTTAATTTGCGAAAAATGATCAATAATATTATCATAAATTGTATCATTATGTTTTAAGTGTTTTACTAAATCTTTTTCAATAGATATTAAACTAACATTGTATAAACGATTTTGGCCCATTGTATTTCGCATGTATGTTTTAATTCGTTTGAGAGTAGAAAATGATCTCTCCACCGATGCCGACGTGACAGGAATGGTGACTGTCAAACAAAGTAGTCTATAAAACTGAGGTAAGACTTGTTGCAATTCACTATCTATCATATATTTTATCATATCGGCGTGACTGTTGTACTGGCCTAAAATATCTTTATCCCAGTATACAACGCATGATTCATTGTGCAGCGCTATTTTATCAAAAAAATTATATTTTAGAACTAAGTTATCTGGAAGTGTATTGAGAAACTCTTTTGAAAAAGATTCGAAAAATCTTCTATTCGTCAAATCGAAAAACTTCAATTCATGTAAATCGGAAAATCGAATCTCAATATTCGACCTTTAATAGTATCTACAATTTCATAAAAAAGTTGTTTATAATGTAGTTTCTTGTCTACCAAATTATATGTTTTCCTCCTTTTCATGGGAGAAGCCTCATCAGTTGAATAATTTCCAAATAAAATATTAAAATTAAATTCTGTATTACGGAAATTTGAAATTTTATCAATGAGATGTTTCAACGATCTCTTGAATAAATTATAACAGTGAATTTATGTTGTAAAATTTGAAAAATAAGAACAGTTTGTTCAAATATTAATTTAAAAGTATCAAGAAAAAACAAAAATTCTTCATTTTCTAAATAAGATTTTAAACCAACAGCAGCATTTAATGAAACCTGATCTGTTGAAAAGTCATCACTGTTTAATATAAAATCAAATGTTTCAATTAATTTGTCTTTATTTTTATGGATGATAAACTAAACATTGCACGTGATGTAAAATTCCATCGAGTTCGAGCATTACAGGGAATTCTGTATCCTACTATGTTATTTAAAACTTACGTTCGTTTGTTTGAAGACCGTTTAAATGTCCCGCCATTACAGATGCCGTCGTAAGTCTGATTTATTCGCAAAGTCGAATCGTTGAAATGTTTCCATTAAAAAATTGAATAAATTGACCGCTGTTCTTCCCGAGCTAACATCGTAGAACCCTAAAAATCTTTCCACTAGTTGTCCATTTTTACAATTAATAATTTACCGAACAGACGAATTCTAATCTAACCTTATTTCGCGTGGTGTCACTCAACCATTATACCCGCATAAAACAAAACAAGCACTGACGCAACACGCATGTGTCGTATTCCGTTCCGTAGTTCCGTACCACACCGACTGTACTCGTACTGAACTTGAAGGCGGGCGGCAGGCTAGCCTCCAGAGGATGTTGCCGTTTTCGCTGTTCCACGCTATTTGGCGATTGACTGGTCGGAAAAACGGCAACTGTGTTGAACAACACATGCTCAGCGTTTGAGATATATAGAGAGTCTAGCCTCAGGGCACTGTTGCCAGATTAAAAATAACTACTGAGAACGGGGGAATAATTGTAAAATTAAAAAAATTATTAGAGAAACAGGAAATAAAATGAAGAATGATCAACAAGATAAATTTGTGAGGAGGCTGAGCCTCCTTAGCCTCCTTCGAGGAGCCGCCACTGCCTTCTATATAATCTTCCCAGCTATTCTGGCTAGTTGGTGGGTAGTGCAATGCTCTTTGCGAAACCCATGTTGTTTGTCCGGGATTATATTTTGGTGGTCTATTAACTGGTTCAACCTGGTGAGTATAGTGCTCTCGACAATTTTACTCACATTTGATAGTAAACTTATCGGTCTATTATTGATAGATTATTCCTAGGTTTATTTGGTTTGGGGATCATTACTGTTTCCGCTGGTTTCCAGTTTTTTGCATAGTGCTTGTGTTTGAGAACGACGTTTGCAATTTCTACTGAGTACTCTATAGCATTTTCCATTATATTTGTCAATTTCTGATCTTATCGTTGTCGGGAGGTTTCCGAATCTTTGTGTTTTTTATTATCTCTTCGATTTCCTCTTTTGTTGCTTCTGTGAATCTATACCCCTCCTCTATTCTTAGCATAAGCTTCACCTACTTTTCTATTTTGTGATTGTGTCGTGGTAGCTTACTTGGGTTCAGAGTGAATAGGACTTCTAGCGTCGCAGCTAATGCTTCTGCTTTCTCGAGATCCTTCACTGCTGCGTTGCCATTTTCCAATTTGTGTCCGGATATCGCGGTGCTTGTTCCCCTTAGCTTCTTCGCGAAAGCACAGGGCGTTAAATTTCCCTCGTTGCATGTTTCCATTTTCGCGTTAAATTTTTCGTTCCTGTAGACTGGTAGGGCATACTGAATTTCCGTGTTCAGCCCATTTGATACCGATTCATCTTGAGGTGATTTCGTTCGATGAAATATTTTTCTTGTCCTGTTTTTCCTTTTGATGAGGTTTTTTATGCTAGGAGGGATGTGTGCCGTTTTAATTTCTTTCCTGGTAATAGTTGTTGATTCGTTAAAGGCCGTTTTTATTGTTCTATCGAAAATATTATCATTATATTATTATTGCGTTTTCTAGTGCGTCCGTATTTCGTATTTTTAGACTTTGGGTGTTTAGGTTTATAAGCTGATCCATTCTATCATAGTCCGTAAATTTATTGTTGTAGGCGGCCTTTTCTTATCCTTTGCTACCGTAAGGTACACTGGATTATGTTCCGAGTCCAAGTTCTCCTTTGTTATAATCTGATAAGGCTGTACAATCCATTATTGCTATATCCAAAACATCCTCGTTGCACCCATTATTTGGGAAATGCCTTAGTTTCATTCAAGCATTTTTCTGCCAGTTGCCGATTCTCGCCATATCTGTGCAGCTATTTTCCTTTTGGGTTTGTCGTCCTGTAGTTCCAATTCGTATGTTTGCAGTTCAGATCACCCGCTATTATTGTGGGTATGTTTCTCCCTAGTAAGCCGTCTATTTGGGTTTCGTCTAGTTTCTTATTGACAGAACTGTACGTGAAAAGATTGCCAACTGACCCTATTTCGTCTTAATTAAAGCTTCTATCGTCTCGATCGTTTCCAATTCTTCCTTAATTGGAAGTGCGTTGTGTGATATGCTCTCTTTCACTAGGATATATATTCGTCCTCCTTGTGCTCTATCCTTCCTGTAAATCGTATAGTCAGGGACCGGAAACCTCTGCGACAGATTCAGGAATGTTTCGCTGTACAACGTCTATGTTTTCCTGTTGCAGATGTTGATCAAGTAACACTTTCTTCTGTGTGATGCCACACGAATTCCAAAACAATATTTGGAGGGTAGCTGGTTTTTCTCTTTGTTTGTGTTTTCATTGTTGACTGAGTTGACTTATCGTTGAGATATTTGACTTGTTTAGGTTGCATAGGTGTGCTGTGAGATATTTTTGAAAAACGACATTTGTTCTTGTTCGCTTGGGTTCTTTTCTGAGTACGATAGAATCAGGCTTATTTACAGCTCAGCTATATGGCCTTTTTTTGTTCTGCTGGTTTCGCTGTTAGTCTATGGACTCTATTATTTCGCCTTTCTTTGTTGTTCCACCTTTTTAGGTTGTTCCACCTTCTTAGGCTTGATTTCTGTTTTCCAGTTGTTTTGACCTATATTTTCTTAGAAGATGGACCACTTCAGTACCTTGCTGGGCTCTGCGGTTGTTGTAATATTCTGGTTCCACGGACTGTTCACTGTCTACGTTGTTGGGTATTCGTTTTTGGTTTTGCCTACTCTTTTGTTGGAAGATTTTCTGGCCTGGCTTTGCAGTTGCCGTAATTCGCGGTAACAGTTTCAGCCAAGTTTGGCAAAACGTGCCTGTGTTCAGTATCAACCAATCACAGCGACGAAAATGTTTCCATTGACCGAGGTATGGTACATTGTGCTTATATGCGTACGGGAAGCATTGTAATCGGTCTTAAACGTTTTTGTATATTTTCGCGGAAATATCCGCATTTAGACAGTTCTATCTGAGATGTCTGTGTGTGCGTATGTGCTTGTGTATGTGCGTAAACCACTGTGTAAGCGATAGTATCGTTTATATTGGTCGTACCAATATGAAAATTGCAAACCGCTATAGGTAAGTGAAGAAAATTGAAATTGATTTGAGCGTGGTAGACGCCTTGCAAGCGGTACATTTCGCATCTATCTTCAATTGTCCGAATAGAATCTGTAGTACTTTTTGTATTATAATGACTTTGAGCTTTAAGCTGAACATTTTCAGAAGTCGCTAAAGTGGAGACCTGCAAAGAGTCCTTCTTCAAGGACAATAGGCATACGTGTGTTTTAACACGGCTTTTGTGTATACATGATGTCATGTGATACTAGACTAATTATTATTTTCTCATAATTATCGGCAGATGAATCAACCTTCAAAAACGGCCCATAATTTTCCTAGGGAAACGTCATAATGATATCTTCATTGATAATCAATACGTCATAGATAAGATTTCGAAGTTGCAGGTAACATAGTATCAAATACCTCAGTAGTATAAGTACGTGTGATACGAATATACAAACTGTTTGAATTGTGCAATTTTCTGATGTAAGTAACGTGAAACATATATTCATTCCCTTTACTACTTTCATGTTTCGAATCAACAATTTTAACCACAAATATTTATAGAACATTCAACTATAACGAATGCGTCACTGGAGCTTAATTTAAAACAAAAATAATGAATATAATCATCATTTTCTTTTAATACCAGTATTTCATTCGATCCGAATATTCTAGGTTAAATGTACATATTCAAAAGTAGGTGTTATCCGAATCGGGCAAAATTTGGTTTCTAGAGGTTCATTAAGTCTTTAATTACGAAACGGTAATGGAAAAAATTGAAATAATAAACAATGATTACTATTAATATCTGTTCAAAGCATACGTATACGTTACACTTATAAATATATTTCAACAATTTCACTATTCTCTTTTGAACTATTTTACAATTTTTCTCTATCACATTCTATAATTACGATAACTAATTTCTGCTCTGGTTTAATTGTATTATGTTATTTATCCTCTCAAGTCATCAAAAAATTAATAAATAAATATATTATTTACTTAAGAAAAATGGAATTCGTCATGAATTAATGTTTAAAGACGTTACTCATAAAATTCTTAAGATTGCTACATAAAAATTAATAATTTCATAAGAAACTTTGGAATTGTATGAACCATTCATAGAAATGAACATCATAAGGCACATTGTCTATACTTCGCGAGATCAAAACAGATTTAAAGTACAATGGATGCTTTAGATACGTTTCAGATACACAAGAACTAGTTTAGTAGTTCTTATGAAATTTATTGTGTGGGTCCAGGATAGTGGTTGGTGCAAATCCGAACGCTCCACTCAAAACTTAGACGAGTTACTGAGTAAATTGTTGTAACTTATAAAAAACTTTTCAAATAAAAAGGAAATGGTATAGGTACACGAATTTTTGGGTCCAAAATGCAACTTTTTCACCCTGACAATTTTTAAGAAAAACATGCACCTTTTCTGAGTTATACCTATTTTAGAGGGAAAAGAAGTGGTTAAAAACTACGTAGAAAAGAAAATATGCAAAAAAAATATTTCAAAATAATTAGACGTTATTTGTTGTCGAAACTTTTCTCCAAAAATGAATATTTTCCGACTTATGTGTGAAGGGGGGGTACGAAAGGAAGGGTGAATCTTGGATCTTTGAAAAAGCCTGGAGCGTCTAGCTTAATGCCGAATAAACATGTTTCGTTAGAAAATTTAGAAAGAAAACGCATATTTCCCGAGGTATTAACACTTGTCCGCGCTGGATGTTGTACAGTAAATTAGAAGATAGATTAAGAAATGAAATCTTCAAAATGAAAATATGTTGGTCTGATTTTGATGAAATTCACAATAACAGGTTTTTGGAGGTGATTAAGAGTTCGTAACGACAACGGGAAAATTAAAAACAGTTCTCCCAATATGTGGGCTCGTTTGGAACAGTTTTCAGGACTGGTAAAAAATTTTACTCTTTTAAGGTGAATTTGTGAATCATATTAAACATCAAAAGTTATAAGAGAGGGTTGAAAACGGGTATAAAAATAGTCTATCCACATTGCAATATTGTTTTAGATTTATCGTAGTATCATATTTGTGTAACTAAAATTAAATAATGTATCTATTTTATCAGTATAATATTGGATATCTATGTATTTTTACTTGAACATCAATATTACAAACATTGTATCAGTTAATCTGATTTGAAATTTATCATATTTTTAAGATATCGTCTGAGAACTATTGTTAAATTTGATAACAGTGACAATAACGATATTGGTAGATTATATTTGATTAACTTAATTTATTGGTTTTTCTGTAATACAATCTCTCCGAAAAAACATTAATACAGCTTGAAGCTTAGTGCAAATCGTAAGCGATATTAGTGTAACGAATCAATATAAAATCGGGGCATCTAATATTCGATTGATTCGGTATGCTCGTAATGCTCATTCTAGCACTAGATCTAAAAAAGGAATGCGAGCTAGGATTGTCAACTCTGACAATAACAATATCGAGATTTAATGAAAAAAAATTCCGAAAACACGTTTCTACTATCTATAAGATGCGGCACTCCCGCTTATACCGGAAGTGGATGACGACTTCATTATTTCAAAAGGAACACCCTATAATTTATTGCATTTTTGGATTTTACAAAAAATTCTAGGTACACTTCATCTATCATGTCTTCTACCTAAATTCAACCGTTTTTGAGATATTTGCAATTTTAGAGAAAAAATTACAGAGCAGACCAGTACTTAATTGACAGTTTCTTCATAACGGCTACATATTTCGTAACGCGCTTTTGGCATTTTGTAGTCAAAGACTCGGAGCAGAGAAATATTATAAAAAAGTTTCCGCGTAGTCCGCGGACAATAGCTAGTTATTTAATAGTATGAAAATAAAGTTAATGTTTCAAACATCACATTACTGTATTATTCACTACATTCTATAATTCACTTATTATGTAATGAAGGATAAAATATTAAAGATGGAAGGGGAAATATAATAATAAAAATTAAAATATATTCAACAATAAAATAAAAGTGTTTTCCTTTAAAATTTTTCAAATGATCATGTCAGGAACAGATCGTATACTATCACCTACTATAAAATTATATCTGAAACTGAACTACATACTCAGTTCAATTAATAAAACGCTTATACAAAATGCTTTGAACCTCCTACAAATATGGTAATAAACCAGATTACATATAAACAGCAAGAGTCGGTAAAGTTCTTAGGGCTAGAAGTGGACGCCACATTGAGTTGGTCAGAGCATGTAAACAAACTGACCTCTAAGTTAAATAGTGTAGGATATTCGATCAGGGTACTTAAAAATTGCTGTAATGATTCCATATTAAGAAATATATATTTTGCAAGTTTTTATTCAAGAATGAAGTTCGGTATCATATTCTATGGTACAAGCACTATTTTTGAAATGTATTTGTGAGTCAAAAACGCGTTGTGAGAACTATTCTGAATCTTAAATTCATTGAAACATGTAGGGGACATTTTAGAAAAAATACTCTTCTTACTGCTTATAGCATTTATATTTATGAGTGTATTATGTTTCTTTTTAAGAACAAACATCTTTATGTTAAACTTGAAAAACTAGATACACATGATACTAGATCAAAAAATTATAACATCCCGGGACATGATTTGACATTTTTCGAAAAGTCTCCTCTATATAGATGTCTAAAAATTTGTTAAGCATTACCAGACGAGTTTAAAGCTATTCAAAAATTAGTGACTTTTAAAAGGACTGTTTTTAAGTATCTGATCGAAATAGAGGCCTACAGCATAGACGAATTTTTAAGCTATAAGTGACAATAATAGTCCTTATATAATTTTTTTAAATTGTTGTTATTGTGCAGTGTACATTAATTATATTTTATATTCTCTTTTTTGATGCCACTTCATTTTTAGTAGTATTGCTATACTTATTATATTTTAATGTATCTTACTTACTTACTTACTTACTTACTTACATTACATTTACTGCATTAGGAAATAGGAAAGTGTATCTTATATATTATAGGACCACAGATGGTTGAACATAGAGAATGAAAACTATTCAAATTCTGGTGTGTATCTTCATAAAATATTGACTACTGAGGAACCGCCATATTTGTTTAGGAAGGTGACGTTTCGGACCAAAGTTCACAATTTGAATAATTGGAATAAAAGGCTTATCAGTCCTCCTACATCATATCGCTTATCTGTCTTCCATCATGCCTTTTCTTACATCATCTTCATATGTTATGACTTCCTTCCGGCCACTATCAAATTCCTGATTTTACATTACAAATTTTCTACTTTCCAAAAGCAGGATGTTAGTCAAACTGTTTATTTTTAAAGTTGTAGCTCTAGTATGATTTTAATTCTTATGTTGGAAGTGTTTTAACCTTACTTACATGTTACTACTCTTATTAAATCTTCATTGGTTGTCTACAGTAATGGAATTATAATATTTTGTCACCTTAAATATTTGCTTCCAATGTTTGTAGTAGTTCAATTTAAGTTTACGTAATATAAGCCCAGGGCGTTGATTGAAAGAGTTGAGAAGATACGCATCCTTATGGAAACTATCGTACCGTGCCATACCCTCTTCCCTCCGCCTATAAACTCGTCGTGTAGTAGACTGTTTGGTGCGCCTCTTTGATTTACTCGCGGCCGTGAACAGAACTAGGTTGCAAGATGTTTAAAACTGAAAGCGTTGATCAATGCTGAAAGCGACAAAAACGACTTGATTTGTTACGATCGCCGCTTCTGTATGAATATGATAGGAAATTCAATCAGGCGGCGACATCCCAGTTGTATTCTAGTATCTGGTCAAATGAGTAAAAATTTGAAAGGAAATCAGTACAATTTTTCTTATGAAGTGTAGGCTTTGATATCTAAAATACGAGTTGGGGAATTTTTATCAGTATTCAATATACATATACATTAATTTGGAGAAAAGGAGGTATCCCTACAAAATTCTTATTAGAGGCACGGTTTATAAGATACCTATCTTTAATATGAAGACTTTTGAACTCGACTAACCAATTTTCGGGGAAAGAAATATGTTTGCAGATACCTAGAGGGGGTTCCTTCCTGGGAATACTAAACATGGGACCATAAATTTTATCTGTTAACAAAACAACTTTCCACTAAATATACAAACAAATATTTATTTACTTTTATAAATGCTATTTCAGATTTTCCCTAAACATTCAACTCCATAAACATATGCAAATACCAAATGACCAAATTATACCTACCAATCTTGAAATAAATTAGTATTTACTGAAAAACTTAAATATTCGCGTTCCTCAGCTATGGATAACTGTTGAGAATATTTTAACTGGAAGAATCAAAAGATAAACAAAATAAATAGAAATGTTTGGATTGTGGTGGTACATGTAGTGGTACGTCGAAGCAGTATTTGCATATAAAATAATGCATATATAGCACATAGAAACAAAATTTATAAAATTGTATCTTATTATCAAACAGTGCTATGAAAAAAACATTTGATTTTATTAAAATTCGTAGAATGATAATTTAATCCTGTTGTACCCGCCCAGGATATTTTACAAGATTCAAACAAGATAAACGAATAAATATAAATGTTTGGATTCTGGTAGTACATGTAGTGGTACGTCGAAGCTGTATTTGCATATAAAATAAAGCATATATAGCACATAGAAACAAAATTTATAAAATTGTATCTCATTATCTAAACAGTGCTATGGAAAAAATCAAACATTTGATTTTATTAAAATTCATAGAATGATAATTTAATACGATTGTACCCACCCAGGATATTTTACAAGATTCAACTCTTTCAATCAACGGCCCAGGGATAGTGTAAGAACGATCTTGTCGAACTATTACTTTTTTCTTTTCGTCTTCTTCTTTTCTCATATAATCTTATACAGAAATGTATGTATTACCTTAAAGAAGACAAAAATAAATATTATTATTATTATAATCTTCGCGACGAAGTCGGAAGAGTATATTGCATTAACTCAAGCTATTTCGCTCTGAAAAACTCCTAGAGCAAAAATTCCTGCACCATCATTGAATTTTAAGCAACTTTGTAAAAATCCGTCTGTCTGTCTGTCTGGTTGTACGTCACGAAATCTTGTATATGCGATAACACAAAAACGAAAGTTCTTATCAAATTCAAATTTTGACAAAAAGTCGTTTGTTTTTCAAAGAAATCGTGTGGTAAACGCGCCCTTTTCTGAAGGGTTCAAAATTTAAAAAAATTGTAACTCCCAAAGTATACATTGAACCGATTCAATTCATTCACAGTCAGTTTAAGCTAATTTGAAGCTGCTTTAACCGCAAATTTTAACAAAATCGTTCAACCACAACAACAACTAAAACATTTATTGAAGTAAAATTGAATTTACACCGTACTTTGTCAGTTCATAAAAAACGGCGGTATTGTCTAGGGGCTAGGATAGTTGTCTCCCACTCAGGTGACTTGGGTTCGATTCCCAAAAGGGGAAAATTAATTTTTGTATGGATTCTTGACTACCTTATTTTTTGAATATTATTTAGTTGTGTAAATATAATTAAATAAATAATCTATTACTTATCTTCACACAAATACGAAGAGTATTTTATAGAATGTGAAACAATTATACAAAAATCAGTTACCAAATCAAACGATTTGCTAAGAGTAACTTTGCCTCACAACTTAATAATCTATTCTCCAAGCGGCAACACATAAGTACCACTGATCTATATTGTACTTCAGATTAGTGATAGGTACCTATATTCAAAATAAGTTGTCAAATTTTACTATCTGTTTCAGAGGGGTGGCAACTTATTAATTATTATTATTAAAGGAGATATTAAACTTGAATTTCATGTTGGTTTTATGATTACTTATCATGAACATAGTAAGTATCTAAAAAAAGAATAATTATTCGGTTGTCACATGTTTAATCAAGATTTCATCGAGCAATCCGGTTTTTTAGAAGTTTTAGTGGCAATTGAGAACATGTTTTATTCAAATTACGACACGAACGTTTGCATAATATGATTAAGTGTAATGTGATTAATATGTTTATGTTTCAGTGAAAAATGGAAACACATCTGCACGACAGAGACCGGATTGGTGTCCAGGATGCAATTCTTTTGGAGAATTACACTAGTCAAAAAGAGTTTACCGATAACTTGGAAAAACGCTTCAAGGAGAACATAATTTATGTAAGTGCGTCTACATTCTATCCAATAAGCAACTTTGTAATTTGGAAGTATGTACTCATGTGCTGTTAACTGTTCTTTTTTTAAGCCTATCCATATAAAACTGGATATTCGTATGCAAATATATTTATTACATACAGTTTCTTTAAAACTTCTGGTTATTTGAAAGTATGTCCCTTTAATTTTTATTATCAAACCTGTTCAAATGAAATTGAGATGAACAAGCAGTAAGTATACATGAGAATGCAGCTATTTCACTCAGTTTGTCTAAAAGTTATACTAATTCCATCCTACGTTTGTGTAAGTGTGGGCAGGGCCGGACTGCCCTAACAGGCCATGCGTCAAATGAGATTACCGGCCTCGGGTGAGCATCCACATTTGTGTACATTAACACTCAAATAAATACCTAGCATGATTGATTTCTTGTAATTTAGATGCAAATTATCTTCAAAAGGATATTGCTTATTAAAAATCAAACTAAATCTTCACATTTCTTATGACTAATCTATGTTCTTTTAGATCTGATTTTCAAAAGTATAATTAACTCGTAGCTTGTTTTTAGAACAGCGGTATGTGGTGGATTGAAGGGGTTTCCTCTCATAATTAATTCCAATTCTCTATTTTTAGATTTTGTGTAAGGGAATAAAATTTCTTATCAGTCTTTGCTTCTCTGCAGAAGTGTCTTTATTCACCCACGCAAACCCTATCTCTACCTTTGGTATAAGTAGCAGCCATATATACTTCATTATCACTTTTGGAAGGAACTTTCAGAGTGGCAACAGATGTATCTCACTAGTGGGGTTGGTACCGCAAGGTATTGGAGCAAGTACAATAACAGATCATATTATGTTGGATAAAATGCCTTGCGATAGCCAATCCAGGCCATGGAAAGGTCACTCTTGTAGAGTATGGAGTCCTGAGTGATACATCTATCTATCACCAGGTACTCCCGGCCAACCTCCATTATTTTTAACGCTGGTCGCTGATGTTATTAGCTACCGGACCGATAGATCTCAATAACCTACTACAGAATATACGTGTATATAACTTGTAGCACGTCTTGAGATAAGTGATCGGCCGGTAGTTCTTGGAATCAGGCAAGTCTCCCCTCTTTGGAAGCGTCACAGTGTACCCCTTGGTACCCCAGCTTGGAAATTGCTGCTCCTCTTTGAGCCAAGAGTCAAAGACTGCGGCCAGACGGCGGTGAATGGAAGGAAATTTCTTCCACTACCATATGTTGATGCCGTCAGGTCCGGTAGTAGCAAAGTTTTGGCACCGACAAGAGCTTGTCGGGCCTCATCCTCGCTGACTGCCTCGCACATTTCTTCTTCGAAATGTGCTAGGACTGGAGTATCTAGGTGAAATCGACGCGGTAACCCTTACTCTCCTTTCCAGAACTGCTTGACCTCCTCCACAGTCGGAGAGGTGGTAATGTTGGGCGGGCGAAATTCGAAAAGTTGAGATGGGCTATCGCGAAACAAGGAATTCATCCTGGTCTTAGGGCTTGATTCCTATCCGCACAGTGTTACTTGATAGTCTGCAACAATGTACACTTTAGTGTGTAATGGTGACTGCTTAGTTTAGCCGCTATACTCCTAATTTGGCGTTAAGCCCTGCCGCGTAAAATACACCACACACAGGATCCGAGTCGCTTGCAGCCTCGCTGACTCAATTTTGGCTTCGACTTTGAGTAGGCGCCGTAAGGGAAATACCACACACTCACTCATATCGAAATCCCTAAAAGTATAAAGTGGACCGACATGAAACTCGGTAGATATGTTCCTTATACGACGTAGGCACCCGCTAAAAACAAATCCCAAACAGAGGGTAAAAGGGATTCGTTACATTCTGACGTTTATGACATCAAATATAATCAAGTACAATTCACATGACAGACAGAGTTACAGACTAATGGATCTTCATCACAGTTCAGAGTGGGTTTTCGGAAGCTTTTTTCTACGGGTATTTGCTGTACAACAGCTAGTAATACATAGATTGAACATTGAAAACATTAAATTATCATCCTGCATCAATTGTAATACTTATTGATTCCACATTGAATAAAGTCATAATCAAAATTTATGGTAATCCAACACAACATAGTACACAAAAGAATGTATTCATTCTTCTCTCACTATACGTAGTATATAGTGTGAGGAAAGTATTGTAATCGGGGCAAAAATGTTATTCGGATTTTCGCGGATATATCCGATTTGAGCATTTTTGAATCTGTATAGACTATTTTTGACATTATTTACAGACATAATGTGTATGTGTGTGTGCGTATGTGCATAGCCCACCGTGGAGGCGATTGCGTCGTTCCTATAGGTCGAGAAAATTTGAAAATATGCAGATCGCTTTCAAGTGGTAAAAATATAGAAACTGTATTGTCTTTGGGTGCGGTAGCCCCGTTTCGAGGGGTATTTTCGAGATACATCTTAAGTTTTTCAAATAGAATTTACTTTATAAAACCATAATAACAAACGTATTCTTCTGGTTATAATATGTATCACACGTATATATTTAATCTGCACAAGTGCAAAAATAATTTTGTTTTTTCGGTATAACTTGAGAACGTGATGAAGGACTTTTACAATATTTGGCAAGGGAGTTACTGTCAATAATAGTCGTTTTTGAGAGTGGAGCACAGAGCCTTAGAGACGATAGAAATGGCTCAAACTAGAGGATGTAACGGGAAAAGTGTCCAGAACTTTTTTGTGGTCAATGTAATTCACCCGATATTTTTTATGTAGATAGCTTATCTAATTTGAAACCTTTTTTTACTCTTAGAAAATTTGGATAAAATTAACGGATTAGCTTGAAGAAACTAATTTTCGAGTCTCTGCAATTTTGGCTTACTAATTTTAGTTGATTAAAATACCTTAGTTGCCTCTGCTTTTCTAATGTCATTTTGGCATTTGGAGAATTTATTCTCAAAACTGTCAGTTTTTACTTTGCTTTCCGTACAAATTTTATGAAATTATGGCTCAAAATTTCACTAACACTGAAATGGTTAATATCTCGGTAAAACACGAATAATAAAAACAATAGAAATGGGGAAACGATGTGATTATTTAGGAAAAACAAATGCTAAATTAAAAGAAAAAAACAAAACTTTTTGGGAAATCGCTAAGGCATCAATTGTTCGAAATGTTGCCCATTTTCCTGAATACACAAATTAATTCGTTTCAAGAAATTGAATTGAACTCTGGCTAGTACTTCAGGATCATTCTTCAATAAATCCGCTTCATGATTAATTCGTTGCAACAATTTCTCCCGCGGGTTTACTGGAGCTGCATAAACTTTCGCCCCATAGAAAGAAGTCGCAGGGCGTCAAATCAGGGGAGCGGGCCTGCCAGTTCACTGGTGTATCGTGTCCTCTACCTATCCAGCGATCTGGATATTCCGCATTCAAATGTCGCCTCACAGCTAATGTGAATTGAGGAGGTGCACCATCATGCTTGAACCAAAGATCACGACGAATGTGTAAGGGCAAGTCTTCCAACAGTTCAGGTAGCCTTTGTTCCAAAAAGTTCAAGTAACTCTCCTCGTTCAATCGATCGGGTATAACGGTAGGACCAATAATAAAGTTATCCACAATTCCAACCCAAACATTGATTTTAGTTTGATTCTGAAAATGTGTAACTTCCGTTTCATGAGGATTTTCATCAGCATAGAAATGTTCATTATGGAGGTTAAAAAGACCACATCTCGTGAAAGTAGCTTCGTCCGTGAACAGAATTCTTCTACAAAAATTGGGGTTTGCGTTTTGTCTTTAGACAATAAACCGACAGAAATCTAGCCGATGACCTGGATCCATGGGCAATAAGTATTGAACTGTTTTAATATGATAGGGATACAACAGTTCTTCTTTCAGTACATTATGAACTAATGATGTTGAGGCTCCAATACGAAGTCCCAAACGTCGTGTGCTTATCCTAGGTTCAGTTTCAACCGCTTCCAGTATCTCTTCTTCGAGCTCTAACGTCCTTCTTGTCCGTCTGCGTTCAGTTTCTCTGCGATTTGCTTCAAATCTGCCAGTTTCGCGAAGTCGCCTCTCGATATTAGCAAAGGTTTGCCGATTTGGAATTCTGCGGTGCGGATATCTTTCCCTATGAGCTTGTACACTTCTCCGGCCATTGCAACGACAAAGTCCATAAATCAATAACATATCAACCATTTCAGTGTTAGTGAAATTTTGAGCCATAATTTTATAAAATTTTTACGGAAAGCAAAGTAAAAACTGACAATTTTGAGAATAAATTCTCCAAATGCCAAAGTGACATTAGAAAAGCAAAGGCAACTAAGGTATTTTAATCAAGTAAAATTAGTAAGCCAAAATTGCAGACTCAAAAATAAATTTTTTCAAGCTAATCCGTTGACTTTATCAAAATTTTCTAAGAGTAAAAAATATAGAATGAATTACATTGACCACAAAAAAGTTCTGGACACTTTTCTCGTTACATCCTCAAGTTTGAGCCATTTCTATGGTCTCTAAGGCTCTGTGATCCACTGTCAAAAACGGCTATTATTAACAGTAACTCACCTGCCAAATATTGTAAAAGTCCTTCATCACGTTCTCAAGTTATACCGAAAAAACAAAATTATGTTTGCAACTTTGAAGCCCTCTACCGGCTAAACAAGACATTTGAGGCAAAAGTAAAAAGGCTCATCAAATTTTTTTCAAATCAAAGAATCTTCGGTTTTATTTTGGCCACGCAGTTCGAGGACACCCTGTATATAGCTACAGCGTGACGGACCCATGGTTATACCCCTCATCTAAAATAGCCCAACGCGCCTAAAGAAGTTTTCACTTCAAAAACTGAATAGAAAACATGCTAGAAAAATGGTCTAGGCGCCTGGTGTGCCATCCTGTGGAATGATTCAATAAAAGTTTCAGTATCGCCGGAACTCGGGAAGCACATTATGTAGTCAATTCGAATGAACTTTCAATGTAATGGCGTAGAGTATAATTTCACGTCTTGCCACACCTTTAAACTTATTTTAATCATTTGCAATATATAAGGTCGAGCGGCGGCGAAGTTCACGGATAACAGCTAGTAATGTATGTAGTAAAACTTCTATTTTCAGCCAAGTCTTAAAAGCGTCAGTTTCACGAAGTCCTAGTTCCAGATGTATGAGAATAGCTATTATAATGACCCTCCTAATAGCGGCCCCTCAATAAAGCTGCAACGGTCACCAAAGCCGGTATTTCTTGTGACGTGCTTTGTCACTTTGGCGTTGAATACTTACTACAGAATGATCTTTATCTCTCGGGCGCCAGATTTTTTTTAAAGCTTTACTCCTCATCGAGGGCTTCTGCTAGGGCCCTCTTAACAAAGCCGTCACAGTGCTGTCTAAAGACTGCCTTGTCCCAGGATAGCGTCAGTGAAGAATATAACCAGGGGCATTTGACAGCGCAAAATGATTCGCATTGAATTACAAGCTTTAATTGTAACCAAATGCAAGAACGATTATACTGTCTTTTATAAGTTGATGTTAGCAGAGGTTTCATTCAATTCCTTGCAATGAGACAAATTTTTCAACTATTGACTTTATTTAAAAAAAAACACAATGATAACACCGGTGAATGAATAGTCAACAACATATTATGTAATCATTAATCTTTCGGAGGGAATGCAAGGAAACTCTGTACAATCTTTACGGCAAGCGGTTATAGTAAACTAATTAGATGTTATTTACAGATATTTCATAAAGCAAGCAATCAAGCAACTAATATAAATTCGTGCGGTATTTTCTATTAGGTACTAATCAAAGCGGTAAAAAGTAGTGCAGGTGGAACGGGTGCAAACGGTTGCCGTCCGGCTATCAATACTCGCCCCGCAACCGCACATCATCTGTAGTTATTTATCATTCAAACAATTACAAAATATGATTATGCACTTCAATTGATTCTGCTCTAATCTGAGTTAGTACACGGAATCCCTTTACACGGTAATTGCAAAGTAGTGTCAGCTTTTTCAATTTGATTCATACAAAGGATGTCTATAGCTATTACTTCCGGAGATGCACAGTGTGCAAAAACTATAGATATCTCAATCACCAGTACTCCGTTATTTCCGGAGATGCACGGTGTACAACTGAGTACTGTGATCCACAAACACACTTTGACCTGAAGTTCCCACTTCCGGATATGCACAGTATGCAGCAACTGCCGGTAGCTCATCTACACCCGTCCGTTATTTCGGGATATGCACAGTGTACAACTGAAGGGTGTGATCATGTTCCACCTTTCCCACACTCTGACACCATGCAATTACTTACAGTTCAATCAATATAATTATCATAGGTAAACGAGGTATAGATAGAGCCAGAATAAATCTACTTCGGATAATTTGAACAATTTATCTGATTATTTCTACAGACAATGCCACGGCGCAGTCACAAATAATGAATCCAGAACAGTTTCCGCTAAAATAAGCAAGCGGTGATATACAGGTATTATGCGGTTCTAAATCTCACCTTAATTGAATCTTGATTAATAGTCACTTTCGGTAGTACCTCGGTTACTTGCTTCTTGAAGTTCAAATTACAAGTTAGAAGTCGAAGTCAAAGATAGAAGTCGAAGTCAAAGGTAGAAGTAGAAGGTGTAAGTAGAAGTGTCGTTCTTAGGCTGCGATCTGGTTTAAATACCTTATTTCCTCCGGGTATCATGGAAAGGGATTCTGTGGAGGGATATTCCCTCTACCGCGACTCACATACATCACTATAATTTACATATTCGGCGCATCTTCCGAATCATGCTAGAAGAGGGTACGGGATTTTGACGCGATCTTACTAATTAATCTAACGTATCGATTAATTCGAGCGTTGAATGAATCAATCCTGGATTATTTGAAATATGAACTAGATAGTTTCGGTGCTAAATAACAAGTACTTTACAATAATACGATTATTCGGAATTATTCAATAATATTTCATTTTGCCGATTTTGAAATGATATTATGAAATATTCATTCTGACTTTACGAACAGTTGCTCCTGTTCCTTATTTGATAATCAACAATATTTTTGAGCTTCGTTACATTCTTAGAAAAAAATACTTACAATTACACCTCCTATTACCGGTCGTAGAACAGATTATTGCAATGGAAGGACTGCTTGTGAATGAACAGTATTAGTTGTAGGGGCCGGAAATGCACACAATGGGATTTACTCACATAGTTTTATTGCTGTCATTAAATCGGTACCATTTGATAAACAATGAAAGAACTCACATTGTGGATACAAAAACACTATAAATAATAAACAATCACCCTTACCCACTAAAAATGCTGTTAAAGTACTGACGACCTTTCTGCTATCAAGAAGCCACCATCAGAGTTTTCTGTTTATAGTCGGTACCACTCATCATTGAAAGGACTTTACATATACATTTCATCTTAATCATCTACATATTGCTTAAACCGACCGTCGCTGTTGGTCGGTTGTTTGCATTCAGCGGATAACAATTATTGCAGTTATTATCATGTCAGTGAAAGGAAAACGTTTGGCTCTAGAAGACAAAATTCAGATTATTGTTAAAAGTGGAATGTTCAGTATGAGTGTGAGAAAACTTTCTGAGTAATTTGGTGTTCGAAGGACACACGTTAAGGACATCATAAAAAATAAACATGAATTATAGAAACTTTTTGAAGAAGGTTCTAATTTAGAACAAAAATAAAATTTCACAAAACCGAAGGATTGACGATAGACGAAATGGTTTACAACATAGCCATATCTGGTCTTTTAATAAAAGAAAAAGCTTTGAAAATAGCCGAAAGTTCGAAAGTTGTAGATTTTAAAACTTCAAATCGACGTCTAGAAAATTTTTTTTCAACGACACAGTATAACTTTCAAAACAGTTTGTGGTGAATCAGCCGATATTGACATGGACATTGTTGAAGACTGGAAAAGAAAACTGCAGGTGATATAAAAGGAGTATTCTCCAAGAGATGTATATAGTGCCGATGAAGCCAAGTATTACCTAGCAATACCTAACAAGAAATTCGCAATAAAAAGTGATCAGTCTACCGGTAAGAAAACTGTAAAACAACGAGTTATCATTTTAGTTTTCGTCAATATGGCAGACACAAAAGGAAACCCGTTAAGAATTCTGAAAAGCAAAAGTCCTCGCTGCTTTAATGGAGCTCATATAAGCAAACTGTCTTTAGAATGGGTGACAAATAAAAGAGCCTGAATGACGAAAGAAATAATGACCTCAATTTTTCAGTGATTATTTCAATTATTTATAAGGAGGTCAATAATAAATAAATAGGCTGAGACTTCTTGGGTCCAAGGCTCTGGGAAACGTCAAAGAGAAACGACCCAACATTTGTGGGGCCGAGAGAAGGCGTCGCCGGAGGAAGTGGGAGGCCGGGAACTCTGCTAAGGCGAGTCCCCCGGTCGCCAAATGCCGCAGACCTCAATGGTCTGCCGTCTTTCGGGAGGGTAGGCAGAATGCAGAGTTCACATCCGATGAACTCCTGGAGTTTACGGACGCAATGGGGACGCGGTCTCCGCACTGACGGAGAAGGCCCTGCCCCCGGTTCCACCCAACAAGGCTGTGGGAGCGTTGTCTGCTGGTCACATCGGCGGACTCCGCCATCAAGCTTTGGGATAACGTCAACTTCCTAGCGGTAGAGCCATCAGCTCTTCCCAGAAGGAGGCGGGCGATGTTATAATTGCCTGGGAAAAGACCCCGACAAACCAGGACACCTCAGGTTGAAAAATTTGACGAAAAAATTCAAAAAGAAGATAGAAATATCGTATTATTTTTGAATATTGTCATTTTTTATCCCAAACTGCAATTACAAAATGTAAACATGGTGTTCCTGCACAATGCTAACCAATAGACCAAGAGTAATCTATAGTTTTAGGGTAGCATATAGGAAATATCTGTAAAGAAGACTTCTGACTTTCACCAAAGGCGAAAATTCTTACGAAGAAGCAAAAAAAAAGAATCAACTTAACTAGTGCTTCAGTATGAATATCAGCAGCTTGGGAAACGTTTCTCCTTCAATAATTTCGAGATGTTTTGCGAAGGCGGGATTATTGGACGCTGTTGAACATTTTCGACGAGGAAGATGAGATTCTATTGGCTAAACTATTTCCATCATGAATGGAGTAAGTGTATAGAACTATGCATATATTATCAAAGTGTATTGACTGGAAACCCTTAATTCGAGAAATCTTAGATGAATTGTGCACAGATTCTGATAGTGAAAATAAATGGAGAACCGGAAAGTCGCACATCAAGATATGCTTGGAATTTGTGAAAGACTTCTCGACATTCAAAACTATGTTGTTCTGCTTTTATCAAAATGTGAGGAGTCAAGCTCTTCAAATGAAACTGATAAACCCAAAACAAACAGAACTGAATTCACCTTTCAAAAATGTGTAATCATTTGTATACCTATACATATGTGATAAATAATTATAATAAATAAATGTTGATTTACTCATTGACTTAGTCCTTTTAATTTATATATTTATTTAAGGTTTTGTGGTGCCGTAAGTATTTCAGCCACTATAATATAATTGTTATACCTGCTAACAAAACGAACTTGAATTAAACCACATTCTTTCCCACCTTCGCAATAACGCTCTCCTCTCTATAGCGGCCACTTACTTTTTACATTTGTGGCCGTCATTTTCCACCTATAAATTGGAAGTAACGACGACTTGTATCATATCTGCTATATGAAATTGAGTAAATTTCAAGTTGAAGGTTATATTAGAAAAAGATTATTGATAAGCAATAGTCAATAATCGCTCATTGACGACATAAAAAGAAACATCTATATATCCGAATTCGATTCCTTTCAATGGGGTTTTCTGAAATCCTGTGACTATACCAACGAATTCGCATCAATGCAGAACAAATCTCGTCCCGTTTTTGATTGAATACGGCCGCGATTACGCGAAAAAGAAAGTATCGAATAATAGTTCAGGCAACAAACCGGAAAATAAAAACTCTTATCATCCTCGGAACATGACACGTAATTCATCAATAATTTTATAAGGATTATTTGAATAAAACACATTCATTTTTGAAAAGTGCTGATAATCTACTGTTAGCTGTGAAACACAAATATCGGAGAAATGCCAATGCGGGTTAGGCGAAATGCTCTTGCGGTTTTGTCGATATATAGTCCAGACAATAAGCCGGGAAAAAGGCCATAATAAAAAAAATATATATGGTAAGCTAGAATTTCCAAAATTTTTCTGCATTTTGTTACTTATACCCCATAGATTATTCATGACTATCGAGACGGCGGGGTCGACCTTTCTACCCCCCCCCCCCCAAAATGAGGTTTCAACCCCCCAGAGAAGCATTATTATAAAAACAATCCAAAATTAATGAATTAAGAGCCGAAAATGACCCCTAGCATGTTTTTTGGGTCGCTGATCACGATTCCGCTGTTATTTTTCCCGGAAAACTCTCTCCAGATGGAAAATTCGGGAAATTTGAGATTTTCCTGAGACGGTTATGATCTCTAGTCTATTTGTGCAACAAAATTATACTTTATTATTCATAACCGTCTCAGGAAAATCTCAAATTTCCCGAATTTTCCATCTGGATAGAGTTTTTTGGGGAAAATAACAGCGGAATCGTGATCAACAGCCCAAAACACCTACTGGAGGTCAATTTTGCAATAAAATTATACTTTATTGTTCACAACCGTCTCAGGAAAATCTCAAATTTCCCGAATTTCCCATCAGGAGAGAGTTTTTTGGGGAAGATAACAGCGGAATCGTGATCAGCGACCCAAAAAACCTACTAGAGGTCATTTTTGCAACAAAATTATAAATTATATATTATATATAAATTTTCCAAATTTCCAATGTGGAGAGAGTTTTCCAACAAAATTAACTGCGGAATCGTGATAAGCGACCCAAAAAACATACTAGGGGTCATTTTTGGCTCTTAATTCATTAATTTTAGATTGTTTTTATGAGACTGTTCCTCTGAGGGGTTGAAACCCCGTTTTGGGGGGGGGGGGGGGTAGAAAGGTCGACCCCGCGGTCTTGATAGTCATAAATGATCTATGAGGTATAAGTAGCAAAATGCAAAAAAAAATTTGAAATTTCAGCTTACTATATATTTTTTTTTATTATGGCCTTTTCCCCGGCTTATTGTCTGGACTATATGTCGACAAAACCGCAAGAGCATTTCGCCTAACCCGCATTGGCATTTGTCCGATATTGTGTTTCACAGCTAACAGCAGATCATCAGCACTTTTCAAAAATGAATGTGTATTATTCAAATAATCCTTATAGAATTATTGATGAGCTACGTGTCATGTTCTGAGAATGATAAGACTTTACATTACAAATGGATAAAATACACAGCATTCTTATGAAGATCACGTGAAAAACCATTATTTTCTGAAGTACTCATTCAAAACTTAATCTCATTGTATCTTATCTGAACTGATGAACAAAATAAACCATACAACAACATGATGATGATCTAGGTCAAATTTAAATCGTCCAGTTTCAGGATTAATTTCATGTCCTGGAAGCATCACCGTCTACCTAACTTACGTCAGAATTCACTAGAGTGAAGTGCCATCTACTTTGATCTCAGGTATTTGCTTAGATTGTACTTTGATGAAAGTCTCTCAAGTGTGCCGGATTCGTATACCAACGTTTCAGTATAGTATTGTCGTTATGTTCAAATAACAATCAAAGGTAAAATGATTCCAGTAAGAATAAACAAACAAATTATCCATATTGTAAAATTAAGCAATACCATGTTGATATCAACTTCCTTTACTAGAGTTTGAGAGTTATTACGCCATCTTCAGGCGGTATTCGGAAACAAATTAAATACATTCGTAACTAACTATAAACACTTATCGTTAACAAAGGATTACTGTGGTCGGTGATTCATGAACTTGGAGGATTACATGGTGGGTTAATACTTTCTTATAATGATGGCCTGCCTGGTAATTGCAGAGTATATACGCTGTAATTCGTGGATTAAACAGTGCCGCATTGACTCTTGTTGGGGCCCCACCCCCTCTCCTGCAGATACAAAATAATACAAAATCAACGTATTAAACTACGAATGATAAGAAGATAATTCAATAATTTGTAATATATAATATATTACAAGATTAAATTTCTGTTAATATTAAATAATATATGAACAATAAATAATAAATAATATTACTTACCAGTAGATATAACTGATTTTAAGTTATATAAGATCAACCAAACACTTTTCTAACCTTTTTTGAGGCGAAAGTATACGAGTAGATAACATCATCAAAATCTGTTTCTCTCAATATGTCATTCTCTATACTCGCGATAGAGCATTCCTGCGTCATTTGAAATTCGAAGTTAACAAGCTCGAAACAAAAAGATGCATTGCTAACAAGCATAAAATCTAGAAAAAACGAAAGAGCAAGAGAGAGAAAGGGTAATTCCGTATTTCACGCATTTACAGACGATTAGGCGGCATTCGTGAATGGTGGCACTCTAAATTGAGACGCCAGTCCCTATGTTACGAGGGAAATGTGAAAAGTCACTGAAAAATGAAACAAAAAATGATTTATTTGGTCAAAACTTTTGTATTTCTCAACATAATCTCCTTTTAGCCCGATACACTTATTCCAACGTTTTTCAAATTTTTCGATCGCTTCCAAATAATACCCGGCAATCCTTCAGAATAGGCACTTGTATCAGCGATGACCTCATCGTTGGAGGCAAATCTCTATCCGCCAAGTCATTTCTTCAAGTTTAGAAATAAACAAAAATCGCAGGGGGGCAAATCAGGAAAATTTGGTGGATGACGAACCAATAAGTAGAGCTATTTATGCACCCTGCGCGCCGGTGCGTTGTTCTAGTGGAAGAGCACTTTTTCTTTGCCAATTTCGGCCGCTTTCGCTTCAAATCAGCGTCGAATCGATCCAATAGCTCTGCATAATATACGCCGGTGATCGTTTTGCCCTTTTCAAGGTAATCGATAAGGACGATACTGTGTGCATCCCAAAAAACTGTCGCCATGACTTTGTTGACCAATGAAATAAATCACTTTGGCCTTTTTCGGATTCAATTCGCCAGAAGAAGTCCACTGTTTCGACTGTTTTTTGATCTCGGGTGTGTTGTGATGGTTTCATTTTCGTCCACGGTTACGAACCGGCGCAAAAAGTTCTTCTTATGAGAGAGCATTTTCGAGAGCTGGTGATTTAGTTTCAGCTGAACGATCTTGCTTAAAGCCAGATAACGTAAAGAAAGATTGTTTTTTGAGTGAAAATTTATAAACTTTGATTTTGAATAAAAAATATACTGCAATATTTTCAATTTATTCTACAATTTTCCTAATACCTATTGATCGTTAACATCTATAAAAATATGAATATCCGGATATCGAAATAGTTACACATATTTCCAATCAATCAAATATTAGAATATCTGAGTATTCTCATATCCAGATATCTGAATATCCAAATATTTAAATATCTCAATATTTGCAAATATTGAAATATTGGATAATTTAAATATTCAAATAGGATTATAAACAATTACTTAAATACTTAGATACGAAAAATTCAGACCCCTACTTTTTTCCATGTTTACAAAAATCTTCAAGGCTGCTTGCTCTTTTGCGTGTCAAAACTGAACTAAATGATATATCAGTCTGAACATTTTAATGCATTCTAGTTAAAGATGGTATATCACAAATGTCATATGGGATTTCCGATTGTGGCGCCATTTGCTTTATTTTTCAGAGACTTTTCACCTTGCCCTCATACTTCGCTGATCTGTCAAATAATGTCTGCTAGGAGTTCGTTATGAAAATGGGATTTTGGGATTCTGTCAGTTTAAATTTTTTTTTTGATTACCGGAATAATTCATTTAATTTACTGCGGTCACATAAGGTCACATCTATAAACTCAATACCAATATGTAGTAAGGCTCAGCTCTATTTTTGACGGATTAACGTTCAAAGAGTGGTTTTTACATTTGATCATTTTGAGGGTTCTCTAAATTAAATTGAATACAACCGTCTCAAATCTTGATATCAACAAGATGGTTAAGTCACCTGCGTATTCTATGGTAGAAAAGCCCGCTTCTTTAAGACATCACAAGAGGTTGTACACGAATATGCTATTCCATAGCAGAGGTGATAGAACACCACCCTATAGACTTCCTCTATTGACAGTCCTCTTGATCTTGGAATTACCTACAATGACTATGACTGTTCTTTGTTCAAACCTGTTTTTGATGAATCCACTTGAAGAGTGGAGTTAACACTATGCTTGGAGAAGCCAGTTTCAATTTTAATTAAGGTAGTTTTATCAGACGCACCTTCAATATCAAAGAATTTATCCAGAGTGGACATTTTATTGGCATCAAAGTCCGAGCCGAATCTGTTGATCTTTCTTGGGTGTGATCATGTTCATTTGTATGAAGTGGGTTCTTATACAGGATAGTCTTCCGAATTATTCTTTTGCATAATTTTGCAATGTCTTTAGGAGAAAAGACTTCAGGCGGTAGGATTTCGCCAAGGTAGGTATCGTCAATACGACTTAGTTTCACTATAAGTATTAGTGATAATACTTTGACCTTCCCATCCCTTAGGGATATATCTGAACGCGATACATGCCCTAAATATTCTTTCCAGGTGAACTGTTGAAATTTTTGGACTCTATTGTAGGAGGGCTGGAAATATCCACTGTCACCTGAATAAACATTTACATACAATGGACATTGCTGAAGACCCAGATTGTAGTAGATGTGGAGAGGCGGTTGAAACTGCTTCTCACAGAATGTGTTGCTTGACGCCATAAGAGATATCAGTCCATACAAAATATTAGCCTTCGGCACTGCCTCAGGCCTGCTGGACTGATTCTTGTATCAAAGGGCGCACAATAGATCCAATTAAGTGATCTAAGTGCACCGGACTTGTCGGCCCCCGTTTTGATTGGTTGATTGTATAAGAGAGAAGCTTTTAATGGCCTAGGTTATTCAAGATTGTTTCTTGGTTGACCTTTTTTGGGATCTCGGAACATTTAGACAGTACCATACGAATAGACAATCCTAAATTCCCCAGTTGGTTTCTCGTCTAGGGCTTTCCGAAAATCCATACGCCCTGTTCTTTACACGTTACATAACTGTTAAGAATAAGCGCTTTCTATGACGTTCGAAGCGATATGATAATTGATATTGTTTTTACTTTTCACTGATTCAATTCTATTTCGATCTTGTTCAGATAATCAACTAATGATGAAACAAGTAATCGCTCGTTTGATAATGTTGTTACATGAAAACAAAACATTGTTTTGACTATTTTCAAAGCAATTTAATTATTTTTGTACTAAACTGCAATTCCGACAAAGTGAAAATTATATATTCAGGTTCGACTCAGGTACTTGATTATTATCTCTCCACTGATTGAAATAGGTACATTCCTGTTAACTTTTCGCATGTAAGATTGCAGTTTTGCTGTATATATAAAAACCTTTTCATCGAATGATTGAAAAAAATGCGAAATTTTGAGAATGAAATACTATTCGTTGGTAATTAATCGAATAATATCGATAAGTACATGAATAATTTCAAATTACAGGAAGAAAAAACCACATGATTATAACTACCACTACCTCTAACTGTATGTAAGAATAATTATATAGACATGTTTGAATTATGAGTCGAAATCGGAGCCGACGTAGGCGGTGTATCGTGGGTGACGTAAAAGTCTTTATTTTATACTCTCTGGAAAATTCAACATTACGTCATGAATTTTCTGGCAGAAAGTGGAACATTACATCACTTCACCTGAAAGTTTTACCTAGCAACATCTCCTGTCATCTTTTTCAAGAAATCTCACGAATTTTCATAATTTTTACACATTTTAACACAAGATGCAGTGTCAATTCTCTTGACATAGAGATTGTATAGCTGTTTCCATTAGCGACTCAATGGAACTGCCATTCTGACACTACAATTTAAAATTTACAATTTGTTAAGTTCCTTGTAAATTTACGTTATGTCGGCGATACTCTTGCTAGGCTATGGTATTGGGCGAGTCTTTAAGGGTAGATGAGTTTCCTGCTGATATAGATGATTCGAGTCTGTTATTATTGTTTATAAACGAGTTAAAAATCGTTTTTATTTCATTGCTCAACTATGATAGACATATATTAGTGTAAGGTTATGTTGTGGTTGTTTATTAAAAATTTGGAATCATTTGCTTCAATATTTCAAACAATTCTCAGTAGAGATATTACAAATGCATAAAGAATTGCAGAAAATTAGTGAAATTTTTGTTTCACAAACAATTTTTTATGAAACCATGAGTGCATCAACTGGAAAAGTTACGACAAGATACGCACACATGCTTTTATTTGAAAAATTGGTTGTAAAATATAGTTGATAGAGAATATCACGAGTGGAAATTAAATGTTAAACTATTCTGGATTATTTTTTTTTACACCATAATATAATACAATTAACAAAATAAGTGACTTACTATACAAATTAAGAATACATTAATTTAAACCTTTTTATCAAAAACGCAACTAATATAAAATGTACAGTTTTGATATTGATTGGGAGTATTTTCATTATGAATTTCGTTTGATACATTTGACGTCAAGTTAAGAGGGACATGATTTGGCGAGACGCTGTCTTTGGGGCGACTTGAGACATTTCAACAAACATGATTTGGCTTTTTTGTGTTTTTCCGCTCCCGTCTTCTTCGATGCTCCTTTTGATTAATTATTGTTCATTAACCCCTAATTTGGCAGAGCACGTCACTGCTATTGACCGGTTTGAATGATTTGTGATTTTGTTTGCGTCCAACACATGACAGCATGACACGACTCACACGTGATCTGTCAAAAAAAAGGCTATTGAAAAAAGTATCCCTACTTGGATCACCCTATTTCTCCTCTTTTAAATGAGAAATAAGGAAATCTGATGCGTCACGCTAGGCTAATTCAATATCAGCAATATGATAAAATTTTCGTTGGAGGCCCTCTGGGTTATCTTCTTTCCAGAAATTGAGTACCTTCATGTAGTCATCATGTGAGAAGGGGGCTGAACTTTCTCTTCTGTTTACAACATTTTCTTGTAGAGTACGATGTTTAGCATTGCGGGCTTTTCGCGATGACTCAAATCGTATGTCTTTAAAAGGATCAAATATTATGTTCCATTTCTTTAAGTAATATTCTTGAACCTGTTTTGCCATACTTTTCCACATTGTCTTGATTACCGACTTTTTGTAATTATCTCCGCCAGTTTTCCCATATGAAAAGCCAAATCTGCGAGCATTTCGTTTAGTTCGTTCAGAGAGGTGTTCTGCTCCACAATATAATTTCTGTTCTGGCAAAATAGTGAGAACTGCGTCCATACTGACAGTTTCGACTTTACTGTATTTATGGTAATACTATTTTCAGTCGCACTATTAATTTGTGGTAGTTTAAAGTCTCCAAGTCTAGCCTTTTTCATTTCACGTTTCTATTAGAACTTTATTTGGCGTCGTTATTTTGTTACCCGTAGTTACCAAAAAACAAACGTAAAATAGGATACTTTTAGTTTATTTATAAGAAATACTTGACATTGATGGCTAAATTATTGTGAAAATTTCACACCTCTACTTTTTAACCAATAAGATGCCTTAATTTTGACTAGTTACCATGGCAACTAAAAAAATTTCCGGAAATTTTTTCGTGGCGCCACGATATTTAAGTGGAAATTTTTGACAGTTGAAAAGGTAAACATATGATCTACAACCATTAAATATTGTAGATATACCTGTGATTAATGCAAAATTTCTATAAGAATTAACATTATTATTTATCATTCGCTATAAAGTTTCATTAAACGGAAAACACAAATTTGTTTAATTATTTTGCATTAACAATTTATATTTCAAAAAACGTAGGATCTACAAACATAGTAAGATTTAAATATTGTTTTGAATTCTAACCCATCCTCTATTCTTAATGGTGAATAGGAAGGTGACGAATTAATTAGATGTCTGTGTTTTAAGATATATATGTAATATTTTGAAACAATTTTGTTCAAATCTCTTTTACGCAAAATGCCATATTTACTTGACATCTGCAGCAGACTTTCTTGGATTTTCGTAAACAAACCATTCAACTCTAACGCTTCCTGGTCGCAATCTTCCATTAAATTCGTTAAATTTATTAATTTTGGATGACATTTTTGCACTTGAGTCAACTCTTTGCAGTTTTTACATAAATTATACTTTTCAAAGCATTTCATTTTTCTCAAATTGTTTAACGCAAATGCTTACAAGAAATGTTTTACACAAGAATATCTTTGTTTGCTGGTTTACTATACAGTAACTCAATGTAATTTACCAATATAAACCTCATCTGTCAAAAGCATGGCCGCCTATATCACGGTCACCTACTGCAACAAACCATGTTAATATTATATTTTTTACATTAGAAGTGTTATGGAGTACTTTAACAAAAAAAAACATTTCTACCACCTTTAGTGACCTAAAATTATGGAAGGGCGATAGACTGATCTAATACCCATCTGAGTTTTAGCATTTGGTGTAACTAAAGTTGGTAATATTTTTCATTTAACGAAACATGGTGCATTTTATACTATTTCAGGTTAAACATTTTACCTATTATATTTTCTTTTAATTTTACTTAAAATAAATAATTTTTGGAAGAGTTTCTTTATTTCCATTTTTCCATGTTATATTCAAGGCATATAATTGCATATTTTGACAAATAAATGCATATTGTTGCATATTTCAAAGAAAAACTATGCATATATATGCGCATATTTTAACTGAATTGACGTGCATATATTCCGCCCTTTAAATTGATAATGATATACATCTACCAGCTGTTGTGCGAGGAAACTGCTAACATCATTAGGAAATGATATTATATTGCAAATGATTTAGCAACTGAAGTTGAATACGAAAAGTGGCAATACGTCAAATTTTACTCTACGTCATTGAAAGTTTATTCGAATTGACACATAATTGTGTGTTTTACAACTCTATGTATTATTATATTTTGCTGCCATGACTTATTATTGTCAACCTTACTTCCATGAAATCATAGAGTCCCTAATTAATTCAATTATGTCCCACTTCGATGCCTTAAGTGTGATGTAATTCAAATCTCAAAATAAGAATTTCTGATCTCTGGCTGGTTAAATGTATATGATGCGTATCATATATATTTATAACCAGAAAAACACTTGTCATAATGTTTCAATAAAATACTATAGTTATATCTGAAAAACTGACGAAGGATGTCAGAGTTCTACTAGCAAGGGAGTTACCGCGCCCCAAAATAATAAAGTTCCTATTTTCACCAATTTAAAACGATTTGCAAAATTTAAAATCCGTACGACCAATTATTTCCTGGAATATCCGGGATTTTTAGGCCGATTAAAATAATATTACATATAGAGAGCGAAGTAAAAATGTTGGGCTATATGGAAAGCCAACATGCACTGAATATGGGCACCGGCATTGTAAACACATGACCAGTATTCGGTAGTATAAGTATTGAAATCGGTCTGAAAAGTTGCTTCAAATTTTCGTGGAATATCCGTTTTGAGCTGATTTTTGTGGGTGCGTCTGTGTGTAAAATCTCAGGAGACGATTGGGCTGTTCCAATTGGTCGTTCCGATTTTAAATTCTGCCAGTCGCTCTAAAGTGGTGAAAAAATAAGCTGTATCGTTCTAGGCCATGGTAGCCCCGTTTCAAGTGGTCTTGAACTCCAGTTTTTCAAATAAAATTATAGTATTTCATTGAACGAGAATGACAACAGAGTTCTTCTAGTTTCCTTATCAGACGATATGTCGTCAAGTCTATCCTATGTGTGTTTACTCGGTTGCAAATTTTGATAGTTCTGATTGTAGGTGATAGTAAAAAAATAAGTTTGTCCACGACTATTGTATAAAATATGCATAATGCATGTGTTTCCTCAAGCATAATGATATCCATTAATCACTAGTGAATAATGAAATCATTATTCACTACCATCAATATGACAAACATGATAGACATTTTTCTAGACAAATACGATGAAAATAGAGCGTGCTATGAAACGTCAAGTCAGATCGAATTTAATTTGAAACGTCAACAATTTGTTGGTTCGACTTGTTTCAATATCAAAGTTTATTAGTATCAATGTAATATTTATGGGTCGTGGACAAAGTATAGTACTCTACTTGCATATTATGGCTATTATTCACTTGGACGATTTACGACACTCGCCTGCGGCTCGTGCCGTAAACTTCATCCACGTGAATAATAGCCACCATAATATGCTCGTTGAATAATATACTATTATTTTATAGTGTGAATAATTTCTAAAGTCAACGTGACAGCAGATCAGTATAAAACATAGAGTTGAAAAATACATTATGTAGACCATTCAATGCAATGTCAATGTAACATAGAGTATTATTTAAGGTCTCTCATTGATTGTTTCTAAATCATATCTAATATATTTTCTGCTCCTACAATCATACATTTGACACGCAGAAGTGTCTCAAAGCTATTTTAATAACAACACTGAGGGAATTCAGTGATTAATTAGTCATAATTTGGATTGGTTTTTTGTTTTCAGACATATATAGGCCAAGTTCTGATATCAGTCAATCCCTATAAAGAACTTCATATTTACAAATCCAGTGATGTAGTAAATTACAAAGGAAAGCACTTTTTCGAGATGCCACCTCACGTGTAAGTATAATATCATCCGTTATATTCTACGAAATTGAGCAACTTGAGAACTTCCAGATTCGCAATTGCCGAAACTACGTACTCTTTGGTGAAAAAAGAAGGAGACGAACAGTGCATTCTAATTTCCGGTGAGTAGCAGTTTGTACAGTATATATAAAAACTAGCTAATTTCTGACTACCATTTCCTATGCTATAGAAAAAAAAAGTAGCTGTCATCAGAGGAACTAAATAAGAAATCAAAATGTGCCGGTTTGAATACGATTTGGAATTATTAGTATAAAAAATGGATTACCCACACTGGAAATAAATCTGAATTCCATTACTTTAGAATTACTTAAAATTGGTAATTACTGTGTTTCAAGAGTGATAAGCTTTCTTAAGAAATGGTGTGACCTGTATGACTCACAATCGATTTTGTAAATACCGAATTTTTTTAACTCGGAAAAGTCTTGCCTAAACAGTTTTTCAGCTTTTTCTTACATCTCTAAACGGTTTGTATTGCAAATTAAAAAAACAAATTATTGAATTTATTAATTATTGAGGGATGATAAGTGGAACTGTTGAATCTTATAGAACTATTTGAAGGTAGTGGCTCTAATATGGTTAATAGATTGCGTTCCATATTCCTTTTTTCTTTACAAATGATCTCATTGATCAAAGATTTGTCGCAACCCTTGTCCATCTATTTGCTGAAATTTCTCAACTTCATTGTTATAATTTTGCTGGCTCAAGGGACGTTTATTACTTTATGAACAAGACCATTGAACAGAGCTATCTTATAATTATTTGGTGTAGCTGAATCCATTGGAATATGCCTATTTATTTGTATGGTTTCCAAGTGGTGGAAGCTGGTTATTCCTATTGGCTATTAAGCGCCTTCAAAAAGCCATAAAGGCTTAATAGCCAATTTGATTCACGAGAATAATATTGACACCCCTTATTGAGACATGTTCTTCTTTCTGTGCTAAAGCACCTAGAATATATAATCTTCAAAAAAATTGAAGGTTATGTATTCTAGGTACTTCAGCACAGAAAGAAGAACATGCACATTTTATTCAACAAAATCTATTCTTAATAATATTGATTGATTTAAAAACAAAATATGAACCATATAAGTACGAACAATATGATGTGCAATATGAAGTGAATACATGTACTAAATAAATAGATAAATAAAAACACTAAGACTGAATCGATTTTAGCCGCTACTGGCCTTGTTAATTTTATATCTCACCCAAAAAATGCACTAAATTGATCAAGACTAGCGCAGAAATATTCGCGGTTAGTGTATAAGAAGATGTTGATCTCAAGCTGATCTGGTGAAAAAATTGTGCCACTCTTTGTCATACATAACAATCATAATACTAATCAATCAATCTACATCTTTACAATTGAAGAATCAGTTTTGTATTATTATTAAATTACAACATAGGTAGGTATGTATTAGGAAAAAATCATCAATTTAGTGATTCTAGTAAAGAGTGTGAAAATGCGAGTATGCTCCATAGAATAAACTATGATTGTTTTTCTAGAGCTTTGCATAGAAAGGAGAACATGATCGACCGCCATGTTAGATTCAGTCACTGGAAAATGACAGAGTGACGCGTTTGTTCACGCGCCTTCCTAAACTTTTCTTTTGCACTCCCGGGATTAAAAGCCACACTTCTGTTTTCATTTTCACGGACTGAAGTTTCACATAAGGTTTAAATTTATATTTAATCCGTAGTCAAACATTTTCTGTTCACTCATCGTTTCACTGTTATTTCAAACGATTTTGGGTTCTTCCTTGGAAAATTAATCGCGTAAGTATGGTTCATTTCAATTCACTGCGATTGGACAATATTATATGAAAAGGAATAAAAAGTGAAATCACAACTAATGTCACTGTCTTAAAATAAATATGGCGGTTCTCAAATTCCTGTCAATTGTCTGAACGGTAACAATTATTCTATTTAGTTTAGATTAGGTACTCATATTAATTTCAAGAAATGTATTCATGGGTGCAAAAAATAGTATATAATACCACAGGACTAAAGTGGCTTTCAATCGCCCGAGTGATTAAATGTGACACTTCAGTGCCTTGATATTTGATACAACTATTTTCGTCTTAAATGTTAAATACTCTAGAAATTGGTTTTACAACTTTGCAAATATTTTCCGTAGCTGATAGAACGATAGTTATCAAGTAAATACTTTTTTTTTAACGTCAATAGTATGAAGAATTTTGTTGGTTATATCTACCTAATTACCTAATGAAAAACAAGCTTGATATTTCTGTATGAAATATAGCTGTGTGGAAACACAAACAATCATTAATGTTGACGAGAGGATGAATCTGCATGAGTAGATTTAACGTATTTAAATCTATATGATGTAAATAATATTATTTATTGAATTTATTAATTATTGACGGATGATTGCTGGAGCTTTTGAATTTTATTGAACTATTTGAAGGTAGTGGGTGTAATCTAGTTAATTGAATGCGTTTCATATTCCTTTTTTGTTCAAAAACTACCTTATTGATCAAAGATTTGTCGTAAACATAGTCCATCGCTTTTCATCGTTGTTATAATTTTGCTGGCTCAAAGGGACGTTTATTAACCTATGAACAAGACCATTGAATAGAGCTATTTTATAATTTATTGGTATAACTGATTCCGCCGAAATATGCCTATTTGTTTGTGTAGACGAGTAGTTGATTCAACGTGATATAAATAATATTAACCATCGAAATTTATCGTATATTTACAAGTCGTATATGTATCTATCGTTCCACGAGCTGATTGTAGTGTACCTATACAGATAACACCCTTACACTTGATTATATCTAAAACTATAAAGAGAGGTTTGTGAGATTTAGTGTTTTATTAAGAAAGATAATATTTATATCAAAAGAATGATGAAATTGTTTTATTTTATGACACAAATTAATCACCCCATCACCATAACAAGAACACCATAGAATTAAGTAAATACAATTAACCCAAATAACAGTAAGTATGTCATTAAGATAAACATAATATTCTCTTCTCCGCCATCAAACCTATTAATTCATAAGTAATCAAACTACGCTAAGGAAGTCGATTACACATAATCATTAACATATAATCTGCCGCATATTGAACCCGTTAAAATACTCTTCTCCGCAACCAACTCCCTCACCAAAACTAGATGCAAGATGCCTGACAGGATTCTTGTCCACCTTAAGAGTTGAGTTGCAGGGAGTTAGGTCACATATATGGTATTTTCCAAAATAGAGATCAGACTGATTCGGTGAAGCTATTTCATAAGCTACAGTTGAAGATTTCCGTATAAACTGATAAGGACCATCACGCTTTGGAAACAGTTTACTTGATTTTACTTTGTACACTACTAAGTCATGGCTTTTTACCAATACCAAGTCACTCACTGTAAATGACTGATGAGATCGACATTTCCGACCCGCATATTCCTTCCTCTTATCCTATTCCATTTCTCCATCATTATCATTTTTTCTAAATATGGCGTAATCTGTGGTACAAAATGTTCACTGAGCACTACCATCTGCAAATCTCTGTGAACGTCATCGAACGTTCCAATAGCCTCGTAAAAGTCATATATGCTAACGTCATGTTCGATGAAGCCATCGCGAATCTGATGAATGACAGTTTCTCCGGCCAATCGTTATACTGACACCCAACGAGGATAGGTAGCTGTACTTTTGGATCACGATTCTTCCTTTCCACAGACTTCGACTAGGATGGTATGGCGGCGTCAAACATTGTTCAATTTCAAGGCATTAGGTGAGGCACTCCACTGATAAATCTACCCAAATCGCAGGAAAACCTCATTCGTTAAGATTGTTGCACAAACGGCAGCTGTCGCCGCCATCGTAGGAAATAGTTCAACCCATCTGCTCGCCACGTCTTCAACAATGAAAATCTAACGATGACCCTCATCAAAGTTGGTAGTGGACCGAACAAATCTATGGTAATCATCCCGAATCGTTGCGCGTTTAGGGGTGTCTTGAGCAAACCAGTATGTTTCGCGTTAGAAGCTTTATATTTTTGACATTGCACACATAACTTGTCATATAAGCCCACATCACGACGCATAGATTAACAGAACTGCTTAGTGATTTTCTGAACTGTTCTATCAAGCCTTTAGTGCCCAGCCATCGGACTATCATGGTTCTCGTGCAATACATTCCTCTCATTCAAGGGCACGACTAAACAAATGTCCTCACTATCATTATCTATTTCATAACAACACAGTATCCCATCACATCACGAAACTTTATGGACCATTTGGCAGTTTCTGGGTGATCATCAGTCTCGAAAGCGTTGAGTATTTTTTTAATATCCGGATCTGCCAATTGACTATCAAGCATTTCTCGAGCGTCATTCACAGTCATTTCTTCGCAAGATTCTTTTTCGGCTGGTCATGACAATGTATCAGCAACCATATTGTTCTTACTCGGACAATATTTTATTTCGAGGTTGTATTATTGCACAGCTAATGCACATCGCGCGAGTTTTCCTGTGGGTGATTTACACGTCCTCAACTAATTCAAAGGCTTGTTATCCGTAATTAGCAGGATCTCACGTCCTTCAATGTATCCTCTAAATTTTCCTAGCGACTAGACTACAGCGAGAGCTCCAAGCTCTGTTGTACAATAGTTCTGCTCAGGTAATGTAAGGAGACGACTGGCGTACTCCACCAGACGTTCTTCGGCTCCCTCCTACTGCATCAAAACATTACCAATTGCGTAAAAACTGGCGTTGGTCTTGAGTTGATCACAAGCGTCATTTTATATCTCGCTACGCGATTTAAGATCTTCCCCTCGAATACGGTTTGATCGATTTTCCCTTAAAGGAATTCCTGCACCCATCTCTTGATGAATATTTACATTTCGAAATAACGTCTTTAACTTCATGATGTGTGTAATATTTGTTTAAAGTTGATTTATATGTCCTAAACCCATAGCATAGTTCATTAAATGATGATTGAATTTCTTCAAATGCTGATTACAAAAATTAACCCATTTATGTTTCCCTAATTCTGTGAATGCTATATTTCTGAAATTGTCATAAGCTTCATGAATTATCTTCACTACTTCTTTACTGATATTTGGTATATCAGCCATTTAAAAAAAATAAACAATTATCACCTTGAGGTGGAGGGAAATTGAAAAAACAACTTTGTTCTACGTTGATTTTAGCTTTTGAAGATTTGACAGTCTTTTGTAAGGGCTCCACGTTTTCCTTTCTTCTTCCGTTCTCACGAATTCCAATTCAATCGTTGAATTTGGTTTTCCAACATCTTTTCTTCCTCTAGCATTCTTCTTCCTCAGAGTGGCCACTTGAGCAAAGTTTGGAATAAAACGCCTAAGCCACTTACAAGGCATATTCGTGATTACCGAAATTTTATCTGGACCCGGCTGAATACTTTGCGGCATGATAATATGTCCCAAATATACCACCTTGTCGCAAGCAAACACACTTTTCCCCCGGTGTACTCGCAATTTGAACATCTTTAGTCAATCAAATACAACTCTCTAAGATCTCATAAATGTTTCTTGTAAAACTAGTGGGAATCACCAGTAAGTCATCAATGTATATAAAAATAACGATGTCTTTCAAACCGAAATCGAAATAGGTCCATCAGACGTTGAAACGTAGCCCGAAATTCTTTAATCCTGAAGGTGTTTGAAACGGAATATCCCGAATGAAGTCACAAACGCTGTCTTATCTCGATCCGGTGGATATTCTGGAACTTGCCAATATCTGCTTCTTAGATCAAGTCTTGTCATAAACAAACTTCGTTTGGAAATATCGCCTCGATTCTAGGCATAGGTTATGAATCAGTAACTGTGTTCGCGTTTAATAATCGGTAATCAACATACAATCCTAAGCTACCATCTTTATTAGGCGTTAATACTACAACAGGAGAAGCATAAGGGAACTCACATTCTTCTGAGCTGTCTTTCGGCAAGTAGGTGTGAATACTAAATATTGAAGATGCATTTCATGTTCTGATTTGGTGAACAGCGAATGTAGTTGGTTCTCCCACTAGCTCAAACGCATCTTACTCTTGTAGAAGCTCCTCAAGCTTGGGTCTTTCTTCTACACTATTTACACATAACTTAGTTCGTTCGTGATCACGTAAAGCAGAGATAGTGGTCTCCGAGTATTTTGAATTTCAATTCTGTTAATCAATGCATATAACTGGTCTTCTATAAGAAGATTTGTTGAGCCATTTTCGGGCTTTACGAAACTATTGTTCATGGAACCATACTATTTTCTAAAACAGCAATCCATGTAGCAACTCATTCTTGTTATACTCTTTCATCCCCACGTTGAGCACCATTTTACAGAGAGAAGTTTGTGAAAGTTAATGTTTTATTCCGAAAGATAATATTTATATTAAAAGAATGATAATTTTGGAACCATTAAGACCTATTGCTATTGTGGTCATAACATTTTAAACACATATGTTTAACATTGTAACTACTTGGCGCAAAGAGATGTTTGGTCGGAAGTTTTACCCTCGTTCTCAATTAATGACTTCTTCAACTACAGAAACATTTCTGTGTAGTGAGTTTCTAATACTATTCATATGTTTTACACAATTTCAATGTTGTCTGTTTCGTTCGTTGATGAGACGTAGATATTTTAATTGAGATTAAGGGGATAAAGACGCTCAGTGCTTAGTGTAATTAGTTAAAGGTTTCCTCGTTTTAGTAGATGGGTTCAAGACGCATTCTGATGATGATCGTGACACCGAAACGTACGCAAAGACGAATATATATTTCACATATATGTGAACGTGATCATATTTCCTCCAAAGAATTTACATATAAAAAGTATTTTATCTGGTTCAATATGTGGCAGATTATATGTTTATAATTATGTGTAACCGACCTCCTTAGCGGACTTGTGAATTAATAGGTTTAATAGCGAAGGAGAGGAAATTATGTTTATCTTAATGACACACTGTACAGTTATTTCAGTTAATTGTATTAACTTAGTTTTATGGTGTTGTGATTAATTTTTGTCAGAAACAAATGAGTATCAATTATAATAACTCACCGGATTTGCCTTCGTAATGGATGCCGTTACACTGAGAGGTACGAGTGTCAATCGGCCGTTTCAGTTTAATTAATGGCAACGTATTCTCTATCCAAAAACATAATTTCCATCGTTTTATCATTAACTGTTTCATAATTTCATCGTCAGTGTTATACTCCTCAATTATTGATTTAAAGGTCTTCAAATAGAGAAATAGATACTTTATTTTCTAATCGTATCAAAGCGCATTGTTAACAGTGATTGATTTAGGGGAATCTGGCTCCGGAAAAACAGAGGCCTCAAAGAAGATACTTCAGTATATCGCTGTTGTGGAAGAACATGAAAAATCTAGTAGTGTACAAGACAAACTGCTACAATCTAATCCTCTTCTAGAAGCATTCGGTAATGCAAAAACGAATCGTAATAACAACTCTAGTCGATTCGGAAAGTATATGGATGTAGTATTTGAATATTTGGTGAGTAAATATAGTTTGACATACAATCATCGAATATCACATTCTTACATTTTTCTCCTTCAGCATGAACCGGTAGGAGGCAACATAAATACTTATTTGTTAGAAAAATCAAGAGTCATTGGTCAAGGAATCGGAGAACAAACTTTCCATATTTTCTACCATCTTGTTAAAGGTTCTACAGAATCGGAATTAGAAGAACTGCATTTATCAAGTGATCTTGAAAGCTATAAATTTTTGACTCATGGGGTGAGTACCTTTCTTCCATACATCACTTAATTAATAAACTTCAAAAGAGTTCATACTGTGGATACACTATAACACCATAAATAAGAAACAATCACCCTTATCCACTGAATTACTGAATCGCCATAAGGCTAGTGGTATATCTCAATGACATAATAACGATGTCACGATGTCAGTTATATTTTGAATTTGGTTTTGAAGAACGATATTGAAACATATTACATTTCATTATAAACATACATCCGACACATTCAAATTAAAAGTAACCGAAAAATCTACATATTTAGCCCAGATAAAGGTTTTCAATCATAATAATAATAAATAATCTTCATTCATGAAACCATGAGAAGTATGGTATAGAATGCGTCAGGACAGATAGATACAAAATTAGATAATGCTACGTATACAGGGTGTCTCAGGTTTTAGTAGCAGAACTTCAACAGTAGATAGAAGATTTGATTTTGAGAAAAAAAGTTCCTATTAATATATATGCACAGACGCTTAGTTTTTGAGATACAGGGTAGGGTGTTGAAATTAAAAAAAAATTTCGTTTTTGCAAATATCTCCGGAACCGTTTATCGCACAGAAAACATATTTTGCGAACATTTTCTACTCATAAAATAAGCGTTCTGCGCGATGAAAAATTTTTTTTTAGTCATATTTGGTGAAGATTTCGAAGGGGTAGTGGGTGTTTTTCTCCCCAACTCCTACGCCACTGGAAAAAATACGGTTTTGAGACATCTATTTGAACCACCAATGTTTTCTACACAAAAAAAGTAATCCTGATTATAAGCTCTAAAGTTGACCGTTTTCGAGAAAAATCAACTTTTATGTTGAAAAACATGGTCAATTTTTTGGTTTTGTTACTTGTTCTAACGTTTGAATAAATTTTGTTTAATTAGTAAGAATTTACCATGTTCTTCATTATAAAAGTTGATTTTCTCGAAAACGGTCAACTTCAGAGCTTACGACCAGGAGCACTTTTTTTGTGTAAAAAACATTGGCGGTTCAAATGGTTGTCTCAAAACTGTATTTTTTCCAGTGGCGTAGAAGTTGGTGAGAAAAACACCCACTACTCCTTCGAAATCTTCACTAATTATGACTAGAAAAAATTTTTTCGTCGCATAGTACATAGCTTGCTATGAGTAGAAAATGCTTGCGAAAGTTGTTTTCTGTACGATGAACGGTTCTAAGCTTCTGTGCATATATGTTAATAGGAACTTTTTTTTTCAAAATCAAATTTTCTATCGACTGTTGAAGTTCTACTACTAAAACCTGGGACAGCCTGTATATTCAAATAGTATCCTCGAAGTGCTGCAAAAGGTGAGTTATAGCTGAGTTTTAAAATATTCCGATTTGAAATAATAACATTTATCTATAAGACGTGATTTAAGTGTGGTTTTAAAACTCCTGTAATCAACACTCCTTTGATTTTGCGGAACATGGTTATCAATTCGGATCGATTCGTTTTTCGTGATTCTATAGAGCTGCGTTAGTGCAGTTTGATCTTGTTTATGACGACTTCAAAAATTGTACAACAAACTATGTTCTTTAAAAAAAACTCTTCGTAATGCTTCTTAACGAAGCAGGCACATTCTAGGATGTACATTGAAGAGATGGCTAGTATTCTGTGTCTTATAAAATATGGTCTGCATGACTCTCGATATTTTAGTTTAATGATATTTCTTATTCATCTTTTTTGTAGTACTTTGATTCTATAAATGTCTGTTGAGTCACCACAAAAAATTATATAGTCGAGTCAAATAGGTATTAAAACAGGCCGACTTAGGAAAATCGAAAGATATGGACCGATTTTGATGAAACAAAGTGCATTCGATTCGGGATGACATCTAGAAAAAAGCTTACCGGTTAGTTTTTTGTGCAAATTTGTTATTATTTTTTCAAACGAAAAATTGACCAATTTTCTGGCTAATTATTGGGAAAATTTAGTCGGGGGTTTTCGGGGTAGCTGATTACGATTCTGAACTCAGATTGGCCAAAATCAAACTCCCCAGCTGGTAATTGGCCACTTTAATTGGACAAAGTGACCATTTTTTTAAATGTCATCAAAAATAGCCAGGAAAAATCACTCGGGGGTTTTTGAAGTCGCTGATTACGATCTTGAACTCAGGTTGGCAAAATCGATCTTCCCAGCTGGTAATTGGCCAGTTTAATTGGACAAAATTGATCATTTGTTCTTAATTTCATCGCGAATAGACAGGAAAAATTACTCGGGGATTTTCGGAGTCGCTGAGGACGATTCTGAAGTCAAATTGTCCAAAATCGAACTCCTCAGCTGGTAATTGGCAGCATATACATATTAACAATATTTTTAATCGTTTGAATATTATTTACAAAATGCATATTTCAGTAAGTACAAGTAAGATCAATCATAATCACTATCATAATCATAATAATTGTCATGGCGTGTTTGAATATTTTCAATGCCTTCTTCTTCATTGGTATTAGCTACTTCATCATCGTCATCCTCTTCGTCGTCATCTCCAGATGAAATTGGATTTATCAGACTGAAATTGTTACTACAATTTCCCTTACAATTTGCACAAGCCACAGTACAGTTCATATTTTTTTTGCGATATCCACATCCGCTTGACGTATATGTCCATAGTATATGTAAAAGATGCTGTGTGGAATATAAAAAGACAAAATTTTAGTTGAGCAGGATTTTATTTCAAAAAATTAAAAAATTAGAATTCGATTTTGTTTATGATTTAAATTAGTAACGACCCCCTTTTAACAAATTTTTAAACATTTAACATAAAACAACAACCTCCACAACCCCTAACCGAGGATTTCTGGTTAGTTTTGATAAAATTTTGGAAATTGGTCATATTTGTCCAATTAAACCTGCCAATTACCCGCTGAGGAGTTCGATTTTGGACAATTTGACTTCAGAATCGTACTCAGCGACTCCGAAAACCCCCGAGTAATTTTTCCTTTCTATTTGCGATGAAATTAAGAAAAAATGATCAATTTTGTCCAATTAAACTGGCCAATTACCAGCTGGGAAGATCGATTCTGGTCAATCTGAGTTCAGAATCGTAATCAGCGACCCCAAAAACCCCTGAGTGATTTCTCCTTGCTATTTTTGATGACATTTAAAAAAATGGTCACTTTGTCCAATTAAAGTGGCCAATTACCAGCTGGGGAGTTTGATTTTGGCCAATCTGAGTTCAGAATCGTAATCAGCGACCCCGAAAACCCCCGACTAAATTTTCTCAATAATTAGCCAGAAAATTGGTCAATTTTTCGTTTAAAAAAATAATAACAAATTTGCACAAAAAACTAACCGGTAAGCTTTTTTCTAGACGTCATCCCGAATCGAATGCACTTTGTTTCATCAAAATCGGTCCATATCTTTCAATGTTCGTAATAAAGTACCTATTTGACTCGACTAATAGCATATTGGATTACAGATTTTACGTATGAATTATATGCTAACATAGCAACCTCATTACTTACATCATTTTCCAAGACCCTCAACTGGTGGCACAAGAATATCGATGCCATTTGATCAATATGGCTCATCCATGTTGGTCTAGAATCGATGTAGACAAGAGTTTTATCTCATATATCGATGTTAATCTAATTTTGTTACATTCAAATTTTATTTGCTTCGACGTGCATGTGAAGAATGAAATTGCACCATTTGACTTTTTTCTACATTTAAGTCTAATATATTTGTGTCAAACCAATCCTCAAATTTGCTAAATAACTCTTCTGTTTCCACAGTGATTGTAATAGTAGTCATCAGCAAGACAAACTATATTTTCAATCATTTCGGGTAGGTGATTTATATAGAGCAGGTATAGCAAAGGTCCCAATGAGGAGCTCTGTGGAACTGCTTCCAGTCCGAATAAGACTCATGATGGTTATTTGTAATAACTATTTTCTGTTTTCTATTTGAAAGATACGTTTTAATTAGGTTATAAACAATACCTCTGACACATAGACATAATAGTTTTTCATGATCGACAGAGTCGAAAGCTTTGGATAAATTATGAAATAACAATCCTACTTCATGTTTGTTATTTAGAGAGATGTTGTTGATTACTTAATAAATGGTCTGTTGATGTTCCCTTAATATAAGCCTTCTGATTAGGGTTAAATATATTATGTTGTATCACGATATTCTATTGTGAATAATTTTTTCTAACATTTTTGCTATATTATTCAGAAGAGCAATCGGTCTGAAGTTGTTCAGATCAGTGGAATCACCTGTTTTTAACAGAGGTAAAAAAAGGGGACGTTAATTATATGTTTTAGCGGTATTAGTGAGGTTCAAAACTGTTTGTGAATTTGATGAATTTTGTCAATGCCAATGGCATTTGTATTCTTTAGATTATCAATTACTTTATTGATTCCAGCTTCATGTAGGTATAGTGAGTTGGAAGGATAAATTGAAGCATTTCTATTATTAATCTGTACATCAATTGTACTGATTTTTTCGTTGTTAATATAAAAGCACATTCTATTCAGTGTTTCTTTTTCGTATTGATCGCCTATTTGAAAATTTTGTACATGAAAAATGTTTTTACTTTTGATATTATTTCTTGTACAATTTCGAATAATCTGCCAAGATGCTTTTTGTTAGTAGCTTTTTGAATAAAATTCTTTCTGTTCTTCATTCTGTGTTTTCTGTGATAATGCCTAATTTATAATAATTTTCTTTATTTTTGTTGGATGTTCTTATTCCTTTAGTGAACCAATTATTTGATTTGTTTTGATTCTTGTGGAACGTCACAGGAACAAAACTTATTGAGTAAATGCTGTAATTTGAAAATTAAGTTGATCCAGGAAATGTTAACATCTGTATTATTGGTCATACTGCTCCAATCTTCATTATTCAATTCAGATGAGCATTCAATTTTGTTATGTTCTGAAAATATTCTCCTTTTATGTATATTCAGTTTTGAAACAGGAATCTAGTTCCCCTTGGCATTCGACCTAACAAATTGGGCTCTATGGTCCGAGAGCATTCTAGCGTTCGAGATTCTATCATGTCAATATTTTTATTACGTATTATGTTATCTAGTAGAGCTTTATCCGGTGTTGGTACTAAGTACACAGAAGATTGTGACTATTGATAAAGTGTAGGAAATATGTTTTATCTTCAGCTAAAAGATTTAGATTACAGTTACCACAGATGAAGTTATTATAATTCTTTATTTAAGATCTCAAAGAATTTAAAATATGAACAAAAGTAATGATGTTTCCTGTAGTCCAGGCAATAAGCCGGGAAAAAAGCCGTAAGAAAAAAAATATATATAATAAGCTAGAATTTCAAACATTTTTTTGCATTTTGTTCCTAATACCCCATAGATCATTCGCGGGGGGCATCCTTTCAACCCCACCAAAACGGGTTTTCAACCCCTCAGAGGAGCATTCTTATGAAAACAATCCAAAAGTTTAGAAAATTAATGAATTAAGAGCCGAAAATGACCCCTAGTATGTTTTTTGGGTTCGCTGATCACGATTCCGCAGTTAGTTTTCTCGGAAAACTCCCTCCAGATGGGAAATTTGGAAAATTTATATTTAATATATAATTTATAATTTTGATGCAAAAATGACCTCTAGTAGGTTTTTTGGGTCGCTGATCACGATTCCGCTGTTATTTTTCCTAAAAAACTCTCCCCAGATGGAAAATTTGAGATTTTCCTGAGACGGTTATGAATAATGAAGTATACTTTTGTTGCAAAAATGACTAAAGGCCATTTTTGCAGCAAAATTATACTTCATTATTCATAACCGTCTCAGGAAAATCTCAAATTTCTCGAATTTTCCATCTGGAGGGAGTTTTCCGAGAAAACTAACTGCGGAATCGTGATCAGCGATCCAAAAAACATACTAGGGGTCATTTTCGACTCTTAATTCATTAATTTTCTAAACTTTTGGATTGTTTTTATAATATAATAAGATTCTTGACCCAGTATGAATTATATAAAAAATTCTCGGGAATTAGGTCACATTAACACTCTGTTATAAATGTTCGTCCTTACGTACGTTTCGGTCTCACGACCATCATCAGAACACTTATTTTGTCAAAAAGGGGTTAACTAAAACTAATTAGCACAAGCGTCCATATCGCACAATTTTCAATCAAAAAGCTCACGCCGCGCCGCCGAAACGAACAGAACCACGAATAATCGAAAATTGTATCGTTAATATTAAAGTATAGATTTTTTTGTAACAAGAAACCACTAACATTAATGTTAAAAGTATATTTTAGGAAGAACGCTTAAAGTAAAGTAAATTCCAATGCAGGTCTAAAACCTTTTCAAGTACGCCATAAATCTACATCTGGGTCGAGTTATTACAAACAAATAGCTTCAAACTCCAGTTGCTTTGAGACCATAGCAATATGCGTTTGTACATTATGAGAATATTACTTAACAGTGGTTTCTTGTTACAAAAAAATCTATACTTTAATATTAACGATACAATTTTCGACTATTCGTGGTTCTGTACGTTTCGACGGCGTGAGTTTTTTGATTGAAAATTGTGCGATATGGACGCTTGTGCTAATTAGTTTTAGTTAACCCCTTTTTGACAAAATAAGTCTTCTGATGATGGTCGTGAGACCGAAACGTACGTAAAGACAAACATTTATAACAGAGTGTTAATGTGACCTAATTCCCGAGAATTTTTTATATAATTGTTTTTATAAGAATGCTCCTCTGAGGGGTTGAAACCCTGATAGTCATGAATGATCTATGGGGTATTTGGAACAAAATCCAAGAAAATTTGGAATTCTACTATGTATTTTACTTTTACTTTCCAGTTCGTTGCCTGGACTACTGATGTAGATCTGTAAATTTTAAACATCACTACTTGATGTTTAGGTAAATAAACTGCACTACATTCAAGATCGTAGTCTCTGATTTTAAGTTTCATTACTGACAGTTCAATAAACTCAATAGTTTTCCTAACAAAGATGCAAGATCCTCCATGAAAGTTTGATATACCTTCTAAAGAAGTTTATCTCTCGTAAACAGCAGCATTGACGTAACCATCAATTTTTGTGCTATCAAATTGATTTCTTCTTAACCAATGTTCAGTGAAAGCTAATATATGATACGCATTATTTTTTGTATTTAAAAAGATCTCGATTTCAGGGATTTTATGTCTCAAACATTGTATGTTTTCATGGAGTACACTAAATGATAATTTCTTAGTGATTGTGAGGAATTTTGGTTAAGGGAACAATTTTTGAGTGGCACATTTCATAAAAAAATTATTTCTAGCAGCTCCTTGAGGCCACTTGGCCGAATTCATCACAGTTTCAAGAACATCACTTGGAATAGATAGCTTGAATGTTGAGTATGTTGTAGGTTGTTTTGATTTTAACTTTTCATATGTAACATGTGAATACTGGAATTATCACTATAAAGCTTCGATCTCGTTGGATAGTACTTGAGATTTATTCGGAGCTGTTGGAGAAATTTTGAGATCCCTAAAATCTAATTTCAAGCCGCTTTCTTAGCAATTAATTATGTATAAATTCTCTGGAAATAGGTCACACTAACACATATGCCTATTATTTTCGTCTTTACGTACGTTTCAGTCTCACGTCCATCATCAGAAGACGTATCGATATCTAAAACGGAATTTCTTAAAACTAATTGTATCGAGCGCAAAGTGCCCTATTTCATTTAAGAATGCTCATGTCGCCGAAACTAACAGAAACACGAATAATCGAAATTGTAGCACATTAATGTTTTAAGTATATGCATCAAGAATTCACTGCTTAGCAATTTTCTTATAATATTCGAAGTCATTTCAAAGCACTGACTGAAACCAAAAATATAACGCTCAATAGAAATATTGCTATTTGAGCATTATACTCTTACACAACATCTGGTTCGAATTTCGATACTTGAGCGATATATTTTTTGGTTTCAGTCGTATTTCAAACGGCGCTTCGAAATGACTTCGAATATTAGAGGAACATTGCTAAGCATATGCTCAAAGATTAATGTGTTACAATTTCGATTACTCGCCGTGTTCCTGTTCATTTCGGCGACATGAGCATTTTAAATTGAAGTTAGTGTGATAGGACGCTTAGTGCTCGATACAATTAGTTTTAAGAAATCTCGTTTTAGACATTGATACGTTTTCTGATGATGGTCGGGAGACCGGAACGTACGTAAAGACGAAAATAATAAGCATATGTGTTAGTGTGACCTATTTCCAGAGAATTTATATATAATTCATACCTGGTTCAAGAATCATTATTAACAATTAATAATAGAGATTAATTACCTATTGTCGCACAAAAGCTGTTGAAGTTTCTGTAAATTACCCAAGCATCTCAGTTTTCAAATGAAAATATGAGAAGTTCATGCCCGGTTTCTGTTTGTTCCCTTGTAGAATCTGAAACGAATTTGTCAGTTCCTACGGAGTCATAATTTTTCATCAGATTAATTTATATTCTTAACTACATCCTCCTTGTTCAAATCGGTTTTCATCTGGTGATTTCAAGTACCTATTTTTTTCATTGTAGAAAAGTTGAACTGTTTACTAAGCTTTGTATGTTTAATAAATTATTGACCTAAGCTATCTGAATTTGTTCCTCAAAGATTACTTACAAAATCTATTTGTATCCAATCTTAGAAGATTATTTGCAAAAATGAAAAATGGTTAAGATCTGTTATTTTTCCGCACCATAAGATTATTTGTAAAAACGTATAAATGGTTAAAATCCATTTCTACAATCCTTAAAATAACCTTGCAAAATGTATAAATCTATTTATATTCGACTGGTTAAAGGTTACTTGCACAAATCTAAGAACGGTTAATTTATATTTGTATTCGATTGTAAGGACTAGATTACATACAGATGTGGAAGAATAGTTAAGATATTGTTATGATTTCATTTCATAAACAATAAAAATTTAAAAATAATAACTTACGGAACTTTGAAAATCAGAAAAGATAAATAAAAAGATATTTATATGGAATTAAAAACAATAGTAAAAGCTAAATAATAGTTAGGATATTAAAATTAACAATGTAAAACATAATAAACAACAATGTAATAGAATAAGAAGTGTTAAACAAGAACTTCAGTGAAAGTGAAGAAACGTACTGTGTAACGAAGGCAGAAATCATAAGTAAAATGATTACAAAACTATCATGAGATAGCACAAAACATTGAAGAATGTTATAGATATAAGTTAGAATTAGTAAATTTGAGTTATGTAATGTTAAAAGAATGTTATTGATATAATATAGTATGTATTAGATTTAAGAATAAGTAACTGTCAAGAAAAACATAAATATGGGAATAATCATATTAATAATAACCTAATCATAGGTTATCTTATACCAAAGTGTGTGGAAAAATGTAGGCAATATTAATTTAAAAAGAAGGAATCACTATTAATTAAAATAAGTTGAAAATCTCCAATAATTCAAAAATTATAGAATACTAAATTCTGATTGGTCGAGACGAATTCCTAGTGTCAGGCTGGTAACAATCAGAAACTTCTGTCAGTTCACAACAATTAACTTGGCATTCTTGATATGAAAAGAAAGCACCTAATAGGTGGAAAATGACATCAAGTAACGTCGGTTTTGGAGGCCTATAAAAGGATCTGAAAGACAAGCCAAGTCAGTTTGCAAATAATATCTGAAGGGTCAAGAACTCTAGCAACTCAACAAATGTCTAACCTAAGTTTATCAAAATAAACATCGGTGAACTCAAGTGTTCCAAACTTCGATAAGTTCCAAGTAACCGAAGTTAGTAAATAATTATTAAAAGTCAAGAAATGTTCCAAGTCTCCAAACAAAGTAAAAGGTTGTAATAGCCTCCAATTTATAAGAAGTATCCAACGATTGCCATTCTTCGATATAATTCCAATAAAGCATCGAAAAGTCTTATATCTTCTCTAAAAGAATAAAACTAAGTATTTTCAACAGTTCCTGATTCTCAAGAAGAAGAAACCAAAAATTAGTTACCTGTGATTATCTTGAAATAGCAGAGTATTGTGTTAAAGTGAATCAACGAAATTAAATAGAAGTAAATTGAACATTGCCAACATTATTAAACACACTTTTGGATATTAATTAAACGTAAGTTTGTTTATAATTTCTACATCATAGTATTATCTGTAAAGCAAAAGGAAGATTGTTGATTATAACAGTATAAACAAATATTAGTTGTAAAAGTGATTTTTAGGTTATATCATAGATCTTGTGAAACATAAAATTTATTTACCCGAGATAAGAAAAGAGTCATAGAAATTAAATATTGTGAAATTCAAAGAGCATTGTGTTTAATTCCATATAAATAATTCCATAGATAAACTTCAAGTTCAAAAGTTCATAAACTAAATCGAAACAAACATTAATCCAAATAGAATCAATCAAATTAAAATAAAAGCTAGCCGGTAGAATTCAAAACATTGAAATATTCAAATCAATATTCAAATAAATTCAAATTAATATATTCAAATTCAACCGTTAAAGGTTTAAATGAAGTGAAAAAGTAACTAAATTATAAATATTTCAATAATAATGTAAGATTACAACTATCGTATTCTGAAAATAGAATATAAATATTCAAATACTACTAAGATAGGAACTAAAAAGTATACAAAAAATAATATTATCAACGGATTGAACTCAAATCGACTGAATAAATATTTAAATTTTAGAATAAATGGGAAATGTCCCACAAAAGCGAAGAGGCTGCATTACAAGAGGTGAAGAAGGCACTTGACACACTCGAAGTCACACAAACTAAGCAAAAAGAGATATTTTCTATTCTGGCAGCGATTCTAAATCTTGGAAATATTACATTCACACAAGGAGAAGATGTAGCTGAAATAGAGAACCCAGACCTATTGAAAATAGTATCCGAGGTATGTACTACTTTTAACAGGTAGATCTAAATATATAGTCTAGCCGTTATCCACGTAAACCCTATGTATAATTCGATAAAATTTATTTTGAAAGAACAAATATCCTCACGCAAAAAGTATTGACTCTTGCATAAATGAGAACTGAATTGCCTACACACGTACAAACTCGCTAGTTTTTCCAGTCCGAATTCAAGTCAAATTTTAGCCAGTTCAGGCCTGTTTTGCTCAAAGAACTGCGCAAACCAGATTTGCGGAAGCAGATCGTTATATGTAATAGTGGTGTACGGTGATACAATGAACCGGTTCTCAAAAGAAAACCGTAACCGGATAAAGGAACGAAAACCGGTCATGTACCTCGGTTTCATATCCGGACCCAAACCGAATGGACAGGCTTGGAGTTTCACGCAAAAGCTATTTTTTAAGTTGAATCCTACGATGTAGAGGTGGTTCGAATCATTAATTCTTCTGAATGTAGGGGGGACAAGAATAAATCTCAAATCATAGTAAAACTAATTAGATCCACAAATATACAAGGTGTTCCATCTGAGACGAGCCACCCCGTATATTTTTTATCCCATAGTGAGTGGAAAAATCTCCCGAAACACGTCGAATGATTTTGTTTGGGGGACATCTTTTGACGTATATTTGAGGCTTGAACGAGCAACCCCCTAATAGGGGGCACTTCAACCCCTCAAAATTGAATAGGGGAGAGGAGTTGAGTGATACGTCATTTGAAAGGTCTTGGAAGCTTCTTTACAACGGTGTATGAAAAACGTAAATTTGATGAACTGTTTTCGCCAAAAATTAATTTTGTTGCTCGAATGCGCCACCTTGAATATTTTGGTTATTCGTACAATGTACAACCTCTATTTTATTAAGCCTTTTTCACAAACTTAAACAATCTTCAAAAAATCACATTCGTAAAAAAATTGAATTGTGTTGTCATGCTTACAATTAAAAAAATTAAATCTGCGTATTTAAATCATATGTTCAAATTGTCCTCCATTGACTTCCATACAATAATACATTCTCTCAAACTAATAAATAAAAAAACAGCAAAACATTTCCTTATGTTGCCTTCTTTTTTGTTCGTAGAAGGTGTTTATCTGGTTTTAACGTTTCTTCGATCATTTCATGATTTTAATCAATCTGTTGAGTTACTACTTTGATGATTTGTTTAAAATTTCAAAAAATATGGTGTACACATTGCAAGAACGTGTAGAGCTGGTTAGCCTTTATTACCGAAATCAAAATTATGCCCGAGCGGCTGCAAGGATATTTAAAGAAAACCATCCTGAACGTAGCGTTCGCCATAAGTACGTAATGGAATTGATTTCAAAATTTGTGGAGACGGGTTCAGTAATGGATAAAAAAAAGGGCACCCATTGAAATTGTTAATGATGAAGGAGCAGCTGTGGCGGTATTGGGACATGTCCAACTTATGCCAAACACGCAATCTGTACGACAACTTTCTGCAGCTTCCGGTATTAGCCAATCTAACGTTTTCAGAATTTTACATAAACACAAGTTCCATCCGTACAAAATTAAATTAATTCAGGAATTAAATGATGATGATTGGGATCGAAGGCAAGAGTTTAGCGAAATTATGGTCGAGCGTATCAACAATAACCCAAATTTCTTGTACAACGTTTGCTTTTCTGACGAATGCACTTTTTTACTTAATTGAGAGGTTAACCGGCATAACTGTAGAATTTGGAGCGAAACAAATCCTCATGTATTTCGAAAAGCTCACACTCAACATCGGGAAAAGCTAAACGTTCGGGTAGAAATTTTGGGAGACCACCTAATTGGACCTCTGTTTATTCCTGGTAATTCAAATGGCGAAGTTTATCTTGAAATGTTGGAAAATGCGATTGATCCGTTAATAACTGAACAATTAGAAAACGATCCTCTACTACTTGAACAACAATTGCATTTCCAACAAGACGGAGCTCCTCCTCACTACGCCGCACCAGTTCGCCAATACCTCAATTTGCAATACCCCGGTCGTTGGATTGGAAGAAGAGGTCCTATGGAGTGGCCTGCCCGATCTCCTGACCTGAACCTTCTGGACTTTTTCTTGTGGGGATATCTTAAGTCCAAGATTTTTGTGACTCAGCCTGAAAATTTGGACGAACTACGCCAACGAATTGTAAATGAGTGTCGTCAAATAACTCCAATTATGCTGAACCATGTTAGAGACGATTTTCAGTCAAGATTGTATTATTGTATGGAAGTCAATGGAGGACAATTTTAACATTTGATTTAAACACGCAGATTTAATTTTTTTCATTGTAAGCATGACAACACAATTCAATTTTTTTACGAATGTGATTTTATGAACATTGCTTAAGTTTGTAAAAAGGCTTAATAAAAATGAGCTTTTACATTGTACAAATAACCAAAATATTCAAGGTGGCGCATTCGAACAACTAAATTAATTTTTGGCGAAAACGGTTCATCAAATTTACGTTTTTCATACACCGTTGTAAAGAAGCTTCCAAGACCTTTCAAATGACCTATCACACAACCCCTCTCCCCTATTCAATTTTGAGGGGTTGAAGCGCCCCCTATCAGGGGGTTGCTCAAATATACGTCAAAAGATGTCCCCCAAACAAAATCATTCGAAGTGTTTCGGGAGATTTTTCCACTCACTATGGGATAAGAAATATACGGGGTGGCTCGTCTGAGATGGAAACCCTGTATTATTCATTTTTGATATAATTTTTTAAAGAAATTACGGCATGGATATAAATCGATTTAAAAAATAAATGATATCGTAAATCTTATAATAATTTTTTCATAACTTTTAAGTATAATATTGTTTAAATTCACAATGTCAAAAGAACATCTAGTCTGACTGTTCCGCGCTTTTATTTATCGAAACTGGAATTTGAACCGGAATCGGAACTGGAATGGAAACCAGAAACGGAATCGGACCTCCTATCCGGGTTAGACTGGACACGGATTATACAGGGTCTTCCAGAAAGACCTCCTGTAAATGCGGGGGACTGTAGTTTTTACAAAAATAATCAGATTTTCCTTTTAAACTATGATCCTATCTGTTTCGGAGATACAGGGTTGAACTAAATTTTTTTTAAACGAAATTTTGCTGTAACTCTTGTGCAGTTACAGATATTTCGTTGAAATCTGGTACTCGGGGGTTTCAGAGGACGTCGAATAAGATGATTTAGTTAGTTTCAGATTATACGGTAGAAAGCTCTCGACTTTTCGGCGTTTCTTTTAGCCTTAACTTTTTTGAGAATAATTTTTTTTGTGTCTTTGCACATTTTTCTGGTTTACAATTTTCTTTCAAACACATAATATACTCTTGTTGAGGGTCCCAAAATCTCACCGTTTTCAAGAAAACGCGTTTAAATGAACATAAAAATCACTCATTGACAGATTTACTTACTACCGAAATCGCGTATGTTCATTTAAACGCGTTTTTCCTGAAAACGGTGAGATTTTGAGAACCTCAACAGGAGTACATTATTTGTATGAAATAAAATTTTAAACCAGAAAAATGTGCAAAGAAAACAACAAAATTATTTTCAAAAAACTTGAAGCTAAAAGAAAGGCCGAAAAGTTGCGCACACAGCACCCTCTACCGCATTATCTTAAACTAACTAGACCATCTTATTCGGCGTTTTCTGAAACCCCCGGGTACCAGATTTCAACAATTTCAGCAAAATTTCGTTTAGAAAAAAATTAAATTCAACGTCCTGTATCTCCGAAACGAAAGAAGATAGGACCATAGTTTATTTGAAAAATCTGATTATTTTTGTGATCTACCGTCCCCTGCATTTACGGGAGGTCTTTCTGAAACATCCTGTATATAGTACCTACTTATTCAATTTTAGTTGTAGCACCATCTTTAGATAATTATTTTATGCTTACCACACCACAAAATTATTCTGATGCAACATGCATTTGGTGCAGCTAGACGTCTGACAGGTGCGTTAGAATAGAGCGCCCTTTTACCCCCTTTTTTGTCGAATCTCGCTGGCACTTATTAAATTACTATACATTGCTGATTTAAACTCAATCTCTGTATACGAGTATATTGCAATCTATGTGAATTAACGATGTACCTATGCACTACGAATAATTTTCACATTTTCAACATGTCTAACTTATATGTTGGAGTATTGTGAGATATTTTATCATACATTTCAAATTTCGATATATTTGTATTCTTGTATTTCAGCTCTTAAGTTGCGACACTGACGAATTATTCAAGGCTTTGACGTATAGAACTGTAGCTGCAACTACAGATGTTGTAGTGACACCACTTGATAAAGATTTAGCGTACTATGCTAGAGACGCTTTAGCGAAATCTATGTATGAGCGACTCTTTGGTTGGCTTGTGAATTTCATCAATGAATCTTTGCAACCTACAGGAGATAAACGAAAAGTGGCTTTAGGAATTTTGGACATTTACGGCTTCGAGATATTTGAAAAAAACAGGTAACTTGTTCGATTATTGAATTGATTCATTCCTCTTTACAATCGTTAATGAGCATCGTTTAATATTAAATATTAATAGTCGTAGACGTGTATAGAGAGATAATAGCCTAGTAAATGTTTTACTACATTTCTCAACGCTTTTAAATTCAAAAGCGCGAAAAAGAATTTCTCTTGTATGTTTGTGTTTCATAAAATTGACCTATTGAAGATCGAATTGGATAACTACTGGTATAACTTAGTATTGTAACAGTGCGCCGAGCGTCATATTTTATAAATCTGATATTACTCCAGATTTAATATTTCAGATAAGTGAATAGGTTTGAAAATCTATATCACAGCTGATCCACTACTTGTAACAGTCGGCTGGGTATTATTTCAGGTAGCGTTAATACCTCATCGACGTGTTATATGAATTTATATTCATATAAGTATTCGCTGAGAGGTGATTAGGAATTACCAGTTAAACTCGTTGATCAAATTAAATGATAAATATATATTGGATAAAAAAGTGACAAAATTTAGTACATATCAACTCACCAAACGATTGTAAAATTGGTCCGAAATCTGTTTATGGGAATGATAGCATAGATTTAAAAGCGTCTAATTCAGGTTCACCCCAAGTGAGAACCTGGGAAACTGTTATCAATGTCGCTAGTTCTACCCCTTTCGCCAGCGAGCGAGTTCCTGCTCAAAAGAGTTGGAATCAGTGAAAACTAAGTAGCACACACGGAACAGTGATTGATTTCGCGCTCGATCACGCCGATGATTGATAGTAGATTCAGAATTAAAAAAAGATTCCTCTATTCCTGGTAACCTGGGGTAAGCCCAACGACCTGATACTCTTTCATATCACCTAAGTGATTTTCGATAAGCGGAATTAAAATCTATCACTGCTTAGCCTGAGTCACTGAAAAAAGAACATATATTAACAAAATAAACATTGGCGGGCGGAGCGTGATCTGAAGGTTGAATAATCACATTGTATTTTATCGCCGATTCAGAGGTTGAAGTCAATATAACAGTTGTTCTTTTGCAATCAAAATGCACTTACCCTGTTGGTCTAATATCACAATTCCCTCTCGAATCCCTTGTAGAAATAAGGCACAGAGAATTTAGGCACTCGAGTTCTACGTCGGATTAAATTACGGAACTTATGAAATTGTCACAAAATGATTTTAAGGGAACGCGAAAGACGCGAACAAGTCCAGCGCTGCTTTACCGCGACCCCAGGAATACATAACCCTTTTTGCACAAATCCTACGTTTAAGTTTGCTATACAACTGAGTTCTAACTATGAGTCAATTCAATGCTCCAAACTACCCTTACGCAAGCTACCTACAGCTCCGGGTTTCTTTCCTTTACAATACTACAAGCAAAGCTTAACGTAGGTTGAATTTAAATAATTTCTTTGTTGACTTATATGAACACAAATTGATAAATTCATTTAATCTCTATAAATTTCTTGAGTTGAATTGGTTTGAATCTTGACAAACAGGATATTAATTGATTTCAAAAAATATGATCTTGTAACACAAATTAATCTGGATTACGGTTCTACATGACATGACTGGAAAAATACTTAATTACTCTATAGAGACATTATCTCAACAACAATAAAAAGAAATTGGAAATATTTCAATAATTTTGAGTGTGGAATCTAAATAAAATTATGACATAAGCTGGCTGGACTTACCGAACGAGTAGGTGGTGAAGAACTCTCTTTTTTTCTCAAAGTCATTAGTTTTTATGAAATCATTGAAGCGGGGGCCACCCCACACGCAAAGCTTAGAAAATATGTTCAATTTAGAATACCGGGGCAAAAAACGACCTATAGGAATCAGACTGGGCGCATGACAGCTCTTTTCAGCTCCACGTGGATTTATCCTGACTCGAGAAAAATACCATTGGCCTCGTACGGTGCTTAAGTTTGCAAAGCATGATTCCTTGCTGGTCAAGAAGTCAATGCTATAGGAAAGAGGGCTTGAATTACAGTTGCTAGGCCTGTTTGGTATATCGTGTTCAAGATATAATAATTTATAAAACTTCAATTCGAATCAAATTGAATTATTCCAAGGACTCTAAACTAATAATCCGTCGGATTATTACAGTATTTTTGAACATCAATCTGATTCAAAGAAGATAATTCGAAGAAGAGAAAATCAACAAAACACCAAAAAACTTGAGCTTGTAAATGATCAGGATCTAATCAGAGGAAGTCTCCACTTAGAAGGTTTAAAAATCATGATATTGAGTTTATTCTGATGGTAGCTACTTGAGTACTTGGTAGCCGAGAGATCTTCAGTGTTTTAACAGTTTTTTTAGTAGATAAGACTATGTCTTATTTATAGTATCATAATAATGATTTAAACTCATATTTCATGGAAAAGAAACCTTCCGATAAAATACCGAAAAATGAAACAATAAGACATGGTCCATAAACATCTTCCGGAATTTCTGTGGCTCATAGTATCGAAGAATAAAAGTACTCTTCTATATAAACTTATTTCCGAAATAGACTAATCAACATTACTCTGAATGAAGATAATTTTGATTTAGAATTAGATTCAGAATCAAAACTATTGCAATCAATAATGGTTCCATACCCAGATGATAAATCATATATTAAAGCAAAAACTCAATGAGAAGGCCATAATATTATCCCCAAATTAGTAACAATAAATCAACAATTTTTTCATGCTTCATGTACCTAGGTCAACTTTCAGAAAGTACCTGTAGAATTCTAAAAACCCTGAATAAACGAATCACATTAAAAATACTTATATAGATAGATTCAGAATGATTCTAAATGAAAGAAGAAGAATTAAACAAAAAAGAACCGGAATTTAAAAGCTAAGTCATGATAATCGGCGTGCATATGCCAGACTGGATATGATTTAGAATACGTTTCTAAGATCACTTCAGGGGTTGCAGACTGCAGGAGGTTCAAATTAAACGTAACACCTGTTAGAATATATTTCTTGTTATACCGATAGCCAAATATACAAGAAGAATATTATTTGTCAGAATCAGTAGAGATTTTGAAAATATTAAATAGAATAGTAATGTAGTCTAGAATGAATATTTATAATGCACCAATGATTAATAACTTTGTCGATATATTCTCCGTCACGCCATACCAATCATCACAAACTCTACCATAGTTATTAATAATGAAGCTGAGGTTGTTTGCATCCCATATCACATAGTGGAGCAGGTCTCTCACAAGTGTTCACCAAGCTCTTGAGGTGGAGGTAACAGCCACCTATCCAACGCCTAGTCAAGAACAGGTGTTCGGATAGGTCATTAGTGCCCAAAAAACAGGTTTAGCACCGTCCTCGTAACTAGTTTCGTGACCTCCTAAAAGTCTAGGAGCTAGACCGATATTGATGGTCTGAACATTAACCCGATGGCACTATGGTTTATCGTTAGAGGACGGATTATTGACCAATTCATCTCACAGACCGAATTTTCCCCGGCTGCTAGATATCGAGATACAGCATCCGCATTTTGTTGTTGTTTTGACTGGAGGTTAACCCTTTTCAAGTTGCGGTTACTTGAAAAGCATGCCATTCTTATGCACTTCCACCACGTGCCATCATTTTTTATCGTGCCCGTTTATCAGGCCGACCAGTTAAAATTGGACCGAAAATGGACTGCTAGTAGTTAACCCTCTCAAACCTGGTGGGAAATGTTCATTTGTGTTGATAATTGTTAACATACCATATGCCATCAAAAGTTATAGGTCCATTTCCGAGTAATTGGCCATTATTTGGACCAAAAATGTTTTTCTTTTTCATTTTGTGGCTAAAACTTGCGGGTTACAAGATAACATGATGGCACCATGTTAAATAACTTTATTGGAGGTCAAATAAATATTTAAAACTATTGCCATCACTTCTTGCCTATTCAAACCCCCCCCCCAAAACCCCCTAAAACCACCTCCCAAAACAAAACAAAAACAAAAAACTGCCGTTTCGATTTTAAACCCAACCAGAATCTCAAAAATTTACTAATTTATGATAAATTTGGTCATATTATCCATATTATTCATATCTTGTTGGGGGTGGTTTTAGGGGATTTTGGGGGGCTTAAATGGGCAAGGAGTGATGGCAATAACTTTAAATCTTCATTCGATCTCCAATGAAGTTATTTAACATGGTGCCATCATTTTATCTTGTAACCTGCAAGTTTTAGCCACAAAATGAAAAAAATAAATATTTTTGGTCCAAATAATGGCCAATCACTCGGAAATGGACCGATAACTTTTGATGGCATAGGTTATGTTAACAATTGCCAACACCAATGAACATTTTCCACCAGGTTTGGGGGGGTTAACTTGCAGTTCATTTTTGGTTAAATTTTAACTGGTCGGCCTGATAAACGGACACGATCAAAAATGATGGCACATGGTGAAAGTGTATAAGAATGGCATGCTTTTCAAGTAACCGCAACTTGGAAGGGGTAAAAAAAAATGCGGATGCCGTATCTCGAGATCTAGCAGCTGGGGAAAATTCGGTCTGTGAGATGAATTGGTCATTGAAACATCCTCTAACGATAAACCATAGTGCCATCGGGTTAATGTTCAGACCATCAATATCGGTCTAGCTCCTAGACTATAAGTGTCACATAGCTCTTGAGGGAATCAATGTTACGCATCTGTACATAATGTTCATTATCGTTTCGATTTTCGTTGGCACCACCTGCACAAAGGTGAGTCACTCAGATTCATTTTATGGAGGTGGTAGTTCAACAGCTCATGAACCGTTAGTAAATAGTTGTGTGTGAAAGAGTAATGTATGACTAATTATCAATTTGAAATGGATTGAATATAATTAATTAAAAATGTATTTTTTTATATTTTTTTTAAGGTTGAATTAAAAAGACAATAGAAAGTGGTACTTCAAAATAACTGAATTTGGCTAAGTATGAATTATATTATTATGAGGAAAGACTGGATTCTATTTCGTCATTAACACAATTGTTTCTTTTTATTTGTATACTTTCTAATATCAAACGTTTACTATTATACTTTTCAACATTTAAAATTTTTGTATTTTTGTAGTCAAATGAATGGTTAGTGTTTTTTACATGTTTACTAAGTGCAGTGGATGAATTTTTGGTATATTTATGCCCATTCAATCTTTCATCGAGGTATTGGGGAAGATTGGCCGATGTATACCTTTTCGCAATTTTTACAAGGGGTGAAATAAATAGAATGGGTTATCTTTTTGAAAAGTACTTTGCTTTTTAATTTAGTAAGAATACTTTTCTGGTTTAAATAACTTTTATGACATATATGTCATAAGGATTTACTATATTACATAATTTTTCAGAAAGACCATTAATATATGGTAGTGATATGTAATGTATCTTTTGATTTCTCATTATTTTGTATTGATTTTACTAGATGAGTTATAAAATTTATGAATTTTGTCCTTAGTTAATCAAGAATGGTTATCCCATTGATTTAGTCAATTCCATAACTAAGAACAAAATTCATAAATGTTATAACTCATCTAGTAAAATCAATACCAACAATGAGGAATTAAAATATGAACATTACATATCACTACCATATATTAATGGTCTTTCTGAAAAATTATGTAATATATAAAACCTCACGACTTACATATATGTCATAAAACTTATTTAAACCAGAAAAGTCTTTTTACTAAATTGAATGCATCTACTTTCCAAAAAGTTAACCCATTCTGTTTATTCCATAACTTGTAAAGATTGCGAAAAGGTATATATCGGCCAATCTTCCCAATACCTCGATAAAAGACTGAATGGGCATAAATATACCAAAAATTCATCCACTGCACTTAGTAAACATGTAAAAGACACTAATCATTCATTTGACTACAACAATACAAAAATTTTAGATATTAAAAAAAATAATAATAAACGTTTGATATTAGAAAGTATAACAATCAAAAGAAACAATTGTATTAATGACAAAATAGATTCCAGTCTTTCAAAACTTTATAATAATCTAATTCAAACTCAACCAAATTCAGTTGTTTTGAAGGACCACTTTCTATTGTCTATTTAATTCAGCCTAAAAATAATAATGTATTATCACACATTTATGAGTGACAGTTTTTAGGTTAGATTCCATAGAATTATCTTAAACTTGATTAGTTGTTAATAATAGAAATGAATTGTGAATCATAGAATAACTAATTCATAAAATAATCATAGATATTTAGAATTGTATAATCTTAGAATAATGTCTTATGTATTCAATTAACTTCATGCAATCCATTTCAAATTGATAATTAGCCATACGTTACTCTTTCACACACAACCAATCGAATGTTTTCCGCAGTTTTAATTGGATTTTGAAAACACCGGCTGCAGATGCATTTCATTAATAGAAATCATCTATTCTTTTCTATATTACATGGAAACACTAATTGACTATAAAATATTGTCGAAACGTCAAAAAAGAGTTTTTATTTTATTTTACAGTCATATTGAAGAACCAGAATACCAGTATACATATCTAAGGTGTTGGTGCAACCTTGGTGTATCGGTTTCTCCTTAAATACACATAATATATTTTGCAATTTATAGACCGAATGGCTATACGGTTTCCGAACATACGAAATACTGTTTTGAAAAATCAAGTTTCAGCATTGTATGGAAACTTGGAAGCAAAAACCATTCAAGATTCATTTATGCCACAATTTATGTTCTTCTGCACTACTAAATGTTTAATTTCAGCTTTGAGCAATTCTGCATAAATTTTTGCAATGAAAAACTCCAGCAACTTTTTATCGAATTAACGCTAAAATCGGAACAACAAGAATACGAAAACGAAGGAATTCCCTGGACGAATGTGGACTACTTCGACAATAAAGTAATTTGTGATTTGATTGAGGAAAGACACAAAGGTATAGATAGATAGATGTATGATCCATAAATCAAATGTTTCATATTTGAAAATTTTTTCCAGGAATAATATCGTTAATGGATGAGGAATGTCTTCTTCCTGGTGATCTGGATGACTTGACATTACTATCTAAGCTAAATGAGAGACTGCAAGGACATAACCATTACTTAAATCATGGAAGAGCGAGTCGTGAAATCCAAAAGGTTATGGGAAGAGATGTAAGTTTTCACTACATTTATTTAGTTTGAAAAAGAGTCAAACATTCAGCATTAGAGGAGCCAACATTTATTAGCATGTGGTCAATGAATTAACTATTAGGGATTGGTTAAATTATATGCATTTCGGACAACATTATAAAAGAAGTTTATTTATCATCATTACATCAAAAAACCCAAAAGTCATTAATTGTTATTTTTAACTTCACAACGTATGTCAACTTGAAAACCATTGAATCCTGATCACCCTGATCTAATTCATTTACGTTCTCTTAAACAAATAAGGCGTCAGTTAATCCCTTTCTTACAGCATATAGCAATGTATCTCACACTCGGTCATCCTGTGGAATTTCCGACTCGGAAATTCCAGCAATTCTGAAACACCGAGAAAGAAATTAGTTCAAGAACAAAACGTGTCGATCACATCAATTTAAAAAGAGTTTCTTTCAACTCAAAACTTATGAGTTTCTTTCAACTCAAAACCTAAGTTTATTTCAACTCAAAACTTAAGAGTTTCTTTCAACTCAAAACATAAGAGTTTCTTCCAACTCAAAACCTAAGAGTTTATTTCCAACTCAAAACTTAAGAGTTTCTTTCCAACTCAAAACAAGAGTTTCTTTCCAACTCAAAACCTAAGAGTTTCTTCCAACTCAAAACTTGAAAGTTTCTTACAACTCAAAACATAAAACTTTCTTTCAACTCAAAACCTAAGAGTTTCTTCCAACTCAAAATTTGAGAGTTTCTTTCAACTCAAAACATAAAACTTTCTTTCAACTCAAAACCTAAGAGTTTCTTTCTACTCAAAACTTAAGAGTTTCTTTCAACTCAAAACATAAGGGTATCTTTCAACTCAAAACCTAAGAGTTTCTTTCCAACTCAAAACCTAAGAGTTTCTTTCAACTCAAAACTTGAGAGTTTCTTTCAACTCAAAACATAAGACTTTCTTCTTTCAACTCAAAACCTAAGCGTTTCTTTCAACTCAAAACTTAAGAATTTCTTTCAACTCAATACCTTAGTTTCTTCCAACTCAAAACTCAAGAGTTTCTTTCAACTCAAAACATAACAGTTTCTTTCAACTCAAAACCTAAGAGTTTCTTTCCAACTCAAAACCTAAGAGTTTCTTTCCAACTTAAAACCTAAGAATTTCTTTCAACTCAAAACTTGAGAGTTTCTTTCAACTCAAAACATAAGACTTTCTTTTAACTCAAAACCTTAGTTTCTTTCAACTCAAAACTCAAGAGTTTCTTTCAACTCAAAACATAACAGTTTATTTCAACTCAAAACTTGAGAGTTTCTTTCAACTCAAAACATAAGACTTTCTATCAACTCAAAACCTAAGAGTTTCTTTCAACTCAAAACATAAGAGTTTCGTTCAACTCAAAACCTAAGAGTTTCTTTCCAACTCAAAACATAAGACTTCCTTTCAGCTCAAACCTAAGAGTTTCTTTCAACTCAAAACCTAAGAGTTTCTTTCAATTCAAAACATACTCGCTACGAAAGTTCTTCGCAACCACTTCCCGCTTCCGAAATGTCATCACTCATATCTTGCTCTCTCCAAAGTTCAATTTTATCACAAGCTACAACACCTGTATACGCTCTACCTTTCTTACCTGGATTCACCGGCCTAACTTCGTATCTATCAGTCTCGAAAATTTTGATAATCTTGTATGGCCCTTCAAATTTTGGTAATAATTTACCACTTTTGATTCCTTTTCGTAGAATCTTCCTTTCAACTAAAAAAAAATCGCCAACTTGATACGTATGAGCCACTTTTCGCTTTTTATCGTACGATTCCTTCATTATTCCAGAATTTTGATCACATTTCTGTTTGGCCTCTTCTCTTAGCTTATCGACATCGGATGGTTGTTTTATTAATAGTCGTATTTAATCCGCTTTGCACTAGATCTACTTCAACATCCCAATCATTCTGATCATTTCCTGTATAAGCAGATAAAGAAACTAACACTGTGCTAATAACTCGCTCTAGTTGACCATTGGGACGAGGTGTTGACACGGCATTAAGAACGTGCTTTATTCCTTTTTCTTCGCAAACATTCTTGAACTTTAAACTTGTGAAAACTTTTCCTCTATCACTCACAATCCTAGTAGGAATACCGAACATTCTTATTTATGAAATTTTGCATCATTGATATGACATGAATAGCACTAGTATCAGGTATAGGTTCGAGCCAGATAAATTTTGTGAAATCGTGAACTAAAACAATGAGATAAGCAGTTACATATTCATATCTAAATGCTCAATGATAGCACATTGACCATCGGGCGTAATAAAAGACGTATATTGTCTACTTTCTGGTGATACTTCTATTTGATGATAAGCCGACGCAAGATCTAAAGATGTGGAATATGTTTGTTGACTAAGGCGATCCATTCAAGTCATCAATTAAAGGAAGAGGGTAATGATCTTTTTTTGTTGATGAATTCAGATGTCTATAGTCAACGACCATTAGATGTTCTCCGGACTCACGCTAATTATAATAATCCACTAACACTATTGATTCAGATCCCACTTCTGATTTGTTAGCGATTGGTTAAATTATATGCATGTCAGACAATATTATAAAAGAAGTTTATTTATCATCATTACATCAAAAAACCCAAAAGTCATTGATTATTATTTCTAACTTCACAACGAATGTAAACTTAAAAAACATTGAATCCTAATCACCCTGATCCACGGTCGTACATACAGGTCTGGGAACTCGAGGCTGTTTCCTATGTGAGAAGTGGGTCCGCTAAGCGTCAACTGTCGCGTAGTATCAAAAAGAGTGGCGCAGTAATCGAAGAGTGTTCTCTGACAACTGTCTTTTTTGACTTGTAAGCACAAGGAATACCTGCGTTTTTAGAAACAAATTACGAAACCGTGCATTGTGCCGAAATGCAAAACGGAGTACAAAAATGTAAAACAAGAAACTTCTGTTTTTAAAGTGCCGAAAGATGCGGAAATGCGAAAAAAGCTGATAGAAATCGTTTTAACGAGGTCTTTTATGTGTGCGAAAAAGGGGAACTTATTTTTAAGGTGAGTAATACATTTTGACAAGAGTAACAGTTATATTCCTCTCTCAAATCAGAATATTTAGTAACACTGATTGCGATTCCGGAAAGAAATCGTTTTACCACTTCGATCCAAGCGCTAGCTAGTGGCTGAGCGAGGGACTACGAGTTGGGCGACGCGTAAGAGACCCATGTCAAACATACGAGTTCCCAGACCTGTATGTACGACCCAGTGGCGGCTCCTCGAAAGAGGCTAAGGAGGCTCAGCCTCCTCACCAATTTATCTTGTAGATCATTCATTTTATTTCCTGTTTCTCTGATGATTTTTTAAATTTTACAATTAATTCCCCGTTCTCAGTAGTTATTTTTAATCTGGCAACAGTGCCCTGAGGCTAGACTGTATATATTTCAAACCTAAAACAGTAAACACCTGTTGCTCAACACAGTTGCTTTTTTTCCGACCAGTTCAATTGCTAAATACCGTAGAACATAGATAAAATGACAACACTCTCAGTAAGCTAGCCTGCCGCCGGCAAAGAGTTCTCTCTTTAGCCGCCGGCCTTTCATTTCAGCTCACTGCTCAGTACGCTCGGTGGTATGGAATGCGACACATGCGTGTTGCGTCGGAGTTTGTTTTGTGACGCCACGCGAAGTAAGGTTAGATTGGAATTTGTCTGTTAGGTAAATTATTGAAATTCATAATGAGTGCGTGATTTGGTTGCTGACTTTTTATAAAATCCATTTAGTGGATTAACATATGACAAAAAAGTGTTTTTCAAAAATAAACGGTCTTTACCGGATTTGAAAAGATAGTTAGTGATGTCAGGTAAATATCAAAATCGATCGTTTAATACTAACAGTTATAAAATATATTTATGGTTAACGGGATCTGCGTAATGGCGGCACATTTGAACGGTCTTCAAACAAATAAAATCAGTTTCGCCTCAGGCTATTTTCACCCATTGTTACGCTCACAACATGAATTTGGTTTTAAGTAATGCATGTAGTTCCATTAAGGAAGTTAGAACTTCTTTTCTAACTTATCGTCATTTTCAAATTTTTTTAGCAAGTCCACCAAACGAACTGAAGTTTTAAATAACATAGTAGAAAACAGAATTCCCTGTAATGCTCCAGCTCGATGGAATCTTACATCACGTGCAGTGTTTACCATCCATAAAAATAAAGACAAATTAATTGAAACATTTGATCTTATATTAAACAGTGATGAGTTTTTAACAGATCAGGTTTCATTAAATGCTGCTGTTGGTTTGAAATCTTATTTAGAAAATGAAGAATTTTTGTTTCTTCTTGATACTTTTGAATTAATATTTGAACAAACTGATCTTATTTTTAAATTTTACAACATAAATTCACTGATATAATTTATTTAAGAGATCGTTTGAAACATCTCATTGATAAAATTTCAAGTTTCCGTAATCCAGAATTTCATTTTAATATTTTATTCAAAAGTTTTCCAAACGATGAGGCTCTTCCCGCAAAAAGGAGGAAAAAACATAATTTGGTAGACAAGAAAATACATTATAAAAACAACTTTTCAATGAAATTTTAGATACTATTAAGAGGTCAAATTGAGATTCGATTTTCCGATTTACATGAATTGAAGTTTTTTCTGAATCTTTTTCAAAAGAGTTTCCCAGTACACTTTTAGATAACTTAGTTCTGAAATATAAATTTTTGGTAAAATAGCACTGCACAATGAATTATGCGTTGTATACGGATAAAGATATTTTAGGCCAGTACGACAGTCACGCCGATATGAGATGAAATATTTGATAGACAATGATTTGCAACAAGTTTTACCTCAGTTTTATAAACTACTTTGTTTGACAGTCACCATTCCCTTCACGTCGACATCGGTGGAGAGATCATTTTCTACTCTCAAACGAATCAAAACTTACATACGAAATACAGTGGGCCAAAATCGTTTATACAATGTTAGTTTAATATCTATTGAAAAAGATTTAGTAAAACACTTAAAACATAATGATACATTTTATGATAATATTATTGATCATTTTTCGCAAACTAAAGACTTTAGGATATAAAAAAGTAAATAAAATTAATAAAAAAACTAAATATGAAAAATTCCAGAAAAAAGAAAAAGTATTAAGAATCCGAATAAAATAAAAAACAAATAACGAACAAAAAAAATGTTTTGCCAAGAGAAACTCTATACCTCCACGTTGGTTCTTGTTGGGCAACAATTAATTTTGTCACTGAAGTAGCTGGTACGGTAGCTGCGCAAAGGTTAAATTAATTGGCTGAATGGAGTATATTTTTACAAAAACATTTTATGTCCAGCCTCCTCTGTTAAAAAGTTCACGACCCGCCACTGGTACGACCGTGCCCTGATCTTATTCATTTACGCTCTCTTAAACAGATGAGGTTTCGGATAATCCCTTTTACACAGAGTATAGTGATGTATCTCACAATATATATAATCAATATATTGATTGATTTGAATAAGTATTTCGTCAGACAAGTATTCAAGGAAGAAGGATTAGTACCTATACTTCAAACTATCATTTAGATATGATGCATAGTCCTAATATGAAACATTTACTTATTATTACAGTTCCTAATGTCCAGCATTATACGGAATAAACCCGACAAAGATGCATATTTGTCGGTAAAACGCTCCACAGGCATGTTGTTCCGCTAGAGTGAAACGCAGCTTGTCGCCTCTGAGCAACAAATGGCTGCCTATGCAGGCCGAGAGCTTAATTTGTGGACTGTACAATTGATGGCAAACAATGACGGGGTACCTACATAGTGTTAGTCTACCAACAACCAATTACCAATCAAGCAATACTACATAGAGGGGAGTGTATTCAAATTGTCCTCCATCTACAATCTGGCATTACATAAACGCTCTCTTCGAGTGCATAATTTCTCACTATTTCCAATTTCTTATATCAACCAAGCAGGCCGACCTTGTTTTGTATACCTCTTCCACATATCCCATACGCAATAAACCATCCAAGTCCGAAAATTTGTGATTTCAGTAGACCTTGTAAGAATGGAACTTTTCTTTCTTAAATAAAGGCCAACTGAGGCAGTGGCGTATCTAGAATTGGTGGCACCCCAATGAAGATACCGATGGTGTCAGCCCATGAAAACGGTTAAAATCAATATTAGATACAAAAAATCAGATAAGCGACAAGTATGATTTTAATATGACATATTTAAATTAACATTTAAAAAATTATGAGTCATTCATCATCAAATTACAATACCATAAAGATTTTTATTTAGTAATAACACAACTAAACAGAGAATATATAAAATACATGAATATATTAAAATAGAAATATATGGCGACAATAAGTATAAAATTGACAAAAATATGGAACAAAATGACATTAAATAAAAAACTATTTGAAACGATAACACAGTCAGTTCAGTAAATGAAAAGTATAATATGTAAAAAAAGGGATAAATAAGTAGGCAATAAAATAATCCTATCGTCTATTATTGTACTGAAGGATACCACATTGTATTAAAAACTTTAGATATATTAGTTGACCCGGAATATTTAATCGTGTAACTTATTATTGAGAGCAATTTAAAGCCTTTAGTCAAGTAAATTTAGCAAAAAAGCTCGGAATTTTTTGCAAACAGAGCAATCAACTTAATTTTTTTTGCAAATCGTTCCTGGACGGAGACTGATCGATATTGAACTTAAAGATCTAGTCGCTCGATCATTTTTCACCGATTAAACCGGAAATTCGCCAATTTTCATGGGAAAATTTATTGTAAAATTTGTAAAATTGGTATTGCCAAAATTGGCTGGAAAACTACACTCGGGGGTTCTCGGGGTCGCTGATCACGATTCCGAAGTTAGATACACCATTTTCCACCGTGATAGCTGGAAATTGGCCAATTTTATGTCAGAAAAAATGGATAAATTAGATAATTTCGTAATTTTTGTTGAAAATGACTAAAACATTTCACCCGGGGGTTTTCGAGATCGGTGATCACGATTCCGAAGTTAGATTTACCATTTTCCACCGTGATAGCTGGAAATTGGCCAATTTTATGTTAGAAAAAATTGTAAATTAGATAATTTCGTAATTTTTGTTGAAAATGACTAAAAACATTTCACCCGGGGGTTTTCGAGATCGCTGATCACGATTCCGAAGTTAAATTTACCATTTTCCACCGTGATAGCTGGAAATTGGCCAATTTTATGTCAGAAAAAATGGATAAATTAGATAATTTCGTAATTTTTGTTGAAAATGACTAAAACATTTCACCCGGGGGTTTTCGAGATCGCTGATCACGATTCCGAAGTTAAATTTACCATTTTCCACCGTGATAGCTGGAAATTGGCCAATTTTATGTCAGAAAAAATGGATAAATTAGATAATTTCGTAATTTTTGTTGAAAATGACTAAAACATTTCACCCGGGGGTTTTCGAGATCGGTGATCACGATTCCGAAGTTAGATTTACCATTTTCCACCGTGATAGCTGGAAATTGGCCAATTTTATGACAGAAAAAATGGTAAATTAGATAATTTCGTAATTTTTGTTGAAAATCACTAAAACATTTCACCCGGGGGTTTTCGAGATCGCTGATCACGATTCCGAAGTTAGATTTACCATTTTCACCGTGATAGCTGGAAATTGGCCAATTTTATGTCAGAAAAATGGATAAATTAGATAATTTCGTAATTTTTGTTGATAATGGCTAGAAAATTTCACTCGGAAGTCATTTGATATTGGATATGAAACAAATGATTTACATTCACGGATAAATTCCCTGACTTTTAATAGCAGTGCCAATTTCAACAACAATTACGAAATTATCTAATTTATCCATTTTTCTGACATAAAATTGGCCAATTTCTAGCTACCGCGGTCGAAAATGGTAAATCTAACTTCGGAATCGTGATCAGCGACCCCGAGAACCCCCGAGTGGAGTTTTCCAGCCAATTTTGGAATACTTACCAAATTTACAAATTGTACTATAAATTTTCCAGGAACGATTTGCAAAAAAAATTAAGTTGATTGGTCTGTTTGGAAAATATTCTGAGCTTTCACATTTTTACCGTCTTATTTGACCCGACTACTTGTAGAAAACGGAAGTTTCTCTTATCTTTAAATTTTTAAATGAAAGAAAAACAATTACTCTACTGTCTCGTATTATATTGCTGAATATCATTATTATATACAAGATTATCAGATAAATATACTGGAGCTGTCATGATGTGATTTTGAATATGATTATCAAAACAAGGTAACTGAAGTATTATTTAACAGGTAGCCATCGTAATCATTGTAAGGTGAATTTTATGGGTGTATATTTTGCACATAGCATGACTTAATTTTGTAGATTTGGTAGTCGACAAATTTCATTTTCCTCAAATAGATACAAAATTGTTGACCAAAAATTAAGATGTGGGAGGACTATGGTATTATATACTGATCATAACTTGTCAAGTGCTGCGACATATTTATTATTAACTTGTTTTATTGTGGCTCTTCTTATACTTAAGATATACTTATTTAATGTAAAATCATTTCCAATGACCATATAAATTTATATATACTATCTAAAGCCTTATTTACTCTAAGTAATAGATCATGAGGGTTTTTTGAAGATGCAAAGACCAGATTGTCGTTAGGAAAAAGATATATTTTTACGAATTCTACAACATTTAACGAGCAATCATATAATTTTATTCACAAAATAATTTCACTTTTCTTCAATCTATGGGACCCCAAGTGTACAGATATTTAGATTCAGATTGGGAAGAAAACAACATTTATTCCATCTTTAAATTCTTTCGAGAATGTTTGGGTATTTTATCATATTATTGAACTATACACTAACCTTGGTTCTAGTTTTTAGAAATTTTTTCAAGACTTGTATAAAAACTAACAAAAATAACAATAAGCTAGCTTCCAGCTTTACGATATTTTCACTTCCCAACACGAAATGAGAAATAAACATTCTTAGCGATTATTTTAGTTTCGTTTCATGAAATGTTTGTAAGATGTATTTTTTTATTCGCAGTCTGGTGATATCCCACGCGGATGGGGTTATGATATTATGAAATGAAGAGTAGATTTTGTGGTGTGAAAAAATTATGATTTTGCCCCGAATGCAATAAGTAACTAAATTCGAAAATTGAACTGTTTTAGTCAAATATTGCAGTGACAACGTGAATTTTGTCAGTTGCAAATTTGGTATACTATTTGAATTGAGAATGTTTTAATTGGAGAACTAAATGATTGGAATCGTGAAGTGGAGATTCGGGCAAAACTAGTAGCTAATAAAACTGTCCATAAATTCATGCTGTTCCTATCTTATTACTATTAAATTTCACCTGTAATAATAATCACAAATAAACTAATTCTTGAGTGTTTCAGGAGTTCCTCTTGACCCATTACGCTGGTGAAGTAACATATAACATTAGAGGATTCTTTGCGAAAAATAACGACCTACTGTTTCGTGACCTTCGCCAAACATTGTCACATTCACAAAACAGTATTTTGAATGAAATCTTTCCAGAAAGTGAACAACGAAGTAAAAAAATGCCGCATACAACTATTCATAAATTCAAGAATTCGCTCAATATGCTGCTTCAAAACTTAAGAACTAAACAACCCTCATATATTCGCTGTATCAAACCAAATGATCTGCAAGAACCAGGTAAGATATCACAATATCAGGCTTCATTCGGGTATGACCCCATTAACTGGATATTTATTTTCTTTCTATGTATCAAAAATTCGAAACAAAATAAACCATATCATTGGGTACCACATCATACTATCATCGGCCTACCTGCACTAACAGACATGGTTTAAGTTGTTACAAGTTTTTGGGTAACGTACATATTAGACGACTACTGCTATTGAAGTTGAAATATTAAATAATACAGAATGTCATTAATAATCTATAAAAGAGCTACCAAGTAGCCATCATCAGAGATTACTGAATTGGAAATCAAAATGTCCCTGTTTAAATACTATTTGGAATTGAAAGAGTAAACAAGGGATTTCCCCTAGATGGAGATAAATTTGAATTCATTAAATTGCTTTTTCGCTTTTAGATTCCCATCCCTTTTAAATATCCTATATAGAGGGTGGGCCATCTCTTGGAATCTTTTTGAACTACCACTTTATTTGTACATTCATGATATTTAACATCTGATGTATGACAGTTCTTCAGTATACAACACCCGGTTAACGAAATGGCACGCTATATGCTTGATAAACGTTGGGAAATGTCAAAAATTTACTTTGAATGTGATTCGTGTATTGCAGAATCAGTGCGTACAAAATTCGGTCGCGAATATGCACCGAATGCAAGTGTTCTGAAGAAATTTGTGCATAAAGCTCGTGAAACTGGTATGCTGGTGGACCATGGTAAAGTTCCACACGCTCGTCCGGTTCGTACACCCGAGAATATTGCTCCTGTAGCCAGTAGTGTGCAAACCAACCCGAGAACATCGACTCGTCATCGCTCTCAGCAATTGAACATTAGTCACACTACCATGAGGCGTATTTTGCATAAAGACATCGGTTTATTCACCTATAAGGTCCAAATAACACAGCAGTTGAAGGGAGTTGACCATCCACTCCGATACAACTTCACTAATTGGGCCTTAGAGCAGCTGGAAGCCGATGGTGAGTTTTCGCGAAAAATTATCTTTTCCGATGAAGCGCATTTTCACCTCGGGGGCTATGTAAACAAGCAAAACTGCAAGATTTGGGCATCGGAAAACCCACACGTGATCGTTGAGCAGCCAATGCATCCCGAACGAGTGACTGTATGGTGCGGATCATGTGCCGGCGACATCATCGGCCCATTTTTCTTTGAATCTGGCTACACGGTCAACGGAAACCGCTATATGACCATGATAGCAAACTTTTTTTGGGAAAATTGCTGGTTTGGATGTGTGCAACATCTGGTTCCAACAAAATGTGGCGACATGCCACACTAGCAACGAAACTATCGATTTATTGCGGTCAATCGAAAATCGTGTAATCAGCCGTCGTGGAGATGTGAATTGGCCAGCAAGGAGCTGCGATTTGACGCCCATGGACTTTTATCTCTGGGGTGCAGTTAAAGAACGTTGTTATGCCAACGATCCAGCAACGATTGACGATCTTAAAGTCAATATCCAAAATGCCATTGCTGACATAGAGCCGCAGACGTTGGAAAAAGTTCTGAAAAATTGGGTCGAGAGAATGGACTATTGTAACGCCAGCCGTGGCTGTCATTTGTCTGATGTCATATTCCTGGAATAACCGGATACTCTTGGCTACAAAATAAATTCAAGATCATGAAATTCCATCTGGCCATTTGTATTTTATTAAGATTTTAAAAAGATTCCTTTCGATGGCCCACCCAATATTTGTCAATATTTGTGTTTCAAGAGTAATACATTTTTTCGTGAAATGCCTATATTTAAAATATGTTCGGATGAAGCTGATTGTTTAATGTGGGCAAAAGGATCTTTGAAGCGAGTTAGAATGTTCCTTTTAGTTTATCTCACATAGCATTTTCAACACGACTCACAATCGATTTTGTAAATTCCAGATTTAACGGCCTAAACGGTTTTTTGGTTTGTTCTTACATCTAAAAATGGGTTGCATTGCAAATTTAGAGAACAATTTATGGAATTTATTAATTACTGAAAGATGATTAGTGAAACTTACGAATTTTATTATTGAACTATTTAAAGGTAGTGGCTCTATTTTGGTTAATTGGTTGCGTTCCATTTCCCTTTTTTGTTCAGAAATAATGTTATTCATCAAAAATTTATCGTAGCCATTGTCCAACGCTACTTGCTGAAGTCTTCTATAAACAAAATTATGAAATGAAGCTATTTTATAATTAATTGGTGTAACTGAATCCGCAGGAATATATCTATTCGTTTGAATGGGTTTTCTGATGTTAAATTGCAAGTGATAACCATGTTTAATATTGTCAATATCAAGTAAAGAAAGCTGGTTCTCTATTTCTATGTCTCAGCAGTTATCCAGTGGTTCCCAAACTTTTCCCAGTCGCGGCGCCGGCGCCTTCTTTCAATTAAAATTTTTCCATGGCGCCCTACCCTAAGTAAAAGTATGACTATTCGTAAGTGAGAAATGAAAAAAAATAAAACTCGTGTATCTTCATTATTTTTTTTTTACTTCATTAACATTAATAATTGATAATTAATGTGATGGATGAGCAAATCATTGCACATTTTCTAAAATCGTGGAATTAAACTGGACACGGCCACCCTCATTTCCTTTTCCACATTGATTTTTGCTCTATACATGCTTTTTATTACCGCGGCCGCCAAAAACCCAGCTTCGCACAAATACGACTTCGAAAATGGAATTAAAATTCGCTGAGCTTCATTACTCACAAGGGGATATTCATTTTCTATTGAAATTCAAAATTCTGTCAATTCCATGCTGTCAAATTTTTCTTTGAAACTGTTATCGGATGATAACTCGATAAGATTCTTCCCTTCTGCAGAAGTAAATTCAAACGAAGTATTAGTATTAAATGCAATATTATGGAAATTTTCATTTTGAAAATATTTCTCAAACCAGATAATTAGCTGTGATAAGTACTCCTCAAACATGGTTTTTTCTCGAGATTTGACGCCAAAAATTGCTGTAATATTGAAAAACAATATTTGCCTGCATCGTCATTTATCATTCTTCTTCATAGTTTGAGTTTTTTATAAAAGCTGATATATTTTCGGTTGATTTCAAAAGGTTCATGCTTTTTTCTTGTAGAGAGCAAGTAACAAAATTGAGCTCTTCAAAAATTTCGCATAAATATGCCAGTCGATTGGAAAATCGGCATCAGCACAATATTCTGCATCTTTGTTTCTCTCTTCTTTAACGAAAATATTTTTTTTGCTACAATTCAAAGGTACGTGATAATACATCACCACGAAAGAGAATTGCTTCCAACGGACGAGATTCTATAAAAATTTACTACATTCCCCTCATCACACATTCTAACACCTCATTCAGTGCAGGACATATGCTTTGACGCAAGCGCTTGTCTATGAATAATGCAATGGGTTCACAGTGCATTTGATGACTTGCTTCGAATAAGCGCCTGTAATCCTCCATAGCAGCCAGACATGGAGCGAGGTCCATCAGTTCAGACACCAACGCAGTTAGGCCAATTTAAATTATGTTCAGATATGAATGAATCAAGAATCTTGAACAGGTCCTGAACCTTCGCACCTGCAGTAATATGTTTACACAACAGAAGGCCTTCTTTAATATTATTACCATCTATAAACCGTACATATTATATCAGATGAGCATCCTTATTATTATTCGTGGCCTCATTTCACTGCAACCCAAATTCGATCCTTCAATTTTTTCAATTAATTGATCGTTAATATCCTCCGCCATATGTAGTATTCTCCATCTAATTGTGTTATTGGACAAAGGCACTTTCAAAAGAAGCTTCCGAGCAGACTCACCAATCATGATGTTCACCATATCTACAGCAGCCGGTAAAATGAGTTCTTCTGCGATGGTATGAGGCTTCTTAAATTTCGCGACTCTGTAAGTCACCTTGTAAGATCCCAGCAAGGCTTGGTATTGATGCAGTTTGAAAAGATGTATTTTCTTGTTGTTTCAGTTTTATTCAACCTCCTGGCAAAAAATCACGAGGTTTGCAAACCATGCTGTTGTGATCAACTTCAAAATGTCGCTTCAATTTACTTGGAAGCATACACTCTGTTGCCAAAACTTTTAAACACAATACACATTGTGGTCTACCTTCACCATTAATTTTTGTTAACGTAAAACCAAATTCTAAATAACTGAATCTGGCCTGCAACGCTTGCCTAGATATTATATTTTCCGCAAAATCTTCCAGAACATTCCAAATCTGTCGCAATGGACCTACGCACCTCGACGTTTTATACACTGTATAGAAATAAATCATCGGCGCGATCCTGTATATTATACAGGTCGGATAAAAATAAACCACTCAAAAAAATATAGATATTTTAACTCCTCACGTTTTTCTTTAGTTTGGCCAAATATCTAGATTAAATTAGTTATGAAGCTTTTACAATATTTCGCGGCGCCCCCGTGAAGAGGTCGTGGCTCAGCGAGGCGCCGCACAGTTTGGGAATCACTGAGTTATATGATAAAATAAATGCATTTCAAGATATATCATTTTATTTGTAAGCATATGAAAAAATATATATTATTTCAGTCTACGGCTTATAAGGAGTTCAAAAATCTTTGCACAGAAATACTTGACATAGTTTGCATATTGTTCTTTTCTCAATAGTCCTATTTCCACACCGGGCGCACTCGTTCATTTCACCACTATTCGATTTGATCAACGATCTGATGGAAGTGACCACCTGTCCCGTCCACCCTGTCCGATTTGCACATGATGATTGACTTCGTACCACTTTCTCATCTAGAGCTCTTATACCATCCAATGAACCTAGAAGACTCAGAGGAGCGAGACAAAGACAGGTTGCAAAATTTGGCAACCATTTTGAAATGAGGCTATGATAATCTAGTAGAATTTAATGCAATAAATTCATTGACTTCTCTGGAAAGGTGTTCATCAAAAATCTCGTCTGTTTTCCACCACGAGAGATTCCAGATAAGCGGACTAGACGACCTCAAGCTAGTCACCTCTTCATTGTCAAGCTCGAGACCTGCCGAACTTCTTCCAACCAGACTTAATTTTTCTATCGAATGGTAAACTTGTGGAACTCTTTGCCTAGTGAGGTCTTTCCTTATGCCTATAGCCTCCGAATGCCTATTTCCCAACATTCCACTGTTGGCTCACACGATGTTCTTCGAACATTATAGGTCTTGGCTCTCGTCTAGTCAAAGAATAGAAAACAAAATATAATTCCCACATTTGCAAAAAAGTTTGCATTTTTTACTACATTTAGTAATTGATGCCAAAATGGTCTCTGAATCATTAACGTTACTAATTTCGCCCGAATCACTAGTTTCATTTCTATCTAAATCCAAAGTTGTTCCCATTCCTACATACATAAGTATACCATATTGAATGATATCGAAATTTTTGTATGGAGGTGGTTGAAACCCTTTATGGGCACCTTATGGGTCTGTAACATCCCATAAGGTAATGTGGGAGTCCCTGAGTCAGAATTTAATCACCTCAGATATACCCACTAAGCACTTCACCTCGTGTGGTAGGCTCGACTCTGCAACTAGGGCAGTCTCGGTGATACTTAGGCCTGACTGCCCATTGTATCTTGCCTCACCAATTTCTCTGGTCATCGGAAAAATTCCGCGGTCGCTGAGATTCGAATCCGCAACCGGAAACGACAGTGATTAGAAGATCGACGCTTCTACCACTTCTACCTGGCCCCCAGGTATGATATCGACATACTCCAGGCTGTATATCAATGGTGTAAAGCAAAACGGAACATTTCCAAAGTGGACTTTCACTGCCATAGGGGGTTAAAAATAATTTTGCCCCAATGGCGTCGATGATTTGTGAATCGGCATATATTGCAGTGATATTCCATTGTTATATACCGGGTGGGCCAATCAAAACGAAACACGGCCGATATTTCATATACCGTTTTGTTTTAAAAAAATCGCTCGGACCCGTCGATTTTTATTTCCCGGAGGAAAGATATTGCCCATATCATAAACCTTGTCACTTTCACCCCCTCGCGGAGGTGAACCCCAAAATCTTTAATTAGAATAGGGATCGAGTGGTACTTTATTTTAAAGATAATCGAATTCTCTGTTCAACGCATCTCAATTTCACAAATTTGATGAAGCCGTTTTTGAGAAAATAAGGGAACAACAATGAAAGCAAAACGATTTCTCAATAATTTTATTGCTCGATGAAGAAATGTTAAAGTCCATTGATTTTTAACTCAGAGAATAAGTCTTTTGTGCATAATTTGCAACCCTGTCACTTCAACCCCCCGCAGGGGTGAGCTTCAAGCCTTAAATTAAAATGGGATTAAAATTCGTGTGATAACATATTATAATGGTCATTACATTCTCTTTTCAGCAAATCCAACATAATTTATCAACTTTAATTTCTCTTTATTATTAATTTTAAAAAGGAAATGTTTTCTACATTCCTCAATCCATTTACCACTGACAAAAGGTAATGTAAATTCTAATTTTATCGTTCGAAGAAAATAATACTTCATTTTATCTGCTGTGGAATTCTGTTTTTGTATAGAATTTTTAAATTTTACAGTTCCTTAGAAGTTCCGAGTATTTACATTTAATTCATTCCAATTTAGTATCTCGCAGGGTTTTGTCTGTGACTAAACATTATTTTGATCTAAAAATTTGTATTCTACTGCAGAAAGAGTATCGCTGATTGAACTGTATTATTAGTCTAGGGGCTAGACCGATATTGATTGACTGAACATTAACCCGATGGCACTATGGTTTATCGTTAGAGGACGTTTCAATGACCAATTCATATCACAGACCGAATTTTCCCCGGCTGCTAGATCTCGAGATACGGCATCCGCATTTTTTTTTTTTGACTGGAGGTTAACCCTTTCCAAGTTGCGGTTAGTTGAAAAGCATGCCATTTTTATACACTTCCACCATGTGCCATCATTTTTTATCGTGTCCGTTTATCAGGCCGACCAGTTAAAATTGGACCGAAAATGGACTGCAAGTTAACCTTTCCAAATCTGGTGGAGAATGTTCATTGGAGTTGGCAATTGTAAACATACCCTATGCCATCAAAAGTAATCGGTCCATTTTCGAGTAATTGGTCATTATTTGGACCGAAAATGTTTCTTTTTTTCATTTTGTGGATAAAACTTGCGGGTTACAAGGCAACATGATGGCACCATGTTAAATAACTTTATTGGAGGTCAAATAAAGATTTAAAATGATTGCCATCACTCCTTGTCTATTTCAACCCCACGGAAACTTCTAAAACCACCCCCCAAAAAAATATGAATCATATGATAATATGACCAATTTATGATAAATTAGTCAACTATTGAGACTCTGGCTGGGTTTAAAATAGAAACGGCTCTTTTTTATTTATTTTTTTCATTCTGCCGGATGATTTTATGGAGTTTTGGGGGTTGAAATAGGCAAGGAGTGATGGCAATAATTTTAAATCTTTATTTGACCGCCAATAAAGTTATTTAACATGGTGCCATCATGTTACCTTGTAACCCGCAAGTTTTATCCACAAAATGAAAAAAAGAAACATTTTTGGTCTAAATAATGGCCAATTACTCGAAAATGGACCGATAACTTTTGATGGCATAGGGTATGTTAACAATTGCCAACACCAATGAACATTCTCCACCAGGTTTGGAAGGGTTAACTTGCAGTCCATTTTCGGTCCAATTTTAACTGGTCGGCCTGATAAACGGACACGATAAAAAATGATGGCACATGGTGGAAGTGTATAAGAATGGCATGCTTTTCAAGTAACCGCAACTTGGAAAGGGTGAACCTCCAGTAAAAAAAAATGCGGATGCCGTATCTCGAGATCTAGCAGCCGGGGAAAATTCGGTCTGTGATATGAATTGGTCATTGAAACGTCCTCTAACGATAAACCATAGTGCCATCGGGTTAATGTTCAGTCAATCAATATCGGTCTAGCTCCTAGACTATATGAAAATGGTAGATGTGTTAATATTGCAGCACAGGTATTCAATGAAATGAATTCAGATAAATATATATATCGAAAATACATAATTGAGCAGGTAGCAAAATTTATTGCGACAGGATCAGTGACAAACCATACTGTGAAGCTAAGCTCAAAAATATTTTTTTTTCCAGAAAAACAATGTTATTACATAAAATTAAAGTAACAATCGATACAAATGTCTTATCAGTGTTGACTTATTAATTAACTCAACTACCTACTTAATTATTAAAAATTGTTAGGCCGTGAGAAGACATTTTGATGACCTTTGAGTTGTAGTATCATTTGACTTTCAATCCCATTTTAATTTAAGGGTTAAAGTTTACCTCTGCGGGAGGTTGGAGAGGCTGAGTTGAAAATAAGCGAAAAAAACTTTTTTCAACGGATCTCAACATTTTATCACCGAGCAATACTTTTTCATTGTTCTCCCTTATTTTCTCAAAAATGGCTGCATCAAATTTGTAAAAATAAAATGCGTTGAACACAGAATTTGATTACCTTTGAAATAAGATACCACTCGACCCCTATTCCTATTCAAGATTTTGGGGTTAAAGCTCACCCCCACGAGGGGGTGAAAGTTACAAGGTTGATGATATGGGCAAAATCTTTCCTCCGGGAAACAAAAATCGACGGGTCCGAGCGATTTTATTTTAAGCAAATGGTATATGAGATATCGGCCGTGTTTCGTTTTGATTGGCCCACCCGGTATATATTGGGTATTAAGCAGGCACTGCCACCTGTAATAATCGCCAACTTCAAACTGTTGCTAGTCCATCATTGATCCATGATGAGTGGTGTTGAGGACACTTATTGATTGAGGTTCCTGTCTTCTAGTTAGGGTCACTAACTTTAATATTGTTTCGATACACTGAGGCATCCTCGATATAAAATTATCACAAATTTAATGTTATGGATATATAAACTCCTAACTATGAAACTGTGTTTTTTTTCAATAGTACTTTGGCTATTGCAATCTGAATATTTAGCGCTGTATACATGGATCTGAATGATCAAGCCAAGAATCTCACTTCACCCTCTATATAGAAAGATAATTTAGAATGGTAACATGAATCGCGGTCACTAACGAAACAGTTTCAAACACCGAAGAAGGAATCTTTCGTTCAAACACTGAGAAACATTTAATATAAAAGAATATGTTGTATGTTGTACTAGTTTCGAGATCGCATTACGGAACAAATTACTACACGTAAAATCAGAATTTTCAGACATAATTTTATAGTTGATTTCAATATTTTTCATATTGCAGGTTATTTTGACGATGAGCTCGTAGGAAAACAGGTTCAATATCTCGGACTTATTGAAAATATAAAAGTTCGTAGGGCAGGTTATGCGTATCGTAGATTATATGATTCATTCTTACAAAGATACAAGAGTTTAAGTAAAAAAACTTGGCCCAATTTTAATGGATCTGCTAGAGATGGTGTTCAAGCGTTAATTGACGATTTCAGTTATTCCTCTGATGAATACGCGATGGGAAGGTAAGAATTCAAATAATAATTAAGTTCAATAGATAACTATGAGGTCATTTGAATATCTAAAACATGAATATTTAGCATTATCATTCATTAAATACCCTGGACCAATACCCAAAACTATAATTCCTTGCACGATCATCAGATGATGCTTCAATGCGAGGAAGGAGTTTTGAGTAAATCAAATAATTGTAAGGTTCAAGGTAGAATGAAGTTGATGCATACAATCAATAAAAATACTATTATTTTGTTAAATATCGATCAATGATGCTTATAGTCATCAAAATGATAAGTAAGATTCAGAATGGAAATGAATAGGTAGAGTCATATAATATATGAAAATGAAGATATAGAAATGAAGAACAATAACATAAAATCAATTTGAATCTAACAAAATAAATGAGGCTAAAATTAAGGAAAGTATCAATTTTAGAAAATTCTCAAATCTTATTGGTTTAGAATGCAGTGGTCTCTGGTAATAGTAGAGCTACGCGAAGTTCCATGGCGTGGGTAAAATTCCTTGGCGTAGTAATATGAAAAATACTAGAAAATAAAATTCAATTTATAATAGGCTAAGAAAAGGACGCTATGACGTCAACAATAAACGAGTATGAATAACAATGAGATTAAATGTTCGAGGATTCCAATAACATCCAGCGTAGAATCTGCGTCCATTGATTTGAACATGTTACCTAACAACATGGGTTAATGACCTCTGATGTCAAGTATATTAATGAAATGAAGTTTCCAAGTAACGTAACCTTCTATAAAGGAAATCAATTATAAATTTCATCAAGTGTTCACATAAATTAATAGTAATCTAATAAAGTTCACCGGAAAATTCAAACCAGTGAAATTTAATAAACTTCACGTTGGAAAATTCTTACTAGACAAGTAATTACTGTAACCAATGGGAGAAGCCGCGGCAACTATAATTTGAGGAGTTAATTCAAAGGTAAAGAAAGAGATATACGAATATCTCTTTCTTCTCTTTTCGTATGTGTTGAATTACATATTTTATAAAAATTTAACACGATACAAAAGTATCGAGCCTAAAAAAAAAGTTGGAGTTGGAGTGTATATTTTGAGCTATTTTAAAATAATTGTTATTTCCATTGAATCGAGTTCAAACTTGAGTAATAATAAATATTGTTATGTTGGTATTTGAAACGTTGTTATTATCATTGTTCTTGTAAATTGTGATCATTAATTCAAAATAGATGTAAAATTGAAGCTTAAGAAAGGTAAGCGCGTAAAAAGGATAATACATAACGGGGTAATCTTTTCTAGGGAGTGTCATACTCAAAGGCAACAATATCACAACAGTATAAATATCAATTATTGCAATCAACATCATAATCATATAGCTGCCGGAAAAGCAATTATAATATCAAAATTAAAATCTCACAAACAATTCATAATAATTAGCAACCCCATTCATTCAGATTTATAATGAATTGGTAACAAACTGTAGGCCTTTTGGGAAGTTTCACAATAAGATTTCATAATAAAGAGGAGGCTACCCAGTATAAGTAACCACTCACATTAAACAGTAATAATAATATATTCGCTAGCTTTCTTAATAACGTGGAACTACGTTGTTGTATAATTATAATCAGTGCGATAATTTCTTGGTAGTCAAATTTGATTTCTCGTTCATATCGCCTCGCTTACTCTTCTTCAACATGACGAACAGAGCTATTCCACATCCAGATGTAACAAAACTGAGGTGTAACCATTGACTATGAACTAAAGCACACAGTTGTTTACATGAAACTGCGAGTCAAAATCTAGTCACATTCTAAGTCGAAAGTACGAATAGGAAAACACATGTGGATCTGGTTAAATCTGGAGGTAAACAGCCATGATGTTGGCCGCAACTTGGCTTTCGTAACGTTGTAGGCGATGCTTCCCATTTATATTTATGGTCACTTCGTATAACAGTGCTTTGAAGCCTCCTTTGACATATCAAGCAGTGATTAATAGCTTTTCCATCTATTACGATGTGCTAGTTATAATATTTCTTTCAAATTCCCCACACCAGTTCTATTGCATTGAAGACACAGTGATATAGAGGTAATCTTAAAATTATATGTTCCCATTCGCCAGCCAATTCATGATATTTTAAGCTATTGCATATAGCTTTTATCGCGGGCTTTGAGCCCCGTTTATAAACTAACGACATGGAGCGAAAACCGCATGCGAAAAGTCCTCGTTAAGACGTTCTATGTACCGTAAATTTGCACTTTTCTAACTCGCGACCTACGCGCTTCTCACGTGAACGTCATTCGATTTATCGAAAATTAACCAATTCAAAACAGTTTTCGACCCAGTTTGGGGCTATCACGACCTTTTAAAAGGTTCAAAGTTAACATTTCGACAATTTTAAGCTCGGCCGAGCTACATGGTAGGCGAAGTCAGGTGGGTGTCAGGATATTTCGTTACAGTATTTGTTTTTTGTTTTTTTAGATTTTCGTTACGGTATTTGTCTTTTGTTTTTTTTTCTTGATTCGGTCGCCGCGCTCAAAGCCCGCGATAAAAGCTATATGCAATAGCTCAAAAACAAAAGACAAATACCGTAACGAAAATCTAAAAAAACAAAGAACAAATACTGTAACAAAATATCCTGACACCCACCTGACTTCGCCTACCATGTAGCTCGGCCGAGCTTAAAATTGTCGAAATGTTAACTTTGAACCTTTTAAAAGGTCGTGATAGCCCCAAACTGAGTCGAAATTTGAATTGGTTAATTTTCGATAAATCGAATGACGTTCACGTGAGAAGCGCGTAGGTCGCGAGTTAGAAAAGTGCAAATTTACGGTAAATAGAACATCTTAACGAGGACTTTTCGCATGCGGTTTTCGCTCCATGTCGTTAGTTTATGAACGGGCCAACTAAACAGCATAGTCTCGGGCCCCAAAATGTCGACTAAATAGGAAAATTTAATTAAAACAGTTTGAGGTATTCTCAGCTGTCACCTACTAGCATCTGACGTGCGACGTACGAAAGGGAAATTTCTAGCTACTTAAAAATACCGAAAGCGGGTAAAAGCTAGCGGCCCATAGCCCAAAATACTTTATTACAACTGGCGTCGGCCGCACGGGGTTCGAAACGGCCTCAAATTAATAAAATAGAGGTGAAATGTATAAACTCCAACTTACGCGCAGCGAGCTCCTCGAGGATATGTCAAAATGATTACGTTCGTAGCTAATTACATAAGTCGTCTGGCGTTCATGCAATTGTGTTTTTATACAATTCGAACCTTCTAATTTCGATAGGCGAACGTTAAAACTTTTGTGTAAAATTGTGTTTACAAGTCAACTGACACTTGTCACCATAGATAACTCTACTACCGGTAGTAGAGTTATCTATGCACTTGTCACAGAATACTCTTCATAGAGATCAAGATGATACTCTTTTTCACTCATAAGATTTTGAAGGGGTAGTGGATATTTTTCTGCCCAACTTTTTCCAGTGGCGTAGTGCTACGCAATAGCTTTACCGCGGCAGTCCCCGAGTGCCACACGTTTCTTTTTATATTTCGGTGGTTTATTTCTAGAAAACAAGCAATTAAAGATAAATAGCACCTAAAGAAATATGTTACTTGTTCAAATCTGATCTTATGCTGATTTAACTATTCTTGTATTTGGGTTTTTTTCCATGTGGTATTTGGTATGAAGCATTATCCATTATGATGGTGGTCTGCTTAAATTTGGAAGCAATTTCTCGTGAAACCTCTTCTTTTTAAGTCTGCAGCGTTATGTGTTCATCTATAATATCACACAATAAATAATTCAATATAGCTAGATGAGGACACATTTCGAAATGTAGTGTGACCTTAAAAAAATAATTTCGGACATTACTCCGTGTTAAATGTATGCTCATGATAAACTAATAACCAGAAAAACACTGTTGTCATAATGGCTCCATTTGAAAAATTGAAGATGGGTGTCAATACTACCATTTGCAAGGGAGGCTACCATGTCCTACAATCATACAGTTGCTAATTTCACAACTTTATAGTGACTCGCAAAGTTTCAAATCAGTACCACCATTTACGCCACACACTCACATCATCTCAAAAATAGTCTAGATGGATTCAGAAAGGCTCAAAACGGGCACTTCCGCTAAAATTTTGGGAACAATTTTTTAGACCCGATTACAACAATGCTGCCCTTATTCTACGTATAGTGAGGTATGTACTGCCATTTGCAATTACTTTTTACGCTTTGCCAATCGAATCTCAAAAAGATCCCAGATTAGTGAACAATAACGTTAAAAAACTATCTTTTAACTAATTCTGATGTTGTTGAAGCTCAAAATTCGACATACACCTTCTCAAAGGTTATTACACTACAGACATAGTATAAGACCACTGGGTAGTAAAACAATCACAAATATGTTAATATTAATTTTAATTTACACGTTGTAAAAATCGACCCTAGGATGAATTATACTACACATATTTTTTTTTGTAATTATAGGACCAAGATATTCCTGAAGAGCTCACAAAGACTTTTTCAAATAGAGGATGCTTTTCAACACCGAAAACACGAGTTGGCTGCCATGATCCAAGCTCTATGGAAAGGTTACAAGCAAAGGCAAAACTATACAAAGTCTATTATGGCGGTGATCATAGCACAAAAATACATAAGAAGATTTTTGGCCAAGATTCATGCGAAAAGAAGGCGAGAGGCGGCTCATGCTATCAGAAGGTTAATATTAGTAATTCATAAGTCTTTAGTTTCAGCGTTTACGTAGGTGGTGTAAGATCATTTTAACTTTCGGAAGAAACAACTGGACGCAGTTTCAGTGTTAGATTCTACGAATATTTGAGAAGTTACAGGCTTAAAAAAGAAAACTCTAATTACTCAAATCTCCTATTGGAACATATTCACAATTTCACCCACAATCCCGATATTTTACATATTCAAGATAAAGACATGAACTCAATATTCTAGAATTCATAGAAATTTTAAAACATTCAAAAAACAATAGTAACATAATATTAAACCAAACCAGTACCTATAATTCACCACTAGTCAACAAATTGTGTAAATGAACTCCCATTCCAATCATTGTCACTACCCCCATCCCTCAATTTGTACCACTTTCAGATTGATTGCTAATATGCAAGGACATTTTAGATTTAGCTCTAGTTGATAACACCTAGCTTTGAGAATACCAAACTGTTGTGAAATAATTTGTCAGCATAAGTTCTAAATTTAATATTACAAGATTTTTGTAAATTTGAGTTTAATTCTCCAACTTTCGAAAGTTAGTAATTCATTATTGCAAAGTATCTATAATTTGACACTTTCATCTTCTTCATTAATAACGAATCTAATTTTCAGTAATAATATAATAAGAGAGTGAGAATAAATTTTAAATAATTTGACAGATTTTTTGAAAACCTATTGCCAGAAATGGCAACAAGTTTGATCTAAATCTGTTGAATTATTTTCTAATTTATTCTCACTCGCGAGTTATATTTGACTAGATTATTTTTTGATTCACAAATTTTCACAATAAAAATATATTAAAACATTCTTAACCTTAATTTTTGATTACTGCTTCTTTATAATCATTTCCGTTTTTTCTTTTCATGTTATTAGCCCAATCTTTTAAAATCTATGCCAGAGTAGCTGATCCCGAGAATAATCACAAGAGATTTATTCCCATTATAATAATGACATAATTGGTTGAAATTTACCCTTGCGACAAATAAAGAAGCATTTCATTGGTTTTAAGAAACGTCAAAAAATAATCACTAGTATCAGTTAGATTTCAGTTTGATTATTGTCAGAATTGAAAATATTGTTGTTCGTATTAACACACTTGTTCAGCGACATTCTAGTGATTTTATCCCTCCACAGGAGTTTGAATTATTGCTGGTCCACAAAATAACCATTTCATGACTCGGAAATAGATGAATGTCAAAAGGTGCAAAATCAGTCGAATGTGATGGATTGTGCCACAAATTGTACTTCTATTAGGAATTTTGGCATATAATGAACGCTTACATGAGGACGTATATTAAGATGACGGATATTTATCTTTTTCTTGACTGAACCAGGTCTTTATTCACATATTATTTCGTTGAGTCGATTCAACAGGTTAACAAAGTTTTCCCCACTATGAAAAATATTTCCTTAGTAGAAGCCACAGACTATCCAACAGACAAAATTTATAATAAGGTCTTTCTAGTCCAGAACGATTAGTAACGTCACAAACTTATAGTTCCAGACCGCTGTTTCTTTCTTCTCATAGAGCTCATCAAAGGAACGAGCAAGTTCTCAAAATTATTGAACGATCTCTGTTGAAGATGGTCATAACTGGCCCACAACATGGTAAAAAGACCAAAACTATCTCACGCCATCTATTAGTCCAGTCAAAACTGGAATTAAAACTAAAATTTGGTATACTGAACCGAATCAAAAAAATCTGGGGGTTTTTAGGTTTGTTGAATCCGAATTTGAAGTCGGAAAATGGAGAATCCGGCCGTTCCTCGGAAAATTGGGGAAATTCGACCGAATTTTAGCAACAAACGAAATTTTCTCTGTGAATTGATATGATAAGGTACCGTGATGATTATAGCAACAAAGTCCACCATTAAAAAATGAAAATTCTGGAAAATTGCTTCGTATTTTCTCCATACTCCTATGCGGTGCTCGTCCAACGTGTCAGATTATATGTTTTTGTGGTCGTTGAGTATTATTTTATGGTCATAAAATCAATATCAACTATAGTTTTCCGGAAAATCGAAATTGTCATTCTTATAATTTTTACGTCGAAGTGGTTTTAGCATCAAAATTTAGTTTTCACTATATTAATACTCTAAATATATTTACTACAAATTACGCAGTTGTGTGTATTTTAAAATTGTATACTATTACTATAAATGTATGTCCTATAAATTACATAATTGTGTGTATTTTAAAACAATAATATTTAATTATTTGATAATGCTATAAGTATATGAAGTAGTTAATATTCCAATTTATAAAAATATAATTTTGCTTAAAAATTAATATTATGTACAACTGTCAAAAACATTTACATCTCTATGGATACTTGATTCATGAGACCGTCTTTATTTCACCGTGAAAAAAGTCTCTAGTGGATGAAGCCACTCGCGTTCCTCGTGGCGGTAAACTTTCATCCTTACGAATAACGGCCATAATTTGAGAATATAATACTATACTTCATCTGAAACTAATAATTTTGAAGAGAAATATCATCATGTTCCTGCATTTTCAATAATACTGACGTTTCACGTTTATTCATTCTGAGTCTCAGCTTGCATATAATGAGGGGGAATAACGACCACCACGCATGAGGCAGGCCAAGCTCTTTATCTGAGAGCTTGTGCCTAGGCTCTTAAAGAAACTTCTTTCTTCGAACAGAAAGGACATTAGAGAAATGACTGGCATCCTAACCGGTCACTGTCGTCTCAACAAACACCTCCACACTATGGGCATCACAGATGACCCAATATGTAGGAAATGCAAAGAGGCGGAGGAAACTGCCCTTCACATCCTGTTGGAATGCCCACCATTGACATCCCTCAGGAATCGACATTTCGGAGAATTAAAACTGTTCAGAAGAACTTATGGAAGCCAGCATTGGCAATATTCTGGATTTCTGACGGGCGACAAACCGGCTAGAATAGGATAGGCTTCTGACCACGGGGCGCACAATGGGTCCAACTAAGTTGCCGAAGAGCATTTGGTGGCTAAGCCCCCTCCCCTCAAGTGATGATGACGATAGTTCCAGACAGCTGTTTCACTCTTCTCTTAAGAAGCAATGTAGGTAGTTCATTGTTTGATTTCTTAGTGGGACAACTATCCATAGTTGGCGTCAGATAGCTTTGGTCTTTTTGCCATGTTGTTGGCCGGTTATGACGTTGCAAACTTGCTCGTTCCACTGATGAACTCTATGAGAAGGGAGACACAACGGTCTGGAACTATAAGTTTGTGACATTACTGATCGATCTGGACCAGAAAAATCTTATCATTGCTATCTGGCAAAAGTCACCAGGAGATGAATATATGGATTTATTTCTAATTTTCTTACATTGTTTGATTTCTTAGTATGACAACTATTCATAGATGGCGTGAGATAGTTTTGGTCTTCTTACCAAGTTGTTGTCCGATTATGACTACCTTCGTCCAGTAATGTTGCAAACATGCTCGTTCCACTGACGAGCTCTATGAGAGGAGCGAAACAGCTGTCTTGAACTATAAGTTTATGACTTTACTGAGCGATCTGAACTAGAAAGACTATGTAACGCACATATTTTGCAGTAGTTTCAGATAATAGTTATTTATGAAATAAGTGCTAAAATTGTAACATTGTGTATCGACGTAGAAATGCTGTTTTTTCTTCAATATATATATTGATTTGAGATATAATTCCAAACAAACCCACACAGTATTATGTTTCAATTTATTAATTTTTATATAAATTCAATGAATTTTGTTGAAAATATTTTTTTCTTTGTGTTAGATTTGTGGCAGGATTCATAACGCGTAATGGACCACCAACAGAAATAAATAAGGATTTCATGATAATTGCAAGAAGGGTATGGTTAAATAGATTATCCGAAAATCTACCGAAGAGTGTTTTGGACAAATCTTGGCCACCGTGTCCTGTTGTATGTAATGATACATCATCTATGCTGCGAAAACTTCATGGAGCTCATCTTTCCCGAATTTATAGATTGAAGTTAACGCCCGATCAAAAGAAACAAATGGACCTTAAAGTTTTGGCAGAGAAATTGTTCAAAGGTGAATATAACAGATCACAATGGTAACTGCGACTGATTAGAACTTCCTCACGTACTCTTACATGAACATTTGCTGCCCCCTGCCTTTTAGCCGAATCGCTTCCCCTAAAGAAACTTGCGAAATGTTAGATAATTCAATAAAATGAGAACGCGACTCGCATCTCAAAGTATCACCATTTTTAGTGCTACATCCCCAAGTGGGCCCTGATTTTCTTAAACCTTGATCGCTTCTTCCCCGTTCATTGACATTCGCTGCCATCATCCTCATCGACTCCATCCTTCCATCTCAGCGTGCCTCTTCCAAATACTGACGGGTTCTACTTCGAATATCTTTTTTGGTGGGTAGTTGTTTCTCCTCGGCTCTTTCGATATGTCCAGTCCATCTCAGGCGGTCAATTTTTATATGCTTAGCCTCCCTATCTTTCAATAAAGATGGAACTGTTCATGAATGAATGTATCTCTAGAAGAAACAATTAAAAGGTGATACCATTTGATTGTCAACTTATCGGCTTGAGGGTATTATACTTCTTATGAGATAACTGTATTTGGAGATGGGAACTTATTAGGAATATTCGAAACATGTATATTGTATTTTTTATCCAAGTTTTAACCAGCGAATTGCTAGAACATGACCTAGAATTTCTTATTTATAAAGTGTTCACTGAAGGGCCGCGATTTTTTGTTGATTCATCGAGGCTTTTCATACGATCGAGTCTTCTTGGGAAGGTCGCAAAATCCTGAAACACATATGAAAATAAAATCATAACAGTGCTTATTTTAACTGAACTATCATATATAAATTCTCGGGAAATAGGTCACATTAACACTTATGTTTTATATTTTAGTCTTTTGGTACGTTTCGGTCTCACGACCATCATCAGAAGACTTATTACTTCAATAACCTGATTACTTAGAACTAATTGCATTAACACAAAGCGTCCTTATCGCACCAATTTCGTTCAAATGCCAACGTCGCCGAAACGAACAGAAACATGAAATCGGAATTATAACTGAACTATCTCAAGAAAGATTATTAGAATTTCTTGACTAGGAAAAAAATTGTTCTTTTTGTATTATATAGATAACAAAACGTTAAAAATTGAGTCAAGAACCACTTAATTTGTTATTTCCTACAAGGCAAAATATTGTTAGAATAACATTTTACGTTTACTCTCATTTCCTCGGTCTCACAGAATGTTCAAATGTTCACTGCATTTCAGAGTGAAGTTATGTTCAAGGTTCACCATAGGGTCTCCGAAAATGTCGGTTGAAGTATGTTGAGTCATCGATGAACCAAGAATGAATGATGTTTAAGGGAACTGCACTAAATTATTCCGATACGTTCCATTACCTCATTACATGCCAGTATGATTCAAATTCCAAACTGTTGGAATGGGAGATTATAGTTCTTGAATTAATATCTTTCCATTCCAGATAAGAAGAAAAGCTATATGGATTCCGTTCCTGAAAAGTTTGTTAATGATCGTGTAAATGTGATGGACTTACCTTCAAAACTAAGTTTCGTAGCTACGATAACCGGGGAGAAAGAAGTGGTAAGTAGATTTTAAACAATTCGAGCTAAGTAACATAAATGAAAACCTGAATTAAAATCGATTTAACTGAAGTGCAATAGAGATTTCATTTATAAGATATATGCTTGTCTTTGTTGTCACTTCGGACGTTCTATCCCATCTGTATGCTTGTACCATATGTTGCTTGGCAACACTGTTATATGTCTATGTTCTTACTCTATGGCCAAATTACACGTTCGTTATGTTTTTATTCTGATACGGAAAACAATTTGAAAGCGAATGGACATCGTAATCGAAGTTCAAGTCATTCGAATTATCAGACAGATTTTCTGAATAAAGCAGATAACTTATTTGCGAAGAACAAATATTTTCCTGGCTTATATGTCTCTCGTCATATTTAAGTAATTGTTGAAGCATACGCACTGAATGTAGATTCATTTTAAAAATTGCCCTTAATGGCTTCGGATCAGAGAAAACTTTAATATTGTTTAAGCCACATTAACAGTATTTAGGCATTTAGGCGCCATGTGTACGACATAGAAAAACATAACGAACGTGTAATCTTAATCTTACTGAATATATCAAGAATCCACTATTCAGTAATATTCTCATAATATACAAACGCATGTTAGTATAGTGTCTTTACGACTGAAGACCAAAACTATTACGTTGAGTATCTACTCTCGAACCAGATGTTAAGATGCATGAGGTAATAGAAAGAGGTGTCAGATCTTTTTGGAATATTACTTCTGAGCATTCTTCCTAAAATATACTTTCAACATTATAAACACGCATGTAAGAATTTGCAGGAGTTTTAATTAATTAAATTAGTATAAATCTGACTTATTGTCTGAATATCTGTCTTATGATTTACAGATTTGGAGTTTTATGTGAATCATCTCCAGAATAGATCTTTAATAATAATCGGTTTTCCTTGTTAAAATATTAACATTATTGTAATCGAATTAATGGTTATAATCAAAGCAGTGTTTAGCAAGGGCGGTGGAATTTTCTAAGTTTTTGTTTCTTGTGGTATACTTCCTTGTAAATATTGCTTAGAGATTTCAGTATAGGTCCCATCGCAATCTAAACAATTTAATTTGTATAATGTGTGGGTTTGTTTATCTTTAGGTATTAAAGGTTTTAGATTTGAGAAAAATTTTGAAACACAGTTAGTAGGTATATGCGCGACATTTATATCACACTTTTTAAACATTTTTAAATTTTCTCTGAGGTCTCCGGAATGTATGGTAATGTTATATAATTATATATTATTTATATATGACGTTCCATTATAGATTTTGTTTATTCTTTCTTTAATGACGGGATTGCAAAACTTTTTTGGGTAGCCATTTATTTCCAATGTATTACGAACAATTTTTTAATTTTTGGAACGGTCCTCTGGGTGGGGCAATTTAACCGCGCGATTTGTAAGGCTGTTTATACTTTTTTCATAAGTTGTTGGTGCAACGGAATTGAATTGAAGATAACGTTGAGACCATACTTCTTTAGTAAACCACGAAGTTTTTATTTTTCCATCTGCAACATGCCTAATGTTCATATCTAGGAAATTTATGTTTTTGTTCACTTCTATTTCACAAGTAAATTGAAGTTTACAGTGGAAATTGTTAAGTTTATTAATCACATACTGCATTTTATCGTTGGGAACACACATAAGGCAATCATCTACATACCGTTTGAAGAATACGGGTTGAAAATCTAATGAATTGATAACAGATTCCTCTAGGCATTCCTAAACAAGGTTAGCAATAGTAGCTGAAATAAGAGATCCCATTGCTGTGCCGAATATTTCTCTAAAATATTACTCACCGTATTGAAAATAAGTGCATTCTAAACAAAACTGTACTGCATTTATAAATTCAGATTAATCTCTGCTCAACGTTTTTTGATTCTACTCAATGCAAAAACGACTGGTATATTTGTAAATAAAGAAACAACGTCCAAGGAAATAAGTTGATGATCTACGGGTACGGATTGATTTTTTAAATAAATTCATTAAAATGCCATGAGTCTTTCACTTAAAATTCATTTTTTCCTATTATATTGTTGAAGGATTCTGATAAATTGTAGGTAGGCGCTCCAATATTACTTACAATGGGTCTTAGAGGTATATCACTTTCATGTAGTTCCGGAAGCCTATATATATATATAAGGTGCTAGCCCATTAGGCATGATGCAGATGGAAAAATGAAAACTTCGCGGTTCACTAAAGAAGTATGGTCTCAACTTTATCTTCATCGTTACACCAACAACTTATAAAGAAAGTGTGATAAACAGCCTGACAGATCGCGCGGTTAAATTGTCCCACCCAGAGGACCGTCCCAAGAATTTAAAAATTATTCGTAATACTTTGAAAATGAATGGCTACCCAAAAACGTTTTTCAATCCTATCATTAGAGAAAGAATCAACAAAATCTATAATGGAACGTCATATATAAATAACATAACAGGTAATACAGATAATTATATTATTACCATACATTCCGGAGACCTCAGACAAAATTTAAAAATGTTTAATATAAATGTCTCGCATAAACCTACTAACTGTGTTAGTTTATTTAGTTTAGTTAATTTTTCTCAAATCTAAAACCTAAAAATAAACAAACCCACACTGTATACAAATTAAATTGTTTAGATTACGATGGTACTTATACTGGAATCTTTAAACAATATTTGCAAAAAAGAATATATCGCCATAAGTATAGCACAAGAAACAAAATTCCACCGCTCTTGCTGAACACTGCTTTGATTGTAACTATCAATTCGATTACAAAATAGTTAATATTTTAACTAAGAAAACCAATCATCATAAAAGATCTATTCTGGAGATGATTCACATAAAACGTGACTCCAAATCTGTAAATCATCATAGGACAGATATTCAGACATTAAGTTAGATTTATATTAATTTAAATAATTAAGACTTTCAAATTCCTACATGCGTCTTTATAATGTTGAAAGTATATTTTAGAAAGAATGCTCAAAAGTAATGTTCCAACAAGGTCTGACACCTTTTTCTATTACCTCATAAATTTTAACATCTGGTTCAAGAGTAGATACTTAACGTAATAGTTTTGGTCTTCAGTCGTGAAGACACTATACTAACATGCGTTTGTATATTATGAGAATATTACTTTGATATATTTTATACTTGAAACATTGATGTGGTACAATTTCGATTATTCGTAGTTCTGTTCGTTTAGGCGACCTGGGCATTTTTAATTGGAATTAGTGCGATAAAGACGCTTTGTGCTAATACAATTAGTTTTAAGAAATCCCGTTTTGGACATAATAAGCCTTCTGATGATAATCGTGAGACCGAAACCTGGGTAAAGACGAAAATATTAAACATAAGTGTTAATGTGACCTATTTCTTGAGAATCTATATATAATTCATATCTGGGTTAAGAATCTTTATTTTAATAAATGAGTAAGATCAACATTCTCAGTAGTGTTCCACAATCATCAGTTCAAAAGTGAAGATGAGGGCGAATTTTCTCAGAGTTCTGAGAGAAATTGTCCAAAAAGTTAGAACGAACCGAAATTGATCCAGATCTTTCGGAAAGATTCGGCATCACAAAAGCACTGTTGCCGATGGTATCCTTACGGGAGACAAGGACATTGCTCCGCTGATAACCGTTATTCGAGGGCATTGTTTAAAATTAATTTTAATTCAGAAAGGATCCTGACAAGCGAAATAAATTACTATAAGATATTTATTCCGAAAAATTAAACATTATTCAAGATACTATCGTGATTTCAAATAGAAAGTAGAAATGTGTTGTCGCTTGGAGAATAGATAAATAGTCTGCGTGGCAAAGTTGATCTTCGCAAATCATTTGATTTGGTTGCTGAATTTTATATATTTGTTCCACATTTTATAAGATACTCTTCGCATTTGGATAAAGATAATGAAATAATTTATTTAATTCATTATCTTTACACAACTAAATAATATTTAAATTAAAAATATGTTAAAGAAAATGTACATAAATAAATTTCCCGCTTCTGGGTGTCGAACCCGAGTCTACTAAGCTCGATTCAGATATCCTAGCACTTTGACAGACAAACAAACGAATTTTCTCAAAGTTGCTTGAAATTCGATGAAAAATACTATGTTGCAAGAATTTTTGTTGTAGCAACTTGAGTAAATGCAATAAACTCTTCCGACTTCATCGCGAAGAGTATAACTAATATTATGAAATAATGTCATTCCAACACCTCCATTTTTGATATACTTAGTTACTCCATTTGTCATTCCATTCTCTAACAATAATAATAAAATAAACACAATTGAACGTCAAGTATGATATGTATTGTTTTCAGTATTCCAGCAGTGTTACCAAATATGATAGAAATGGGTACAAAGAGAGGGACAGGTTAATAATAGTTACGGATAAAAAACTTCATGTGATTGGAATAAAAAAAGGAAGCATTAAACTTAAGCACAGCTTGCCGCTAAATATACTGAAACTTTCTGTGACGACAAAAAAAGACAAATTACTTATAGTTCGAATTCCAGAAGACATGATGAAGAAAAATAAGGTGAGTATTTTTGGCCCATGAATGCAAGATCATGTTATTATGATAGACCAAGGCCCTTTGAACCCCGTATAACGTACCATCTAGGTTCGCCAAACATTTTCAAAGGTGTTTCATTATATCGCTTTCGGAAACGGTTATATATCGCTTTTGGAGATGGATGATGATTGACTTCACATCTGCCTTGTTCCACTGACGAGCTCATGAGAAGAGCGAAACAGCTGTCTGGGTTTAAAATACGTGTTGTCACTGTTCAACCTGGTGAACCAAAACTTTATCTACTCACTTCTAACACAATGATTTGTAATGAATTTACGTAGTAGATGCCGAAAGTCTAGATTTACAAACTCAATAAATTTGAAATTATACTCATAACTAAATTTCCGTTAAAACGATGCAGACAGAAGTACTTGATAGCGGATATCAAGGTTAACACTGCCAAGGAATAACGAGAAATTTGAAATTGAAATTCTAGGTTGAACAAGAATCTTCAGGATTTCGCTGATTTAATGGACATATTACTATTATTACTTTCTTGAGAAATCATCATTAAAGTTCAGTTAGTAATGGTAGGTTAAGAAGAAAGTCTCCCGAGAACCGGATGTTAATTGGAACCAACGGAATGCAGGAAAATTTTGAGATAACACTCCATCAAGTTTATTTTACACAATCGAAATTTATATTTTATAGCATGAACTTTGTTAGGTATAAATGTGATAACACTGATAGTGATAACCAACGAATCATTAACCTATATATAAGAATGGTGACAAAAATCTCATTCACAACTATAGTCTTATAAATACTTTCGGAAAATTATTCGAAAAATTTTTAAAATCTCGGCTACATGACTTTCTGATGAAAAATGAAATTCTCAATTACAAAGAATTTGGTTTTTGGCCAGGTATGAGCACAGATGAAGTAATGTTTGAATTAATAAATCACATTAAAAAAATCAGACAGAGAAAAAAATGTATTGCAGTGTTCCTGAACATAGCAAAAGCATTTGACACGGTTCTTCCCCAACACAAGAGGTATTGTATTGGAAATTTTCAGAAATTACTTACTAGAGAGAAAAGAAATTGTAAAAATAAGAAATACGTACAGCAACACTGATGATAAGCAGATGGGAGTACCTCAAGGTACGGTCCTTGGACTTAACAGCAAAACTACGAAGATTTATATATAAATTTTATGAGCTACGAAAGTTTATAAATAAAAAAGACGTGTGGCACTCGGGGACTGCCGCGGTAAAGCTATTGCATAGCATTTTTTCTCAACTTATGCAATTTTCTAATTATTTATTTATTTTTAATTTATGCAGTATTTTTTTTTCTTTGATATTAATTCAAGTTACACTTTTTGAGCGTGGTGACCGATAAGAAAACACATTTTTTTCTTTTATTGAATAAATGAGAAGTTAATATCGTTTAAAATATTTTTATTATCTTACAATACATGTAGGTTATTCAGGAATTTTTATCATTGAAAATATAGGTTTATGGTAACTGAAATAAGAAACATAAGTTTGAGACTTGATATCCTCTAAATATCTGGAAAATACCGCGTCAATGGTGGTCCCATATTTTGTTGTGGATTCTTGTGGATCATTATTCATTTTCAAATTCAATTTTTCCGAAAGAAAAGTTGTCAACCGCTCTGATTTTTTACAGCGAAGTTGTTAAAATCGCCAGCCAAGATAAGTGGAAATTTATTACCATTTGTACCAAGTATTTTCGACCCTTCTTCAGTGTACTCCAGTAAAGTGCGATGAATAAAATGCTATACCTCGTCCAATTTTGGATTCGGAGAAATGTAAATTGCTACCATGACTATGTGTAGGGCATTTCTAAGTTTGCATAAGCACGCACAAATATCTCCAACAAATGAGCGCCAACATTAACATCGCTAACGTGTGCAATATTTATTTCAATATTCGGAGTCATAATATTAGTTACATTATTATTATTTTGGTAAATAGCTACCCCACCTTTTGGAACAGTATCTCGTTTGAGTTAATAATAATAATAAAACACTTTATACACAAATTTTACGCGTATAGCTATTCACCAGCAACTGATATTCACTGTTGTGCGAGCTTCGTACAGTCGTACCACGGTCGTATACACAGGTCTGGAAACTCGAGGTTGTTTTCTATGTGAGCAGTGAGTCGCTTACGAGTCGAATTTCGCGTAGTACCAAAAGACGCCGAGGGAACATAAAAGGCGTCACGTAAGAGTATCATCTTGATCTCTATGAAGAGTATTCTGTGACAAGTACCGGTAGTAGAGTTATCTATGGTGACTTAGGATATTTCGTTACGGTATTTGTTTTTGGTTTTTTAGATTTTCGTTACGGTATTTCTTGATTCGGTCGCCGCGCCGCGCTCAAAGCCCGCGATAAAAGCTATATGCAATAGCTTAAAAATTATTAATCATTCTCTACCAATCGTGAATTGAATGTATCCTAAGATACGGTATTGCTGTGATGGAAGGTCTTTATAATAATGCCTTACAACCCCTGACCGTCTTTCAAAATTACATTAAAATAATACCTCGGAAAAAAAATTATATTCCATAAGCTTACTTACTATACAATGAAAAAATTCTGAATATACGCTCCCTGTATAATCACACATCCTGCATATTCATCTACAAACATCCCCATTTGAAAATTAATCCAACACGTAAGCATGAAACTCAAAAGTCAAAAGTTAATATTATACTAATAAGCCCCTTATATCAGAAAGATGCTAACCAGAGGTTTAATACGTCAATAGCTCCTAAAATAATCAATTCTTTACCACCAAACATAAAAAATAAATACTCTTAAAACAAAACTTTAAAAAAAACATTGTATAGGTAAAAACCAAATTAAATACTTAAATATCGTATAATTACGTAAATACATTAATGCCAAACAATGTACGCAAAGTGAAAGTAAACCATCATAATTCGTGTTTGCAACTTAATTCTCTTTAGTTGTAAAATCACTAATGTATATCTATTCACCAAGTCTTATTACTATTTATTTTTGTTACGCCTATCTTTTCAAACTACACGAAATTTGATTTGCTTAATGTTATTATATTGACTACTTTGTCACAAAAAGCAACATAATGCAATAATAAATTGATCTGTACACATACAGAACCTTGGGCCTAGGTGTACACACTAGTATATAATTTTAGAAAAATATTTGTATGACCTGTATGAAATGTAAATACTTACTCTATGTATACTATTGTAATATCGAATATTACTAGAATGTAGTTATTCTATTTTTATTTTTCTATGTTTGCATTTTAGGGGGACTTGATTCTAGAAGATCCTAATGTGATTGAGTTGGTTACTGTAATTGTTAAGCAAGTTAACAATGAAAGCATACTGACGTTAGTCGATGAGGATAAGTAAGTGAAATTTATGATGTGATAATATGTGAAGTTAGCAACGACACTTGTAGTGCATATCTGGAAATATGAATTATGTGAATCAAACTTCAATATTTCCAAAATTTTTAAAATGAACCGACATTTGGCTAACACTTATTTAACAAACCTTCGTTCTAATCACTATTTCTTCGGACAGGAAAATAAAAAAAACAAGCTGAACCCTACAGAGACTAAATTAGATTAGTGTTTGTGGTGTTGTTTCTACCACGTTTTTGAAGTTCTCTCGGTACTGTTTTATATAGTACGCAGGTGAGCTAAAGATCCTTTAAATGGATCAAGATTTTTCCTGGCTTCGATGGTGTGATTTTCTCTGCGTTCCTGTTGTATGTCCCAAAGTATTTGCTTCTGCAGAGGAGTTTAGCTGTGCTATCAGTGTACAAATTTGAGGATGTTTCTTCAATTTCAACAGAATCTACATGTCCCATCATTAACTAGGCCGTTGTATACGCAGTGTCTCGTCACGAATCCTTTTATGATTCTCAGGTTATTTCTGTTGGTGCTTATGTTTCCTAAGATTCCTGAATTTATCTCTGAGGATCTAGGACTGTTGTACATGTCCCTGAAGAGAACTCCAGTATTTAGTACTGAGATCTTTGTCTTCTGCTCTGAAGATGTCCAGTACAGTGTGTGTTCCCATAACGCAGGAGAATTCCGGTACCACCATAGTGGGCATTTCAGCTTTCAAGCTTCTTGCGTGCAATGATGTTCGCATGTTCATTCCCCTCAATTCTCATGTCCTTCGAGCCATTGGAGGGTGATTCGGTTTTGCACTCCTATGGTATTTAGTTTGGTTTTGCAGCTAAGACCCGTCCTTGATAATCATGAGTTTTCATGGCTGCTTGACTATCAGACATAATGAATATACCCTTGTTTATGTATCCTTTGTACAGATTGAATTGTGCACATATCTCAATTGCATGAGCTTCCGCTTGAAAGATACTGCTTTCTGGAAACATCCTCCGAGTCTTACTTAATTGTAATTGATTGGTAATTTGCTTGGTTTTATCGCTCCTGGCTATAGAACCATAGGTGAGGATGGATCTCATCAACATGGTGTACATCCAGAGCAGTATACTGGGTTAATTTCCTACCACATATTCTACCTTTCATCCTTCTACACACTGTAAGGGGTAAGAGGCTATAATTTATGGTACAAAATACATTCTTGTGCCTTTCGTAAAATTGGCCTAAATCGCAATTGCTCGTAATTATTATCCTGCACCTTGAGATGAAGTATTTTTGGTCGTAAACCAAAACGAAATACCTTATTGGCCATGGTGCAACAATTCCTAATATCAGAAACTAGCTTCATATCTACTCGTATATGAGAATCTGATATATTGCTCACATGTACCTCATAATATTATTATTTCCCTAATCCATGAAACTTCTTAAAATTTACATCTGGTTTAGTCAGGCCTTCCCATTCTATTCTACTATTGAAAAGTGCAATTGCGGCAACTAGATACTAAAACTTTCTGCTCAGTTGGTTTATAAAACACAAATATTTCATATTTGACGCCAGAATAATTTTCAATTTGAATTATTAATTTTCTGGAATGTTCTCATTAAACTAGTCATGCAGCTGATTCGTAAAAATAAGAAATAGAATAATGAATGGTTTATGCACATAATATTCGAGATTATAATCCACACGAGTGGCTATTATTAGTTGTCTGATGTCTATGAATTAAAACTTGAACCATGAGCTAGTAAGCAGAACAGAAAAAGAAAACAGAAACGCAGGTATAATAGCCCTTGGGGTCCTACTCTTGACATCGAAGGGGCATTTGATACAACCTTCAAGTCGATCAAATACGCTGCGGTAGAGCATGGAATGGCACCAATTAATTGCCAACGGATAGACAAAATACTCAGAATGAGACAGATTAGCACTTTATACAATGTACACCAGGACGGTGTACTCTCTCCGCTTGGTTTTGGACAAACTCTTGGAAAATCTGAAAAAAACAAAGCATATATATACAAAAATATGTCCCATACTAGGTAAATTCTGGAGCACAACATCAGCAATACTGGAAAAAGAACTATGAAGCCGGTCAAAACCGCTAATTTAGCATTTACACTCAAAAGTTACCTCGATGCATTCGGTGTACCAACGATGAAAGTAAAGGCCATCAAACAGCGCTCACCGACGAGGTAATGTATCTAGATAGGAGACATTCAACGACCATATTGAGAAGATCACAAACAAGACCATCAGGGTATTCTGGGCCTATGGAGGTATGTTTGATATTAAATGGGGATTGTAACCAAGGATGTCACTCTGGTCTTGGTTGTACACCAAGGTTATTAGACCGACAATCAATTTGGCCGTCATAATATAGTGGCATAAGACGCAACAAATAACCAGCAAAGTACAGCACATGTTGTGCTTAGAGATGACGAGGGGTTTGCGCACAACATCAGCTGCGGCTATGAAAACTTTGCTGGGTCCCTAATTCACACAGTAGTGGACCTGGAGGCTGGTAGAATGCAAGCAGGTGGTTTTGGAAGGTACACTGGTTCAACCAAGACCATACCAATATATGTCAACTGATCGAATAACACTCCAAGACATCTAAAAACCGTTCCCATCCCAGCGTTCCGGGAAGAACTGACCACGCTGAAGAAAGTAAATGCGAGAAAATCGGTGGAAACATTTGGTACACTAATGTATCGAAAACAGAGACCCGTACTGGCATCGGAATCTGGGTTTTCAGGATAAGACAAGATATGTGATCATCTCTAACACTATCTTAGAGAATCGACATCAGGTCGTCCTATCCAATAACAACCAGGTAAAACTGGTGTGGACATAAAATGGAAAGAAATTACACACCAGCTGGCAACACAAGGGAGCCAACAAATATATTTCGAAACGAACAGACTACAGGACACTGTTCACTGAAGGAACACCTACACGGAATAGGTGTCGAAATGGAGGCATCATGCAGACTGTTTGATGAGGATGATGAATCCTCTGGACATAGATATACTGTGCCAGTGTCTCGCGCTGAATTACAGCAAAAAAGTGATGACCCTTAGGGGACACCAATAAAGTTCTAAGACTGTACTGATGCTGGACTCCTTCAAACCGTCATGACTGATAACCGGAAACCAGTAGTCACAATAGGTCTTTCAGGCCTCAGCGCTTTGGGTACAAACAGAACCATCCCAGAGATCAATAATGAATAATACTGAGTAAACGTTAGCGAATGTATGTTCTCATGCAGCAGCCGAATGGTAAATGCAATCACTTCAAATTCTGACACAAAATAGATATAATCCTCGAAATTTATAGCATAAAAATTCAATTTAAGCCGTTTTAGAGTTTATGAGCGGTAAGTCGAAATACTCGACGCTATCCGCTTTGTTTCGCTGACTGTTCTGTGCACTAATTATCTGTCCGATTGTGGAGATAAATAGTGCCTATAAACTTGGTCATGAGTACATGTATCGGAGCACCCTCTACAATTTTCGGACGGCCGTTGAGATAATTAGGTTTGCCAGATGTCTTGACTTTGTCAGCTTTGTGTGCCAATACCGCTTTTTGTATGCCGACTGATTAATTTTCATGGATGTGTAGCTTACTATAATAGTCTTAACCATTCAAGCATGCGCAGCATACGGGTAAACCTCCTAGTAATGATAAAACTTCAACATTATAACCTGGATTAACAAAATTGTACAGAACGATTTGGAGAATATTCATATATATTTTGCTGAAATTTGATGGGAACGTGATATACTAATTTAATTTGCTGTGACTTTTACTTCGTGTGGCATCATGTTTAATGAGAATTAGGATTGGAAGTGTGATTTTCTGTTCTTTTAAAATTATTGGGTGGAATATTGTCTGAAACTAAACTACTTCAATGGACCCTGTAAGAAATATTCCAATTTAGAATGAAAGATGATTGATAGATTTTCATCATGTACAGAAACGTATATAGATCTGTGGTTTTGGAAACGATAATTCATCACTTGACGTTGGTTAGTTGGGCACACAATTGTAAAATATATACTTACCCTATAAGGAAAATTGTGGTTAAATTCTGATTTTGTTCATTTGCTAACAGTATTTGGCAATGGCTCTACTGAAGAGGACTGCCATCTTCAATAGAACAAAAGAAAGGAAATGCCTAACTATATAAATGTACTTACCTAGGTGATGAGTAAAAATGATAAAAAAGTAGTTGCCGAAGTACGTATTTAGATTTCTAAACATCAATGTGGTGCTTGAGTACATTTATTTGATGCCAAATTTGGAAAAAGGAGAAAGTTATACCTCTAAAAATATAATAATTTGTTTCTTGAGATAAATTAAATTATATAGTTTGGGAGGATTGGATTTGATCTAAATGTGTCATGAATTTAACTTGTATCAAACGTTCATAATTATTCCTTTTGATATTCAGTACTTGTATATTGTTGTAGTCGAGAGTATTTTTTGTTTTTTCAGAGTTCTCAGTGGATTGACTTCTTTCGTATTTGCTATCAATATTTTGAGAAGATTAGCAGATACATAATCTCGACGAAAAAGTATTCCCACATTAACTGTGGGGATCAGCTCTTAAAGTCGGGGCGGTTTGCCCTAAGCTGACCCGTGGTCCTGGTGGAGGCATAGTAATTGAAACACACACTTATAAAAGCTATACTTTACTTAATGTAGAGCTCGACGTCATTACGGACTTAATGTCTTGCTCTACGAAATAATAATAATAATACAAATACTAATGTACACGATGAGTGATCATTATCAATCTCTCAATCTGATATCTTTGATTATTCTAATTATTATGATATGCTTATGCTCTACTCATGACATATATAATAATGTAATGTGATGTTATTGTTATTATGTCCTAGTTAATCTAGTCTTAGCATATACATCGATTTATCAATAACTACCTCGAGATACCCTCCTCTCTATGTCAAGGTAACTTATGCTAAACAATATGTAACAGTAAACATATTGTTTGTGGGTCAACTATGAGATATAAACTTATACTTAATAACATTACTAATAGAAATAAGGTCGCATTCTATAATTTAGGGATTTTAGGTAATCTCGTATAGGGATGGAAGATTCCTATACTACAGAACGTTACACCAAAAAAAAGCGCGCTCTTATAAGGTCAATAATGCTATTGGGAATTACGATTAATAGTCCCGTACTAAAGGAAATTACATTCTCAAGAGGTCTTTTAATTAAAGATATCAATTATTATTTTCAGTTTTGAACACTTAATGAGACGAAAGAAAGGTGTTATAGCAGTAACCGAAGGAAGACCTGAAAGTATACACAAAGACAATGGACGCTTGTTAGTTGTAAGTATATATTTTTATTCTCTGATATATTTATATTTCTGAAACAATTATGCATTGTAAAGCTTTCATACCATTTTATGTGTAGCTATCCTAATTACATTTTTATAAGTAAATTATTTGATCAATAATTGGTAGGTTTTGATAGCTGCATTATAACACTTTATAAAAATTCAATGATGGAAGCCATTACTTTGTGATAATTTAACATATTGATATAATAAAATAATACACTTTTACTTAGTTTTTTTTAACACATATACGGTTTCTTACGGTAGCCGTTCGTTAGAGCCTAGAATTCTGAATATTTGGGCTCCAGGTTTATTCAAGATTCTCTTTCATTTCAAAATATTTTCAAAGTCATACTACTTCCGGTTGTACCGTAATTGACCGATTGAAGTTCCTTATTTTAAATGGAACTTTTAGATTCCTGAGAAAATTTCATGACGAGTTCCATCAGGTTTCCCCATAGCTATTTCCATTTTTTTCTTAGATATTTTGATTTTTTGTAAATTTTGAAAGAAGTAGCCTTAATTTGAACACTGCGCTTTATGCCCATTTTCGACTGATGTTAAGCGTTTCTGGGGTAGACGGAAACCCAGGAATGATACTTCCGAAATCCACATTGACAATTGATTTATCGCATTCAGGGTATCCAAAATTTGATGACCAATTATATCATTTGCAAAGTTGAAAAAGTTCTTCCAAATGTGACATCCTACCCTGTATTTATTGGATGGGCTAATGCAGAATATGATTCTGCATCGATTCGCTATAGCTTTCCCTATACTTATTTCCAACAGTTGTCTTGTTAATCCATATTTTCTACATTTGGCAAAAACCGAAATATCGTTTGTCTTTCGTAACAAAATGAACATGACTCAAACGGCAGAAATTCACTTTAATTGGAACATGAAAACATAATAGGAGCATAACAAAATTAAGAACGTAATAACAAACGAAAAACACAAAAAAATTGGAACATGATGACAAGAAATAAAAAATGAATGTAAAATTACAATAATTGTTCTATATGACCCCCATTTTGGCTTAAACATTGAATAACTCTGTCATATACTCCTCGCGAAACAGAACTCCGAAGTTCGTACGGACTTAGATTAGTAAACAACGCATCGTGAATACGGTTCAATAATTTCTCTCTACTTTGCACAGACCTAGAGTACACTAGTTTTTTCATACGGCCCCAGGGGTGAAATCCAAGGGTGTCAAATTGGGTGATCTGGGTGGCCAGCCCCAGGGTCTCCGTGCTCTGTCACGTGGAGGTAGAGCATTTAGGAAATCACTAACAAACCCTCTGAGTATCTTCAGATATCTAGACCCATTCAAATTTTCATCGTACACTTGATACGCCACTCTATTGTCCATAATTAAACAAAAAACATTAAAACTAAAGTGGTCCTGGTGATTGTGTTCCCTAATGGCATGTGGATTATTTTGTGCCCCATAATTCCTTGCCTGCTGAATTTCGATTCATCAGTCCACATAATCGTATGAAAAAATCTCGGATCTTCGGTCACTTTTATGATCATAAATTCGCAGAAATCGACTCGTCTTGCTTCATCACCAAGACGTAATTCGTGCACAGTTATCCCAGAGAAAGGATGCATTCCATATTTAATTAATATTATGTGGATTGATGATCTTAAAACACCCAGATTCAGCGCTGCTGCTGGAGTTAACTCGGTGAATAAGCTTCAAAAAAGCCAACACATTCACCTCATCATCTTCATTATCTATTACGGGCCTTGGGTGATTTCGAGTTGCCCTTTTACTCCCAGTTACCATAAACCGACCTTCGATTCTCGCGAATTTTCCGGGAGGCATTGTGGCTAGGTCCGGATATCGTTCGTTAAATAATCTGCATGTTCGTCTGACAATTCGTTCACATTCACGATGTATATAAAACAAATTTAACAAATCATTATTGGATAATTCTTCAATATTCTCCAATATAAACTGTACTTGAGAAAGTTAACAAAATCACTAGAACTGTAAGTAGATTACTCACGAATATGTAAGCTGATACTGCTTTGACCTAAAAACAACATTGTTTCAATTCCTGTCAAAATCAAGGCTTACTAGCTAGACCTTTTGGAGTTTCATTGTTTTTTGATAAAAAATATGGATTATCAAGAAGACCGTTGGAAATAAGTATAGGGAAAGTTATAGCGAATCGATGCAGAATCAAATTTTGCATCCGACCATCCAATAAATACAGGATGGTGTCACATTTGAAAAAACTAACTTTTTCTACTTTGAAAACGATGTAGTTGGTCATCATATTTCAAAAATTACAAAAAAATCAAGATATCTAAGAAAAAAGTGAAAATAGGTATAGGGGAATCTGATGGAACTCGTCATGAAATTGTCTCAGGAAATCAAAAATGAAATAATATTCCGGGTATTCCATTTGAAATAAGAAAGTTAATGGCGAATTACGGTACAACTGGAAGTGGTATGATCTTGAAAATAGTTGGATATGAAAAAGAATCTTGAATAACCCCGTAGTTCAAACATTCATAATTCTAAGTTTTTTCTAACCAAGAAAACTTCTAACGAACGGCTACCGTGAGAAACCCTGTATTATAGAAGCAAATCGTGACTCAAGTTCAACAATCAATCAGACGTGTACCACAGCGGTGTTTCGGAATTCGGTCCCGCTACCTGTGGAAGGGACTACCTGCTCACAGGGACCTTGTCCAAATCCGAAAGGGTGATTTCGTAATTCGGTCCGCTGTCGAAGCAGGTAGATTTCATGTGGGTATTAAGGATTATTTTTAGCAATTGTTCTTCTGAAGTGCAGAGTGTAAGACGTGTTTATTTGTGTCCGTTATTGTGATTTTGTTTGTTTGTTTGACATGGAAAATGTGTATATTCCACTAGCTTTTTTTCTTTTACCCGATAAATCACAAATCACGTACGAACATGCATTTCGACATTTAATTAGTAAGAGCAGTTGGTCCTAAGCCCAAAAAAATGTGAAGGAAAATAAAAGTCAAATTAAACAAATAGTAGGTACATGGGACCCAATTCCGAAATCGCATTTTCGCTGGTGGGACCACACTTCGAATTTAATCCGTTACAGGTAGTCCCTTCCGCAGGTAGCGGGACCGAATTCCGGTGCGTCCTACCACAGTATCCTGTTTGATGACTTGATAACGTTAAATTTCCCATAATCCTGTTGTGCCTTCCTAGTATAGCTCTGCATTAAAATTTTCGTATCATAATATTAACTCTACCTCATTATCCAATTTCAATTATACTATTTTAGCAATGTATTTCCCTAACCGGAACCTGTGTCTTATATTGTACCATAAATAGTTAGGATTATTCAAATTTTCATACATTAATATTGGTTGAAGATGACACGCTAGTGTCGAAGCTATAGTTATATTATAGGCAGATTTTCCACCATGGTAATTAGGGTTCTCTAGATAGTTCTGTAGCTAATGGTACCGAATAACCAGTAGCGGCTCCTCGAAGGAGGCTAAGGAGGCTCAGCCTCCTCACCAATTTATCTTAATGATCATTCTCCATTTTATTTCCTGTTTCTCTGATAATTCTTTGAATTTTACAATTAATTCCCCGTTCTCAGTAGTTATTTTTAATCTGGCAACAGTGGCCAGAGGCTAGATTCTCTATATATCTCAAACGCTGAATACGTGTGGTCAACACAGTTGCCGTTTTTCCAACCAGTTCAATTCACAAATAGGGTAAAACAGCGAATATGGCAACACTCTATGGAGGCTAGCTTCTCGTACGCTCCCGGCGGCAACGAGGTATAGACCTCGTTGCCCGGCGGTCGTATGAAATACGATTACTTGCCGTCGCTGCAAACTTCGACAGTTGCTCTGCCAGTTGTTGTTTTTGTTTCGCGAAGCGATGTATGGTTAAGTTATAATTTATCTATTCGGTCGTTCGGTGAGTTATTAACAAAGAGTTCTTTGGTTATTAAACGTTAAACTGCGAATAACTGTTTAGCTCTCGAGGACATCAGCGGAACGAGGATCTGGAGAAACCATAGACCTATTATCCCAAGGAGACAGAATTTTTTACATTTAAACACGATCAGACAATGCCGAAATTTCGGGCCACTTAGACCGCTGTATATTACAAGTATGGCCGTATGGAATGTGGTGTTGCCGGATTAGTTGTTCTGTGTGCCGGATTGAGATTTGTAATTATTATAAAAACGTCCATAGCATTATTTATTGGCTATATTAGAAGCTATACTGTTGAAATGTTTTCTCTGAAAAACATTCCATAATTTATGGTAACCTGGAATATACAATCGAATTATAGAATATTTAAATTTTTAAATATAGGAATATTTCATTCCATTGCATCATTTGTTCAGAAGGCGACAACGCCCCGCACCTTTTATGAATGGGGACTTTGTTCTGTACTACGAAATTTTACAGCTTCCGTATTTCTCGTAGCTATTTCGAAGCGGTGTTGCCTTACAAGTGGTACCAAGTTTTCAATCATAGTTACAGCGTTGCCAATAAGGAGTAATTATGACTCGACGACAAAGAGGTCCGTTGGTTTTCTTTGTCATACTTCATTGCGACAAGTCAAATGGAGTTTTATGAATGAGATGTTTCGTCTCCTTAGGATAATAGGTCTATGGGTGAAACCTAATTAACGTGGACAATATCTTACAAGCAATTTATTCAAGTATTTTTTCATTAGATGATTTAAAAATAAATATAGAGAAATGGATTGAACTTAATGAAATTACAAGTAACGCTATATCTTTTCAGTTGTATATCAAAAACGTATATAACTCTCATGAAAGTGAACGTATTATAACAACGAATACAGGTGACTCGTTTTGCTTCACAATGATGGAAACAAAACTTGCCATAGAGTTCTGATGAGAACCAGCAAAGTAATAACAGCTGTCAAGTCTTAGCAATTATGTGTAAATCATTGTTTGTGATCTAAGCTATGCTTGAATATTAAATTTGTTATATTTCTCTTTATTCATGAATTTCATTGTTGTAATTCAATGTCTTACGAGGTAGTTGCTCAAGAATTATTCAGTTCTATGTTATGATAGACTAGTAGAAAGTAGAAACCAAGTCACGCATTTGTATATCAAGTTAGTTTATATTGTGTATAGCCACAATCTGAAATTAGAGTGTGAAAACAGATTTTGGAGTGAGTATTCATTACTCACGGTTCAATTAAATTAGTTTTTCTTAGAGTAGAGTTCAGATAATGAAAAATATTATTCTCTTGTAAAATATAGATTTGTCAATGAATTTAGATGAAAATTTAATTTTCGAAATTAGCTTAATTGTAATCGACATATTCAAGGTAACTTGACTGTACTGTACATGGTTTGAAAACTGTATCGTATCCAGTGGCGGATTAGCCATATGACGAACTTGGCACTCGCATCGAATAGTTCCTGATTTCAGCCCAAAGCTAAATGTGAAAGGTTGCATTTAGTTACAATCTAATAGTCCTATAATATGTATTCAAAATTAGAATTCATTTGGCAAAATCTGGCAACGAAATACAATGAAGGAAGATAGTGGTTTAGCTATTAGAAATACTAAATTTTTTCCTTATACACCCTTTTGCCAAAAAAATGTGGGAAAGGTAACCCTATAAAAAGTTGATAACTTAAATTTATGTTTATGTTCGTTATTTTGTAGAAATAAAAGATATTGTAATTTAATTAATTTAGTTTTCTAATTATATGCTACATGTTATTTAGTAGAAAGTTTATTTTTTATTTATTAAAATTTGAATAAAACTGTTATGGCGATTAAGACTTAAATTCGGGAGAATCCCGGAGACCCTATTTGGTTAGTTGTACCTAGGGCCCCTAAATGTCTTAGTCCGCCACTGATAGTGTCAACCTATAGATAATATTGTTGTTCTTCCTTGCTTATAGGTTGCACCTCCTTAAGGAACGAAACTAACGAATCCAGTACAATGATGTCTACTCTACAAGAATAATGTGCCAAAAAGCATCAAAATATCTCGCTTCCATCATACATTTTTCAAACATTTTATTTTTATTACCTACAGGTTTATTAACATTAAATATTCATTTGTATATAAAGGAATTGTTGAAAAAAAGGGTCTTACTGAAATATAATTAAAAGTTTAGAGTCCATTTTTGTATTTATTCCTGACATATTATTCTATCCCCTCCCACTGACCGGACTTTCGGCGATAAAATGATATGCTATCGACAAGAACTCCCAACCTCCTGCAGAAGAGAATATTGTATATCAGTTTTATTGGGCTTCCAAAAAAAAATAATGATTGTCTTTTTGAAACGCAACAAGTTCTCTTTTCTATCATAAAATTAGTTCTACCCAAATTACTTATTATTATTTAAACAATAGTTTTGGGAATGCTTCAACTGTCATTGAGAGAACAAAAGAGAATAAATTTTGACTTGTAAGGACGAACAACATAAGACTGTAAGATAAAAACTGTTGATAAAGAAAATTAATAACAATTTTTAACGATACTTAAAAAAAATCAGTTTCACATGTATCGTGAAATTATACACAATGTATTCCGCACATTAAAAGTATTTTGAGTTCTGATGATGACACCAATCTGAAAATACTCACACGCATAATCAATTACTGTTAAATGAAAATATTTTCAAGATGGCGGCACTTCGATTTGTACCGGAAGTTAACATCAACTTCGTTATTTTGAACATAAAGCTATATTTTTTATTGCGTTCTTAGGTTCTTCATCGGTTTTTGAGATGCTCTTCTTCACCCTTTCCAATACCTAAGTCTAGCCGTTTTTGCAATATTCAGACTCGAGAAGTTTTTGAATTTGCACCTTCCTCTATGAAAATTAATATTTCGAAATGGTTTTCGAGCATCAAGAAGAAAAAAGATGTATCTATCTTTTGGTTTATTTATTATTGAAAAATAATTAAAAAGCCCCTAAATTTGAGGAATCGCTAAAGATGGGCGAAATTAAACGAATAGCATTGAATATTGATTATAAACTACAGGAATTCGAATTTGTATTTATGTCATCAATGTGGGATGAAATTTTATAATATTTTCTTCATACTAGTCAATTATTTCAGCATGGAGAACATAATTTAAAAGTATGTGCTGACCTGTATCAACCATTGATTACTTGCATAGCTTAGGAGAGATTTGAAAACATTGCAAAAATGTATCTACCAGATACTGACTACAAAGAAACTCAAACTAGTAGATGTACTCGAAAAATGCAAGAAAATGAAGGTGGTAAATCAGAAGCCGTAGCCGTAGCCGGGATAAACATATACTGTCATCGTCGAAAGTCAGATGGAAAGGAAATATACATAAGATACATTATCTTTCTTGATAATGGCAATCAAAAGTTGAAAAACTTAGCATTATATCCTGAAGATTTGACTGTAGTTAATTAAAACATTTTCATCACTACGTATGATCGAAAATTATAGACAAAAGAATAAAAGTAAATTATTCTGAATTTTACATCATTTCAGTAAAAGATATTTTTCGATCTGTTTTTCCGAATGTCGAATTTGCATTACGTATTACTGATTAAAAACCCTTCAAGAACAAGTATGCAGGAAGTATCATTACTTTGTGTCGAAACAGACATTCTTATGATTTGGTATAAGACTCTGCCTCAAAAGTGATGATTGATTGAATTTGATTATTTTATCATTGAAGAAAGTATGACATAAATGTTTCTCATAAACCTACTAACTGTGTTGGTAACTATTTTTAAATGTAAAACCGTTAATACCTAAAGATACACAAGCTCACACGGTATATACAAGGCCGGATTTAGGGGAGAGCAACCGGGGCTACAGCCCCGGGTCCTCCACAAAAGAGGGGCCCCCACAATAGACTTCGGAAAAAAAATCTTTCAAATTCCGACTAAAAACTTTTCCTTTGATATTTTTTTTTCGCTGTTTTACCTTTACCTTTGTACAAACATGACTATATTGTTCTTAAATATTAACAGAAATCATTGATCTATATTTGTTCACTCCAATCAGGCAATCTGTAAAATATCAAAATCTCAAATGGCCCTGATGAGCACTTGCAATTTACTACCCATCTTGAGGGAGTATCCCAATGGAGATCGAGAAGATGGATGCTGAAAATTTGCACGCTGCAGCAGAGGCATTGGTGAAAGTTTATAAGGATGATTTAGAACCTAGTTTTGGTAATGAGTTGGTTCAATTTGTGTCTTTGATCGACTCATACAGAAAGGACTTCGGAAAAGACCAGTCAATTGCACTGGAGAGCGCTCATTTTCAAAAATGAAAATTGTAACTATAGGCTTCGAACGACGATGGGACAAAACCGTCTATCAAAGCTTTTTCTCCTAAGCATTGAAAGTGACTTACTGCGGGAACTGGATTTCAGCGAAATCATCAACGATTTTTCAGCGAAAAAAGCTTGGAAGGTTCCGTTCGTTAACGCTAAAATTTAATTTCAGATAATTCTTGTTTCCGATTATATTTATATATGTTAAATAGTAAAAGAATTTACTTGGTTTCACAATAAATTACAGCAAAAATCTTTGTTATCGTAGTTGACAAATTCTAAGCACGTCTGGTTAACATTGTACCTATTTGGCGCGAAGGGATTTTTGTGGTCATGTTAGAGTTGGTCAGATCGTTGTGTATCTTTCTTGAGATATGACTCTTCGAATATAGAAACCTTACTTCGTAGCGGTTTTCTAATAAATATTCATATATTTTACACATTAATTTGTTACATTTTGAATTATTCGTGTTTCGTTCTTTGTTGCGACGTAGACATTTTTAATTGAAATTAGGTAATTAGTTTTCAAACATCTTATGTTTCAAATAATGTAAGTCACCAAAAAAAAACAATTTATTATAACAAAACAGAGAAAATATAATATCAAGAAACTATACAATCTGAATACGATTGATATTTCTTAAGGCTACTTATATGCAATCTAAACATTTATTATCAACATAACACATTTATAACAGTGAATAAGCGTCTTTATGTCTAAAAAGGTTATCATTTAATTCAGCCTGTTATTATGTCAGACTTCCAAGTACGAAGTGTATCATTGATCGGACGTTTTGAACATTAACTGAAAGATGATTTTCAACACCATGACATCAGGTCTCGTCGCTACAGCCGTTGAAGATTATATCGAAGAAATTGTAGACTTAATACTAATAATAATAATAATATGTTACATCTGCCAAGATTGATAGTCGGAAATAGAATGTTATTGATGTTCAATAGTCACTGTTACCAACATATTGTTTACTAACCATGTATGTCTTAATACATTGCTCTTCAGATAATTTTAAATTTGTTATCTTAGTCCGTAGTTTTATTAAGAGACTTTCCTAGAAAAATATGAAATAGCATTATACAGCAATGAAAATGAACTCGGATTTTTTTTCAAAGTTTCACTGGCTAAGTTTTTCATTGTTGATAGAATTTTGGACTGACATCAATATTCCTGAAAATAAAATATTCCGATGGTTATGGCGAAAATTTGAGCTAAAAAGTATGTTTGTATCGACAGAAGATAAGTGCTTCAATGAAAAGAAAATGGAAGCCGAGAACAGGTGAAGAAGAAAATATATGTGAAAGGGTCGACGAATTAAGTAGCCCGTACCATATGTATTGGCAAGTAGGAAAATGCCGGAGTACATTCGGTGTATGGTAGCTTCCAGAAATGTTCAAAAAACGTTCAATACTTATTTTTTACAACACAGCTTAAAAATATATATGTTTTTTCTATAATGTTAAAATTTACACAATAATAATACATATACCCCATGTCAATTTCAATTTACTTGAACATATTTATCAACATAAAAATCTTTGTACAAACACGTCAATGTGTTAAACATCTTAAGAACAAAGAAGTGACCTATATACATTATGACTAATTATTTACAAAATATTAATGATAAAAATATTTCCATTAGCTCACATTCTTGAGATTTACATAGATACATAATAAAACATAAGTGTCATTCTATTCAAATTTTAGAATAAACGAGTAGGAACCGATTCTAGGAAAAATCATGGCTTTTCATATTTTCTTTCAGTCGCGTTCAAAAGTTCTAATGAAACAACGCTTCAAGTTTAATTATACCCTAATGGTTAATAGGTTAATACTTGTTGAACGGGTATGTTATATGTTGAATAACAATAGAAAGTATGCCAAATTGGTCGCGACAACAGCTTCTAAATAAATATATGAGTTCACTATAGTATTTAACGTATTTTGAAAACACAATATACAGGCTGTTTCATTAATAATGGTATATAACTTAACACGAGATAGCTGACTTAAAAATAGAGCGATTGATTCAAACATACTTCATCCGGATGTTACTCCTTACCAAGGTACAGGGTGTTAAAGCAGATTTTTAAAAAATATTTCGAGCATTTGTGGACCGACTGACTTGAAAATTGGTAGATTTGTGTATTTTTAGGAGGAAAATACGTTTTTGCTATGGTTCTGTCGTTACTGCTAGAGGGTGCTAGTTACGCCGTCTTGGCTATTTAAACACGTGCTCAAGTATTTTTCCTGTGAAAAATTTTGATTGAGTACAAACATTCGAAATTACGTTCAATTTTGGTTCACAAGTTATAATGTCAAAAGTCGAAAAACTCAACCATTTTCAAAATAATAACGATTTGCTATTCGAATGTAACGAAGTAAACTAAATTTGAAAATCATTTATTTAACAGTAGGCCTTTTAAAATACAAATAATTACAACATATACGAACTAACTATAACAGAAAAATAAAAAGTTTTCGAAGTTACCACCATCGACTTCGGCATTTCCTCAACCGTTTATTCAAATTACGCCCTAACATTAAATAGGTTATCTGGTTGTCTCGCAAAATGTTTACACTCTCTTGAATTTTTGTCCATAATTCCTCCCTTGTATTGGTTATATTATTATGAACAAATGATTTAATGTGGTCCCAGAAATAAAAGTCGAGAGGGTTCAATTCAGGACTTCGTTCAGGCCAAGGAAATTCGCTACGACGACCAATCTATAGGTGTCGGAAACTCTTATTGAGATATTTTGTCACCAGTCTAGTATAATGCGCAGGGGCACCATCGTGCATAAACCAAAAGGTTTGCTCTGAATAAGTAAGTAAGAATTACTGGCATTTCATTAGTTAAAAAATTTAAATATTCTCCATTAAGCGGTCATGGCAACTCATAGGGTCCCAAAATGTTGTCTGAAAGAATTCCACACCGAACATTTTTTTTTAAATTCGTGTTGAAAGTGGTGTTCCCTTAGATTAGATTTGTATGGGGCTTATGGGCTAGGACCATCACCACCTGCGGATCTATTGGGTATGAGAACCTTATCCTTGTTAGGTCTTCGCAGTAGCACAGTATGTGTACTGAGCTCTCCTCGTCTTCTTGGTAGAACCTGCATAGGGTTGCATCTGCCAGTGCGATTTTGTTCATGTATTTGTTGAATCTACATGTCAGGAGCCCAACCATGATTCTAGTTGATCTTGTATTCTGGCTTAGTAGGTACTCCGTGAATTTTGGCGATGGTTCTTTAATGAACTCTTTGGCTTCTCTCTTTCCAGGCGGCTTGTTCCATCATTTTCGAAATTGATTTTTCAACCAAGTACTGTTATATGATTGGAGCAGCGCTTTCACTATACCACAAAAGGGTTCTGGTTCTGTCGACATTATCTAGATTAGAGCCCTACATGCTCCTTCTCGGGCCAGTGAATCCTCTTCGATGCCTTTGTAGCATGTGTGGCCTGGTACCCAGGCTAAAGACTGGTTTTGACTGTCCAACTAGGGTTTCTGAAAAGTCCCAGACAAGTTTGGAATTATGTGGCGATAGTTTTTCCCTGAAACTCTTCGGCACAGTGAGATTCTTGTCTTTGACTTGGCTATATATATTCCTGCTCCTGCACCTTCCCCGGTTTTGGGGCCGTCTGTGTAACAGGCCATTTCTGCATTTATTGGAGGTCTTCCATTCCATGCCTCTCAGACTGTTATGACTATTTTGAAGTTTTTCTCGAAGCTTTACTTGGGAAGCATCTCATCCGATGGCATCCCCATTGTGGGGTTTCCTTGGTAAGTGAAGACTTTCAATTTCCCAGAAATGGCTGCTCCTCCAGTCAAAAACACCGCGACGAGTATATGTTGCCTCGCCTGTGAATATTTTATTATAAAAGGTAGGATCATTATTTTGTTGCTGCTGTCGGAGAAACAGTGCAAATATTTCTGTAATTGTTTTTTCTTTTTTAGTATTCTAAAAGCAGGTGTTCTCGTATGTTCCGCTACATGGAGCAAACGTCATCTGCAGTTAATACTTTCGGCCTTCCAACATCACTCTCCCAATCTGTCATAAAATCTCTTTGAAAGCCTGTGATCCAGTTATTGGTGATTAGGATACAACTGCAAGTATCTTTGAACGTAGTTCCGAATTTTCGTACAGCCCTGAATCTTGGAAAGGAGTAACATTCGGATAAGGTATTTTTGGCTCAATCGCTCTATTTTAACGTCAGATATTTCCCGTTAAGCTATGTACCATTATTAATGAAACACCCTGTATACTCGATATAACAATAACATTAATATGGCCCTATGCATCAAGGTCACCAAATGAAGGCAATAGAAAATGCGTTCAAGACCCGTCGTTGGGTTGATGAGAATCAAGAAATACTCATTTGCAAAACTAAAAACTCATTTGAACACCATGATCATAAGTTGAAATGTCTAAATTAGATGAATTGTTTCATTTAATGGTGTTTATATCGTCAGTTCCGCAGAAAAGGTCTGCTCCCATATCTCTGGATTTTTTAGGTATCGAATTGAAATTTACAGGGCCAAAATAAAAAAATGTCATCTATTCAATGATTACACCGGAAGCAAGCTCAGCTTGTTTATAACAAATGGAACACCTTATATATTGTTACATATTTGTATACAGTTTTCCTTCCCGAATACACTCATACCGAGTTTGATGAGTTTATCTTCTACAAAACGTAGACATTGGAAAAAAGCTGTGACAGTTAATCACGATTGTTGGTTAAGTTAGATTTGGTTAAATACTTCTAATTACTCAACCAATTTCATAAAGAACTTAAAATAGCTTTAATTTTTAAAGCGTTCTTAACTCATAATTTATGTTTTATTAGCTGAGAACACACACACACACATCAAGCAGAAGTTATACATATGTTTGTTGTTTAATATCAATAGACACCTATGTGGAGGAATATATTTTCAAATATCTCCGTTGTTGTAGAAGATAGACAACAAACTTGGTGGTCAAGTTCACTTCCGGTTAATTATGAAGTTGGGTAGTGTTCTCATCACCCTTATAGAATAGAGCAGACAAATGTATTCTAGATCTATAAATCTCAATCCGCTACATCAAAAATCTCCACAGCTATGGGGGAAAACTTTTTTTAGAACGGACAATTTATTCACATTCGAATATTTAGGAATGATTCTAGAGTGTTCTTTGCGTAAATTCATTCACCTAGAAGCATAAAATGTGAATAAAATCTATCAACAACTAGTATCAATAACTAGCACCATACAGTGGCATCCTCAAGAGTCATTAATATTTAATAACTATTCTACGGATGAAACAATTGTAAATATATAGTTGTCAGAGTATGAATTTGTGTCTTATTTATATTTTACTATTTCCTTTAAGAGTGAGTTATATAATTAAGAACCAGAATTAGAATATTCATCGCATGTTAACAGTTTACAGCAAAGAAATTGATTATTGTTCCTAACAATTGATCTGAGTTACAAAAGTGTCATCAGCGAACAACAATATAACAATATATTAAATACTGTAATTAATAGCTTATATTTATTTAGAAAAGTGGAGATAAGAGTTGAACCAACCACTGACATTAGACAAATATATTTCTTGCTTGTCATTTGAGAAGAATATATCAAGAATCTTGTAACTTATACAAATGGAAAATCCTTATAATGCTTAAAATATCAATATATAATGATTGTTTGTTGATTACGGTCGACATTATTTAGATAACATTTGTTTGAAAGAAGTATCAATTTGTCAATGGGGTCTTCTCTTCTTTGGTGAATTTGTTGAATAAAATATGCATGTAGACAATATAATGATCAGGGATATATTTCTGATATAAGTACTGTTGATCATGGTATTCGAATAATAAAAATAAATCAATCTTATTCCAGGTTTCTAGATCACTATCAGCTCAAACACAGTTTTTTCATTGACTTTTGACGTTTATTTAATGCCCAATAACATTTGCAAAAACTTGGATATGTACGACTAATTACATAAAATCAGATTCAACAACAAAATATGATTATTTTAGTTTATCGTTATCACAACATTGTAATTATTCATTTAATGTCATCTTAAAATAATAATTAAATTACACTATGTAACAAAATTCAACTTTTTACTCTGCCTAACCTGCTCGATGTGTGCGTTCGATTCTACATCTCTTACGAATAATTAAAAGCCACCTTAAAAGTTAAATATTTTGCTTTTGCGCTCAAGGCGAATTTTTTTTCAAAAGTGTAAAACTTCGCATTGAATATCCTGGAATAACTTTTTATAAACTTGACTCAGCACCAGTCAATGATATGTCAAATTATTCGCATTTATGTGGAGAAGTGAGATAAACAGTTAAAAATTTGCATATGTAAGACTGTTTGGCTGCTATTTGCAGAAAAGTAAAGGAAAACGCTAAATTTTCATCAGATTTGACATAAAAATCACCAAATAAAAAATCGTAGAGCCAAATTCACATCCGAATACCGTTGTTTCGCGATTTGTATCTGTAGAGTGACTTATTACGAAGAGATTGATACCATTCAGAAGTACATATGTACTTTTATTAAGCGCGTTAACCGATTAAGTTTCGAGAAAATTCTCACATGTTTAACCCATCAAGGCCCAGGCAAAACGCAGCCTACATACAGCCAAACTAACTACACAGTTCATAGCATAAGTGAAAAAAAAATTACCCATGTCGAAACAATTGTTTAAGCAATTGCAAAAAATCATCGGAATTCTTTCGATTTGAGGGTGCCGATCGACTTAGAAGACCAAATTACTGCAAAATATGGACTTATCCTCGCATTTTGCACAACTGTTTATTGTTAAAACGCTAAGAAACAATTCGGCTGTTGAAAAGTCCGTTAGATCCATGCTCAGGAAAGTGCAAAAAAATCAATGGAAAAAAATTACCCGTGTCTTTTTGTTTAGCCAAATTGATTGTTTAAACGATCATTGCTTAAACAATTGCTATAAATCAACAAAATTTCGTCTATTTGAGGGTGCCAATCGACTCAGCGAACAAAATTACTATGGCCTACGGACTGTTTGTCGCAAACCCAGCAATTGTATATTGTTAAAACGCTCATTAATAAATGATTGTTTATTGTTTAAACAATCAATTTGATGAAACAAAAAAAAACGGATAATTTTTCTTCCACTTATGCTATGAACTGCGTAGTTAGTTTGGCTATAATTAGGCTGCGTTTTGCCTGGGCCTTGAAGGGTTAAATAAGTGAGAATTTTCACGAAACTTGATGGGTTAACACTCTATAACTTTTTAATAAAAGTCCATATCTTTTTGGGAATGGTATCAATCTCTACGTAATGAGTCACTCTACAGAAACAAATCGCGAAAAAATGATATTTGGATCTGAATTTGGCTCTACGATTTTTTATTTGGTAATTTTTACGTCAAATTTGATGAAAATTTATCGTTTTTTTTTACTTTTCTGCAAATAGCAGCCAAACAGTCTTACATATGCAAATTTTAACTGTTTATCTCACTTCTCCACACAATTGCGAATAATTTGCTATATCATAGACTGGTGCTGAGTCAAGTTTATAAAAAGTTATTCCAGGATATTCACAGCGAAGTTTTACTTTTGGAAAAAAGTTCGCCCTGAGCGCAAAAGCAATTTTTTTAACTTCTAAGGTGGCTTTTAATTATTCGAAATAGATGTAGAATCGAACGCAAATATCAAGAAGGTCAGACAGAAAACTGTGTTACATAGTGTTATTGGTGTCGCTTTTTTTTAAGAGCACTAATAATATAAGTGCAAAACTGATTATTTGTTATCATCAGAGACAATTCTCCAAATCAGGAAAGTTCCTTAACATTGACCAATGACTTTATATTTATTGAACCACTTTAGTAATTTTTCATCCCATCTCTGGTGTATATTGTCAGATGATATGGAAGAGTATTTCACGTTATTTGCTATATCGCAGGTTACGCTTAATTTTTTTATTTTTTGTTTCATTTCATAGCCTTGGAACAGTTAGAATCTTTGCTAATTTGGAATATTCTCAAAGACTACATTTAATAATTTTTGAAGTCGAATGTACAAAATTTACCTCCCAATTTAAATAATTGAAAAGATTCGTGGTCTTTTATAGTGTAATTGGGCAATATTTTGAGCTAATAAAAAATTAACTCTTTGTCTTTTATATGGTACAAATATTTATTCGAATAGATATATTTCACAGAGTGTATAATAGTAAGGTAGAAAAATATAAACAATGGCAACTCCTAATGAGTAGGAAAATATTTATTTAACGATCTATAGGAGATAATTGTCCGGAAGAGTGATTTCCGATAGTTGAAAGCGTAGGTTTTGGCAACTGATAGCGGCGTGTACTAAGAGATCTCTCCATAGGTGCAGCTTCAGTGGCAATTGGATACGATGTGGCTCTTTTAGCTGATCGACTGTATAAAGTAATGAACAAATTTAATTTACATTGTAAATAAAATATTTAATATTAGTTAGGAAAATGAAAATTATTATTGAGTTTTGAGTCATTCTATACCAGTAAAAGCAAAGCAATATATTTGTAATTATGGTGATTATTTTCTTTTAATGCGAAGTAATGGTTCATAGATATAGTCGAGGAATTATAGCCAAATACCTTCAATTTTTTACTGGAAATCTCTATCGAGATGCGGTTTTCGCCATTTGCTTCAGAAACACGATAGAAAAAAATGCGCCATATTTGTTTTACCAGGAAAAGCTTGGTAGCACTTGTGCATGCAAAAAATGCATCTAAATAGTGCGATTTGCGGAACTGTATTGTTGCTCACCAAATATTAACCAAAATTTGTTACTCAGGGGTTTTTGGGGTCGCTGATTACGAATTTAATATTTACAAAACGCCACGCTTCATTCTGGGCAGATTTCAGGGGCTTGGGAGGGATTTGCAGTATAAAGCGGAAATCCTCAAATTTTCTCCATTATTCTGTATTATATGGCAATTTTGGGATTTTTAAGCACAGACTAATTGATGTTAGTTAGCTCAAGTGCCCGGGGCAAAGTGGGGCAATGTGGGGCACTTTACTCCGGGCACTTGAGTTAACGAACATCACTTAGTCTGTGCTGAAAAATCCCAAAATTGCCATATAATACAGAATAATTGAGAAAATTTGAGGATTTCCGCTTTATACTGCAAATCCCCTCCAAGCCCCTGAAATAGTGAAATCTGCCCCAGAATGCAGCGTGGCGTTTTGTAAACATCAAATTCGTAATCAGCGATCCCAAAAACCCCCGAGTAACAAATTTTGGCCAATTTTAGTTAATATTTGGTGAGCAACAATACAGTTCCGCAAAACGCAACTGCGAAATGCGTTTAGATGCATTTTTTGCATTCACAAAAATTCGTAATCAGCGATCCCAAAAACCCCCGAGTAACTAATTCTGGCCAATTTTGGTTAATATTTGGTGAGCAACAATACAGTTCCGCAAAACGCAACTGGGGAATGCGTTTAGATGCATTTTTCGCATGCACAAGTGCAACCAAGCTTTTTCTGGTAAAACAAATATGGCACATTTTTTTCTATTGTGTTTCTGAAGCAAATGGCAAAAACCGCATCTCGATACAGGTTGCCAGTAAACAATTGAAGGTTTTGGCCTTTTTACGACTATATTTCCTCTATCGACTAATAGTGAATTCAATTGACTCTGTACTACTGAAAATATTTAACTATTGCAACATTAAAACTTTTTTTCTAACAGCTATTGAATTGTCTGTATTGCAAATACTTGATGAATACAAAATACCTAATCTAGTGAGTTTGGATTTAGTTTATGAACGAACCCACTAAAAAGTTTCAGTATTCTTGAAAGAAGCCAAATCCTTTATGAAAATAATATTTTTTGTTGATATTATGAATTCGACGTAAACTTCATGTAAATTCATTTGAAAAAAATATGTAGAATAGTGAAATACAACATAAATTTGAATTTATACTGTAAAGTTTAATTGCCTTTGATGTTGTTACGAGTTATCAACTATATTACAAATTGGAATCACTGCTATTAGTAATTGATAACTCGCTTTAAAAATGACACTGGTTGACGGAACAATTGTTAATTTTTTAAGCAAATAAACTTTGCAGTTCGTAATTTTTTTCTTAATGGAGTCGATCTTTCCTTAATGAAAATTGTTCATAATTAGTGTATACAGTATGTAAAATTCACTGGATAAAATTAGTGGTCGCAACAATTGTTGTATTCGATACATTTTGTATTAATCAATACATTTTTTTGAAAATTACCATTTCGCTTAATAACGTTCAACTATGTTAATTATGAATAATTTTCAAGTGAAGATCGCCTCCATTAGGAAAAAAATTGCAATTTACTTGATTATTACTCTCAACTCAGGATAAGGATTTTAAGGTGTAATACTTGATATAAGCCTACAGCCAACGATAAATAAGTCACCCCATTTGAATAAAGTTGAAATACAAGAAATCATATTGCTAGAGTGCTAGTCCAAGGAAAAGTGAGTCTGTCTACTTAACGAAGAGTATATAAATGGACGTAGGTTCGTCAAGTCATTTGCGTAATTATTGTGCCTTGTACCCTAGTAGGTAATAGTCTACTAATAATAAAAATAATAAAGGCAGAAGTTATAAAATGGACCTTAGTCAAATCATTTGCATAATCTTCATTCAATCGATATTTGACCAAGGACGTGTTACATCAAATGACCAGCCGTCTTACTTTTGTGAATTTAAAGCTGCGGAGCAAATACAAATGATTCATTTTGCACGTGTTTTCTAGCAACCTGCCCGGAATACCTACGTACAAGGGCAAGGTGAAAACTCTCTGAAAAATGAAACAAGAAATGATTTATCTGGTCAAAATTTATTTTATTTCTCAACATAATCTCTTTGTAGCTTGATACGCTTCGTCCAACGTTTTTCCAATTTTTCGTTCCCTTCCACATAATACGATTCAGGCAATCCTTCAAAATAGGCGTTTGTTTCAGCGATGACCTCATTGTTGGAGTCAAATGTCTTTTCACCGAGCCATTTCTTCATGTTTAGAATTAGATAAAAATCGCAGAGGGCCAAATCTGAAGAATATGGTGGATGACGAACCAATTCGTAGCGCAATTCATGCAATTTTTCCATTGCAACTGCGATCCTGTGTGCCAGTGCGATGTCCTGGGAGTACTTTTTTGCCAAATGCGACCGCTTTCGCTTCAAATCCGCGTTGAATCGAGCCAACAGCTCTGCGTAAAATACGCCGGTGTCACACGGTCGCGCTTGTTGTCAACAGAGCAAATGCGACACCCATCTGGCAGATAGCTTTCATATTCAAAAATTTATGCAAAATGTTCCCTGCCCGTTCGGTTGAGATGCCCATAGCCTCAGCAATCTCGTGCAGTTCGAGTCACCGATCATCCAATATCATACCATGGATTTTATCGACGATTTCTGGCGTTATAACCTCAATTGGACGACCAGAACGTTCGGCGTCCTTTGCGGTCGTACTACCACAACGAAAATTAGTGAACCACTTGTGAATCGTTTCAATCGATGGTGAAGAGTCTCCATAATCTTTAATAAGCGATGCTTTGGTTTGCGTAATGTTTTTTTCCACGCAAGAAATAATGTTTAATCAAGACGCTTTCGATGGGTGTCAAAACAGTACTGAATTACATATCAGTCTGAAAATTTCAATGCGTTCTAGTTAAAGATGGTACATCACAAATGTCACATGAGATTTTCGATGGTGGCGCCATCTGTTTTATATTTCAGGGACTTTTCACCTTGCCCTCGTATGAAGCATGTATAGCGCCTGTATAGAGCACCAAAATTATTAAAATGAATTGACTCATCTTTTTCCGATTTGAAACATTTTACGCACGTCTGTCAATAATTTAGACTTTTTGAGATGTCCTGATACGAATAGCGATTGAATCAAGATTCTCAAAATGATTTTACTTGCCCCTAATTTTTAAACATTTATGTCCATTTATACACCTATTTGTCAAGTGAACCGGTAAGCATACTCGCGTTTCATTGGATAAACACTCAATATGTGTAATATCATTTCTTGTATTACATTATGCAAATGTTATGACTTTTTTTGTCATTGGTTCTTAGACAAATAGAGAAAGAGAAAGGTTTGATACTGACACTGAATGCTTCAAGAAACATATAAGTACAAAATAACTCAAACATAAAATTTAATGTCAGGGAAAGGAAAGGTATACCTTCATTTAGCAGATTTATTTTAATTTTTCATATTTTGAGTGTATTGATCTACACTGATTGAAAAGGTGAATACATCTATTTGATAAGTGAATATTAGCTTGCATATTGCCAAAAAGGTATATTGCTCATAGAATATAGTGAGTGTAAGATATTACAACTTATGTCTACCTTCAAGTTCACATTATTTGAATTATTTCTTCCCTTGTGTATAATTTGAAACTGCGGAATCAATGCAAGCAAATTAACATAGTTTATGTTTAAAAAGGGAATATGTTTATACACAGAATCCTGTAACAAGATTCTAACATTGATTCTCAGACTGAAAACTCAAACATATTTTTCATTAATATCCATGCAAAAAGTAAGTTCACCAAGAACTTTAGAGAACAGGGAAAAGCTTCTACAATACATTTACAATAGAACTACTACAACTATGATTTTAATAGATTATATAAGTTAGGAACGATTTTATTTTGTTTATTTTTAGATTAGTTGTTTATTACCTGGGTTTTAAAAGAAATTCTTCCAAATTTCGTTATCATTACGAGACTGTTGATGATTACATACAATACTGAGAGCTTACAAAGCAAACTAATGAGAAATATCTAATCTAATTTCTAGCAATAAATGAGGTTCTATATCTAGATGTCTTGATCCCATACATGTAAGAAACTTATCAGAAAGATTTCAAACTTCTCAGGATGATCCACATATCACCTACATCATGGAATATGGGGATTCATTACAGCACGTGAGGTTTGCCTATAGTTATTCAGAAGCTGCTATTTCCTCAACCATGAATCATCTATATACATTTAGCAGTTTCTTTTTTATAGCGTTATTGGGCATGTACAGTTTTACATTGAAAAATGAATTTTCATTCCTAACTAAGAGGAATCTGAATTAGGAGAATCTACATGAATGGTTATGGAGTTCGTGATCCCAAAAACCACAATTATATTGCCATATTGTACATAGATATTTTCCGATTTACCAAAAATGATAAATCTCAACTGTCCCACAAGAGTGATAAGCACTCCATTCTATGAACGCCAGGGCAACCTTGAAGTGGTAGTGCACAGTAAAATTGGAAATTCCAGTATAAATACAAAAACACAGGTATAAGTTGAATTTTCAAAGAACATATTCCTAAATTAACCTCTCATCAAAATAAGATCCTTGTAATCAGTTAGTTAAATAGTTAGTTAAAAGTATAGAGTTAGAGTTATTTGTGCACACGCAATACCCTCTATAGTAGATGGTATTGGCACACTTTGTTTTACTCATTTATATGATCGTCATAGCTAATTGTCAATGTCAACCATCAACTATTACTATAATAGATCTTTGTGAAAATAAACTTGTTTTGCTCATTTTTAATGTGACCTATTCCCCGATAATTTACATATACAGTATTTTTAAAGACAGTCGAAATGGAAAATGCGATTTTTAATGAAATGAAAACAACAGTTTCACGATAAAAATACATGCAATGTTCCAGGTGCCCTTTGGTCTCTTTTATTATAAATTTTCATGCCTTCTGAATATAGATCTAGATATTTGTCCGTACTGTGATTTAAAAGTCATAAACTTTATTGAAAAATTGTATGACCTGTATTTAACACATATGTTCTGCTAAATGCTAAATGTTCTTAAAGCTCATTTTGAGCATGACTCACAATAAATTTTGTAAATTCCAGATTTCTCAGTAGGAAACTTTATCAATTCTAAGATTGCCATTTTTGATTAGATTAGCTCTTTTGTTGTAAGTTAGTATTTTCTACTTTGTAACATCTGTTTGAAGACTAACCTGCATTATTCTATAATGAAGGTATAACAGTAGACGTAAGGGAATGGAAGAACGGTGAAGCCGATAGGGGTGTGCGGGACCCTTGGAAGAAGAGCAACTATAAAAATTCTCGTTAGATCGCATGAGATTTTAATTATCAAAATCTCAAAATAAAATAATACGTTGGCATTTTAAATTGCAGAAAGGCCATATCAATCTATAATTGCATGGGAATGTCCCACTATTCTATGTTTTTTGAGAAAAACACTTGAAACACCGTTATTATAAAAGTGATATTCGGGATTATATTTACTTGAAAAACTATAAATTTAACTAATTATTGAATGTGTACAGGATAAGTTAATATAAAAGAATTTTGAAAATTATAATCAAGTTATAGTTTCTAATATATCTATTGTAATTATAAACAATACTTCATAGGTTATGGATTTTAAATGTTTTGCGCCAGTCTGCAAATCAGGATATCATAGTAATACACAAAAAGTGAGTCTGTTGAAGTTACTTTGGCTTTGGAAAGGGACTGAACCTATTCCTAGATCAAAAGCTCTCTATCACAGCAGTTCAGAAGATTGCAAAATGGAAGAGGAACTTGGTGGATGAATATAAATCCTTAATTATCAGGATATACATATATGAATGTGTGAAATTTATAATTTTTTCTACTATTACTATTTTCAATTTAATAAAATGTAAAAACTGTAAAAATACATAATGGTAACTTACGTATTTTTTACAGTTTATATTTTTTTTAAATTGAAAATAATAATAGTAGAAAAAATTATGTATGTCTAAGAAGTTTATGTAAGAATAAAATGGAAACACATCCTTGTTAGAAAGGCATTATACAAATTAAATGAATATATTAGTGATAATAATATCCAATGTTAATGTATATGGCGTGATTTTAGTATATTTTATATAATTTTAACTACCGGGATATCAAAAATCATCTTGGTCAAGGGTGGTTGTGGAATCTAAAACGTGGGTTTTACTTTACGTTTGAAATAATTATGTCACTGTCACACTGACATCATCAATAACCTACAAATTTCATACCTATTTATTTCAGTTGTAAAACAATATTGAACTACAAATTAAAAATTATCTTGGTCAAAGGTGGTTGTGGAATGTAAAACGAAATGTTAACTTTGAACCTTTTACAAGGTTGCAATAGCCACAAACGGGCTCGAAAACTGTTTTAAATTGGTTAATTTTCGATAAATCCAATGACGTTCACGTGAGGATCGCATAGCTCGCGAGTTAGAAAAGTGCAAATCTTCGGAACATAGAACGTCTTTACGAGGACTTTTCGCATGCGGTTTTCGCTCCATGTCGTTAGTTTATGAACGGGGCCAACTAAATAGCATAGTCTCGGGCCCCAACATGTCGATTGAATAGGAAAATTTAATTAAAATAGGAACAGGTACTCTCAGGTCTCACCTACGCGCGTCTAACGTGCGGCGTACCAAAGGGAATTTTCTAGCTACTAAAATATACCCAAAAGCGGTTAAAAGCTAGCGGCCTATAGCCGAAAACACTTTATTACAACTGGCGCCGGCCGCACGGTGCATAAAACGGCCCCGAATTAACAAGATCGAGGTAAAAGTATAAACTCTAACTGACGCGTAGCGAGCTCCTCGAGGCATATCTCAAAATGATTACGTTCGTGGCTAATTACATAGGACGTGTGGCGTTCATGCAATTATGTTTTTAAATAATTCGAACCTTCTAATTTCGATAGGCCACGTGAAAATCCCGGAGTCTAATGCGCTAGAGACTTCTGAGTGTTATAACATTCGTATAAAATTGCGAAATTTCTTTTTAGAAACATCAAATTAATTAATTTGACACAAGTTATGATAACGTTAAGTAAGACACACGTTTTAGATTCCACAACCACCCTTGACCAAGATAACTTTTGATATCCCGGTATAACTTTTAACTTTACTATTTTTGTTATTGTTATGATTTTAGATTTTATATATAGTATTTCATCTTATGACATATTCAAGAACCTTATCAGGTTTGTCTCTACGTATGATTGAACAAATAAATGTATTCATTGATTGATTGGCCATTGATAGGAAAGTTGAATTTACTACAAAGAAATGTGAAATAATGTAGTTTAATTTCAGATAGAAACAGGAAATGCCAGTTACAAATATTTATTGAAACATAAATTTGTAGGTGAATGAAATATAAAATATTCCTTACTGAAAAGGTAACAACAATTTAAAAATCGATGGAAAATAGTTTAATATGCAATCTGTTGTCAATTTCTAATACCAGCATTTCTCCCCATAAACATGATATTCACAGAAATGTATGTTCATAGATAAATATTGAATTTATGTACTCATTTAATTTTGAGATTTTGATAATTGAATTCTCATGCAGTCTTACGAGAATTTTTAAAATAGGCTTTCTTCCAAAAGTCGCCACCTAGTTATCCCGCGCACTTTTATCAGCTCCAGCCATTTGTACATACGTCCTACTTCCTCTACCTTCGTGATGTACTGATCACAAACTCCATAAACTCATTCAATCGGCTATAATAGCTTCCAAACTTTCAATATAATATCCCTTACATTACTTACATGCTCTATGATTTCGATTAAACTATTTGGAAAGAATTCTTGAGAAGATCGAATTTTATTTTTCGGATTTGAAGTGATTCATAAACGAGGAACTTTCTAGTGGAAACATTCAGCTATATTTCTAGGCTAAGATTGATATGATTACCAGAAGAACAAGTTTGGTATTGAAAGATGTGACATTGTCGCATATATCAAAAATATTCCAACCTTTCTGTTTCTGGCTAACAAAACAATGGGAGCTGTAAACCAAATCTTTTCAAAATTACTGTAAATTTAGGTTGTCCGCAGACTAGTTTCTACATCCCGTTGGAAAGTTAGCTTCGCTATATAATTATATTTCCTCAAGATAGGTCCCCCGCATATGATTATTTAACATGTATGAATTAATATTATGGGTTTATTCAGTCTAATTTAACGTCATAGAATTTTGGAAAACACGGGTATGTGCAAAAACTACTACTCAAGTGCATCCTAATTATCATATTTACCATGTATTTCGTACGAAATAAGCGCGAATATTAGACATGTGTTAAGTAAACCTTTCGTTTGAGAAAACCACTGTTGCGCCCCGGAGACGAGATGGCGATATCATGGCTGAAACAATTATACCACCACATGCATATTAAACTACTAACTACCTGACTAATAGCTGATAATATCGTCGACATCTTTGGATAACTTACCTTTTTCGTCTTGAAATACCCTGGCCGGGTAATCCAAAATATCCCCTAGGAATTACCATTCTGGCATTGCCTTGGGCAGGTCGTGAACCACCGTAAGACATTAACGTTGTTAGATGTGCAGCATAACCATCAATTAAGACCGTAGCCTGTGAATGTGCTTTTTTTGATACTTTACCCACTATAAATATTTGCTTGGGTTTCAGACCAATCGAGGTGTAAACGTTGATATCTTTACTACTACCATATGCTGAATGTACTATCACACCATGATTCTGTAAAAAAAAATCGAATACGTTCATATATCATGTACTTATACGAGGTTAAAGATAAATAAATTAGAGAATATTCATTCCCCGAATATTAATTCGAATAAGACTATTTTTATATTCAAAAATGATACTGAATAATTAAATACACAATTTTCTTTCGGTCAACGCTATCTTTTTAAACAAACTAAATGTGTTTGCAAACAAACGGAAGCGTAAGACTATGTGTTGGTTATAAGAATGGTGTCAACGACATAATTGAGTAAGAACATTTTCCTACTCGACGAATGTTTTGAGTTCATTACGAAATTCAAAGTACTTCTGAAAAACTAGACTTGTATAAAGCTTATTTACATTTGTTAGTGGATGATATAACCGCACCGCTATCTAGACAATATCGACCCATCAGAATGAATCACTTAAGTTTTGGTATAAAGCACCATCCGAATTCAACAGTTATTATTATTATTATGCCATAAATTCTTGGTGGCTGCATGGTGTGACCAACTAACATTTGGTACACGAATACACAGTAGATGAGCGTGTACAAAACTTAAGTTTATGTCTACCTCGACTATCCCAATATGGCCCGAATATAAACAAAAATAAATGTTAGTTTTCAAAACGAGAATCGTATACTTGTGCCATACCATGGAAGAAAATACCACCAGGAAGTCACAAGAGAAAATCAGAGACATATTGGATATGCCACTTCCAACTAATACAGAAGAGGCCCCATGATTGTTGGGTACGTTTAACATGCTATTCGGAATTTCTCCCAGACTATTCGGCAACCTCATATACGCTTAACCAAAGAACATATTTCTTAGAGTTAAAGGGTGAGATGAGCAGTGACCGGGTGCTAGGGCCATTTGATACCAGTCGCCTGGTAATACTCACTAACGATGCTTGCCATGGGCATTGGGGCCGTCCTGAGCCACTCATTCAATGGTTAAGAACAACTTATCGTATGTGTCCAGATCTTTAAATTATTCTAAAGTACCAATTAGACCCTGAAACATTGGGTATCATATTTGCTGTTGGCCGCTTTAATAAGTACATTTACTATCGTCTGTTTAGTGACTGATAATGAACCGCTTCCTCGAATCTTGGACAAAATCGAGCATTACTTGCTGGGATATGCATCTTTTCTCTCATGTGTTTGATTATACACTATGCCACAAGAAACGACCATGCAAATGTTGTCTGCCTGTCTAGAGGTCCGATTCGTTGAATCATAGACACCTGACATTCTGATCAATAAAAGAAGTCGCAGAATTGCTTTTAGTCCAGTCAAAAGCGTTGATAAATAGGTCATTATGGTTCAGGATGGCTTACACATAGTCAGAAAAAAAACCGGGGGCTCGTGATTATTACTATTAATAAACAGTGAAACTAATGAAAAACCATCTTCAATTAACAAATGGAATGACTTTTATAACAAAAGGAATATCTCGGTCCCTTTAAATCCAAAATTTCTGAAATTTGGTATAAGGTTTTTTTTTTGGTCCGCTGAACCCGAAATTGCAAAATGGAAAATCCGCCCGTTTGCTGGAAAACCCGGAAGATTTTATCAAATTTTAGCAACAACATTTTTTCTCGGACTGTGGTATTGAAATAATGAGATGCCGTGTTGTGTCTAGGCACAATTTTCACAAAAAGAAGGAGAATTCTGAAAAATTGGTGAAAAATTGCGTCGATTTTCCTTCAATTCCTATCTCAGTCCTCGTCAGACGTGTGTGTATATTTTCCAGGTCGCTGAGTATTATTTTATGGTTATAAAATCAAAAGCAACTACAGTTTTCTGGAAAACTCCGACAAATGAAAATTTGACAAATTCACACGATAATCTATAATAGTTATTTTGTTTTCGAAAAATTGTATACAATTATTATGTTAAAGAATTTCAAGTATCTTCTATCATAATATGTACAGTACCTCTTTCAAAGAAGGTAGAAAATGTGCAGATGTTTTTGAAGCATCAATGATGATGCGGCGTACGTATAGCATAGATATCCTATACACAAGATATCTATGACGTGGACACGTTAACGCGTACGGAGAACACAGCAGCTGTCTTTGGGTGTGGAGGGAAAGGAACTGGCATGCTGAGATGCGGCTGTAAGATCACGTCCTTTTTTTAAATTTTGATTTATAAAACACGTGGACTCTATGAAATATCGATTTGTATTAAAACTTAGTAACCGAAAATAAAATTATGTAAATTAAATTAACATATACGTGCATTCGAAAAAAAAATTGTCAGCTGAGTAACTTAAAAACCTAATTCACAACAAAACGAACAGCTCGCGAATTTGTAGTAAATTCAAAAAAATTGATTTTGATAATATGAAAGAAGAGACTATTTTATATATAAACGAGTAATATCAATATATCAAAAAAAAATTAATATTGAAATGTAACCAAATTTTAATTTTCCGGAGTTATCCGGAAAACTATCGTCGGTTTTAATTTTATGATCATAAAATAATACAAAGCAATTTTCCAGAATTTTCCTTCTTTTAGTGAAATTTGTACCATCACGATACCTTATTATTCCAATAGCGCGGACCAAAATTGTTCGAAAACCAACATAATTAAAGTTTGTAGTGTAGAAATGGTAAATTTTTATTTTCAGGAGTTATCCGGAAAACGATCGTCAGTTTTGATTTTATGATCATAAAATAATACTCAGCGACCACGAAAACATATAATTAGTCATGTTGCACGAGGACCCGAATAGGAATATGAAGGAAAAACGACTCAATTTTCCAGAATGTTCCTTCTTTTAGTGAAAATTGTACCGAGAAACATCACGGCATCTTATTATTTTCAGAAACTTTGGATCAAAAGAGCCCGAGGTATTCCATTTGTTATAAAAGACAGACCATTTGTTATTTGAAAATTATTTTTCTTTGTTTATCAATAGTAATAATAACGAGCCCCCTTTTTTTCTGACTAACGATGTGTAAGCCATCTTGAACACGATGCAAGAAGAATTTTACACTTTCGTGCGGTCCATAAAATGTTTTTCACACTTTTGACTGGACTATTTATAACATCACATATAGCACGATAGTTAATGATACCACAAAAGACCCTGAACTGAAAAAACAATGGCTGATCTCCGTTCGAACTCTAGAAAATTCACTATGGTATCTTCTTCAAAATAGATAGAATTATCATGGAGAAGAGTTTTCGAGTTGCAACATTAGCTGAGTTGCATGCCACTCATACAGGCAATCTGTCAGAAAATACGTATACAGGGAAGGTATGGACCGAGAGAACACCTAGATGGTAGCTGTAAACAGTGTGCACAAGACGGAACAATACTCAAAAAGGTGAAATTCATTCATGGGTGGAACCTGCAGAGAACTGGGATTGAGTTCATATTGACTATGCTGGGCCACTAGGAGGTAACCATTTTCTAATATGCATGAATGCAAAATTAAGGAATCTCAGAATTGTATAGATTTGGTCATTTACCTGAAGGTATCGATTTGGTCATTTACCACTTTTGTTTTGTAAATAAACTCCCACCCGGTTTGGGTCGTCTATCTCATCCCTAATTCCGTACCACATTCAGATTGATTTCTCAAATTAAGGACATAATTTTATATTTAGCTTTAGTTTATAACTCCAGCTTTGAGAATCCCACAATTTGTCAGCATTTATGAGAAATTAAAAGTTTTTGTCTAAATAGAGTTTTATTCTCAAACGTATCCGTTATTTTGGCAACGTCGGAATTTTGATGCTCCCACTCTCTAAAACTACTCATAATTAATTCAAAACAATTTGAGCCGACATGCCAGGTCCGTTCTTTTCCGATACTTTTATGTATAACTGTTTATATTTTTAAGATAAAAATACTTCAAGATAACTCCCTGAAAGCTTATTAAATATACAGGATGTCCCGCATAAGAACCGACACAGAGCAGGAGCATGTAGGGAAATATGATGATTTAATGCAACTTACCTCTATACCAAGTTGCACCCCTGAGAAGTTATAGGCCCTCAAATTGGGACTTTAAATTATGAAAAAAATCAATATCTCACTTATACTTCAACGTAGTAAAACCAAATTTGGTACACGTTGTATCCGTTCCAAGAGTATCAATCGACAGTAAGTAGAGTTCAGTTGGATCATTTTAAAGGGTTGGTGCACCCGTAAAATAATGCACCTTTTAAAATTCGACCCAATCGCAATTTAAAAAAAATATTACTTCATTTTAAAACTTTTTTTACTCTTGTAATTTTTCGATAAACTTTGTCGTTTTCGAGAAAAACGCGAATATATAAAAGCGATAAAAATAGTTTATTGGAAAAACAAACAACTTTATTACTAGAAATAACATAATACAATTTACTTAAGTTATAAAAATTGTATTTATCCATAATGCGGTTCCACAATTCTCCTTGAGACGCAACTGGCGAACAATACACATATTCTTTTAACATTCCCCAAAGAAAGAAATTACATTTTTGAGGTCTGGTGATCGTGGAGGCCAAATCTGGGGCAATTATTTCCCTTTCCAATCCATTTATTTGGATACCGTTCGTTCAAAAAGTCTCTAACAATATTACTAAAATGAGGCGGTGCTCCATCATGCATGAACCGATGTCCAGTCGTAGTGGTGCCTCGTCAAGTAGATCCGGGAGAGCGTTTTGGAGAAAATTTAAATAAGATTCGCCATTCAGTTGATTTGGTAAAGTAACTGGACCAATCAAATATCCACCAATAACACCGATCCAAAAATTTATTTTAAACTCTTGTTGAAAATTTCGAGGAGCTACTGCATGAGGGTTTTCGTCAGAATACTCATGATAATTATGTAAATTTGTTATACCCCTGCGGGTAAAACAAGCTTCATCAGTAAGAAGAATTTTCTTTTGAAAAATTTTCTTTTGAAAATTAATTTATTGATGTAAAATAAATTGACAGAAATTAACTCGTTTAACCATATCTTCCGGTAACAATTCTTGCCCTTTTTGGATATGATATGGATGTAGTAGATTACGTCTTATAACTCGATGCAGAGAAGTTTTTGATATACCAGTTTGTTGAGATAGAATTCTTGTGCTAATATGTGGGTCATCTTCAATTCTATTCAAAAGTATTTCTTCGTCTTGTCCTGTAGCACGTTTTCGAGTAAAAAATTTGCCGCCCGTCGCTCAACATTAGAAAAGGTTTCTTTATGGGGAATCACACGATTAGGGAATCTTCTGCGACACTCTTACCAATAACATGACAACTTGCTCACTAAATGAAAATTTCCCAGTTATTTTTAACACACTTAACAAACTATTACTTAATAAATTACTAAGTTTCTGATTGTCAAGTTTGACGTTTAATTTCATAGCCAACTTTTGAAATTTCGATGATTTTAAATAACACAGCTACATATATGATTTCATTTATTCGCGTTTTTCTCTGAAACGAAAAAGTTTATTGAAAAATTACAAGAGTAAAAAAAGTTTTAAGACAAAATTTAAAATAAAGTAATATTTTTTTGAAACTGCGATTGGGTTAACAAATTCTGTCAAATTTTAACGGTGCACCATCTCTTCTCAACCCTTTAAAATGATCCAACTGAACTCTACTTACTGTCGATTAATAATAATTAATACTCTTGGAAAGCATACAACGTGTACCAAATTTGATTTTCTAAGTTGAAGTATAATTGAGATATTAATTTTTTTCAAAATTAAGTCCCACTTTGTGGGCCTACAACTTCTCAGGGGTGCAACTTGGTATTGAGGTAAGTTGCGTTAAATCATCATATTTTGAGGTCCCCTACATGCTCCTGTTCTGTGTCGGTTCTTATGCGGGACAGCCTGTATAATAAATGAGAATATATTGATTGTTCGATCTGAATGCAATCAAATGGATATTACATCTAGTTAATACAATAACTTTTGTTACCAAGTGAAACTTTTATAGACCACTTGGTCAATGTAATATAAATGAAACCATAAATAAAATAATCAGAACATAGTAGATAAAGGAATACAGTTAGTACCATCAAATCAATGGTACCGAAATAACGGACACCTAAATGGTTAGTTATAGTTACCCATATTTCCGATCCAATATAGAAATATATATTTTCTGAATAGTTCATTCGCTTTCCCTTCTCACTTGAAGTCCTGTTACTAACTGTATATGATCTTCTCCCATCCCGTGACAATAATTGAAGAAAAAAGTTTACTGAATTTATTTATTACATTGAAATTATAATATTAGATACTTCAACTTGTGTATCTAAGATTATTTAGAAATATTATGTTTTCGAAATCTTTTATTAACTGTTTCTTCTCATTTCGGGTTCTATAAGTAAGTACATATGGAATCTTAGCAATGAAAAAACAAAAGACAGCTTAGCTATCGAAACTCGTATTTGACGTATTCAAGTAGTAATTGCAGTTGAAAAGATAGTGAAATATTACAGGAATGAAATGTTACCTGAATCAGATTATTGAGATACGCTGCTTTATGACCCAACGGATCGGTAGATATCCCATCGGCAAAGGAAACCAAACCATGTGGAAAATTATGCTGTGACAACCAAGATACTACTCGCCGATGTTGCATGTCAGGTCGTCCAGTTATATACACTATCAAAAAACCTAATTCTTGCCAGTGCCTATTAGAAAACGAAATATCAATCAGTTGGAACACAACATTCAGATATATCTAACTAGAGAGCGGAGCGAGTCTACCAAAGTTTCTAGTTCAGAACATATCTAATTGTTGTTAAGTGGGAAAACTAAATATGATTATTAAATGCTCTTATATTTTGAATAATTTACTCCATCAAATATTCAAAATTGCCAATTGTCATGCCCCAGTCTGAAAATTGACTCAATTATATACAGCGTGTCCAAGATAAGGATGCTATCATGGGGGTATAGGAAACGGTGATACATTTTGGTTGAATATGGAATTGGGTAACCGAAGCGCTATTCATAGTATACAATTTTTAATATCATTTAGGATTTTCTAAATTTCTTCATTTCCTATTTTATTATGTTCGTTACATCTCTTAATAAAAACACTTCTTCGAAGCAACTTTTTATGAGCTTTCTTATGGTTATTACTGTTATCAGTTTTGATATCCGACGTTCCGTTTTTATTCAACCATGATCAACTTTTTTTAAAAAAGGTCCTGTTTTCTTTGATATATAGTCCCGGCAACGAATGAGAAAATAAAAAAAAAATATAGTAAGCTAGAATTTCAAAATTTTTGTTCTATTTTGTTCTTAATACCCCATAGATAATTCATGACTATCAAGACCGCGGGGTCAACCTTTCTACCCCCCCCCCCCCACCAAAAACGGGGTTTCAACCCCCCAGAGGAGCATTCATATATAAACAATCCAAAAGTTCAGAAAATTAATGAATTAAGAGCTGAAAATGACTCCTAGTATGTTTTTTTTTGGGTCGCTGATCACGATTCCGCAGTTAGTTTTCTCGGAAAACTCCCTCCAGATGGAAAATTTGAAAAATTTATATATAATCTATAATTTATAATTTTGTTGCATAAATGACCTCTAGTAGGTTTTTTGGGTAGCTGATCATGATTCCGCTGTTATTTTTCCCAAAAAACTCTCTCCAGACGCAAAATTCAGGAAATTTGAGATTTTCCTGAGACCCTTGTATGATCATGGGCAAAAGAATTTTCAAGTTAGGTTTCCTAATATTTGAGAAACTTGATATCCTAAAGTTACGGTTTAGATTATTTAGGATATTACCTCCCCAACATTTGGAAACACACTTCGCAAATGATCACTCAACGGTGGGGTTAATTTCCAGAGCAGCAACCACGGGAACAAAGGCAGTGAACTACGTAGCGTGAAATTTTCGCGCAATGAATACCGCTACAGAAACCGGAAGAATCAGTTTTAGTTGAAGTCTTGCAACTGTGATACGAAATTCATCTCGAAGCCAACAATTTTCAAGATTTGGTGCCCCCCTACTATTCAAGATAACTTACCGTTAGTTAATTGTTTGTTATTGTTTCAGCAATTATTTAATTTTTCTCTAGTGCAGGTTCGTACTTGAACATTTTTTCCAAAATCTTGATAATTGTTGAAACTGAATTGAAACATGATATAATCATCACATGTGATTCATCAATGAGTATAGAATGAAGAATACCTAAAAAATTGGTATTCAAAAAACAGAGTCCTGTTTAAAAAAAATTTGATTTTGGTTAATCAAAAACGTTCTATTTCTGATGGTACCAATAGAAAATAAGAAAATAGGATATTAAGAAATTCGGCTTTTCCAAAATTTCTTGAAATTCAGAAATGATATTGTAAATTTTATACATCCATATACATGCCCTTTTGGTTACGCAACTTTTCCCTGTTTAATCAAAAATGTATCTGTACCGTTTCCGATATCACCACGATAGACGTCATCTTCGACACATTGTTTATAGTTTATATCAATTTCTGTATAGCAATGAATTAGTTTGATATCTTTTGAAACTGGTATTTTACTGAACAGAATGCTCATGGTCATGATAATACTAATTTTTTCTATTTCATTAATTTACTGTATTGAATTTCACGTACCTTACAACATCAACAGCTCCAGCTCTGACTTTAGGATCTCTCCCAGTTACCGACATGCTGGCAGTAAAAGACCCATCTATACTAAACACTATACATTCTGTCTTTGGAGGAACCACAGCCATAAAAAAATCCACCGAGGTATGGTCGCCTCGAACCACCATCTTTAAAAATAAAACGAAAAAATTATATTCAAACCCTACAAGTTTCTGTTCTAGTCGTTATTTTAATTCCTGATTTCACCAAATACAAGTTTTGAGCGTTTCTGAATCAATCTAGATTATTGCTTCCCTCACTATAACTAGTATAACAGAACTATTGTAATCAAACCAACATCTAGACTATGATGATGTCTGTGTGTATGTGGGTGCGTGTGTGGGTGAAAACTACAGAGACGATGAATTTGAAATTGTGGTGAAAATAGGAAATTTTATTTTCGGCGGAGTAGCTCCGTTTCAAGAGGTATTTTTGACATCCATCTTCACTTTTTCAAATGGAATTAGAGTTTTCTATTTAACCATAATGACAACAGTGTTGTTATAAATATATATCACACACAACATGCAGAAATGTTCGAAATTCTCATTTTAAGATTCAAGTGACGTCACAGTTTATACAGGTTCGGAAATTATTTATCTTGGGTATGGTAGCTTCATGAGAGCATAAAGAATAGCTTGCTAATGAAGAGAGAGCATTACAATTTCAGGTCGGTCAGCTCAGAACGTAGGACGTCAGTATCATACCAGCACCAGTGGGGTGAATGTGCGAGTCGCAGTTAACGCCTCGGGTGGGGTAAGAGGAGGGGCGCATAGCAGTGCGTCTCTCTTGTTTATGTGGTATTACCATATCATTGCGTTCCTTGTTGCATGTGTAGATTTATGTCTATACCTCAGAAGAATTATTTCCGATACTGTATATGTGTGTATACTCGGTGGCAAACTTTTATACCGACGGTAGATGTCAGTAAAAAAACAATGTTATCTTATAGTATCAATAATTTCGAAAGTCAACCTTCCAGCAGGTCTCAGTACAATACAAAGAGTTGTGAAATACGTTATGTAGATTATTTGAATAATATTTAAGATTATAATTCAACGTCTTTCATTGGCTGATTCTTTATCATTTCCATTATATTTCCTGTTCAAACAATCATACATTTGATGTCCAGAAGTGAGCGAAAGTGAAACCTTTTGCTAAAAAAAGTGACGGAAGTCAGTGATCGATTGATCACAGCTTTCTTGGAAATCGTAGTTACAAATCCTTGCCGGTATTTTTTCCACTGACAATATCTATTGTCATTGGGAAAATCGTAACGCACAGTATCGATCAAATTGACGTTTCTAGCTTCATAACAGGAAATGTTGCGGTTCCTCTGAATGTGATCATTGGCGACGCATCATTAGCTGAGTTCAATTTACCGCATTCGGGATTTAATTTTAGAAAATCTGCTACTTCTATGCATAAGTTTGAGGTTGTGGCGCTGTCAAAGCATAATTTTTTTCTAAGAGAAAGACCTTCAAACACAAAAAAATAGCCATTTAAATAGAATAATTATCATTAAAATCATTAGACATTCTGCTCTATTTTTAACAGAATAGTGACGTAGTTTTGAAACTAATTTCAGTCAGTGGCATTGTCATGGCCATACAATCTCCATCTCTCCCTAATCACATACCTCCACCCTATTTACTTTGTGATATTCAGATTATAATATAAAGCGGTATGAATGTACCATCATCTGCAAAGCTGTGGACTGGACAGGCGCTTCCAGCAGATCGTTGATATGGAGCAGAAACAAAGTTGGTGCCAATACAGATTCCTGTGGAACACCAGCATTGATAGCCATTGTATCGGAGCATACTGCGTTAACCACCGGCAAACCATATGACGAAAGTTTCCCGAGAAGGCTCGGTCAACTGCTTTGGAGACATCCAATGAGATTCCCCATGTTTTTCAATAGATTTCTGCCATACATATGTTACATAGGCAAGCAGGTCTCCTGTTGATTTCTGCTGAAGAAAGCCATATTGCCGGTCATTCACAATTTTGTAGCTCTCTAGGTATTTGATGAGTTCAATGTTGATTGCTTTCTGTATCACTTTAGAGCTCACAGATAATAGTGCAATGAGTCTATAATTAAAAGGAAGGGTTTTATTTCCTTTTTTTGGAATTGATTGCACTCTAGCTGTCTTCCAGTTGGAAGGAAACACACCAAGTTTGTATGGAAGGGTAAATAACCTGCAGAAAACTGGTGTTAATTCAGACGCACATTCCTTGAGAACGACACGTGGAATTCCGTCTGGCCCCATAGATTTTTTGGTATTGAGATGAAGCAGAATTCGCCTCATTGTACGCTGACAATTACAGGCATATGGCTATCGATGGCAGCCACATCGGGATGGTCCTTCCCTTGTGGATCCAAGTTGAAATTGCTGCAAACATTCCAGCAAAAAGGGTTGGCTTTTTCTTGTGGTATAGTAGCCAGTGTGCTATCATCTTTGTTTAGGGTAGGGAGTGAACTGGAAGTGATATTCCTACCAATTGTTTTGGCGAAAGTCCAAAACGAACGTGAGCCATTCCGGCATTACGCTTTAACATACACCCTCAATGGAGAGTATCCGATGTCTAAGCAGCACCTTGCATGGTTTCTGAGAGAAATGCTCCCCAAAAAAATGAAGCTTATATCTTCAGCTGATCTCGCCTTAGTGTTTTTCTTGCTGCATTCTGCGGATTTCTCTCCAACTTTTCTACATCTATGAGGACGAAATGTAAAAGTTTCTCGAAAAAAAGCTCGCTTCTGTCCCTCTGTTACGATTATTCTTCTTCTGTCACAGATCGTTTTTACTCGCGAACATATCCCCTTGCATTTTTTCCGCACGTCGCTCCCTTCTACGATTGTTATTCGCTAAACTTCCGGTATATGGTCACGAGATTCTATGGCTCAACGAATATTCTTGAAACTGAACGGTGGGCTGTATAAGAACTTATGGCCAATAAGTCTGGGTAAATTTTTAGATCAATTTTGTACAACTTGTCGACTGCGGCGGAGGATTTATTTACATGTCCACGAGCGTCCGCGGGTTTTTTCTCCGGATTGCGTTTTTATCAGAATCATCTATGATCCGAGTTTTTCTTACGATTCTGATTTGTGATAAATCGATGGTGGAAGCCGTTACCTACTTTGTGATAATATATCATATCGATAGAATAATAGTATATTATTCAACGAGCATATTATGGTGGCTATTATTCACGTGGATGAAGTCTCTCGCCTGCGGCTCGTGCCGTAAATCATCCAAGTGAATAATAGTCATAATATGCAAGTAGAATACTATACTTTGTCCACGACCCATAAATATTACTTTGATATTAATAAACTTTGCTGTTGAAACAAGTCGAACCAACAAATTGCTGACGTTTCAAAGTAAACTCGATCGGACTTGACATTTCATAGCGCGCTCTATTTTTATCGTATTTGTGTAGAAAAATGTCTATCATGTTTGTCATATTGATGGTAGTGAATAATGATTTCATTATTCACTAGTGATTAATGGATATCATTTTGCTTGAGGAAACACATGCATTATGCATATTTTATACAATAGTAGTGGACAAAAGTGTTTTTTCTACACAAATACGATAAAAATAGAGCGCGCTATGAAACGTCAAGTCCGATCGAATTTAATTTGAAACGTCAACAATTTGTTGGTTCGACTTGTTTCAACAGCAAAGTTTATTAGTATCAAAGTAATATTTATGGGTCGTGGACAAAGTATAGTATTCTACTTGCATATTATGACTATTATTCACTTGAATGATTCACGACACTCGCCTGCGGCTCGTGCCGTAAACTTCATTCACGTGAATAATAGTCACCATAATATGCTCGTTGAATAATATACTATAAAATATGCATAATGCATGTGTTTCCTCAAGCATAATGATATCCATTAATCACTAGTGAATAATGAAATCATTATTCACTACCATCAATATGACAAACATGATAAACATTTTTCTAGACAAATACGATAAAATGTATGTAACGTCCTATGTAACGTCAAGTCAGATCGAATTTAATCTGAAACGTCAACAATTTGTTGGTTCGAATTGTTTCAACAGCAAAGTTTATTAGTATCAAAGTATAGTATTCTACTTGCATATTATGGCTATTATTCACTTGGATGATTTACGACACTCGCCTGCCGCTCGTGCCGTAAACTTCATCCACGTGAATAATATACTATTACTTTGTTTTTACATCACTCATACTATAGAACACTATTGTTACTATACTTTTGTATATGACACGCTTATTGTCAAAACTATAGTCACAATAGTGTTGTATAGTATAAGTGATTCTATCAATATTCTGATTTCTTTTTGGTGCTGAGAACCTAGGTAGGAATTATACATACAATTCTTGGGAAATAGGTCACACTAACACACTTTCTTATTATTTTTGTCTTCACGTACGTTTCGGTCTCACGACCATCATCAGAAGACGTATAACTGTATAAACGTGAATTTTTAAAACTAATTGTATCACCACAAGCCGTCCTTATCGCACTAATTTCAATAAAAAAATTCAACGTTTATTTAGTTATAGTAATACGTCTTCTGATAATGGTCGTGAGACCGAAACGTACGTGAAGACAAAAATAGTAAGCATATGTGTTAGTGTAACCTATTTCTCGAGAATTCTATATATTATTCGCTAATTAAATTATAAACAGAGGAACAACTTACTAGCTTTTATTGGCAACTTTTTACTACGTTATCAACAACATCGGTTGGATTGTTACGCATTTCACATATATACACGTTCAAAATTAAATTTTTTTCTTTCACTCTAAAATGTCCTCTCTTGTATCTTTTTCTACGGACAGGTGGACACTGCACGTTTTACGATCTATGAGATGCAACGATCGTACAGATCACATATTAGTCATTGTTTACATGCGCTCTATCTTTAACTTGGATAGAATATAGTTAGATAATTTCCTTTTCTCTCTTCGATCGTTACTAATAACATGTATGAATTCAGTTTTGGATTTATTTGAAGAAGTATTAATTTCATGCCGGAAAGCGCGTTCCTCAGATATTATTAGTTCACTCACAATCGTTGTTTATTATTGATAGTGATTCTAGTCCTAGATTTCAATCAGCACTTTATATTTTTAATAGTTCGCCTAAACATATCTGATTGTTGGATTACTCTTTTCTTTGTCGTTCTTCATTGTTCAATTTCTTATACAAAATGTTGGTAGTTATTTAAAGATTATGGGGTGCTAGATACCTTAATGGGAAACATTCCATATCCAAGAGATATTTCTTCCGGAATTGTGAATGTTACTCTTCCAGTTTTATCCGTTACTTCTGTAGCTATTTGTAACCATTCTCCCACTTGAACATCTTTCATCACGTGAATGTCAACCTTTTCCCCTGTTAAAGTAATCATATCCAGGGGACCATACATGAATCTGGCTAATAATGATTGCGGAGCACCTTCACGAACAATCACATCATTTGCTCGATGATTAGCAGCAACATTCTGGAAAAAATATAATAAATTTAAAAAATTGTGCACAAATTTCTGACTGTTACGTTTCCGTTTTTACCAAATTCAATTATTACTAATCTATATTTATCTTCAATATTGTAAATTATTTTTATTCCCATTATAATCTTTCATATATTTTATTTCAATGTATTATCTGATAACAAAACTTACTTTAAATCATTTCCTGTCAGTCGGTGTTAATTAAGTCTCAGATTTTTATATTGCAAGTAATAAGTAATATTGTCATGTCAACATTAGGGTTCATTTACCGTGTGAATACTAACTTGCAAGATTTCATCAATAAAGTCTATATAAGCAACCGACAGAGAAAAGGGGGGGGGAGATACTAGACCTTTCTTCTCGCGTGTGTACGATCGATCTGAATAATGTAAATAATGTTTTAACATTCACATTTAATGGAGAATTAATGAATAAATTGAACTGATTTCAAAACTATTTATCATCATGTCTTTTAATTAACTGAACTAATTTTGAAATAATTTATCATTGCGTTTTATTAATCGATTTTTGTATTTAGGCGAAGAAATAAAGCTGAAAGGGTCGAAAAAAAATCGGATGAACCGATTTTGATAAATTTTTTTTAATCGATTCAGGAAATCATTTAGAAAAAACGTTACCATTTTTTTTCTTCTAATGTGCTTTTTAATTTCTACAGAGGAAAATGAATCTCTTTGAATGCACTTTCAGGAGATGATGTTGAAAACATGTCCAAATATAGCCAAAATTTCTCACCCGGGGGTTTTTGGGGTTGCTGATCACGATTCCGGTGCCAGATTTCATCTACAACGCACCTGGGGCTCAGTACATCCGGGTAATATCGTCGTCTCCAGGGAATTAGGAAAAATCTGTTTTGCAATGGAGTGATACTTAGTGGGAAGGTTGTGACCAAGACTTTCAATAGTCACCTGGTGCTCAGGATACCCTGATTATCTAAGTCATCTCCATGGATTGATTTTTAATATGCTTTGAAACGCAACCGAACTCGTATCTCGGAGGTTTTTGGGGTCGTTGATCACGATTCCGGTGCCGGATTTGAACTATGGCGCACCTGGAGCTCAGTACATCCTAGTACTATCGTCGTCTCCAGGGAATTCGTGAAATTATCTTTTGGAATGGGATGAAACTTGTGAGGGAGGTTTTTTGAGGTTGCCGGTTGTGACCATGACCTTCAATAATCACCTGGTGGTCAGGATACTCTGATGATCTAAGTCATCTACATGGATGGTTTTTTAATGTGCTCTGAAATAAAACCAAATTCGTATCTCCGGGATTTTCAGGATCGCTGAACACGATTCTGGAATAGGAATCAGAAATAATAAAAATAATAATGATAATAAAACTATTTGATTTTAACTTATACAATATTTTTAATAAATAATTCAAAAGTTGAAGTTGAAGTTCGTGTTTTACGATATTGTTTTTGTTGTTTTTTCCTGTAAACTTATCTGTTGTAGACTGATTCTTAAAAAATCAAACCTAATTATTAAAATTTACAACATTTAAAATCAAAAATTTTCCACTATTATTTTTTTCGCACTTGAAAAATTCAATCAAGTTGATTACTGTGCAAAAGGTATTTTTTGAATTCTTTGTTACCGACAACACATTGATTCCTACTCCAGAATCGTGTTCAGCGGCCTCAAAAACCTCCGAGGTACGAATTTGGTTGCGTTTCAAAGCATATTAAAAAACAATCCATGGAGATGACCTAGGTCATCAGGGTATCCTGACCACCAGGTGACTATTGAAAGTCTTGGTCACGACCCGTATGCTCAAGAGAACCTCCCTAGCAGGTTTCATCCCATTCCAAAAGATAATTTCACGAATTCCCTGGAGACGACAATAGAACCAGGATGTCCTGATCTCCAGATGCGCCGTAGTTCAAATCCTGCACCGGAATCGTGATCAGCGACCCCAAAAACCCCCGGGTGAGAAATTTTGGCTATATTTGGACATGTTTTCAACATTTTTAATATTATCTCCTGAAAGTGCATTCAAAGAGATGCATTTTCCTCTGTAGAAATGCTAAAATGCACATTAGAACAAAAGAAAAATGGTAAAGTTTTTTCTAATAACTTCCTGAATTGATTAAAAATTTTTTTATCAAAATCTGTTCATCCGATTTTTTTTTACTTTAGTCTTTTTGTGCTTTATTTCCTCGCCTAATTACCAAATTTGCCGTACTCACTTTTAATAGCTTTATTCACAACCACCAATTCAAATCGAACTAATTTTCAGATTATTTATTATCATGTTTTGTTTTATTTGTTAATTTGTTCTGCCAAGGGGGGGGGTGGTCTGTGGATCTTGGCGGGGCAATTTTTTTCCGTTTCTACATCGTATTTGAACTCGTTTACCAGCATTTAGAGATTGAAATACTCTTCAAAAAGTTTTCTATGGATTATTTCAATTTTTTTGTTTTTTTTCAACGAAAATGCCAAAAAACTGTTTTTGACCCCAGAAATCGACATTTTATAGTAAATAAACGTCCAAGGAGTCATTTCCGATCGAAAATTGGCCGCTGAATCCAAAAATAGTGTCAGTATCCTTCCATAATCCATCATTTTCTATCCATTGGCTGATTTTCCGCAAAATTTTTCACGGCGTCATGTCGGTGTGAGCAGCCATTTTGGGAAAAAAATTTTCAGCGAAATCTGCGTGTTTTTACCTCAGCTTTACGATCAAATAAGAATTCTTCTGACTAAATGGGTTTCAGAGGTCGGAAAAATGAAAAAACTAAAAAAACGACAAAAAACCGATATTACTGTAAAAAAATCTGTCTTCAGGTCACTGATAAGTCTTTTTTTGGGACATATAACCTCGGAATCGGATTCAGCGGGAAATTTTACGATAAGAAAACAGTTCACGAACGGCATCCAACAGTTTTTACACTCCAGTATACCATTAATTTTCCGCCAAAAACCAAGTAAACGTAGTTTTCTTCCAGTTTTTGACCTTTTTCGACCTCAAAGTTGAAGAATTTAGAATCGTAAGTAGAATATTTGGATTCCTTGGACAATTTTCGATGGAGAACATGTTATTACATTATTTTTTCAAATATTTTGGTACTTTGGAAAAGCAGTTTGAAAAAAAGCTATTTCGTAGCTGCAAATCTAGAGACTTCGTTTTTTTGTAATTTTTTAAGTTTGTTTCTTAAAACTTTAAATCGACTAAAATCGTGATCAAATGACTGGTTTTGATGTAAAATTTCCCAAGCATTCTGATTCTGACAATTTTTCAATCCCACATAATGACCCAGAGTCACAAAATTCAACAAAGCGCCAAAAATAGGAGGCATAACAACAAAACCGAATGTAAATTAGTGTAATTTAGTAATTTTGTGGCTCTGGGTCATCATGTGGGATTGAAAAATTGGCAGAATCAGAATGCTTGGGAAATTTTACATCAAAATCAGTCATTTTGATCACGATTTTAGTCGATTTAAAGTTTTAAGGAACAAACTTCAAACATTACAAAAAAACGAAGTCTCTAGATTTGCAGCTGCGAAAAAGCTTTTTTTTAAACTGCTTCTCCAAAGCACCAAAATATTTAAAAAAAATAATGTAATAGCATGTTTTCAATCGAAAATTGTCCAAGTATTCCAAATATCCTACTTACAATTCTAAATTCTGCAACTTTGAGGTCGAAAAAGGTCAAAAACTGGAAGAAAATTACGTTTACTTGGTTTTTGGCGGAAAATTAATGGTATACTGGAGTGTAAAAACTGTTGGATGACCTTCGGGAACTGTTTTCTTATCGTAAAATTTCCCGCTGAATCTGATTCCGAAGTCATATGTCCCAAGAAAAGACCTGACGACCGATTTTTGTACAGTAATATCGGTTTTTTGTCGTTTTTCTTAGTTTTTTCAATTTTTCGACCACTAAAACCTATTTAGTCAGAAGAATTCTTATTTGATCGTAAAGCTGAGGTAAAAACAATCAGATTTCGCTGAAAAAAATTTTTTTTTAATGGTTGCTCACACCGATATGACGCCGTCAAAAAAAAAGGTATTTTCCGAAAATCAGCCAATGGATAAAAAATGATGCTTTATTAAAGGAAACTGACATCATTTTCGATTTCAGAGGCCAATTTCCGATCGGAAATGACTTCTTGGACGTTTATTTATTATAAAATATCGATTTCTGGGGTTAAAAACAGTTTTTTAACATTTTCGTTGGAAAACAACTCATAAAATTGGAAAAATTCATAAAAAACTTTTTAAAACGTATTTTAATCTCTAAATGCCGGTGAACGAGTTCAAATACGATGTAGAAACGGAAAAAAATTGCCCCGGAAAGTTCTGCAGACCCCCACCCCTCTGCCGACTCCTTTAATTTAGAACTGCCTATATTCGAAAATAAAAATCAGAAATGAATATCAATTGTCTAGTATCGACTTAGTCAAAAACCTCATTATTAGGTAAACGATATATATGCTCCAATGAACATTGGTAAACCCGTGGTCAAGGCGTTACACATCCACAAATGAAGATTCACAGGTAGAAAGCGTATCAATCTTCTTATTCAAACAATACTTGGGAACAAACACATATAAAGCTCATAGACAATGGGTGAGTTAACCTCCAATCATTGAAATTAAATTATTCTCATGAATTTGTTCATGATGCCGTTAGTTCTAATTCTACTGCTTAACTAGGCCGCACGAGACAGTGTTGCACTATCTTCAACGTCCGCGTTTGACTCTTTATGCCTCAAATTTCTGAAAGTAGAAGCGAACACTATAATGAGCTAAAGCACCATCAGTTACTGCAGTCCGATCACGCATTGTACGTCGAAATACGTGAATTAGAATCTGCACAATATTTTTATCTAACGCTTTATGATTGTGTGTGGTTTTTAAGTTCTTACCTCACTACCACTACGAATGACGGAAGGTAAAATACAGATTGTTTGTAACCGAACCATTAACTTGCCAATAAGTAAGTTTCAATTTATGTTTTTCTCAATTATAATTACCTTCAACTTAACAGAAGTTCTCTTTCTAATCCATTTCTCCCTAGGCTGTCCTGGCTTGAAAGACGCTTCCCGATCTTCGGATCCAGATATAGGGGCGGCTTCAATGCCACCAACTTGTCTTAATATAAAAGCAATAACATCACAACTTTCCCAGTAACTGGCATGGAAAAGATGTGGTAAGGCATTTGTGGGAAAATTAGATAATCCTTCTGGGCAATAAAGGGCGTAGTCCATACGTTTTTCACCCCACCATTTTTGTTGTACTGAAATTGAGATTGAATGCTTTTTGTTTCACACTTACGAATTCATCTAATTTTCTTCAGGTTCAAAGTTTTATGGTTATTTGACTGAATAATATAGCATTTTTCGACAACACATATTATCAAAAGAAACAATTTGATGGTCGGCATAGGATTTCCTCAAATTAATTTCATTGAATTAAGAATGAAACAATATGTAGTCACTACCTGAGAAAAAATTACAAATTCAGTGTGAGCCAAAAGTGACAATTTGACTCGGTTTTACATCTCTTTTTCCCCAACCCCCTCAACTCTCGATTTCAAATAAGAAACGACGGTTAGGATAAGAACTCTAAATAAAAGAAAGGTATTTGACTATTCAATAAATAAATAAATTATTTATTTGCAAAACATGTTTTTTCAATCTGATTCTTTTTCTGGGAACTCTTTCTGAAGGTCTTTGAAAAAGTTTCTAGGGAAACAAAGTAGACATACCACATTTGGTCAAAGCATTAATTGTTTATTAACGAATAACCCGAATTTTTATAAACAAATTTTTTCAACGCGTTTGCTGTTCCAAACGTTGGGGAACTTGGCTATTAGACAGCAGATAGCTCAGAAAATTTACATTATTTTTGCAACTCATTGTTGAATACAATTTTTTTTTATTTCTTCGGCGTTACTTTCATGTTCATAAAATAAAGTTTTTGTGAGTAGGAACAATATCAATAAAAAATACATGTATTTGAATTGTTGTTTAATGTAAAAAATTTTTATTTAGAAACAAATTCAACTTTAAAGTCATGTTGCAATGTATTTGTCTGCACTGTATTTGAAATTTATAAATTTTTACTGGATATTATTTGACAGATACTTATTTACTTTCTGTTTACTATAAAATTAGATTAATCTTCAAGCAGTTTAGTAGTACAATGATAAAAATAAGATATAAAGGGATTTCAATTTAACATATTCAACTTACGTCTAGCAGAACACTATTTCTAGTTACTTATGTACATTTACGAATGAAACACCAAGCATAACTATTAAATGCTATATTGTGATAGGAAGTATGGAGTTTCCTCTTAAGCGAAAAACATTTACTAAATTATTTTGAGTATTTGCTTTAAATTGTAGGTTTAAAATAGTAGTTTTTTTTTAATGGGTTCAATTTACAGTTTCCTGTATATCGTGTAGACGCAACGACACCCATAAATTGACAAGGTTTGATACAATAGCGGCGGTAGTTTGGTACATTCAGCCTACTTCCTTTCTTGAATAAAGGTTTCATTACAGCAGATTTGAAAGCACTGGGGAATTTACCTGATCTGATGCGCCAGTTTATAATACGTTCTAAGGGTACTGTTGTGTCATCAACAAGATACTTTAAGATTTCAACTGTAAGTTATCATCACCTGGTGATTTTTCTTCTTTAATTTCATATTCAACTTACGTCTAGCAGAACACTATTTCTAGTTACTTATGTACATTTACGAATGAAACACCAAGCATAACTATTAAATGCTATATTGTGATAGGAAGTATGGAGTTTCCTCTTAAGCGAAAAACATTTACTAAATTATTTTGAGTATTTGCTTTAAATTGTAGGTTTAAAATAGTAGTTTTTTTTAATGGGTTCAATTTACAGTTTCCTGTATATCGTGTAGACGCAACGACACCCATAAATTGACAAGGTTTGATACAATAGCGGCGGTAGTTTGGTACATTCAGCCTATTTCCTTTCTTGAATAAAGGTTTCATTACAGCAGATTTGAAAGCACTGGGGAATTTACCTGATCTGATGCGCCAGTTTATAATACGTTCTACGGGTACTGTTGTGTCATCAACAAGATACTTTAAGATTTCAACTGTAACTTATCATCACCGGGTGATTTTTCTTCTTTAATTTCAAAATACAATCTTTTATTTCGTATTGATTGGTTTCCAGGAATAATATGGTGTTTGGGATGTAGGTCTTAGTAGTTGGTTCTACCCGATTTTTTTCTATTTTTTCTGCCATTTTCTTTCCAATACTTGAGAAGGAATCATTGAAAGTATCCTCAATTTGTTTGGTATCCGTTATTGAGCGTCCTTTTTACAGATTGAATTTTTTTAAATTTTAGACTCTATTTCACAATGTTGATTACAATGAAATCGGTGTCATTGTCCACCTTCAAAAGCCCAGTAGATTTGTTTCTGTTTGAATACTTTTTTTCAGGTAATATATAGCATGATCCTCGAAATTCACTGGCATGAAAATTCAAAGACCTACCTTGTCCGTTTTTAAGCAGAGCGAAATGCGACGCTATTAGCTCTGTTTCACGCGTCTCTCTGTGCACTTACTATCTGGCCGTTTAGTAAGTAGAATAACACGTTCGCTGCCGTTCACATCTAATGGTGCGGTACCCGACAAAACTCGCATTCTCAAATAGTCGCGTCCTATTTCATACACTCGCGAACTTTCGCAACTATTTTAGGGATATTATTTTTTCACTAAGCTATATGTGACATTTATAACCTTTTCTATTTGTTTGTGTATGGTTAGATAATAATTTATTTTGTAATCTAATACTATGGATGAAGAATTATTTCATTGGCGACGAAGAAGTGCAATTGCCGTTTGCCGTTTATGTATTGTTAAAAAGGAGAAAAACAAAAAGAAATAGGTATGTTTCCTTCAGATCTCCAGACTTTTCTGCAGGCATTTGGGCGCTTTCAGTCATATCTTCAAACTCATTCTCCAGTCAAATTAGACGAAAAAAGCTCATTTTACAGACCTCTCTGTACGGCGGGATCTTTTGATAGAAAAGGGTGGGTATTGACATCTAGAAACCAATGTCACTGACGCGAAGTCTGGGGCGGGGGTGCGTTGTGATATATAGATATATATGTATATATTTGATTTATAGCCAATATCTCAAAAACCAATGAATGTATCAAAACAGTTTAGAGCAAAAGTTGTAGAGAATAAAAATTGCCACTTAAAATCATCCATAACATTTTTTGATTTGCCGCCAGGTTTCCGCGTAAAATGCGTTAAACCGCGTTTTATATATATATTTCATGTGTCCTCGCTACGTTACCCAAAAAACGTTATTATCTCGAAAATTAAGCTTTTTCTTGAAAACCTAGAAAATGACACGTTGGCCTCTGATATCGAAGTGGAAATTGTATGATTTCCCAAGAATTTTCCACAAATTTTCATTTTTATACTTAGTTATATCACAGAGCTATATGTCACAATGCACCCCCGCGCCAGCCTTCGCGTCAGTGACATCAGTTTTTAGATGTCAAAACCTACATTTTTCCACCAAAAAATCTCGCCGTACAGAGAGGTCTGTGGAAAATGTCTAATTTGCCTGGAGTATATGTTGTTTGTATTGCAATAGACTGAGAGTGCTACCCAGTACTAAAAATACATTTAGTTGAGTTATTTCTAGCCAAAATATATAAATCAGGATCAGGATTCATTTCGTACCAATTTACAATATATAATATAAAATAAAGAAAGAGAACCTATCCAAACAAGCAAATGACCCGAGTAAACAAAGTATAATGATGAGGTTATCTTCTTCTTCTCTACTACTTTTATCCTTCAGCGCATGCTCGAGCCATAATTCGCGCGAATGTTCGCAAGATATCAAACTATCGCCGGTGATCTTTCTCCGCCATTCTTTTAAAGTCAAATTGACCAGTGACCATTATTCGCAACTCGCAAATCGCAATTCGCGTATCTATTGAAGTAAGCTTTATGCGCAGCGTGCTGACCGACCTCCTAGTATATGTGTAACTCAAGTTTGCCTGATATATATTACAAGATCATCATTCTGGTTAATGTAACCATCATTATTCAATCGTATCCATCTAATTTAAAAATAAATATATCACCAATTTGATAAGTTTCAAACGGCACTATGAGATCAAAATCGAATTTGATGATAGTATGTACTGAGGTAAATTGAAGAGTTTTTATTTATGGATCGAATATTTGTATGAAAAATTCGAAGATTTTTTGAATGTGTTTGAATCTCATAACTTCAGTGAGATGATTAATTAAATCTGCTTGTAATGTATTTATTTTTCGTTCTCTGAACTCTCTAATACACTTATCTACATACGTAAAAAGTATAATCGAAAAGTGGTATAATTGGAGTGAAAGCGGAAAATTATAATTATTAAGTACATCAAGCTCAATGAAGATAAAATTCACAATAAAGTAAGTTAAAAAAAAACACATTTAAAAATATATAACTGTATAGATGAAGAGAGATAAATGGAAATGAGTTGAACACTACTATTTCTTGTATTGAGACCTAATATTGATTTTCAGTTAGAAAATTTTTCGAGTAGTTGTTTCTAGTTTTCTTTTCTTCCCTCTAGGTTACTGCATAAGTTGAATCTGCTAGTCTCGCTAGGGGTACTTGGTACTTGGGTTACTGGGTATTTCTCGATCTCCAGCTGGTTTTTGATCGACTATTGGAATTTCTCTAGAAGCGAATGTAATTTACTAATTTTTCATAAGAGAATACTTCACCATTCACCACTAAATTGTTATTTTTCATGAACGTCGAATTATTCATATGGACGTGAAGGAATTTCCTTTTTTCCAGTTTTTCTCCTGTAAAATGTTGATTAAAGGAATTTTTTCACTCTAGCCTGTATCAAAATCTCCGATTTCAAGAAAAAGCTGTTCGTTTCGATAAGAACTGGCCGTATTTTGTTATTATTTTTATTGCCTTATCTATGAATATCTCTGAAATTGGAGAGGTTACAGTCCACCTTCAATACGTTTTTCAACACGTTCAATATTGTTTCTGGTAGATCATCCTCATTTTCACTAACTGGATGAACTATCAAATTATACTTCTTACGTCTTTTTTCAATTGAATGAAGTTTATTTTGTAACACTCTATGTTCAATTTCTAATTTGTTATTTCTTTCACAACTTCAATTCTCAGTTTTTTGATTTCTTTTCAATTCGTTATTACCTTCTTTAATTAATTTATAGAGATCCTGAAGAGATATTTCTTAGATTCATTTCCTAGAATGCACGTGATTTCGAAATAAAAATGGCCCAACTGAAGATATAGCTCCCGTGTCCTGAATAAAACGGATTCGATCGATCAGCTGCGCTGAATTTTTGTTTTTGCTGTCTCATCACTATTTATGTGGCATGCAATTATAACCCTTACTTACGGTTTGTTGGAGTTTTAAAAAATTATCACTTCAGCTATGAATGGATTGTTGACATATTTTGTCCATAGGTAGTACAGTGCTCAATATACACATTTCACAAATGTCTATAATTTTGCACTCAGTTCTTCAGGTGTAGTTTGATAATAATTAGCACAAACGGTAATTCGACGATGTTCGGTCATGAGAACACATTGTGATAATTGATCGCAGTAACCTGAATATTCCAATGGGTTGATGAAGATGAGATAATTGATTAGTTCTCACGTAATTTTAGTTCCAAATTTTCGACATTGATGATGAACAATAATTTTCAAAATTAAATTAATAAATGAATGAGTATGTCAATTTCATAAATTCTTTTGTTAGAAAGTTTTATTAGTATTAATTTTGTTATTCGATATTTTATCAAACTTGATTTTCACCAGTTATTTAGTAATAAATAACATAACATGATAATGAATCATCAGAAATAATAAATAAAATACATTACATGTACATATTATATAATGAAATGTAATGAATAAATAATATAAAAGCTAGCAAAATAGCATGACATAATACACGCAGTCCATCAAGCAAATAAGAATTTTCCTTATTATAGTAATCAAAGTGTACTATTGTTCTTAGCGTAAATAGTAACTTGATGTCATAAAAATCAATTACTTTACACTAACCCAAAACATCGACTTTTGCATCATGCAATATTACAGTATAATATCGAATAAAATTAATAAGAGCAAGAATGTGAACATTAGTACGAGTCTATCACTGACAAATAGTTTCATGGTTATATCTGATTCGCGAGATCAATTATTGTCAAACATGCTCTTTAGTTTAACAGATATATTCAAATTGTGCTTTTGATAGTTGGTGCGATGAATCTAAATAACCTAAACAAAAATTGTTGTTTGGTCTTCTGCACGATCAGTATAATATCATCTCTTTTTATAAGTTTCTGCTTTCGTGATAATAAAAATTGTTTAGCAATAAAAATTTGAGATATATTTAATGAACAAAGTTTCTGCTAACGATTGTGTAGTAAATTTGACATAGGATATTAGCAAAGTGATATTATACACTGCTGATATAAACTCAATCTGTATATCGAAGCAATAGGACTATGAAAACTATGGGGTAAATTTAATTGATAATAATTTTATATCTACAAAGTCCGTAGTTTGTGAAATTATACCTTTAATACCGGAGGCAACGTGAGATGGAGTTCCGTGAAGAGAGGTGTGATTTATTGACCGTGAGACTTTATGAAACCCAGAAATGAATACAACACCGAATATTCGAACGCAGGGTGATGTGATTCAGTTTAGCGTGACGTGAGGCACCGAAAGTCTGCTTGTACTGCAGATCTCGCGTTTTTGTCTTCAGAGAACGGGTGACACGGTAATAATTCTCATATTTTCATCAGAAAATTCGTTCTTAAGGATCAATTATCCGTGGGTCTTTATTTCCTTAAATGCTTTTCAGTTTTTCATGAGATAATGTTCCAATTATTTCGTCTTCGAAATTATCGGATTCAGATTCTGAACTTAGTAAAGACTCAATATATACATATACTCCAGTCATCGCGCATATTTCGGTACAACGTCCCAGACACACATGACGATATAACTGAGGGCTCAGCTTGAATCATGCTTTAGATCGCCGGCTAAATGGGACACAGATCCGTGAGATGATGCAGGGTAACACTCACTGCGAGTCAATTTCATTCTTGATCAAGTGTGAGTTCATATTGATATTAATATTGTAATGTTATTGCTCACAATCCCATTTTTTTTTCGGTTTCGAGGTCAATTATTATACTTCATCCTCAGGTATATATCAAAAATGGAATTAATATATAAATTTTTTTATGCATCACATGACTTCATTTCCTGATAATTAAAGTTTATATGTAAAATTTAATTTTTTGATTTATATAATTCATATTCAACAGTTGAAATTCAGGAAGCTTTCTAAGAAAGGTTGAATCAAAACCAGTTCCTGAATTTTTCATCAACTCAGTCTTTTTATGTGGGATTCTTTTGTTTCCTCGGAGTAGTGTAACCTATTGTTTTGAACACAATTCGCTTCGGAATCAGTGTTTCAACCCAAATCTTACATCAAAAGAAGCATAAATGTTTGCAAGAGCTGAAGTCCCGGAGTAAACTGTGTAGTGGAACTGTGATCCAACTTGCGATGATCGTCGCCTTGACTCAATCTGCGGTGAATAATTGGGGTAGAGTGGGATGAAACACGACCGTGTATTGTAGAAAATGAAACATTCTCGAATAAGCTGATCACAATTGTTTTGGGTTTCAGAAGAGTGGTCAGTGGTAACGGTAACATGATCGCAGAAGCACCTGATACACACATGATATCTAGGAGGCAAACTGCATCGGCACTTGAATAATATGGATAGTATGGTTCTAGTCATTCGTACAGAAAATAGGGATTGAATCTTAATAATACCCATTTACGTTCATGCCTAAAGTGCTATCAGAAGGATTTAACATGCAAACTATAATAATTGTACATAGTTCAGCTACGTTTTATTCGTGGATGGATTACAAAATCAATTAGTATTATTGTATTAATGGTACGACTACATTTTAGAGTTGTCACCAAAAATCAAACTTCTGACTCATATTACTTTTTCAATTGTCGACTACTTCGTGAAAGTAGTTGTTTTTTCATACTTCGACTACACGAGAGGAAAATCTATAGAAGAAGAACATCGTGAGAGCCAGCGGTGGAATATTGGGAGTGGAGATAGGCATAGGAATTTTTGTTGAAAGTTTGGAGGTATGAAGTGATATAGAAATGGGAGAGATCGCCCACCTTTCTATGATGTTCTAGAGAGGTCAATGAATTCGTAAGTGTGACATCATCAATCAGACGATTAGCTCTCTTCTGAATAGAATCTAAGAGCTTCAGCGTATGTTTGGGAGCTGCACTCCAAAACTTGTGAACAGTACTCCAGAACAGGTCGAATCTGTGCTTTGTAGACTATGTGAACCTGCTGGGATGTAAAGTAGCTCTTGGCACGGAATAGAAAACCTAGTGTTTGTGAAGGTATTTCCGCAATAGACCTCACATGATAGTCCCATGAGAGGGTTCTGTAAGTAGTAATACCGAGCACGGATATGGTAGACTTCATAGGAATACTTGTATCTGACATCATTATATTGGGGATTGTGGGAACCACAAGTACCGCAAGCACGGGTATTCTGGATGCACCCTTAGAGATAGTAAATTATGCGTACTTCGATTTCAGGAGTAGGTACTTCGAGTTCGGAAGAGTTCGATTTATGGAGTAAAAAAATCCATACAGCGTGTATTGCTAGTGATGCGGCTATTGAAATTGTTCGAGTAAGAGGAACGTTCGACTTAGGGGACTTTGAGTTCACTGTATAAACATGAACTTTTTAAAATTTTATTTTTGAAAAACTCGAATATTACTAATATAATCTCAATTTACGAGCTAGGTAGTAAGAAATAATAAACATCATTTTACCAACTTATATTGGATTTGCAGTGAGACTAAAAAATTTCCAGTATAATAAATATCAAATTGAAGAATCAAATGTCTATACAACCAAGCCCATAACAACCATATGAATGTATTTCCTATCTCTCGATATATATACACGTTTCGCTATTTAGACCAGGGTCGATAATTTTTGAAACAAAAAAAAATAATTGTAGGATGAAACCCACTGGGAAAGGAAGAGAATATAACAAACATGAGAGGAAAATAATTTACGGGCGATCTGAGGTCGGGAATGGGAAGGGGGTGAGATTTTAAGGGTAAAAAACGGTTTATCTCGATTTCCGGCAAAACTATGGAAAAAAGTTAAATGGCAAAATTGTAGCTAATAAGATCTAAAACTTTTGTATTCACACTTTTTTCACATAACCTCTAAATTTATGTGAAAAATTCAAATAACCAAGTTTTTGATTTTTTATTTAAACTTTTACAAAAAAAAAAAATTTTCCACGAAATTTGACCTCTCTATGTCCCAAACACACTGCAATTTTTTTGATTTATTTTTTCACCTTATTTTGACTTAATATCGAAAAAGCACCCTAATTTTCAATCGAAAATTCTCGTGTCAAAATATCTACTTTTTCAAAAAGTCTGTGGGCTTTTTGTTCGTTGAAATCTCTACTTTCTGATGGTGTTAAAAAAATATACGTTACTATGGCAAATGTTCTCAAAAAATGAAAAGAAACGAAACAAACTCGAATCCGAAAATCATTATGTACAATTTTGAGCTATTTATTAAAATTTATACTTTAATTACTCGAAAAACTAAGATTCCATGTTACATTGATAAACAAAAAAATTACAAATTCATAAAACATAAAGATTGCAAAAAACATGGGAAAATAGTTGTTCTAAATATAATTAAAGGTAGGATTTAAAGGAGATTTCATCTGAAAAATGTGACTGCTGCTATTTTTTTCAGTAAAACAGTTAATTTATTACATTCCAATTACATTTATGTCATAGAAAATCTCATAATATATAAATATACATGTAAATCGTACTATTAAATTCAGATACTTTATACTGATTACGTTATTCATTAAAATATTTTTAAAAACATTAATCTTGTTATTTATAAATATCTTATCTTGAATTCTAATCACTTATCTATTAGTTTTTGTCTCCTCGATGGCATTTCTTCATCGTTAGATTCGACAAACCTTCCCGATTCTAGTAGATTTTCGAAATCTTCAAGACCACCACCGTCTTCGTCTCCAATATTATTTCCAGTCTGCATTGGTTCTTCATCCACAATTTCATCTGGATCATTAACTTCCTCGTAGCTTTTTTCTTACACATTGGAGCATTTTTCAGAACCATGACAATTTGAGCATAAATTTGTGCATTTTAAACAATGTTTTCGGCAGCCACATTTTAAACTGTTACATCCAGTTTCACAGCTGCAGCAAATACTTTTGAGCAATATTTCCGAAATTAATTCCTTTTCTGTAAATTTGGGCATAATGCCACGTTGCTGTTGCTTCCAGCCCCAATCTGTTGCTGTCAGTTCGTTACCCAGCCAAGTTTGAAGCTGATGATATGCCCTGTAACAATGTTGTTCTGCTGCACCTTCTGTGGGTGGGAGATTTGCCAATATGAAAGATGATTTAATTTTTGCCAATTAATATTTTCGAAATCTTGATTGATTCAGTGTTATATTATCATTTTTACATTTATAAATAGATTTGATTAATTTTAATCCATTTTTTCCGATATCTTCTTTGTTTGCATCTTTTTTTAAAAAAATATTGGCCAAATTTGACAAATTTTTATCGTCTAATAATGAATCTACGATACTTTTCTTTCCTTTTCCGGCAACCAGGAAAATAATGCAGAAATACAACGATGGTTATGAAGGATTCATATTTGAAACTATTAGACGTGATAAATAGATCTTTTACATTTCCAGAACCTGGCTTGAGAAAATAAATGTCATGATTATTTGAATTTAATTGATTTAAAAGGACCAAAAGATCAATATCTTGAACCACAACAATGACAGTTTTAATTGTATCTCTGGCAATTTATATCGAGGTCTTAATTATGTCAGCATCAGCATCTTTTTTTGCTTGTGTACAGGAAAATCCTTGTGACTGTAATCTTTTCATAAAAGTTTTTATCATATCTTTTGATGGGCTAAAATTTTCCGTAGGTCACTCAGGTATATAAATTATCTTGAAATAGCAATAAATAGGCATCTACGCATATAATATAAAGAAGATTCTACAACTTTCTCAAAATATTGTAATGTCTTATTACATATTAACTTTATTAACTTATTTGGTTGTTAATTATAGTAGTATATTTCGATTTGTAATTTTTTTGTTTATCAATGTAACATGGAATCTTACGTTTTTAGAGTAAATAAAGTATAAATTTTAATAAATAACTCAAAATTGTACATGATGATTTTCGGATTCGAGCTTGTTTCGTTTCTTTGCATTTTTTGAGAACATTTACCACAGTAATGTATATTTTTTTCACACCATCAGAAATTGGAGATTTCAACGAACATAAAGCCCACTGACTTTTTAAAAAAAGCAGATATTTTGATGCGACAATTTTCGATTGAAAATTGGGGTGCTTTTTCGATATTAAGTCAAAATAAGGTGAAAAAATGAATATTTCAAATCAAAAAAATTACAGTGTGTTTGGGACATAAAAAGGTAAACTTTCACCAAATTTCGTGGAAAAAAATTGTTTTTTTGTGAAAGATTAAAATAAAAAACCAAAACACGGTTATTTGAATTTTTCAGATAAATTTTGATATTGTGAAAAAAGTGTGATCACAAAAGTTGCAGATCTTTTCATTACCTTCAACTTTGCCATTTAACTTTTTTCCATAGGACTTGTAGTTTTGTCGGAAACCGAGATAAACCGGTTTTTACCCTTAAAAACTCATCCCTTTCCACTTCCCGATCTCAGATCGACCGTAAATTATTTTTCATTCCATTTTTGTTATATTCTCTTCCTTTTCCAATAGATTTCATCCTACTATTATTTTCTTTCACTTTTTACCATTTTCAAAGGCTTCAGCCCTGGTCTAATTTCTCAGTCATTTAGAATCCATAACTACAAATATAGCGCGCCGATCGTTTTTTGCAGTGAGACGCTACTACTTCATGCCGATCGCCACACCGCTGTCTTGTGACCCTAAACGAAGACTCCTAACTTGGTCCCCATATACGAACATAAACATTTCCAAAGTTAAAACACTATCGAGCAATAATGTTATAGCTTTTTTCAATACACAATATAACTAACTCTACTTTTGATAACAAACATTTCTTACTACACAATCCTAGAGAACTTTGATCAATGGCAGTAAAAATAAAATTTATAATAATTTTTTTTTTGCAATATAATTTATATGTCCATTGTTTGAAGAGTACAGACGTGCAGCACGTAATTACTACATTAATAATTTTAAACAAGCATTAGAACATTTAATAATATTTGAAACAAATTAGACATGATGTTTCGTAATAATTAATTCCAATTTACATTTTAACCAATCATTTCTTCACAGTATCACATCAAAATGCATTCAACTCACATAATTCTTTCAAACTAAATTGTTTCAAGCTTATAAAGTGAGGGACGTTAATGATAATGGGAAAAATATAAAACTAAAGATGCTAAAGATGGTTAAAACATAGAAACTAAAAATGATAACCAAACAACAGAAAACTACATTGTACTTACAAGCATTAATTGCTTGAAGTGGAATATTATCGATAAGTCCAGAAACTGTACTTAGAATAGAAACCTCAGATAAACGCCTAGGTTGGGCCGAATCGCTAAACATCTGAGGATTCGTTTGAAGAATTTCAACTACAAGATTCAGTAAAAAAAGTTAATCCAATTAGAATGTTATGTCCATTCAATGGCTGAATGAGCATTACTCATTTTCAAATCAAAATTCAATTATTGTATACTCACGTAGATGGTATGGATGGCCATTACCCAAGGGATACTTGGCGTATCTTGCTACATTGACTGGTGGTAAAATTGAAAATCTAGCCGATAAAAGTGGTTCTAATCGTGCAGCCACCGGATCGGTGGGATGGAACATATTATAAACTTGAAGACAACTTGGACGGGTTATATTACCTACAAGTATAAAAAATATTTGTAAGACAGCAATAATCTGGAAAATGATCAGCATTATATTTGCATTGAATTAAAATTTTATAACGCAATACATAATCTAACGAAAATGGTCGATTATCAATACAATTTTACCAGGCTGGATTGATTTTTTGGATTACATAACGTCACACATAATATCAGTTTGAAAATATCCTGGTCAAATCGTTATACAGGGTGTTTTCAAAATATATGCGCAGGACTTCAGGATGTGCTATCTCGTCCAAAATTTTGAAAAAAGTTTCTGTAAACTTACCCTCTAAAATGCACAATTTACGAGATTCAGGGTGTTGAAATTGAAAAAAAGCTCCTAAGTTGACCAACTTTTATGTTGAAAAACATGGTCAATTTTTTGAAATAAAATTCATCTTTTACTAGTTAAACAAAATTTATTTAAACGTTAAAACATGTAACAAAACCAAACGTTAACTTCATAATTGCAAAATTAAAAAAAAATGAAAAAATTATACAAAAGTTGTCTTTGGAAAATTCTCCAAACCGTAAAGGTAACGCATTTCGCACATTTCATCGTTTGTGTAAAAAAAATTATAATTTTTTTTATCAAGTAGGCTTTAAAATTTAAAACAAAAGCTACCTCCTGTCAAAATAACAATTAGTTTGAACCTGCAAAAAGTAAATGTATTACGAAATTAAAGATGAATTACACAAACGCTGAAATGTGCGAAATACATTACCTTTACGGAATGGCGAGCGGTAATTCGACAGAAGCAAGGTGGTTGTATCAAGAAAGACATCCTGATCGCCAAGTACTACACCATCACTTGTTTCAACGCATTCACCAACGACTATGGGAAAATGGAAGTTTTGAAAAGAATACTGCTGATAACGGGCGGCCTATGGAAGTTGCAAATCCCCAATTAGAAGAGGCTGTCCTCAATGCAATTGAAGAGATTCCGACCACAAGTACCAGAAAACTTGCTCACAACTTAAACTTACCTCACTCGACGATTTGGAGAATTTTGAAACGACAACTTTTGTATCCCTACCATATCCAAAGAGTACAAGCCTTATTGCCAAGAGATTTTGCGCCAAGATTGGCTTTTTGTAGATGGATGCAAGACAGAATAGCTCAAACTCCTCAGTTTGAAGCCGAACAGATTAAACGGTGCAGATTATCGACAATTTCTAGAAGTACTGCCGGAACTGCTGGAAGATATACCGCTTCAAGTACGCCAAAACATGTAATTTATGCATGATGAAGCTCCGGCCCACTTTAGTTTGGTTGCTCGCCATTACTTGGACGACGAATACCCACGATCTCCCGAACTTAATTGTTTAGATTTTTTCTTTTGGGGCCATCTCAAAACCCTAGTCTACGCTACTCCAGTTGAAAATGTTGAGCAATTAAGAGAACGCATTGTTGCATCTTGCGACATAATTCGGAACACTCCGGAAATTTTCCTGCATGTTAGACAGTCAATGCGTCGAAGAATTGCTGCGTGCATTGAAGCTAACGAAGGACATTTCCAGCATTTAATTTAACTGTGTATGATTTGTTATTTTTTTTTAATTTTGCAATTATGAAGTTAACATTTGGTTTTGTTACTTGTTCTAACGTTTAAATAAATTTTGTTTCATTAGTAAAAAAAAAATTTTATTTCAAAAAATTGACCATAGAGCTTATGAACAGTACCTTTTTTGTGTAGTTTTGTGTAATTATCCCACAAAACATAGCTTATTATGAGTAGAAAATGCTTACCAAAGCTGTTTTCTGTACGATAAACGGTTCCGGAAATATTCTCAAAAAACGAATTTTTTTTTTCAATTTCAACACAGCTATCAGATCCTGAAGTCCTGCGCATATATTATGATACACCCTGTATATTGCATTATAGCACTAGACATTTATTAAACTTTTACATGTCATGAGAATGTTAACAGTTATATCTATCCAACTTTATGTCGTTCATAATCAATCAATCAATCAAAACGGGGGCGAACAAGTCCGGAGCACTTAGACTGCTTGATTGGGCCCATTGTACGCCCCTTGATATGAGAATCAGTCCAGCAGGCCTAAGACAGTGCCGAAGGCTAAGATTTTGCATGGACTGATATCTCTTATGGCTTCAAGCAGCATATGTGTTCTGTCGAGGTGTTGTAGCCTAAGAGAAGCCAGTGCTGGATATTCTGTTTCTGCTAGGATGTGAGAGGCAGTTTCATCCGCCTCTCCACATCTACTACTAGCTGGGTCTTAAACAATACCCATTGTGTGTAGATGTTTATTCAGAATCAGATGACGGTGTCCTGAGAGTTCTGCCACCAGTTTTAGGCCTCTCCTGTTGATAGATAGTAGGGTTTTAGAGAGATGATGCGAGAACTCCTTAATATGGAGCTTCGCTTGCCTCATGCCGGGGGCTCCATGTCAGACCGAGAGCCACTGTCTATCTAGTAACTCCTTGACGGCGTGGAGCCCGGTGGTCGATGAAATTCCGATCGTTGAATCGCATTCAAGGAGCCCCGTATGGCCAGTTCATCGGCCGCTTCGTTTCCCTTCACGTCAGAGTGGGCAGGTACCCACACTAGCTGGAGTTTGTTGCTTCTGGCTAATTCAGCCAGAGTTTCCCTGCTCTCCCAGACAAGCCTAGAAGTCACTATGTGAGCGCGAAGTGGTGTCAGTGCAGATAATAGACTCGTCTATTATATCTATGTTACTTGTATTGATTCATATCATTCTCAAACCTATAGAAATACGATTACTTTGTGAAATATCACTACTCCTATTAACCTACAAGCATGACTGTGGCGATTCGTTCAGATTCAATTTAACCATTCAGCCACAAAATAGGAGTGGTTCCCAGGGCCCCACCATTATAAATTTGGCCCTGTTTTATAGAATTAATTCATATAATCTACTCAAAAAATAACTTACTTGTTTTATCTTCCGATATAGAAATTTTCCTATAAGCTAACACAAGAGCAAGAGGACTTCCAAACATGAAAAAATCATTTACGTCAAACTCAAATTTAATTTGGCGTGACTGTTCACTGGTAGATGACGATCTTCTTCTAGGCATGGGAGCCGTCAAATGACCAGTCTCATTAACTTGTATTTCATCTAAAAAGTAGCTATATTGATAAATTGAAGAGATATTACCACCAGTTACCTCTAGGTAAGTAATCACTATCCAATATACTATTCTCACTACCATGTCTTGATTGATATTTAATGGTTCGACACAACGCATCATATGTTAGTATCGAACCTATGGAATCTGCTACACAACACACTTGACCTGTGAATCCTTGACCTTCATCCGACCTTAAAAAATCTGAAAATTTACAAAAACATTTTATAGATAATGTCTCAAGTAGTAAATTGAAATGTCAAATGAATTCGTTTTTAAGAACATGTGCATACGTCATTGTGACCATGGTAGACTCTACAATGACTGAACAGAGAGAGAACGCACCCATTGAGGCCATGTACCCACCATCATACTGTGCGAGTTGGGAAAAGATAACAGATTTCTACACGAACAGCACAACGGTGGAAAGGATTCAAAATTTGGGATAACGGATAAGACTAATTTTTTTGTTTTGTTGGAGTTCTGTATAGTACCGGTGTTTGGTGTTATTACTAAAATTATAATTGAATTTTATTTTCATTGTTCCGGTACTGAAAAAGTGTTACACAAATAAAAATAAAATTTGAATAATAAATAGTGAGATGACGGTAAAGATGGAATCGGTGTCATTTCGCCAAGAAGGACGTGATGTGAAGTCGGGTAACGTATGTTATATAGGTTTTGTTAACTTTTGAGTAAATAAATGTCACTACACTACTAGTAATCTTTGTTACGAAGATAAGTTGTATCTCAATTAAGAAGACTTGAGTAGAACTTTGATTAATATAAGCATATCAAATCGTGCATTCAATAATTCGTGGCCCAAGAAATGTAAATTATCAAAAAAATGTATTTGTTGGTCTTGTGATATCTAACACCTCTCATTTCTGTTATACGATTTGGTAATATGCTATAGAATTTGATGGCACAATGAACCTTTTTCTGTTAATGTTGAGCATTTCTTCTATCACAACAGATTTTTTGTTCATATGGTTGGAATAAATGTGAATGATTTATCTGGATAGTAAACATTCTGATCTGTCCTAAGGAGCTGAGAGACCTCTTCGTTGGTGGAGGAGCCGCGTAGCTGTCCCTCCTTGAGCCTGACGTGACAGGGAAAGCTAGTGAAACCAAGTACAGGATTTCTGTGGTCATGCACCAAGAACCATATGACATTGCACTTCGTTGACCCAGAAATCCCAAAACTATTAGGAAACACAGCATGGAGGAATATCTGTCGCGACAGTACGATGATTCTTCCGTGGAAACCTGCCTGATACATTCCAGAGCTAAACCGAGAAACTCACCAATATAGAAGTGAGGAAGGCTAAGAGAAAAGCTTCAGGAAATTCTGTGAAGATATCGACTCTACAACTGCTGCGGCGAGACTGTATAAAGTCATGACAAAAAGCAGATTGGATACCGCAATGGCTCTGAAGAAACCAGATGGTTGCTATACAGAAAGTGAGAAGGAAAGAGCTCAACTCTTACTAGACACTCAGTTTCCTGGGCGCGAACCCAATACTAACACCAAACACCAGAACAGTATAACAGACCTACCAGAGAAGCCACAACGATAACCAGACACATATGCAGCAGTAGTAGGACAAATCCACAGGAGTTGATGGAATCTTCACAGCCCTTAATCAGTGAGGACAAGGGGAAATTCTACCACACATAGTAAACATCAGTCGAAGGAGTTTGGAATTAGGAAAGAGACCCGAGGTATGGAGAAAGGCCAAGGTCACCTTCATTCCTAAGACCAATAAATCTCACATCGTTCATCTTAAAATCGGTAAGGAGAAGCAACTGATAATTATATTACAACAGAAATCTTGAAACAGGTGCCACTGCACCCACGCCAGCATGCTTACGAAACGGGCAAATTTACGGAGACCGCATTGGTGCAACTGACAGATGAAATCCAGGATGCCCTTGGGAGTAAATGAACTATAATTTGTGCCTTTCTAGATAGAGAAGGGGCTTATGATATTACATCACATGGAGCAGTCAAAAGAGCACTAGAAGACAGAGTAGAGAGTACGACAACCATGTGGTTATCGCAACTGCTCTCTACCAGAATAGCAGGGACAAATTAGCAAGAAAGTATCTTCATCTGCACAACTAGAGGATACCCACAAGGGGCAGTGACCTACCCCCCACTTATGTCCTTCTTAATTGTAGACCGACTCCTCTGCGATCTGACCGACCTCGGCATACTCTGTCAGAGTTATGCCGACGACATAGTTATATTCGCTAGAGGTAAGTTCAAGAACGTGTTCTGCGACCTAGTTCAAAGAGGCCTTGAATATTCTAAATCATGATGCCAATCGATGGGACTTAACGTAAACCCCACCAAAACCACATCAGTTGCCTTTACGAAGAAAAGGAATCTGAAAGCCATAGAATTGGATGGGGGAGTTATTGAAAGGAAGTCAGAGGTTGAAATATCTGAGAATTATACTAGATAAAAAACGCGTCTTGGTTCCGGGACGCACTGGGATGGAGGGTAGAGAAAAAACAGACGATCTCGCAAAATAAGGGGCCGAAAACCATTTGTGGGACCTGAACCCTTCTGCGGAATAAGCACGAAAACAATACTGGAATAACTTAAAAAAAGAAGTAGACAACAAAAGATCCACCACTGGATAGATCTACAAGGACTGAGACAAGCAAAGATACTTCTGGGAAACTACAACCAAAAGAGATCTAATGACTGCATCAACCTAAGTAAAAATAAACTCTTTAGAAGACTTGAATTGGTAGAAGAAGAAGAGTGGAGGTTCTGCGAGGAGAATGACATCTTCAATCCACATCCTCGTAGAATGCACGACCTTGCAAAACCCAAGGGCACGATACCTTCGGTATACCAAATAGAAGAGGGAGACATGTCTAACGTGAAGACATCCGACATACAGAACTTTCTTGAAGCCACAGGGTTGGAGAAACTGCTAAAGTCGCTGAGATATTCTGGAGGGCGCAGCATCAGAAGGGGACATCTTTTAGGTAGCAATAAGCAAACATTAACAACACAATACAATACATTCTGATATGTAGATTTCATAGACGGTAAGCATTGAGTGCTCTTTGAACAATCCTCTACAAGAAACGTTTGCTTTGAACTACGGATAATGTATTTTTGGATTGTAAAAATTCTCCTAACATGTGGGCTGTGTCTTCAAAAAAACATTCCAAAATTAACCAAAATAAGCGATTTTAGGTGTTGCAGTCAAGATATTTGCTCAAAACTCTAATAGAGTATTCTGGGTTGTTTAGATGATTGCAGAGTTCACCGATATGTTTATAGAATGTTAGATGTTTATCAAAATGAACGCTAGAAGTTTTACTGATGTTAAGTGTTAAGTTATTTCCAACAAAATGGTCATTGATTCTTTTTAATGAATTTGTGGAGCTTTTAGTAGTGATATCGTTCTCATATGAATTGTACAGTATTATTATTATCTGCATACCTGAAAGAAAATTCTAGATCTTCATTGAATATATTCTGAACAATAAAGATCCAATAATGTAACCCTGAGGAAGACTATTGAACACGATAGCGGTTTGAGTCACCTAGGATGTTTGGACTCGTCTGACGTGGGTGCGATTATATTTTTGGTAAAGAATTTTGTAATCCAAGCTGTCGACAGCCTTGGTCAGATCAATGAATATTCCACATGCTGCATCACGGGATTCAAGTATTTCTAAGGTCTCAGATAGAAAACTAAAGAGACAAGTTTTTACACTTGTGCCTTGACGAGAAAACAATGTAATAATGTATGCTTAAACTGATTACTTTTTCAAATATCTTTGAGAAAGAATCTAGTAATCTAAAGTCAAAATTATTTCAAAACATACTAGTGTCTCCTTCTTTTGCAAAAGTTTACGTTTAAGTGATTCTGGGAATGTTGTATCAGTCTTTTCGATGTCTTGTTAACATAAAATTTTTCCATATTCCACATACTTGTATCTGCTTACTATTTCTTCGCATTAGAATTTCCTAATTACCTTATTAACTTTACTGTTGTTATTATTTACTATTATCATATACCACTTATTCAATCTCGGCCATGTATTTCCCCATATTCAAACTGAACCCCCACTTGTACATTTAGCTTAAAATTGGAAATAAATATCTTAAGTAGTAAGTAACGGCATCATTTACATCACCAGGTTTTTGGAGGTAACTTTTGAAGGTATAATCAATAGGAGTAGTACGATATAAACTACTCTTTCCGAAAATAATATATTTTCAATCAAGATTAGGCTTCTGTGACCACATTCACGAATTTATGAAACATTTTGATGATACATCTAATTAGATATTCATCAAGAACACTCAAACAAGTTCGCCTTTTAGAGCCCCATTATATCAGATGAAATGTTTGAATGAATTTTCAACTTACAACAAAATGTAAAACTTACCATGGTATGCAACATTCGCAGCATTGATTGTCTTTGAAACAGCTTCGATATAGTCAGGAGTACAACTTGATAAAATCGGAATTGCACCAATTGGAATGGAATCGTGAGTTATCTGAGGTACATCTATACACGATGGTGAAACATCGAAACTATACGGGCTTAAACTTATAAAATCCATATTTTATATATTATAAAGTTAAATTAACACATGTTTTACCTCGATAATATTGCCAAACCTTCTGTACATATAGATGGGCAGGATACCAATCTTATTGCGATATGACCTATGAGGGAGGGATAATGTTGACGCATAATGGATTCAAACGCTCCTCGAAAAGTTGTAACATCCGATTTTTTCGCAGTTATATCAACATTCGCATCTGCAAAAGAGTTACCTACAGAAAGAACATTTTACGCAATATCAAAAATTCACATTGATTGAAGCAAGTGTAAGAAGATATAAACCGTAACGAATAGCTTTCTTGTTTCATTGGGTAGTTAACCTTACCTATATCAATATTAAAGTTGTTTAGAGCTTCGATTATCCACAAAATGAAAAAAAGAGACATTTTTGGTCCAAATAATAGCCAATTACTCGGAAATGGACCGATAACTTTTGATGGCATAGGGTATGTTAACAATTGCCAATACCAATGAACATTTTCCACCAGGTTTGGGGGGTTAATTTGCAGTCCATTTTCGGGTCAATTTTAACTGCTTGGCCTTATAAGCGGCACGATAGAAATGATGGCACAGGGTGGAAGTGTATAAGAATGGCATGCTTTTCAAGTAACCGCAACTTGGAAAGGGTTAACCTCCAGCCAAAAAAAAATGCGGATGCTGTATCTCGAGATCTAGCAGCCTGGGATAATTCGGTCTATGAGATGAATTGGCCATTGAACCGTCCTCTAACGATTAACCATAGTGCCATCGGGTTAATGTTCAGACCATCAATATCGCTCTGGCTCCTAGACTAATAGTATTACAGCGGTTAAAAAAAAAGTCTTGAGGCTATTCAGATATTTTTTACCATAGTCAGTTGTGTTTTCAGTCAAATGTTAATTATTTACTTGTTGTTCATTGAATTGACACCAAATTTTATTACAATGATTATTTTTCAATAGAAAGTTGCAATTAAAATGAAATAACTAATAATAATAACTCGAATAAAAATAATCTAGATATTCTAAAATAACTAATAGAGAAATAAAATGATGTATTATTGAACTTGAACTCGAATAAAAACTGAGAACAACAAGCTTTGATTGAAAATCTAAAATAACTACTCTGATTTAGCGAAATTCACCCTTCCTACCAAAAACACTATGAAGAAACCATCAAGCTCCTGGTATTTGCGTCATTTTTTTCAAAAACCAATCTACAATTAGGAAAAGGATTCCCTAATTGTTTAACCAATAAGCAGTAAGATTCCTCTCTTGAGGTCTCTAGTGCAGAATGTTTTCGGTGGGCATTTCTAGACCTATCTGTCCATTTCTAAATATTACTAACTGATTTGAATGTACATACTATTTCAACTATAATCAAGACTATATTTAATTACAATTTTGATGATTAGATACTACGTTACGTGATACATTCTGATTAATTATGTAACTTATGAAAGAAAGGCGTTTAAATTTCCATAATAAGATCGACAGCGGGTGTGGAAAAAGCACACTACCTAAGCATCTCCAGATGGTTAACATTAACATTTATCATAGCTAGCATTCGTTTTCCGTCCTATATTGGTTGTTCATCTTGACAGCTTTATGATTTCCTTTAGAACAAGAAATGTGTGTGAAATTATGGGCCATCTTGACCATGCCAGCTATGGTAACATAGTATTTGAAGCGGGTGTGACTTGTCTTATATTAATTTTAGAAATTCCTTTACTTTTCTCAAGCTACATTTGTTACTGATCCTAAACAGAAAACATCTGGCGACATCTGGCAACCCCTAGATGTTCTTTACTTTTAGATATTTTGATTTTGCATGAAATTTTAATTTTATAAAAATGATTCTGTTTTGAATGTTGGAAATGACCTGTACTAAACCCTTATTACAATATATAATAATATAAATTATTTTATATACGGCGAAGCGTAATAGCAAAATCAGTAATATGAAGTGTTTTTCGGAAATTGTTATAAGAAAACTATTAATTATCAAGGATCAAAGATCATGATTATTATTTATTATTCTTAGTTAATATTCGTATTAGTAGTGTTATCTATCAGATAATATCAGTAGGTTTTTCTCCTTTTAGAGCATACTGTACTGTCATCTTTGTCGGACAATATGTTGCGATAACTGATGATTATACACTTTTTCTATAGTATAAAAAAATGTATAAGTGTTTCAGATTCCTACTTTAAAAATACTAAGAAGCTGCCAGAAACCACCAATAATGCTTCATCATTGGAGCAAATATATGACGATATATCGAAGGGTCGTTTTCACCTTGGTTTTCCATGTTGATAAAATAAAGTCACAAAACTGTTAATAAAACTATCAAATACACAAAACACTGAACGTAAATAACTAAATTGTCCTTCTATGATAAATTATGTGTCTAGAGTTCGTAAAGGCGTGGGGATCTCTCACAGTGCCATGAAAGACTGACTTCCCGTCGGTCCTGTCTCTCTCCTTTCGCTCATCCAGCAAAATTCGGTATTTCCCCGAAATTACGTGCTGGTTGGCACTCCGCTGGTTCCACCCAAGTTGGGCAACACAACTTGTTATACGAGATCCCCGACATATAAAATAATAATGAACATAAGTATGAGAATACTTTCGCATCACCCTTAACCACCAAAAGAGGATTTTTATTCTCAGTATTTTATCTATATTTCACCAGCATCGCTAGAGGACTTTGGAAAATAAACTGGGTTTAAGTTATTCGACATACATCAATTCGACTTACCTAAAACGCTGCCAGCATGCATCACTAGTAATAATACAGACGTATTGCAGGGGAGATGAGCGGGCGAAGCACTTGGTGAATCAGGGTAAGACGTATCAAGTGAATTTACTTTGCCTCTTTGTAATATTCTCCTGTTGCTTCTTTCACTTGCAACTCTTTGCAGGAATGTTGGAGAAAATATACTATCATCTGGAAGAAAAATCATAATGTTTGTACATATTTTATAATTGAATGAATGAATCCTACCATTTTCTTCAATAACAACAGTGGGGGATGTATTATCTGTATCTTCTTCAGTTAGGAGATCTAACGAGCTCCATTTGGCAAGAGATTGTTGTTCCGCCAGGTCTTCAACGAAAACATAATGTTAGATTTATTAGAAATATTTTAGAGAAAATGTTTTAGTAAGGCCCTAATAGTAATTTAAGTTAAGGACGAAACATTACAATGTTTACGGACAAGGCGACAAAGGGGTTGATTCTGGAATTTCTAAGCTAGTACTTTACGGCCAATTCTCCTAAAATGTTTTACCAAAATAATGAATTTTAAATTTTAAGCTGTATCCTTGGAATGACAGTTCCATTAAGTCGCTTTTGAATAGTCGCTAATATACTGACAGCTACATAGTCTCCCTGTCAAGAAAATTGACAGTGTATCTTGTTCCGGCGACGTGAACAGGGAAGAAATTCATAGTCCAGGCTGTGAACCGGGATTTTAGCTATAATAAAATAAAAACATGTAAGTTCGAATCAAAATTTTCTTTTTGCATTAGCTTCAAGAGGTTCTCAGGATCATTGATACACCTTGAAACCTCTTGGGAACCCCAACCCCACCCATTGGGGGCGGAAATGGCCTGAAATCTCCAAATCTTGAATTGTATTTTCTACAAAAAAAAAGGTATTTTAGCATTTCGAATGCACCTAGGAGGTTTTTTGGGTCGCTGAACACGGATCCGTAGCCAGATTTACTTGCAATCCATCGTAGGGGTGGTCAAATTGACAAAATTGGCCAATTCCGCACCCCTAATATGTTATTTTGCAATTTACGTGTTTTAGGCATTTCAAATACACCAAGGATGTTTTTGGGTCTCTGATCACGAATCCGTAGCCACATTTACTTGCAATTCATCGTAGGGGTGGTAAAATCGACGAAATTGGCTAATTTTGCACCCCTATATGTTATTTTACAATTTACGTGTTTTTGGCATTTCGAATGCACCAAGGTGGTTTTTTGGGTCGCTGAATACGATTCCGAAGCCAGGTTTACTCCGAAGTAATATTAAAATGCAAAAATAATAAAAATTTAGAAGCGTGTCAAATTAGCCATTTTTGTAAAATTCCCACCCCTACGATGATATTCGAGTAAATCTGGCTTCGGAATCGTATTCAGCGACCCAATAAACCTTCTTGGTGCAATCGAAATGCCCAAAACACGTAAATTGCAAAATAACATATAGGGGTGCAAAATTGGCCAATTTCGTCGATTTTACCACCCCTACGATGAATTGCAAGTAAATCTGGCTACGGATTCGTGTTCAGCGAGCCAAAAAAAAAAACCCTTGGTGCATTCGAAATGCCAAAATACCTTTTTCTGTAGAAAATACAATTCAAGACTCGGAGATTTCGGGCCATTTTCACATCCAATGGGTGGGGTTGGGGTTCCCAAGAGGTTTTAAGGTGTATGAATGATCCTGAGAACCTCCTGAAGCTAATGCAAAAAAAATTTTTGATCGAACTTACATGTTTTTTTATTTTTTATTTTCCGGTTCATAGCCTGGACTATTAATCTAAAAGCACCCAAGCTATGTGAAAATTCTTTCCAAGCATATCCATGAAGATGTACGACTAAAATAATTTGCTAAAATTATGAAAAATCGTTAAATTTCTCGTAAAAGATAACAGTCGCACTTTCCTGCCTAGTGATGTAATGTTACAGTTTCCAGCCGCAAATTAATGACGTGAGGTTAAATTTTCTGGACAGTATGAAATCAAGAATACTTTTCGAAGACTATTAACGTTTAATCGTTTCACTAAAATGGAAGGTACTCCTTTTCACGAATCATGATTCATTATTGGTAAAATCAGAATAGTCAAAATTACCATATAGCTAAAATCACCCGAATATTTCATCATTCTGGAAAAGATATACCCAACATTTTTTAAACTACAAACTTACTCGAAATCTTCACCATGATAATAGATAGCTCATCAACAACTTCATAGGAATCATTGTACTAATTGTGTAACTTCTAGCATCAGTTGATGACCACCAATCAGCAAGTACCTAATATTATCAAGATTTATCTGTTACATATCACCATCATTCGAGTAATGGTGATGGTGATGGCATCACAGGAAGAAATTATGATAATTATTAGTCCCTACAATTATATATAGCTATCTATATAGCTATAGAGTATATATTTAGAAAATGGTGCAAATAAAACCAGATCAGCATATGGAATTTGGCTGTTTCCTATTTTTCGGAATATATTAGAAACTACTACAAACAGCAGAAACATAGTTATATAGTTTTGATTCCTTTTGGACAATTTAGCTATTCTGATTTAGGTGATCGGATAATAAGCAGTTACCAGTTATTTTCAACTATAGTTACCTTCACAGTCAAAGAACTCTTCGTCAGAGGCAGATTCGGAATCTCTACCTAGGCTTTCTATTCTCCAATTACCAACCTGGAGATCGAAACTTTTTACGGATGAATTACTCGGGGAATGTAAACCTCTAGACGGGTGCCATTTATCTTCTCTTCTAAAAGGATCAAAAATTTATTAGTCCTACTCAAGTAGATGAAAATATCACATCATAATTCTCAGAAAAATTTTAATACTAATCATTATTGTTCGATCAACCGCAAATTTGCCAAATCCTGAGGGATCACAAGGGGCTTAATCCCATTTAGGACTTTCCATGGGTGGTGGTTTGATGTGAGAGGGGTAAATTATATCAATAAAGGTATGTGTCAAAAGAATTAAATTTACGTTTCTCGGCAATTCTCTATTTCCTCATAGTTTTTGAGATATCTCGGGAGGGTCTTCTTCACTCTGTATTTTGAGAAATGCAAGTTGCTGTTACTGATGTACTTATAGAAATAGAAAAACGTGTGGCACTCGGGGACTGCCGCGGTGAAGCTATTGCATAGCATTTTTTCTCAACTTATGCAATTATAATTATTTATTTATTTTTAATTTATGCAGTATATTTTTTTCTTTGATATTAATTCAAGTTTTTTCTTTGATATTAATTCAAGTTACAATTTTTGAGCGTGGTGGCCGAAAAGAAAACAAATTTTTTTCTTTTATTGAATAAATGAGAAGTTAATATCGTTTAAAATATTTTAATTATCTTACAATACATGTAGGTTATTCAGGAATTTGTTATCATTGAAACTATAGGTTTATGGTAACTGAAATAAGAGACATAAGTTTGAGACTTGATATCCTCTAAATGTCTGGAAAATATCGCGTCAATGGTGGCCCCATATTTTGTTGTGGATTCTTGTGGATCATTATTCATTTTCAAATTCAATTTTTCCGAAAGAAAAGTTGTCAATCGCTCTGATTTTTTATCAGTGAAGTTGATGTTGAAATCGCCAGCCAAGATAAGTGGAAATTTATTACCATTTGTACCAAGTATTTTCGACCCTTCTTCAGTGTACTCCAGTAAAGTGCGATGAACAAAATGCTCTACATCGTCCAATTTTGGATTCGGAGAAATGTAAATTGCTACCATGACTATGTGTAGGCCATTTCTAGGTTTGCATAAGCACGCACAAATATCTCCAAAAAATGAGCGCCTAACATTAACATCGCTAACGTGTGCAATATTTATTTCAATATTCGGAGTCATAATATTAGTTACATTATTATTATTTTGGTAAATAGCTACCCCACCTTTTGGAACAGTATCTCGTTTGAATTGAACAATACAATTGAAATTAGGTATTTCAATCGGATTATCATGCGCCATGCAAGATTCGGTAAGAAGTAACACATTTGTTTGTCTCATAACTGAATCTTGTAAATCGAATTTGTGACTATTTAGACTTTGGCAATTGGAAGTCATTATTGAATGCCATTTCTATTACTAAGGGAATCTAAGACACTTTGAGCTGTCGTCTGAACACTATTTAAAGGCAGTCTTTTGAATTCTTGCAACAAAGATGCAGTCGATGCAGCTTGCCTTCGATCATTATAAAACTTGAATGTAGAATTATCGTTTTTTGTCGTGATATACAATTTTTCAATATTTGTCACCCGAGAGAGCGCAACATAAACGAGTTCCTGTTATTTTTCGTTACGGAATTTCTTGATTCGGTCGCCGCGCTCAAAGCCCGCGATAAAAGCTATATGCAATATATGCAATAGCTTAATAGAAACAGGTACCTACTCTCAGGTCTCTGCTACGCGCGTCTAACGTATAACTCTAACTGACGCGAAGCGAGCTCCTAGAGGCATATGTCAAAATGAATTCGTTCGTAGCTAATTACATAGGACGTCTGGAGTTCATGCAATTATGTTTTTAGATAATTCGAACCTTCTAATTTCGATAGGCCACGTGAAAATTCCGGAGTCTAAAGCGCTAGAGTGTTATAACATTCGTATAAAATAGCGAAATTTCTCACTTTTAGAAACTTCAAATTAATTAATTAATTTGACACATGTTAGGTGTTTAGGTCTTACATTATTTTTCCTTACGGAATTTCTTGATTCGGTCGCCGCGCTCAAAGCCCGCGATAAAAGCTAAATGCAATAGCTTAAAAAAATTGTTTTAGAAAAAACTTTCGTACATTATTATACATCTACACATGTTGCGTTCGGACAATATCCTAATATAAACCTTCCACTCTTGAGCATCTATCACCAATTTATATCGGTTTGCTTATTGAAGGTAATAAACTATATCAAGATGGTGTACATTAATTATGATGATCAACGGAAAACGTGTAGTTTTAAATCATTACTTACTTCAAAGGAAGTCTCATATGATCTTCATCAGCAGATAAATCACCATCGGAGCTACCTGCAGTTTGAATAATAGGAATGTTCGAGTTTTTAGTTAGAAGTGGACTGTCTTCTCTAACTTCTATGCTACCAAATGTTGCTGCTAACGTTTTACCGGCATCTTCTTTCTGGGTACTACTGTTAAGGTTATCATCTTCATCTGTAAGGAAAATTGTGTTAAAATCTGTATTCGTCATTTTAAATATAAGCGCCGTTTCAAACGCCATCTACTAACAAGAATATGAATAAATTAAAATAAGTTGGTGAGTTTTTGAACATAGATGTAGCTTCTTTCAGATTTACTAGTTCAATATCAACATTTTAGAATGATTTATAGTCCAGGCTATGAACCGGAAAAAAAAACATGTAAGTTCGAATCAATTTTTTTTTTGCATTATCTTCAGGATGTCGCGGGATCATTCATACACCTTAAAACCTCCTGGGAACCCCAACCCTACCCATTGGGGGCGAAAATGGCCAATTTTGTCGATTTTACCACCCCAACGATGGATTGCAAATAAATCTGGCTTCGAATTCGTGTTCAGCGACCCAAGAAACCTCCTTAGTGCACTCGAAATGACAAAAACACGTAAATTGCAAAATAACATATTAGGTGTGCAAAATTGGCCAATTTTGTCGATTTCACTACCCCAACGATGCATTTTAAGTAATCTGACTTCGGAATCGTATTCAGTATGTAGAAAATACAATTCAAGACTTGGCATGTTGCAAATTGGGGTTCCCAAGAGTTTTTAAGGTGTATGAATGATCCTGAGAGCCTCCTGAAGCTAATGCAAAAAAATATTTTGATTCGAACTCTCATGTTTTTTTTTATTATAGCTAAAATCCCGGTTCACAGCCTGGATTATTGTACGGAGTTATTTTTCAATATATTAGATGAATTAGACGGCATTACTAATTTCACAATTTACTAGTAGTAGCGCAAAGTAAACGATTCTCGATTATTTTGAATATTTATGGACGCAGGTTGTGCGATTTCGATTGTCACCATTTGCATTACCGGGTTACGACGATATGAAGTAATCATATATGATTTATACTGGTATAGGCCAGTACTAATAGGAGAAAGTATTAGAAAAAAAAATAATTCGTTACAGCAATCTGACAGCGGGATATTGTAGAACAAGATATTATAAAAAAATATATAATATTTATTATTATTATTATAATAAGAAATATTATATAATGTAGTAGATCTACAATGATATATACGAGTTTTGTAGAGTGGTTTTCAATTAGTATTTGCATGTTGCACTGAACAAGTTTATATTGCAAGTATTTATATTAAAAAAATCTATAAAAAAATACATCATGAAAAAATTGAAGCAGATCACTCCTGTTTTTAGGTAATAAGTATTCACAACATGAAATTCACAAATGCGGTAAAAAAAAATTTTAATATCATTTTGAACATGCTTAAAAAACTAAATTGAGAAAAGTATGCATTCCCCTTCATGTATTTTTCTCTAATCTTGCTTTCTTCGCAGAGCGTTGTACTTCTTCTTCGTCCAATTCAACAAAACTGAACGATTCTCCAGTGTTTTCGAAAGTTTCATTGCGTACTGTTTCAGTTATAGTACATTGATCTGTTTCCATATCTTCCGAGTCACTTTCGTGCATGGAAATTTGTGGAAGTTCAGCATTTGAGCAATTTTCTAAATTAAAACAATTTAAACATAAGTTGGTACGACTGTAGTATATGCCGTCTCGACCTCTCATTGGCTAAGAAGGCCTCTGGGTGCGTTCGCATGCTTCGAAAACAGCTCCTTAAATTCCTCATATTCTTATCCTGCGATTACGAATATACGAATATAGCAGATTTAATTTGCTGTCTTAGACAAGCATGACATCATATCAAAACTCGATCTATACAATAATCAAAGGAATAATATTATAGTTTCCATAAACATGAAAAAATTAAAATGATTTTATTAATTAATAACAATTATTCAACGATAAATATGCAATTACCACGAAAAAAGCGATTTTTTCAATTTTCCCGACATTTTTTCCATTACAGCATACCTTTTTTTTACCACATATCGGAAGTAGACGTAACTACGGCTAGGTGAGCCAAAACAGAACTCTGTAGGAGGCGTAGTTTTAAGAGGAATCGCAATTGAAAATTTGTTTTTTTTTTTAATTAAAACAACAACCTCTAAATATTTCCCTCCGAAAAAAGAACTGCCTTTTTGCAATAAATAGAGGTATCTATTGCCAAAGTTTGAGCTTCATAAAGTTTAATTTGTCAAAGAAAAAAGTTAAAAACCGAAAAATCTGTTCTTCGCATTTTAGTCGAAAAATTTTGAGGTTATGGTAAAAATGGTGGATACAAAAGTTGTAGATCTTTTTATTCCTTACAACTTTTATATTCAACTTTTGTTGATAGAATGCACGGTTTAGCCAGAAATCAAGAAAAACTGTTTTCAACCCCTAAAAACACACCCCATTTCACCCCGGGTAGCAGCTGTCGGTTCGATTTATTTTTTCCTCTTTCACAATATCTTGTTCTACAATATCCCGCTACCAGATTGCTGCAACGAATTTTTTTTTTGTTCCAATACTATTTGTACTGGCCTAGTAGTGGTAGATAAAAGTGTTCTCTAGAATTACAAAAGGCGAAAGGCACGTCGAGTATAATAAAGTAAAACTTGTACATGGTCATAATTAACAAAATATTTTTACATTTACCAATCGCGTCATCCTCTGAATAGCCCATTTTCCTTTTTAAAGCCAATTGGGTTTGTTTTTCTATTTCCCTGATGTTCTCCATAGTCAATCCATGCCACTCATCTTGCCAAGCCCATGCTTGCCTATGTGCTCGAAGCATAGTTTTTCGTAAAGCTAGAGACCAATAGTTGTATAACACGTTAAATGTATCTCACGATTCGTACCTACCTACATCATGTATGAATTTCTCTATTTTGGTTTGCATACCCCAATACCTGAACTCAACCCTGCACAATTTGTACGCACACATAAGCGATTTGCCATTAGGAAGAGGCTGTGGTTTCCCTTGTATCTGCAATACATAAATTTTAATATTATTCACAACATCTTGAAATTTCTTTTACTTCTTTCCAGTATTCGTCTAACCAATTGTCACCCAAAGGGCCACGACCTGACTTTTCCGAAACGTAGAAATTAGGATCTTCTTCCTTTATATAATCGGCTCCATACAATTGATCTTTCACTACATCTATGATATCTGAAATGAAATAGTTATTCGTTATAGCGATAAAAATATTTATTACAATATCTATAATACAATAATATAATGTACCATAGTATAATGGTAAAATGATAATTCAATAAAGATATAAATGACAATTCCACGGAAGGTCCGAGATGGAGCTTGTGTATGGATATACAGGATGTCCTCGAACTACGTGGCCAAAATAAAACCGAAGATTCTTTGATTCGAAAAAAAGTTGATGAGCCTTTTTACTTTTGCCTCAAGTGTCTTGTTTACCCGGGAGAGGGCTTCAAAATTGCAAAAATAATTTTGTTTTTTCGGTATAACTTGAGAACGTGATGAAGAACTTTTACAATATTTAGCAGGTGAGTTACTGTCAATAATGGCCATTTTTGAGAGTGGAGCACAGAGCCTTAGAGACCATAGAAATGGCTCAAACTTGAGGATATAACGGGAAAAGTGTCCAGAACTTTTTTGTGGTCAATGTAATTCACTCGATATTTTTTATGTAGATAGCTTATCTAATTTGAAAACTTTTCTTACTCTTAGAAAATTTTGATAAAATCAACGGATTAGCTTGAAAAAATTAATTTTCGGGTCTCTGCAATTTTGGCTTACTAATTTTACTTGATTAAAATACCTTAGTTGCCTTTGCTTTTCTAATGTCATTTTGGCATTTGAAGAATTTATTCTCAAAACTGTCAGTTTTTACTTTGCTTTCCGTAAAAATTTTATAAAATTATGGCTCAAAATTTCACTAACACTGAAATGGTTGATATGTTATTGATTTATGGACTTTGTCGTTGCAATCCGCATCGCAGAATTCCAAATCGGCAAACCTTCGCGAAACTGGCAAATTTGAAGCAAATCGCAGAGAAACTGGACGCAGACGGACAAGAAGGACGTTAGAGCTCGAAGAAGCGATACTGGAAGCGGTTGAAACTGAACCTGGGATAAGCACACTACGTTTGGGACTTCGTATTGGAGCCTCAAAATCATTAGTTCATAATGTACTGAAAAAAGAACTGTTGTATCCCTATCATATTAAAACAGTTCAAGACTTATTGCCCATGGATCCAGGTCATCGGCTAGATTTCTGTCGGCTTATTGTCCAAAGACAAAACGCAAACCCCAATTTTTGTAGAAGAATTCTGTTCACGTACGAAGATACTTTCACGAGATGTGGTCTTTTTAACCTCCATAATAAACATTTCTATGCTGATGAAAATCCTCATGAAACGGAAGTTACATATTTTCAGAATCAAACTAAAATCAATGTTTGGGTTTGAATTGTGGATAACTTTATTATTGGTCCTACCGTTATACCCGATGGATTGAACGGGGAGAACTACTTGAATTTTTTGGAACAAAGGCTACTTGAACTGTTGGAAGACTTGCCCTTACACATTCGTCGTGGCCTGGTTTATCCATGATGGTGCACCTCCTCATTTCACATTAGCTGTGAGGCGACATTTGAATGCGGAATATCCAGATCGCTGGATAGGTGGAGGACACGATGCACCAGTGAACTGGCCGGCCCGCTCCCCTGATTTGACGCCCTGCGACTTCTTTCTATGGGGCGCTTTGAAGTCGAAAGTTTATGCAGCTACATTAAACACAAGAGAGGAATTGTTGCAACGAATTAATCATGAAGCGGATTTATTGAAGAATGATCCTGAAGTACTAGCCAGAGTTCAATCCAATTTCTTGAAACGAATTAATTTGTGTATTCAGGAAAATGGGCAACATTTCGAACAATTGATGCCTTAGCGATTTCCCAAAAAGTTTTGTTGTTTCTTTTAATTTAGCATTTGTTTTTCCTAAATAATAACATCGTTTCCCCATTTCTATTGTTTTTATTATTCGTGTTTTACCGAGATATTAACCATTTCAGTGTTAGTGAAATTTTGAGCCATAATTTTATAAAATTTTTACGGAAAGCAAAGTAAAAACTGACAGTTTTGAGAATAAATTCTCCAAATGCCAAAATGACATTAGAAAAGCAAAGGCAACTAAGGTATTTTAATCAAGTAAAATTAGTAAGCCAAAATTGCAGACACTCGAAAATTATTTTTTTCAAGCTAATCCGTTGATTTTAACAAAATTTTCTAAGAGTAGGAAAAGTTTTCAAATTAGATAAGCTATCTACATAAGAAATATAGAGTGAATTACATCGACCACAAAAAAGTTCTGGACACTTCCCGTTACATCCTCAAGTTTGAGCCATTTCTATGGTCTCTAAGGCTCTGTGCTCCACTCTCAAAAATGGCCATTATTGACAGTAACTCACCTGCTAAATATTGTAAAAGTTCTTCATCACGTTCTCAAGTTATACCGAAAAAAAAATTATTTTTGCAACTTTGAAGCCCTCTACCGGCTAAACAAGACACTTGAGGCAAAAGTAAAAAGGCTAATCAAATTTTTTTCGAATCAAAGAATCTTCGGTTTTATTTTAGCCACGCAGTTCGAGGACACCCTGTATAAACATACAGATCTGCTACTAGTTCACTCATAATAGGTTTTAACTGCGGAAAAATTCCTAGTGAGCTGAACTTTTGTATACACCTTTATTACGGCATTTTAATGAATATGTGAAAATCGACATTGATATCGTGCCGGCTAAAAAAGTCAAAAATAGGTCTCGAAAATCAGTTTTCCGCGAATATCTCGCGACCTATTGCTCGGAGGTCAATTGAGGTTATAACGAAAATTGTTCATCGTGCAATTATCTACAAATAATGCCTGTTGCGTTTTTCTGTAAGATCAACCGTTTTTTGAGCAGAGCGCTGAGAAAGCGACTACATTATGATTATACTCGTTTCCGCACCACCCTCGAGGTAGAATGCAAGGCGCGTTTTTTTTACATGGTTGCCCCAGTAGGCATAATCCATGATATGTAATGAAGGGTTTTTGTATTTAAAAGTGAAGAGTTTTTCATTCAAAAACTGAAAAATACAAAAAAAAACTTATTACTAACTTATACTAATTTATATGCACATAATTTTCTTTTTTTATTCACTCATTGTCGATATCCTCAGTTTCTCTATCATTAAAATTTGCTGACAAAACATCGAGGGGACTTATTCCTACACTTACGTCGACATCTTCATCAATAGTTGATTCCGCGTTTAAGCAGGACTGGCCACGGCAATGTCCACAAACTTTTGAGCATCTCAAACCAATTTTTTTGCATCCACATTTTCCGCCACAACCTTTTGTACAATTACAAAAGAATGTGTTTAGTAGATCATCGGGTGCTGGTTTCAATAAAGTTGTCACTGGCTGCAGCATGTTATTTTTTAACTCCCAACCCCACTGTTCTGGATCAATTTCTCTTTCTAGCCAGGTTTGTATTTGATAATACACTCGAACAATATGCTGTTGAGCTGCTGAAGAAGTAAGTGGCAATAGCGGAAATTTCACAACTGTGCTTTGTCTTGTTAGCTTAGCAAAGCTACAATATCTGTAATTATTCATCGAATGTTCTGATTTTGGAGCACCGTACATTGCTAGTAGAAACTGTATTCCAGCATCGACAACGACTTCTCGAGCGGAATATTTCTGCAGAATTGTTTAAATCGGGTCTTTTTTCAAACATCTTCATGACTTTAATTTTTCCTTTCCCAAAAAGTGTTGAAGTTGTATCACTCATGAAATATTTTTCAACTGAGCTAAACACAGTCCGACAGGCAGTAGCAGGTATGAAGGGGCGGGTCTCGGAACAATGAAATACGAAACATCTGCCAGTGGAGGTCATTTGTTTCCGAATTCTCTACAATATAAGTATATTTTTCACAAAACACCCGAGTATCAAATGAAAGTTTTTAATATATTTGAAAACATTAATAAAAAGCAACTGAGTTTACGTCTTGGTGTACGGTATACAATACCGTATGTGAATGCATTCTAGTCGCTTTTTCAGCGCTCTACTCCAAAAACGGTTGATCTCACAAAAAAATGCAATAAGCTTTTTTTGTAGATAATTGCACGATGTACGATTTTTGTTATGACCTCCATTGACATCCGAGCAATAGGTCGCGAGATATTCGCGGAAAACTGATTTTCGTGACCTTTTTTGACCTTTAACTTTTTTAGCCGGCAAGATATCAATGTCGATTTTTCACATATTCATTAAAATGCCGTAATAAAGGTGTATACAAAAATTCAGCTCACTAGGAATTTTTCCGCAGATTGGGGCTTAGAAATTCTAAAATGACTGGATTATTTATACTTATCTTGTATATTAGGTTGTTGAGATTCTTCGGTCCGGTAATTAATAACATCTGCAAGCAGCGCGGGGCAAAGCAAGGCATGGAGCGTTGCCGGGAGAACCTGGTGATTAATAGATCTATCACTCGCAACCTTTCCATGGTCTGGATTGACTATCGCAAGGCACTTGGTTCAACATTAGCCGAGTTGTTATTATACTTGCTCCAATGCCTTGCGGTACGAACCTCACTAGTGAGATGCATAAAACATCGTTGCCACTCTGGAAGAATCGTTTTGCCATCACATCAGGCACACGACGAGTCTTGACATAATTAGTAACATTCAAGAGGGGTTTTTTCCAAGCAGACTCCTCGAGTTCCTTCTTGTTCCACATCTCACTGCTGCAGCTCTCCATTGCATAAAGACGGACTCGTGGATATTACTCTGGACCACCGAATGACCGTAAGCTTCAGATAGCCCATTTATTTTACATGGATGATCTGAAAGTATGCCTCTGGGGAGAAAAACCTAAAGCAAGCTCTCAACGAGGTTCAAGAATACACACGAGCCGTAGGCATGGAGTTGGGATTGGACACGTGCGCAGTGTTTCATTTGAGGAGAGGACGATCTCCGGATGCACGAGAATATGCAGCTTGCCGACGGAAGCATCTTTAAGCATCTTGATGCTGAAGAGACCTATCGATACCTGGGAATTGAACAGCGTCCTAATTATGACGCTTCCCAGGTAAAAATGGCTCTCCGGGGCAAGTACAGAAACCTTGTTTGAAAGATTTGGTCTTCCGAACTTTCGAGTGAGAACAAGGCGTCTGCAACAAATATGCTTGCCATTTCAGTCCTGCTTCACTCTTTTGGAGTGTTGAAATGGACTCGACAAAGACACCCGGAAAATGATACATATCCATCACAGTTTGCATCGTAGGTCGTCCATTTCCCGCATTTATCTCCCACGTCACTGGGGAGGTAGGGGACTCTTCAGTCTAGAGGGTCTGCATCGAAGTGTGGTTTTGAGTATAGTCTTAGGACCTTTGACACAAGTTTTGGGGCTATTTTTATTCAAATCGATTTGATAACAATTTTTGTCACCCATGTTGAAAATTATTTTGGAGGAAATTTTTAATCGAAAACTGAAGCCTGTACGTTCAAATTAAAATTCACCATCAGAAAGATCGTCACCGATTCAGTTCGGGTGAACTTTTACGTAGAATTTGACGGCACCCCTAAAAACGCCGCCAAGTACCTTAAAATAGGTCACAAAGATTCGAAGTCGTTTGACGACAATCTATATAAGAATAACGTGATAATTCACGAAAACGACCAATTTCGGGGGTGTATGTATAATAAAATGATGCAAAAACAATGCGAAAAGCATTATCAAAGCTCTATACGGCCTATAAATGTAGAAAATGGTCCCTGGACGAAGATATCCTTCCTAGGGGTACAAGTACATTTCTACATCTATCGATGATTTGGGGCAACGAAAATCATTTATATCGACACAAATCCCTTTTAAATATATTTACGCAAACCTCTTTGGTCTCATATAACGTCATCTAACCTATTTGATACTCATGTTTCTATCTGAAAGTAAATAAATATGAAATAAGCGGGGGGTCCCATCTATTAAAAAACGTTCTAAAGCTAAGTCTAAACAATGTGTAACAATAACACTTAGGACCTTTCAGACCCCCTCCTGTGCCTTGTCAAAACTCACGAATTGGCCGGAGTGGAGACATTTATCGTTAAGGCAACACAAAAAGCTGAGGGAAGAACTTGGTCTCGAATTTCACATCAGTCAAGAAGGCCAACTAGAGGGCAACCTCGAGTTTCAACCTTCTCGCCTGAAAGCTCAGATGAATGCCGCGGAGCAAGATCTCATGCTGAGGCGGTATGTTGACAAGCCGATACACGGTGTTTTCTATCAAAACATCGAAATCGAAACGTTCGGCTTGTCAACCAAACTGACCTTCGAATACCTAAGGGATTTACCGCAGCTTGCCAAGATGGCGTAATCAATACCTTGGTCTATCGCCGCAATGTGATGGGTGTGCAGGTCCCTGATGTCAGCTGCAGGGCCTGTCGAAAGGCGCTTGAGAAGCTTTTCCACCTGCTGTCGGCGTGTCCGGCATAAGCGGGCTCGGCGTACACCCATCGCCATAATACGGCCCTACGGGTGCTGTATTACCATCTGAGGCACTCGTATGGCATAGACCAAGAACCGATGCTACCTTATATGCCCGGAGATATTGAGTCCGTTGTCGGAAACGAAAAATGCCAGATCTACTGGAATAACCTGTTTCCGACCGTCAGGTCCATACAAGCAAATAGGACGGACGTTGTCCTCCTCGATAAACAAACAATGACTACGTATATCATTGAATTCTCATTCAGAAAAGAACATAGTCTTGACAGAGGTGGAAAAATGGACAAAGAATCAAGATCTCCTGTTCGAGCTCCGCACGCTATACCCAGGCCACAAGATCGTATTAGTAGTTCTGATCATCGGAGTTTTGGGCGGAATTCGGTCTTCTATACTAATAGTAAAATCGTATCGTAACACCTTTTCCCACTTCTAAGATAATCATAACCAAACTCATGTGATGAAGTCAAAATGATAAAATGGTTTTATTGTATCTCACCTACTAATCTATTCCTGAGATCAGATCCTGATAATTTGAATACGTTTTCCTGATTACCGTTATCTGGATGATAATAGGTTTCTATTTCCAGAGAAAATTTTTCCACAAACGGACATGTGTATCTTGTTTTCGTGTAGGGATATGCATTCCATGCTTCTTCCTCAACCATTAAAGCAGTTTTCGGTAAAATACCTTTGAGCCAACCTAAGGAAGGATTTAAATCAGTGTAAATAACAAAACAGGGTATATGATGAATAAAACATGTGCACTACTGGATGTTAAATTTTCCCAATATATATTCATTACGACAATTAATGCAAGGAATACGAAATTAAGTCAAAAGGAAAAAGCGACCATATAGTAACAAATAATACTTGAGAGCATAATGTTATTTGCTTACGTGAATTTAATTCGGATGCAGATCACGATGTCACAATTAATGAGAATTCGATAATGAAATGGAATGAGAGCAATTTACTGAGACGACAAAGCCTGAGTATCTAGAGTACAAAACTACTTCTAGTTGATATTTATCTTCAAACATGTAAATTCCTCTCTGAATTAGATGTGCCATTTGTTTATGACAACCACGAGAAAAATTATGTTTGATCATGGGCAAATAACTTTACCTGGTAAATGGCTTCCTACATGATAGATTTTTCTAGTGTATTGTCCTTGTACGCCAGGCCCATCTGTGTAAGGTTCATTTATCAATATTTCAACACCACTTCCAGCTCCACTACTCTCTTCTCGACTTTTTTTCTAAAAAAAAAGGATTCATGTTAATGCAATTGTTCAAATTCTAATTAGGTATGTTTATGTTTTGTTGAATTAGGGAAATTCATTTATGCATAGTTCCCCATTGTTCTCCTTGTTGGGTTATTGTTGTATAGTGTGACAAGAAGGTACAAGATATGGACAACAAAGTTATCCAGACATAATAATTTTCCCTCAATGTCAACAAAAAGTCATAACTTGTTAACTATCGAACACAGGTATAGGCGAGGAATCTGAATATGAAATAAATTCCTTTCTGTTTGAAATAACGAAGTTGATGTACACTTCCGGTGTAACCACAAGCGTCACATCTTGAAAATATTATCATTGAGTAAATAATCGCTTATGGCCGTCAGATCGTTATCATCATTAGAATGTGTATTTTAGACGAAACACTTTATATACACATATATAATTTTCTTTTTTTGTAACTGTTGAAACAATTTTTCACATTTTAATAATATGTAAGCTACTTTAATGTTATCATCTCAATATGCAGTAAATAAAATAACATAACTTCTCATCCTGACCCAACTGATTTATAAAATTTTATAATTTTAAAGATTCCCTACTGAATCGTGAAATTTCGAATATCCAATTTTTTAATTCGAATTAATAAAAACTCTTTCCATTCTATCTTTCGTATTCTCAAATAAGAAAATTAAAAAATAAAAACATATATAGAAAAATAATTGTAATTCAGGCACTAAGTCATCCAGATATTTGCTATTACTATTTGTCTTGAAATTGGAGTGCCTGACTTGATCTCGTTTGGCAAACCAAGATAAGATGAAGTCAAGTATGAAGTCTTGTTCATCACTAATTGGGCATAAGCATAATATTTGAATAGCTTTAAGCGTATCTCCTGCATAGCATTAGTGAACTATGATTGAAATTGTATCAAAATTCATTACAATTATGAGTGCCGAACAATATAAAATAACCAAATAAAAATTTGAACTCTTGAAAGTATGGTAAATCTGAGCTCGAAAACTCGGTTCCATTTTAGGATACATTGTAATGTTAGCATTGATTAATATTAATCAATGGTCGAGGTAAGGTTCAAAATAAATCACTAATCAGGTGAAAAGAAAATCAATCCATAAATTAAAATAGTGTGCCATTGCGGAAACAAGGACAATTAAGTTTCACATGATTAGAAGTTACGAGTTTATGTATTAAAATTGAAAATTTTAATTTCATTTATTCTGTTGTGCTGTGAATGTTTACTACAAAAATATTTTCAACATTATGTTTATTATATTTTACTAATGTAAGCATTTTTTTTTGTAAATCAATAGGACAATAAAATTATTCTCATTCTTATTCAAAATGTTGATTATCTGATATGTGATAATTTTTATAATATTTATAGTTCAGTTGGATACTATATAGGTGACCAATTTTTGAAATTATCAAATAATTACATGGAATAAACCTTATCTCATACCACTTATATGAACAGATGTATTATGATACCGAGTTTGTCACTACTTTCAGAATTACAAGGTTTTTATTACGATCATTAAATCTTTGTTTGATTTATTTATTCATTTATATATTGCTATACCCAACATACAGCAAGAAGTTGCGAAACTGGCAAATTTATAAGTACACTTAAACATTAATTATTTAGACTCCGAGAAAACATAAGATGAAAATATAATAAAATTCAGTGATTCTGTATGAATCGCTTAACCTGACGGACAGAGGTGCAAAATATATTAAGAGAACCCTGAATCTGTTCGTAAGAGTAGCAAAGCGGATACGATGGAGACTAAAAAGGGAGTACGAGGGATTTGTAAACGAAAAGTTAGGGGATGCCTACATTATCCACCATATCATTCACTAATTTCTACAGGAATAACACAATCGGGTCTGACGACGTCTCTCCAGTAGTAAATCTTGAGGATATCTTCCGATGAGACAAAACACCATCGATTCGATTTTCTAACAACACGTTGAATGATAGTGAGGACGAATCTGGGTATCGGATAATAAAATTAGAGTCTTCAGGGTATTACAGTTGTGCACTGAAGAAGTATTGTGGATCAAAGTTAACTAGACCTTTTATCTTACATGCTCCGGCGGAGGAATGTTAGCAATGATATATGAAAACAACAGTGGCACATTTGGAGATGTTAAGATCTAGCCCGTTTTTTTTTTTTGTTAGTGTTGCCTATTAAGATCCTCGTGTAATAAAATTAAGTCTGATATACAGGCTGTCCCAGGTTTTAGTAGCAGAACTTCAACAGTCGATAGAAAATTTGATTTTGAGAAAGAAAGTTCCTATCAAGATATACAGGGTGAGTTTTTGTAGACAAACTGCAACAGGAGATAGAACAAGTGTTTTTAAGAAGAAAAGTTCCTATAAACATATGTCGTAGAAGGCTTCGTTTTTGAGATACAGGGTAGAGTGTTGAAATTGAAAAAAAAAATTCGTTTTTTGCGAATATCTCCGGAACCGTTTATCGTACAGAAAACAGCTTTTGCAAGCATTTTCTACTCATAGTAAGCTATGTTCTGTGTGATAAAAAATTTTTTTTAGTCATAATTGGTGAAGATTTTGAAGGGGTAGTTGGTGTTTTTCTCCCCAATTTCTACGCCACTGGAAAAAGTACGGTTTTGAGACAACCATTTGAACCGCCAATGTCTTCTACACAAAAAAGGAACTCTTGGTCATAAGCTCTTAAGTTGACCGTTTTCGAGAAAAATCAACTTTTATGTTGAAAAACGTGTTCAATTTTTTGGTTTTGTTACTTGTTCTAACGTTTGAATAAATTTTGTTTAATTAGTAAGAATTGACCATGTTTTTCAACATAAAAGTTGAGTTTCTCCAAAACGGTCAACATTAGAGCTTATGACCAAGAGTACCTTTTTCGGGTAGAAGACATTGTCGGTTCAAATGGTTGTCTCAAAACCGTACTTTTTCCAGTGGCGTAGAAGTTGGGGAGAAAAACACCCACTACCTCTTCAAAATCTTTAGCAATTATGACTAAAAAAACATTTTTTATCGCATATAACATAGCTTACTATGAGTAGAAAATGCTTGCAAAAGCTGGTCTCTGTACAATAAACGGTTCCGGAGATATTCGCAAAAAACGAATTTTTTTTTCAATTTCCACACCCTGTATCTCAAAAACTAAACGTCTGTGCATATATGTTAATAGGAACTTTTTTTCTCAAAATCAAATTTTCTATCGACTGTTGAAGTTCTGCTACTAAAACCTGGGACACCCTGTATATCTTATCTGTAAGTAAAGCTTAATATCATCCAAATAGAGTAGACACTCTGAATGGTAACATCATCGCTGGAAACTGTAAATTGCAGAGGGTCCAATATCCTCCCTTGCGAAACACAGATGTCACCTTGGAGAGGTAGAGCCTGAATACAACAACATATTTGCTGAACTGTCTGCCACAAATTTTACTATGGATCTGAGACGGAAGAACCTTCCTATTATCGCTACCTTCGATGACCATTAACTTGAAATTGTCTTTTGCCAGGGAACAATCTGGAGAATTCTGTTTGATCTCAATACCGAAAAGGCTACGGGGCCAGACAGAAGTTCGTCTACTGTTCTCAAGAAATGTTCCCAGAAGTAACACCATTTATTTGCAGGTTGTTCGCCCTTTCACACAAACTTGGTGTTTTTCTTATTTCTTTCCAGCTGAAAGACAGCTAGAGTCCAATTCCAAAAGTGTAATAAATAATTAAAGTCCGAATGCACTACTATATGTGATCTCCAACGTAATGAAGCTCATCGAGTTTTCGATCAGATATGGATTATTCCATATAGAGGTTGAAGGAGCCTCTCCGATACAATGATTATCAACGCTCGTGTTGTACAGGAATCTATCTTGGCACCAAATTTGTTGCTGCTCCATATCAATAATCTGTTGGAATTATCCTGTAGAAGTTTGCAGAAGACGGTACTCTTCAACCCGCTTTAACCACCAGAGATTCAATGATACGGTGCAATGAAGATCTAGCAGGAATTTTTTATTCCGTGCCAAGAGCTGATCAACACCCCAATAGCCCCTCATGATTTACAAAGCGCAAATTTGATCTATCCTGGAGTACTGTTCACATGTTTATGTTCAGCTCCAAAACATATGTTGAAGGTCATGGATTTTTTCAGAAGAGAAATGTTGGTGATGTCACACTTACGAATTTCTACCAGACATTTTTCTATTGAATGGCCTAATTGTGGAATTCATTCCCTAGTGAGGTCTTTTCTGATGCCTATAACCTCCAAACTTTTGAGAAAAATTCCAATTCTCTAACAATATTCCATCCCTGGGTCACACGATGTTCTACGAACATTAGTTCTACGAACATTATAGTAAACTATTTGTTTAGGCCTCCGCTATTATGTGAACCTGGCATTTTGTTTAATCAAATCAATCAAGAAAAGCAATGATTTTTTGAGGCAGTACATAGGTATAGCAAAATATATTATAGAGCTTTCTTTTTCATAATTAACTACGTACTTTGGCCTAAACTTGCTCTCCGTCACCACCAACCACCATACTTATAAGTTCGAGAAAGAGTGCGGCAAGGGAAAGGTAACTTCGCGTAGTGATGATAATGAAGGCAATATTATTAAATATATGATTGAAACATGATTGCAGCAAAAAGAATTATTGAAAGAATGTTTACCTCTCGACAGCTATTAAGATATGAACTAGACTAGACTCAGATTCTTCTACTAGGCGATTTCTAATGTCTCGAACAATATATCCGGGATTAGTTGAAAAATTATTTCACTACATTTCCATCTAAACGGAATTTATGTAGGCTCAGCTCATTAATAGATTAATTATTTCCGATGGAGAATACGCGGTAAATTTTATAAAGGTTGCACTTAAAATCCGCAAATATGGTACATTGTAGATTCCTCCGCCACCAGGTTCAAATGAAAATGTTAAGCGATGAACTAATTTGTTTCCCAGGTTCCTAATCAGACACACGTAATACGAAACTAGGACAACCCTTTGAAACCACCGTCCTATGTCAAACAGGCAATGTAGCATTTGTTTACAACATGGACATCCGAGTGATACGCCCATGGCACGCTGATCGCTTTCAATACACGCAAAACTGCTTGCAATTTCGGTCCTTTTCAAATAATATTTGAATGTGTGGCTTAACTCACTTAGATTAACATGTCCTAACCTAAGAACTGTGAATAATTCGTCACAACTATCTCCCATGGCTAAAAGCGAAATAGAACGTAAATGTATGTACATTGAGTGGCATATCATAATACGTATGTGGGTTGGTTCATCATATTTATTTTACACTTTTGGCTATGAAAAGGATGGAAACGAGAGTCGTCACCAGGTTCCGACCAAACCAGAAAATATTTTTTATAATTCAATATTGGTCGAGGTATCTACTAACTAAGGAAGTACTTGTCCAAGAATTTTCTACAGTTCCTATTTTAGGATACATCAGTAGAATATGAGTTCTCGTACGAATATACATAGTTCTGGAGTTCTAGCCCACAAATTCCAAGAGTTTCGGCAAAATAACAAATAAACTTTCCTGGCGTTAACTTTTAGCAGCGCCGCTTTTTTGGAAAAAAATAGTTCTGAGTAATAATTTATTCTAGGAATGTGAGAGCTCTGGAGTTCTTGATAGTTATAAACTATTGTCCTGGCGTTTTTATTTAAATAAAAATTATTTGACTTTTCGCATTTTCGCTCTACGGAATATTCACAAATAATTATATTTGCGAGTAGCGCCAGAAGAGTTCTATCATAAAATTCGAACAGAATTCATAGAAAAAGAATTTTGTGATTTTTATTAACAATTCCTTCGATTTTTTGCATGTTGCCCTCTTCAAATTTACAACATATTTCCTTTGGGTGTTCTGATGAATGTTCAGAAGAGTTATTAACAATTCCTCTGATGCTTCAGAACTTTCCCGCTGCAATTTTGTTTTAAAGTTCTGATTCAAGATTATGGTAGAACTCTTCTGGCGATATTCGGAACTGCCAACAGAACTCGCGAATATAAATATTTTGAAATTGCATAGAGCGAAAATGCAGAAAATAAAATAATTCTTAATCTTTCAAAAATAGTCAGAACAATTGTTTACAAGAACTCTAGAACTCTCCCTCCCGTAATTGAGGAGAAAAAAAAAAGAAGAAAATAGTAACGGGTTAGAGTGGTTGTAAATGTAGATGATTTTGAACAAAGTGCGAATCAGAATGTTATTTTTGATATGTATATGAACAATGGACATATAAATTTAAACTCACTAGAAAAACTTCTGGAACGTGAAATATTCTGGTTGTGCAGCAGATACTTTCTTAAAATTATGGTAAAATGGATCAAAACAACTTGTTGCATTGGTTTAAATTTCAACTTTCAGTGGTTCCTCCAACATCGTTAGGATAATGCTATTTATCACACAATACTGTAACAATTGAAGTACCAACAACCAACCTCCAAGAAATGTGATATAGAATAATGGTTGAGTAGGAATAATATACTGATATAAAAACTCTTTACTGAGTTTTATTCTTTAATTATGATTCGAATTAATTTGAATATTTCAATGATTTGAATTCTACCGGCTAGCTTTTATTTGTATTTTAAATCTTATGTTTGTTTTGATTTGAATAATCTAATGATTTGAATAATGAACTTTTACCTTTTTATTTTATATCTATGGAATTAAACACAATGTTCTTTGAATGTTAAAAACTTTTATATTTAAATTTCTATGACTCTATTTTTATCTCGGGTATTAATTTTAACAATTTTATGTTCAAATAGATCTATGATCTAACCTCAAAATTATTTACTATTTTTATCTTTGTTTACAAAGTTATAATCTACAATCTTTCTTTCAGATTTACAGACAGATAATAATACAATGGAGAAATAACAAATAAACTTACGTTTAGTTTATATCCAAGAATATGTTTTAAAATGTAGGCAATGTTCACTTGGCTTGATCTTCTTATTAATTTAATAATTCACTTTAACCGTAGGTACACAATTTCTTTGATATACACAAATCACAGGTAAACAATGTGGTTACTTCTTTAGAAATCAGGAACTGTTGATAATTGTTAACTTGTCTTATTCTTTTTCAAAAGATATAAAACCTTAAATGATATATTGGAACGTTGTCGAAGACTAACTATTATGGTTATAATAACTTTTAAAAACTCTGTTCGAAGACTGGGAACACTACTTGACTTGTATAAATTACTTATTTGCTTCGGTTACTTTCAACCTTACGAAGCTACTGGAACACTTGGGTTCACCGATATTTATCCAAAAAATAAGGTTATGGAAATTTTATGATTAGCTTGAGTACCTTGACTATTCAGATGTTGATGGCTAACTAACTTGGCTTGTCTTCAGATGCCTTTTATAGGCCTTCAAAAAGGACGCCAAATATTTTCAAAAATAACCAATGAGGTGCTTAATTACCTATCAAGAATGCTTTGTTGATTGTTGAAAACTGACAGAACTATTACATTGTTACTAGTCTGACGTCTATAAAATCGCCTCGACCAATCAGAACTTAGTATTCTTTACACTTTTAATTATTGGAGATTTTCATCTTATTTTAAATGATAATGATTCCTTCTTTTTAAATTCATATTGCCTACATTTTTCCACACACTTTGGTATAAGATAACCTATGATTAGGTTATTATTAATATGATTATTCCTATAATTATCATAAATTTGACAGTTGTCATTATTAAAAACTAATACATAATATAATATTTCAATAACATTTCTTTAACATTATATAATTCAAATTTACTAACTTATATCTACAACATTTTTCAATAGTTTGTGCTATCTCATGATAGTTTTTGTAATCATTTTAATTATGATTTCTGCCTTCGTAAAACTGTACCTACGTTTATTCACTTTCACTGAAGTTCTTGTTTTACACTTTTATTCTAATTACATTGTTGTTTATTATGTTTTACATTGTTCATTATATTATACTAACTATTATTTAACTTTTAACATTGTATTTTAATTCCATATAATATCTTTTTATCAATCTTTTCTGATTTTCAATGTTCGGTAAGTTCTAATTTTATCATTTTATTGTTTAGGAAATGAAATCATAACACACATTATGATAACACATTCTTGGAACCACAGTTGTTGAGATTGGTAAAAATCAATAAGTCATATCTAGTATACGTAGCCCATTTGTTAACAGAAAGAACCCTCTTACCATTGCATGTTTAACCCCATGGAACACATCTGGGTCTGGGCTGTAACTAAAGATATATGGGCAAAGACTATTCGACATACTGATAAAGTGAATGATTTTTAAGTTTTGTTAATGTGCAATATTCAAAGATACCCATAGTGTTGAAAGCATTAGAATCATATTTATTATTCAAATATGGCTGTGCAATACGCTGGAGGTGGAGCATTTATATCATACACGCAAAATCATTTTCATTTTTAAAATTCATTTATTTTTATGGTATGTTTATTAGTACCTCGGTCTCAGTTAGATACTGTTTTACTAATATAATTAGGTACTGTTTTCGCAAGTTCACGTTTAGTAGGTATTTTCCTATTGTACATAATTACATGCAATTCAGTTTGGTAATTACATTTAAGATAACAAATAATTTGTATTACTTAATATGAAAAATAAATAGCTCCTAATGTTATTTGTAAACATTGTTATCGCCATTTATAGAACCACCTGATTAGTTGTATTAAAAAAAAATGGAAAACCTCGTCAACCTGACAACACTGTATCACTTTTAGCTATAACGTCATTTCTTTGTTTCGGCAACATACCATTTAAAAACAAAGTGGAAGTAGAAGACGACTCTCAAGTAATTTAAGCTAAAGTCTTTAAGAGATCGCACAACATATATTGTAAATTCAAACCAAGTATGCAGAGTTGCAAAATTTGTATTCATCGCTACCAGTGTGAGTGTCCTGGATATGGAGTATAGCTGCATGTTTGTGTAGGCATGTCCACTTGGCGAATAGGAACTAACTCTATTTTAGATGAAGTTTCAAAATGTTTAGGAGAAAATTCACTTAGTTTAGTTTTAAGCAGTGTATTGACGATTCCTATGGTAATTTTTAGCCTTATATTTAGTAAATTGGAAACAAAGTCTATTATTCTCCGTTATCGTAAAATTTAAAATATGAACTTATTGTGGAACGTATTTATTTATTTGTATGAACATATTCTAATTATTCACATATTATATATACATATTATAATTTATTAATCTACATTAAATTTTAGCCCTAGTATGTAATATACAATTTGGGTATGTTCTATGATATCATTACTAACTATTTTCAATTCCAGATATATAACAATAACGTAATTTTCAAATTAAGAAATAATAAATTTAATTATTTAAACTAATTTTATTCGACACTTCAGATATTCATCCTACATTAACTATATAATTTTAATTAACATATTGAATGCAATTAAACGAAATGGTTTTTTCCAAAAACATATATTGATACAAAAAGCTTGAAAGAGAAATATTTTGTAGAAACAATTAACTTGAATTCGATATATTGTATAGTAAACAATGAATTTTTGTAAAAATTACCATTTCGTTTAATTTTGGTCAATAATATGTCAATTACTAATTCTGGAAGAAATTCATATAGACAACGACAAAAGCAAAATTTGAACAATAATAGTGTAACTAAATGTCATGTGGGTTTGGGTAGAAAAATATTCAATGATTACATGCACAAGCCTTCCCCTAATGGTACAAAAGTTGTCATTACTTTATGTTTGTGTTGATTCGTCACTGGTGAGAATTATTTGTAAATTTTCAGGAGTAGGGCAAAATAATACTGATAATATTAATATCGGTTGAATGAATTAATAATATATAACCACAATTTAATTTTTATCAATATCAGCAAATTACTAAAAACAAGTATCAATAGCTTTCGATTCTATTAATTCAATCTCAATAGAGATATTAGTAAAGTTTATGAGGAATATTCTTCAGAATATAACTATTAATGAAAATAATAACACTACACCAAGTTAAAAATAATATATTTCTCTTGTCATTCAAACCGTATTTTCTAGTGAGGTTCCAGATGCTATTAATTCAATGAAAAATCGTTGCTGATGAGAATATGATGAAATATTAACCCCAATAGCTAAACTGTATTCTATATTTGTAAGAATAATCAACTTCGCTTAATATACTCACCGCAATCATGTAGAGCTGAGCAATTCTGTATTCCTCTACCGTGAGAGGTAAAGGAATACGGTATTCCTTGATGAGCATGGCTGACGAGGACTAGGTCCTGTCCTATATTATGTAGATCCTCCAACAAACTAGTCTCATTATTCTTCTGAAACCAATGAAAATAGAGAAAATCAATACAATTATCGACAATGTATTTTAACTTTATTAGCAATTACATCTTAATATTTTTTTTCTTCTGCATAATCATGTCTGTTTACTAGTGAAGTACATATTATGTTTAAACCGATTTTACCTATTTCCAAATTTGAGAAATGGCTTCAATGATTGGGTCATCGCTGATACAATAGCCTATTTTGAAGGATTGCCAACATCGTATTACTTGGAAGGGTTCGAAAAATTATAAAAACGTTGGACGAAGTGTAGTGTGGTACAAGAAGATTATGTTGCGAAATAAAGTAAGTTTTGGCCGAATAAATGAGTTGTTGTTTCATTTTTCAGAGACTTTTCACCTTGCTCTCGTGAAGGACTGTCCCATCACCCAGTGGCGGCTCCTCGAAGGAGGCTAAGGAGGCTCAGCCTCCTCACCAATTTATTTCAATGATCATTCTCCATTTTATTTCCTGTTTCTCTGATAATTTTTAAAATTTTACAATTAATTCCCCGTTCTCAGTAGTTATTTTTAATCTGGCAACAGTGCCCTGAGGCTAGACTCTATATATCTCAAACGCTGAGCATGTGTTTTTCCGACCAGTCCGAACGTCAACTGGGTAAATCAGCGAAAATGGGAACACCCTCTGGAGGCTATCCTGCGGCAGCCGCTAGCAATCTATGAAATACGAGACGTGCGTTCTGCCGACTGCTGAGTAGGTCAGTCAGTGCTTGTTTATCAACGAGGTCTCTCGCTGTTGTTTATGTGTTGTGACGCCACGCGAAGTAAGGTTAGATTGTTGTCTGTTGTAAATTTAAAATGAGTGTTAGTGAGTTAGTTGCTGCCTTTTAGAAAATCCATTTAGCGAATTAACATATGATAAAAGTGTTTCTTTTAAATAAACGGCCTTTACCGGATTTGAAAGGATTAGTAATGTCAGGTAACTATCAAAATCGATCATTGTTAATACTAATAGTAATATTGACAAGACGAAGTTTAAAAAAAAATCATTGATTTCCCTGTAATGCTCCAACTCGATGGAATTTTACATCATGTGCAATATTTACCATCCATAAAAATAAAGACAAATTAATTGAAACATTTGATTTTGTATTAAACAGTGATGACTTTTCAACAGATCAGGTTTCATTAAATGCTGCTGTTGGTTTAAAATCTTATTTAGAAAATGAAGAATTTTTGTTTTTTCTTGATTATTTTCAATTTTCAAATTTTACAACATAAATTCACTGATATAATTTATTAAAGAGATCGTTAGAAACATCTCATTGGAAAAATTTCAAGTTTCCGTAATACAGAATTTCATTTTAATATTTTATTTGAAAATTTTTCAACTGATGAGGCTCCTCCCGCGAAAAGGAGGAAAACATATAATTTGGTAGACAAGAAACTACATTATAAACAACTTTTTTATGAAATTTTAGATACTATTAAAGGTCAAATTGAGATTCGATTTTCCGATTTACATGAATTGAAGTTTTTTGACTTGACGAATAGAAGATTTTTCGAATCTTTTTCAAAAGATTCTTTAAGATAACTTAGTTCTAAAATATACATTTTTTGATAAAATAGCACGGCACAATGAATTATGCGTTATATACTCGGATAAAGATATTTTAGGCCAGTATGAAAGTCACGCCGATATGATAAAATATATGATAGACAATGATTTGCAACAAGTTTTGCCTCAGTTTTATAAACTACTTTGTTTGACAGTCACCATTTCTGTCACGTCGGCATCGGTGAAGAGATCATTTTCTACTCTCAAACGAATTAAAACTTACATGCCAAATACAATGGGCCAAAATCGTTTATACAATGTTAGTTTAATATCTATTGAAAAAGATTTAGTAAAACACTTAAAAAAAATGATACATTTTTTGATAATATTATTGATCATTTTTCGCAAACTAAAGACCGTAGAATTCCGTTAATATATAAAAAAGTTAATAAAATGAATAAAAAAAAACAAAATATGAAAAATTCCAAAAAAAAGAGAAAATACTAAAATTCCAAAAAATAAAAGACAAAAAACGAACAAAAAAATTGTTTGGCAAGAGAAACTCTATACCTCCACGTTGGTTCTTGCTGGGTAACAATTAATTTTGTCACTGAAGTAGCTGGTACGGTCGCTGCGCAAAGGTTAAAAGGCTGTGAATAGCGTATATTTTCACAAAAACGTTTTATGTCCAGCCTCCTCTCTCAAAAATTCACGAGCCGCCACTGCCATCACCACCGGTGTGAAAACAAAAACGGTCGTCGCACCAGAAACGAAATATTTATGCGCAAGGTTGCCAAATTTTACTCCTCCGAAATGTTCCGAATTGATATAGCAATCCGAATGTTCTACATTGTTATGATGATAATGATGATGAATGAAAGTTTACACACTAAAATGATAATGGTGCTTTCAATATAACCATAAGATCATATTTCTCAGTTGCTATGACAATCACATACATGACAAAAAATGGCGTATATGTAAATTTCTTCCTCACAGTATATTCAGAACGAGGTGAGAAAACAAACTTATCCCATTTCAGATTTCGTGTATCAATATTTACCCTGATAACTACCCCATATTCAAAATAATCTCCAAAACAGAGTTAATATCTCGTTTCTGGAAATTTCCTTTCCACTATATATTTAGAACGAGCTGAGAAAGCATACCAACCAGTAACCACATTTCAGATTTTGTATCTCAATACTCGTCATGACTACCACCCCCATATTCGAAAAAACCTCGAAAACAATTAATTCATCGTTTCTGGAAGTTTCTCTTCCACTGTATTTTCAAACCATATGTATGTTGTGGATGAAAATGAAACTTGTATTTTTGGTGCATTCCATATATATTCTGAATTTTATCAAATAGTGGAGATGAAAACTCAACAACAACAATAAACAATAGTGAGAAATTTAAAAAAAATAGCATCGTTCTTGGAAAATATAATAATGCTTATAATAGAAGATATGAAATAAAACTATAATGAAATAAAACACCGATAGTGAAGATTATAAAAAAAACAACAGCATTCATTGAGAAAACTATACATATTCTTTACATAAAAATCACAGCCATAGTGTTGAATTATATGTACTTAAGGTATATCACTGAATATTTCGTATGTGTAATACCAGAGTAAAATAAGCAATTCTTAAAAATAATGAATTCAACACACCAGCATCAGTCTTGCAAATAACATAAACATAATTCGTAAAAACATCTTGATCACAGCACATATTATTGAATGAATGAAATGAAATCAGAATATATATTATAGTCTCGATAATACTTATCTGTACAATCATTTAATTGAAATCAGGTATTCATTATCACAGATAGTTTTCATTTCGGTAATACCTGCACATAAAAATAACTCACGAAGTAATAAAAAAATCGCAAACACAAACTTAACGAAGAAGAATGCATAAACATGTCTAAATACAAGAATGCCTATATATACTGCGAGGAGAAAATTTCCATATACGCCATTTTTTGTCATGTATATGATTGTCATAGCAACTGAGAAATATGATCTTATGATTTCATTGAAAGCACCATTATCATATTTTTATCATTTTAGTGTGTACACTTTCATTCATCATCATCATTATCATCATAACAATGTAACATTTGGCAACCTTGCGCATGGATATTTCGTTTCTGGTGCGACGACCGTTTCTCTTTTCACACCGGTCCCATCACCTATATATTTAAGGATTATTATGAAGATAAATACTTTTTAATGACATTATGTGTTAAACATTAAACTATTAATTCAGGATACTCCTGCAGGTTAAATATATGATTCTATGATTGTGATATATATTTGTACCACAGATTCCATTTGAAAAACTTAAAATGGATGCCAGAAATACCACTTACAGTTCCTATGTTCACCTCTTTCAAGCGAGTGAGGGACGTGAAAAGAGCAAACCGTTTTCAGAAGCGGACCTCAATCAAATATTTGTTTTCTATGTGATAAAGGCAATATAATGCGAAAATATGAATATGACAGCAAAATAAGTAATCTGAAAGTATATGTTGGAGTATTCCTTTACGAATATGAATAAGAATATGTGGACGATGAACCGAGACCGAACAGAATAGCTCGTAGCGATTCGCTTTTTGTCGGTACTTCAAAGATGATCCTGATCGGAGCAGCACGTGACCAAAAATGGTGACCATACTCTTAAGCAGTGCTCATCTTACCCGAATGCTCTAGTGAATACGCATCCTAATGGATTATGAAGCAACATGTTATTTCCAAATTGAATAAATGGCTCGGCGGAAAGAGATTTGGCTCCAACGATGAGGTTGTCGCTGAAACAAACGTCTATTTTGAAGGATTGCCGAAATAGAATTATTTGGAAGGGATCGAAAAATTAGAAAAACGTTGGATGACGTTTATCGGGCTACAAGGAGATTATGTTGAGAAATAAAATAAGTTTTGACCAAATAAATCTTTCTTGTTTTCAGGGACTTTTCACCTTGCCCTGGTATAATTACCCAGTAAAAATGACATGTATACGAGCAGGATCTCTAGCGACAACGATATCGCTTAAATATTAACCCAGGAAGTGGCTTCAGACGAATTCTTGAAACCATTATTATAGTAATCCGATAACAAATGTCATCATTAGCTTCCTCGTATGACGATAAGTTGATACCAAAAGAAACTGATAATGAAAGGAATAATCATATACATTACCTTCGTGTCGCATTCATTGAAAGTTTCAGCGATCTACAGATTTAATCTGTATTTTGTAATGTACAATTTACGAGCCATATATTTATTTTTAATAACATGATCGATTTAGGAATATTACAATGATGACATAGTGACGCAAGCACCGGTTCAAGAGTGAGATAAGACAAAAACTGGATTGAGAAAAGCCATGGAAATTCAATTATATTGCGAACTTGAAGTATTGTTTGTTTGCGAAATAAGCAGCAATTGCTTGTTGTAAGGCATTAACATTATCATATAACTTTCATTAGATATAGAATTTATTTTCACCAGTTTTTGAAGTGAAAACTTCTTTAGGTGCGTTGAGCTATTTCAGATGGGGGTAAAACCATGAGCCCGTCACGTGCCGTCACGCTGTAGCTATATATATTAGGTATCATGTATACTGCTGCGTGCGCAACCACTCGGGTCAGGCGTCAGGCAGTCTCTCTATACGCTTACACACGTGTGCATATCTGAGTCGGATACTCGACGTTATTCATTTACTCAATTCTCCGTCCTCGTGCAGACGAAAGTTATATTTTTATTGAATTTATTAATTGTACATAGTGTACTTAGTATCGTATCTACGTGCAAGGTTTTAAATATTGTGAATATAATTCTTGTCATAAGAATATAACATTAGTGATGTGTATAAGTGAGAACTTTTGCATGTGTACTACACATTGATGACGTTGTGTTATATCTAGTTTATTATTTTCATTGTTCGAATGTTGGATCACAGCATCGAATATAATAGTGAGTATCGTCTTGATGTTTTTTTAAATACTATTAATACGAAATAATAATATTTGTGGTGTAATTTAAGATCATACTGACATTTGACGGAAATGTGTATGTGTTTACATTTTGAGCTTTCTTTTTAGATTATTTGTTTATTGGTCCGAATTGAAGATGTTTTCTTTTACCACCATCCGTAGACTTCTTCGATTCGGACCAATGCTGTTCTACATTACTTTCATTTACATCGATGTAAATATCAATAAATAATATGTATTTATTATACTGACTATCGGGTTACATTCATACTCTTTGCAGGGATTGTACCCCCCAGTATACGTTTTTTATTATTAAATATAAAAATTTATATAATTGTTGATTGAAATGCTGACAGTTGTGGAAACTAAAGAAAAACTAATTATATTAATTATCATTTAAAAATAATAAAATTGTAATTTCGGATGCTACGAGTACAACAACTACATACTAAACTTCGTAGACAATAGTATCTGTGGCATCGGATGTCTGCGTTGGTTGTCATAATGCTGAGCAACAAAATTTCGTCGGCAGAAGTTGCATAAAATGAGTTAATTTTAGTTCTTAACCGACCATACATGATAATTAATAACATAGATGTTGGAGATAGATTTTTCAATGGCACTGTCGGAAAATTGTGTCATGTAGAAAGAAATGATACTGGTGAAATCATACGAATTTGGATGAAATTCCCAAAATAAATTGGTTACTTCATAATGTCAGTTTTCACTTCTGTCAGCAGTGCTCGGTTACTGCCCGTATTTTTTTATTTTTTACAGGTGTTGGTACAGATACAACATGGATGGTTCGTTATATATCATTTATTTGATATAGTTTGAATTGATACTTGATTAAATTTTGCTACCAAATCATTAGCGTCAATATTTATCTAAGCAAGCTTGTGCATACATTTTTGTGCTATATTTGGAGCGTACATTTTTGGTAACTAAGTTATTTGGAAAGAAAAGGTAAAAATTATTGAAATTGGATTAAATTAAATTAAATTAGATCAAGGTGAATTCAGCATTTTTTCTCAATATATTCAAGACGATTTTTTGATATTAGTTCTACCTTCATCTTTTTTGTTTGATGATATTGTTTTAAATGTGTGGTGAGTGGAAACAGTCGATGAGACAAGTTTGAGTTTATATATGCATAGATCAGATTTATACCGATGGTAGGTATTCTAAAAAATTGTGACATACCTCCTATTGTTATACACTTATTTAATTTGAGTTTTTATTTAAGTTTTCTCTAAATGATGCAGATACGAGGGCAAGGTGAAACGTCCCTAAAAAATGAAACAAGAAATGATTTATTTGGTCAAAACGTTTTTCTCATTTGTCGATCCCTTCCAAATAATACGATTTCAAAATAGGAGTTTATTTCAGCGATGACCTCATCGTTGGAGCCAAATTTCTTTCCGCCGAGCTATTACTTCAAATTTGGAAATAGATACAAATCGCAAGGGGCCAAATTTGGAGAATATGGTGACATTGCGACTGCGGACCTGTACATCGGTGCGTTGTTCTGGTGGAAGATCACTTTTTTCTTTGCTAAATGCGGCCGCTTTCGCTTCAAATCGATTAAAACAGCTCTGCATAATATACGCCGGTGATCGTCTAGGTAATCGATATGGGCGACATCTTATGCATCCCAAAAAACTGTCGCCAATTTGTTGGCCGATAAACCCACTTTGACCTATTTCGGCTTCGATCCGCCGGGATAGGTCCACTGTTTCGACTGTTCTTTGGTCTCTGGTGTGTTCTGATGGATCCATGTTTCGTCCACGGTTACGAAACGGCGCAAAAAGTTCTTCTTATCGCGCTTGAACATCGCCAAACACTCCTTTGAAGTTGTCACACGATCGCGCTTGGTATCAACATAAAGCAAATAGCTTTATCATATTCAAAAAATTATGCAAAATGTTCCGTTGTTGTAACTTCAATTGGACGACCAGAACGTTCGGCGTCCTTTGTGGTCATTCTACCACAACGAAAATCAGTAAACCACTTGTGAATCGTTCCAATCGAGGGTGACGAAGTCTCCATGGTGTTTAACAAGGGATGCTTTGGTTTGCGTAATGGCGTGAAATTCACTTTTTTCCATGTTTACAAAAATCTTCAAGGTTGCTTGCTTTCGATGGGTGTCAAAACAGAACTGAGTGACATATCAGTCTGAAAATTTTAATGTGTTCTAATTAAAGATGGTTTATCTGTTTTATTTTTCAGGGACTTTTCACTTTGCCCTCGTATATTGTAAAATCTTGAGCCTATGTAAGAACTACATATTTGTCCTATTGTTTTCTTTGGAGTTCTGAGGTATTAATTATAATTTTCTTGCATATGTGATGAAATATTAATGTTTTCAGGTTGGTTGTTCAAAGTAGCGATTTTATTTATAATAGATTCATATTGCATATCTCTGTTATCTTTAAGAGTTCTTTAGTCGGAAAAGGGTTTTTGAAAAATTATTTTGAGTATAATATGTTGTGCTCGGATAAGGGTCTTCAGGGTATTTGTATACGTTGTCCCCCAACCGATTATTTCATATTGCAGAATCAATTGTACAAGATAGACTTGTTTAAGTTCAGCTATATTTAGGGAAGTTTTTATTTCTCAGAATACGGAATAACCTTCTTATTTTTTGATAGTTCTTTTACGTGATAGTGTCCCATTTCAAACGACTATCAATTACTATTCCAAGATATTTAGTTTTATAAGTAATTGATAGTTTACTTTTGTATATACAATTATTATTGATATTTTTAAAATCAACTTTGTTTAAAGTTTTGTCAATATTTAAAATAACAGTCTTCCTAAAAACATTTTTAAGAGAAGATTACATCTGGTTCTATTTGAATATTAATTATTCTTTCGAAAGATGAGTAGGAAAACCAGCTTTTAGAAGTCTATTTAAACATAGATCAAGATTTTTTTTCTTTCACCAATCAGACTTTCTCTTTAAATTATGAGATATTCTCTAGGAAAAATCAAAAAATAACCAATCATTTTATGTAATCCGAGTTTTATTTGTAAGATTTTCTCTATACTTGAATAAGTTCTTACAAATTCAATAATCGTCGAGATTACATAGAGGGTTTGTTTTCAACCTAACCCTAGGTGTATATCCAGACTTAAAACGAATATCGTTTTTAATTGTCGGTAGAATGTTTTTTCAAAAAGGACCTATAATTCTAAAATACTTTCATCATCTTCCTTCTCTTCCGTATATCAATTTAGTTATTTCAAATAGAACATCTCAATTTTCTTCTGCATTTTTTGTTTCTTTGTTGGAATTAAGAGTGGGGTTCATAATTCAACCCTATCTTGATTCTAAATTATTCTTGAGTTTTTACAAAAAAAAAATTGCGTTTGGACACTTCATTTTTTCAAATAGTATCATATATTTTTCACTATCAGATTGACCGCTTGATTCTCATTAAAAAAGATATGAATGGCTACCCAAAAACATTTTTCAACCCCATCATTAAAGAAAGAAATAACAAAATCTTTAATGGAACGTCATGTATAAATAACATACACCGTGATACAGATAATTTTATAACATTACCATACATTATGGAGACCTCAGAGGAAAATAAGAAATGTTTAAAAAAGTATGATATAAATGTTGCGCATAAACCTACTAACTGTGTTGGGAAATATTTTTCAAATCTAAAACCTTCAATACCTAAATATAAACAAACCCACACAGTATACAAATTAATTTTTTTAGATTGCGATGTGACTTATACAGGCACCTCCAAACAATATTTACAAATGAGAATGTATGGCCATAAGTATAATACAAGAAGCAACTGCTTTGATTATAATCATCAATTCGATTACAAAAATATTATATTTTTTAACTAAGGAAACTAACTGTTATAAAAGGTCTATTGTGGAGATGATTCACATAAAACGTGACTCCAAGTCTGTAAATCATAGAACAGATGCAAATTCTGACATGCGTCTTTATAATGTTAAAAGTATATTTTAGGTGGAATGCTCAAATAGCAATATTTCTAATAAAGTTTGACAATCTTTTTCTATTACCTCATAAAACTTTAACATCTGGTTCAAAAGTGGATACTTGAGCGTTATACTGTTTGGTTTCAGTCGTATACAGCTTTGTTTGACATGAGTTCGTATATTATTTAAAAAAATTGTTGACCAGTGGATTCTTGATACATATTCATATACTTAAAACATTAATGTGTTACAGTTTCGATTATTCGTGTTTCTGTTCGTTTGGGCGACGTGGGCATTTTTAATTGAAATTGCTGCGATAAGGACGCTCTGTGCTGAAACAATTAGTTTTACGAAATCCCGTTTTAAACATTGATACGTCTGCTGATGATGGTCGTGAGGCCGAAACGTACATAAAGACGGAAATAATAAGCATACGTTTTATGGTGACCTATTTCTCGAGAATTTATACTTATATAATTTATACCTGGGTCAACAATCATTATTAATTCTGTACTACCACTATTTCTCATAGGTTTCTGTGTAAAATATCGGAAGTATGAGTAAAATTATGAATAAATTCCAGAAGATGATTGGCGTAATTCGAAACCTGTTTTGTTGGGCCGAAAACTTCTAATGTGTTGAAATTTTAGATAAAAGTTTCGTCCCGTCTGGCCAATATATGAGGCACCACAATCCCTACAACTAAGCTTATAGATTCGAGAACTTCGGAATTTCTTTCTTATTGATTTTAAATTATTTATGAAATAATAATAGTACGTTGTATTTAGGAAAAACTTAGGAAAAACGTTACGTGGATTGATAGAGCTTAGCGGTTTTTTGCATTCTCTTTAGGAAGGTATTTGTAAACTTTGTTACTTATGCTTGACCGGAGGATTTGATACACAAATTTGTTAAATGCATTTTAATGCACTTTTTAATGAACTTCCTGAATATTGCTTGTAAGTGCTTGAAAACTTGTAGTTAGAGGGTTTCAAGGTCCCTGATTGTGGATCTGACATCAATGATTACAAAAAATATCTATCTTGCATTAATATGCATTTGAAAATGAATTTTATTATGCACTTTTTTCTTCCGGTATAACTACGAGGTTAAATTGCATTTAATTTTGCAATCTATCAATTTTCTTATAACTTTGACATCGGATTCGTAATCAGCGACCTCGAAAACCCCCGAGTAGCTATTTTCAACAGATTTCAGACAATATTAAAGAAATGAAGAAAAAAGTGCATAATAAAATGCATTTTCAAATGCATATTAATGCAAGGTAGATATTTTTTAAAATCACTTTGATGTCAGATTTACAATCAGGGACCTTGAAACCCTCTAACTACAAGTTTTGAAGCACTTACAAGTCCATTGGAAAGTGTACTAAAATGCATTTAACAAATTTGTGCACCAAATCTCCCGGTCAAGCAGAAGTAACAATTGTCAACTCAGCAGCTTACACCCTTGTTTTTGTGTTATTTGAGTTTTAATTAAAGAATATTTTCTTTATTCATGAATTATATTTTTTATAATCAAATATTTATATTTATATATGTTTATATATTTAAGAATTATTATATTTTGCTCCTACAAGTTTAGAACAAAGCAAATAATCTGAAATGATTAAGCGATATAATTGAATAATGCAGAATATAAAATCTCTCTGCTTTTAAAGAAAAGTGGTAATTTGTAAACAATATCTTTATTATCTCAAAGACTATAAGAGAATATATGCAAAAGAATAAAAAGTTATCTCCAAATGGGAAGTGTTTGATATCGAGCCAATATAACAAAGCACTATTTTGGAGCTTTCTATTGACCTTTGGCATTTGACAGGTTGATACTGATCGACCTCATATATACATTTATTATGCAACTGGGATGAAAACCAAATTTTACAGTATTCATTTAGAGATGATTTATGAAAAAAAATATCACGTAAAAATATTAAAAATATTTTCGACAATAATAATGAACATTTCTTAAATAAAGTACGTAAATGTAAACCATCAATACATTATAAAATATTCCATGGCTTAATTTATTAGATCCTGGAAGAGTAAACCAGAAAATCAAATACCAAACAAGAAGTCACATTATTTATCATTCAATGTACTGTAAATCAATCGACAGCATGATAGTATAGACGTATAGAGCAAGGCGGGTAAAGTATATTAGCCTGATATATTCGATTAAATGAAATCGTAGAATAGATTATATTACCGGAAGGACAATTAACTATCCATTTCCCCTTATTTGCAATTTCACAATTTACACATTTTTTTAACGATTATTTACAGACACAAATTATTTATATCAACTGCATATATTCCACCACAATTAATTAACACATCAAAATTATAACAATATGTCAAGAAATTGGTTTTCCGGCAACACAGAATTATTTATTCGGTATGTTTTTCGAACTTGTTCAAAACGCATTTTGCCGCCTCTTGGGTAGGCGGTATTATGTGAGCTCTGTTGGAAGGTGGAACCGTCGGTTGTGTTAAATGCGACTCCGACATCGCCCGAGCGTCTCGGCGATGGTATATTGATCGTAGAAATAATGGGGTTTGTGTTCAACTTACAACGGTGTGTATGGGTATCAGGATACACAACCTTCTATGAATAAAATTCACTTGAAGCAGCTTTCGAGCTGATTAAGCGTGTATTCAAACAATCACACATGCAAGATAACAATCATTTTGGGAAAGTTCATTATTATTTATTTAGGTATCCAGTCCTTTGATTTGCTTAAGCCCTGCTGACCTATTCGTTGAAATGTACAGGGCGTAATCGGATTTGGAATTAGCACTTGAGCTTAATCCATGCTCGTTTAAATTATTACGATGTTTATGAAAACTGAATAAGTACGACTTATCCATTCCTGATATGAATAAATTCTGCACTGATCTGTTTCTCATGATTTCCTGATTATAATATAATAAAATAGTCTCATAGTAGAACAAGGGTTATGTCAAGAAGTTTCCTGCTATGTATGATAGTACGCCGATTATATTCAGTCATCTCTACTCCTGTCTATTATATTCTTGCCTTTACGTACGTTTCGGTTTCACGACCATCATCAGAAGACGCTTGAAAACTAATTCCTCACAACTAGCGCGTGATTTCTGGAACTAACAATTGTACAAACCCCTTTGCGTATTTGCCGCATTAATTTCAATTAAAAAAAAATTACTGTGTAATGATTTTTTAATACATATACTTTGAAGATTCTTGATTGAAATTAATGCGATAAAGACGCTTAGTGCTTTGTACAATTAGTTTGAGGAATCCCGCACTTTAGTTGATGTGAATTAGTTTTCAAACTTATGCTAATGATGGTCTTGAGACCGAAACATACGTAAACACGAAAATAGAATAGACATGAGTGTTATTGTGACCTAATTTTTGGATAATTCATACCTGGGTCAAGAGTTATTATTATTTATGTAAATATAATAAAAATGGAACTCACCACTCTTTTCGCCAACAAGCTTTCTTAGATTAAGCAAAAGCAAAAAAAAATTAGAAGCATCCTTAATACTGATGCATCCAAAAATGCCGATAGAAATGTGTTGGATAATAAATAAATAGTGTGCTTGATTTGTTACTGATTTTTATATAATTGTTTCACATTCTAGAAGATATTCTTCGCATTTGTGTAAAGATAATGAAATAAATTATTTATTACATTATTTTTACACAACTATATAATATTCGAATTAATACAATTAAGAAAATGAACAAAACCAAATTTTCCTTTTTTGGGAATCGAACTCGAGTCTCATGAGTGGGAGCCAACTAGACCATATCGCAATTGTTAGAAGACGATGTAAATTTAAGTTTACTTCAATAATTTTGGGAAAAGCAGTTTTAGATTAATTTAAATTAACTGTAAAAGTTTTGAATCGATGCTATGTATACTTTGAGAGTTGATTTTTTTTAACGTTCAACCCTTCAGAAAAGGTATGTCTATCACAGGATTTCTCTAAAAAACAATAAGGTTCGTCATCGAATAGTAAACGATTTTCGTCAAAATTTGACTATGATAGGACCTTTCCTTTTTGAGTTATCGTGTAGACAAGCATTTCGTGAGATACACCCACAGGCAGACAGACGGATTTTTAAAAGTTGCTTAAAATTCGATGAGAAATACTATGGTGAAGGGATTGCAATATACTGTTCGGACTTCGTCTGCGAAGAGTAGAATAATCAGGTATGATGGTGCGCAGATGCGACACCATATTGGGAACCTTGTCTACGTCTTGTGGCTAGTAAAATTATAAGCGCATGTGGTGATTACAAATGTAATACTCTATTTTGATTATTATTTGGCATTGCATTAATGAATTTTGATTTTTTGTACTTGTGTTCTGAATAATTTTAAATCTGTGTATCAATAACAATGCCCTGAGCAGTGTTTGGATATTATAATGATGACCAAGCCATAGTAACACCAATGTGACTTTATGTTATTTCGATTCCCGCGCGAATTATTTATATAGCTTCGCAGAAGGTTTGTGGTCGTAAGGACGTTTTGAATATGGAAAATGCAAGGGTTCAAAAGCACTATAGAGAAAGTCATTACGCTAGCAATTTAAAACATGAGCTACTGGGGTAAAAACCAAAAAATGGTCGGTTGATTAACCCAGCTGAGAACCAAGCCTACACTTTTGCATTTTTCATTATTTGTTAAACCAGGCTTTCTCGATATGTGTTTCCGATTTAATCACTTTTGGACATAAAGCTTTTGAATTTTTAATATCAGATATGGATGGATAGTCGCGTCAAATTAGACGTTAAAAATGTGAAAGCTCGGAATTTTTTCCAAACAGACCAATCAAAATAATTTTTTTTGCAAATCGTTCCTGGACGGATACTGAACGATATTGAACTTTAAGATCTAGTCGCTCGACCCATTTTCACCTGTTAAACCGGAAATTGGACTATTTTGATCGTAAAATTTATCGTAAAATTTGTACAATTGGTAAGTATTGCCAAAATTGGCTGGAAAACTCCACCCGGGGGTTTTCGGGGTCGCTGATCACGATTCCGAAGTTAGATTTACCATTTCCGACAGCATTATCTAGAAATTGGCCAATTATATGTCTGAAAAATAGCCAAATTTAATAATTTCGTAATTTTTGTTGAAAATGACTAAAACATTTCACTCGGGGGTTTTCGAGGTCGCTCATCACGATTCCGAAGTTAGATCTACCATTTTCCACCGCGGTAGCTAGAAATTGGCCAATTTTATGTCAGAAAAATGGATTAATTAGATAATTTCGTAATTTCTCTTGAAAATGGCTAGAAAATTTCACTCGGAAGTCATTTGATATTGGATAAGGAATAAATGATTTACAGTTACGGATAAATTCCCTGACTTTTGATAGCAGTGCAAAATTCAACAAAAATTACGAAATTATCTAATTTATACATTTTTCTGACATAAAATTGGCCAATTTCTAGCTACCGTGGTGGGAAATGGTTAATTTAACTTCGGAATCGTGATGAGCGACCTCGAAAACCCCCGAGTGAAATGTTTTAGTCAATTTCAACAAAAACTGCGAAATTATTAAATTTGACCATTTTTGGGACATAAAGTTGGCCAATTTCTAGCTACCGCGGTGGAAAATGGTAAATGTAACTTCGGAATCAGCGACCTCGGAAACCCCCGAGTGAAATGTTTTAGTCATTTTCAACAAAAATTAGGAAATTATTAAATTTGGCTATTTTTCAGACATATAATTGGCCAATTTCCAGATACTGCGGTCGAAAATGGTAAATCTAACTTCGGAATCGTGATCAGTGACCCCGAAAACCCCCGAGTGGAGTTTTCCAGCCAATTTTGGCAATACTTACCAATTTTACAAATTTTACAATAAATTTTCCCGTGAAAATTGGCCAATTTCCGGTTTAACAGGTGAAAAATGGTCGAGCGACTAGATCTTAAAGTTCAATATCGTTCAGTATCCGTCCAGGAACGATTTGCAAAAAAATTAAGTTGATTGGTCTGTTTGGAAAAAATTCCGAGCTTTTTTGCTAAATTGATACGACTAGGAGTTTTTTATCATTTTGTTTTCAATCTATACTATTTGATAACCAGGCTGAATCAATTAGACTGAAACGTATCATAATTCTCTTTGCAATATGTGGTTTTATTGATATTATTTCATGATTAGTAATCTTAGGAATTCTTTTAAACCATAATCAGTTCAGAGCACAAGATCTAATCATGTCCTATGTTATTTTTAAATTGTGCCTGAACTTGTACCTTAATTTTGAGGGTCGTAAGTCGTCATGGGTGCCATATTGATGCAAGTAAATTAGGTTCAATCGATTCCTTTTCACGTTCTAAACAGACTTAAAATTGGTTTGCTTAGATTTTAAAGACACATACGACAAACATCTATTTTCATCTTTGTATATTTATTTTCCAATTCCCATAAAACTTTACCATGCAAGAAATTATATTTAACGTTTGCTTTGTTATAATAATGGGATTCAACTTTGACAGCTCAATATGGAAGATGAGACAGCTTAGAATACTTTAGAATAATCTAGTTTTTTCATTATAATTTGTCCAAAGACGCGTATTTACTACTCAATCTCAAACTCAAGGCATGCTTCGTTACTGGGAGTGAATTATAAATAATTAATATTATAATATTATTAAGTATTGTATGTATCTAGGAAATGCTATATTGAATTGAAATAGTTGTATAGGAATGAATAAATTAATGGACAATTATAATTAGTAGTTTCAAATAGGCACAACTTTCAGCAGTTCACAAAAGAAAAATTAACCCTCTATTGCATGAAATAAAAAATGAAAAAATAACAAAAAATTTCGAGGCAAATTATGTTTCAAAATTGTTAAGGAAATGATGCTGCACAAAAGTTTTTTGAATATTTATTTAAACAAAAGAAATTTTGTTGTGTTCCCAGATGGGAACAATGTGTACAGAAAAAATATTTACGTCAAAAAGTAATCTAGTTTGATTCATGTGCAGTAGGTGTATGAATGAGTCTAAGCTGAATGGAAACTTTTAAAACAGTTATTTTCTTTATTTAGGCATAAGTGTAGTCCACATTTGTCACACATTATGCGAGATTTTCCTGTGCACGTAGGTCTCTTGCATCTTTCCCTATTATGTGTGTGTGAAGGCCAATGACCCGTATTGTCACGTCTTGCAAGATCTGTGGGACGAGGCTCCAAACATCTTCTTTTTGAAGGCGTAGAAATAGGAGAATTCGAAGTGCTACCAGTACTAGGTCGCCCTCTCTTTTTTTCTATTGTTTTTCCAAGCCAACACAAATCTTGAGCTAAAGTTGTCTTGAATTCAAGTAGTGAGGTATAACCTGTCAGAAGGAATAGCTCTTATAATTTCTTGGCGCTTTCGTCCATAAAATGATCCACACTTTATTGAAGGAAATTCCATTATTGATCTGAAAAAGCATTCAATATATTTTTTTGAACTTCCTATGCACATTGTTCCCAAATGGGAACACCGATGTTATGTCATGTTGTGATAACAAAAATCAATAAAATATATCAAATCAGTCACCAATCTATTGCTAATACTCAGATCTAATAATAAAAAAATTAATACTGACCTACGAATACGTAAAAGCACTTCACTTTTATAATAAACTAACACTAAAATGACCACAGGGTACTCGCGTGTATGCCATAACTGAAATTGTAGTTTTCGTATCACAGAGACATCTGGTAACCAAAAGTTGATGTTGATTGATCACTGAAAGGACGCTGTTAACAACCATATTATAGAATTCAACAAAAACTTCGTAGATGGCAGCATACTAGATTATTTTCTTGGGTGTTCCCATTTGGGAACAAAATGCAATAGAGGGTTAAGATGCAAACTTACAAGAAAAATTTAATTTTTTCATAAACGAATGGCTTTTCATACAATTTTGACAATTTTGAAGAGTGCATGAAATAGTGAAAATAAATTCCTCTTTTATAATGAAGATAACCATTTTCAATAGATCTAGAAAGAAATATCTAATGGTCTTGAGCACCTTGTTTAAAATTTTCATGATGCATCTAAAACTTCGAGGTCTCAATCCAGAAGTTGAGCACTTTCTATTTATTGCTCAATAATCCGAAACGTCTAGATAGTTTCGGAGTAATAACAAAAAGGACATACATTGTTGAGTGTATGAGTCGCTAACAAAAAAATCTTCACTCATTCGCACTCCACAATAAAGGGTTAAGTGCGCTCGTAATTGAGCTATTCAATTGTAATTCCTCAATGTATCTAAAACGTCTAGATACATCATTTGAGGCAACCGAAAACTTGAGCTACAAAACAGCTAATTATTTTTACCAAATATGGTCCTTCGATTCCTTTTAGGTAGGCATTTAAAATGGATAGAACTTATTGATCCTCAACCTAAAAATGTACATAGATAAGACAGATTCTTCATGGAAAACTACATTGAAATAGCGTAACTTTTATAAACATAAGGTATATTACCACATAAACGGTTACTGTCCCACAAACGTGCAAGGTTTTTTCATCAAGGAAAACTTTGAACACTAATGGATATTAAAATAAATTAGTGTCCATTATAAGTTCAATCAATTTAGAACAGTTTCTGTGGAGTGTGTGTTTTTAATAGCTTCGTAAGTATGTAGAATAATCTTTGCTCAGCGTTTATGAAACTTTTTATATTCCTCGTGGTTATTTTCATTAAAACGCAAATGTTCATTCGCGTGTATTATAATGGTAGAAGACGCGGTTGCAATTATAATATTCAAGGCTCTCGAAAATGTTAGGGAATGATTCGAGAATAATATGCACACTCCCGTTAACATCTTATATTTTATGATACAGTCATGACAAAAACTTTTGAAATCCAGATTAAAAATTAAAAAGTTCATTACTTTTTGCAAAATTGAAACTCTACTTCTATAGATTACTTCAACCTAGGCCAGAATATGGTATGAAATAGGTGAAAAGACTAAATATGAATAAACATTTATAAAGCTATGAAAAGCTTTTGAACGAACGCTGTTTATACGTGTTTCTGGAAAGAGTGGTATAATTGTTGAAAAGTATCAAACCTATAGCCTGTAATAAAAAAATTAATTATTAATACGGGACCGGTATTCGAGATTTGTGAAAGCTGATTGACTCCTAGCATGAAGATGCACTATACAGAGTATATCTTCAAGAGATATCGCGATTTATATATGGAAAACTAAGAGTAGCAAAAAAAAAGCACTGGGGTCATACACAATCACCTCACAATGTGTACTTGATTGCGTCAAAGAACTAACGGCACTAGTAATGAACCCCAATAGAATAACACTCGTGTGGGAGTCTGAAGAAACCAAACGAGAAGGGACAGAAACTGCCGTCGCACTCGCTAAAGCGGGGGCGGAAAAACCACTGATTGGACCAAAGCCAACCTGTGGCATTTCTCATGCCACAGCGAAATCTGTAATTCAAAAATGGCTCGAGATAGAGCACCGTGCCTACTGGAGAGAGCTGCCCCGTATGTCGCACTCCAAGCGACTGATGGGAGATCTCCAGCAGCAACGAGTGAAAAATCTGCTGACGTTCAGCAGACAAGAAATACGGAATCTTGTTGCAAACACCTCTACACGACGGGACTGGTAGATCAGCCCACTTGCAGGGGTTGCGGCGTGGAAGATGAGACACCTATGCATGTGCTGTGTCAGTGCACGGCATACACGGTAGGTCGTCGGACATACCTCGGAGACGATAAGACTACACCCGAGGAAATCAGAAGTATCCCCTATATCAGGCTACTGAAATTCATAGAATAACCGGACTGATGAGGAGGTAGAAACAAGTGAGTGCACAATAGGACTATAATGACCGCAGTGCTGTGAGGCTCCCCTTAGGATGGAGAACCAACCTCACGGAGGAGGGGTTTTAGTCGGTAGGAATCCGGCACACCCGAGGGCACGGGCACCCGAGGCGTCTATGCAAGATTTCCCCTCCTCTACGCAAAAAAAAAGTAGCAAAAACGGTTCACTATGGGTATACGGTATGATATATAAATTTGAATCAGAATCATGAAAGGAATCCAAAGATTTTGTGAAATACAGGTGTCCTATTAAAAATAACAAAGGTGACGTTACTTCCGGGAAAATAGTCGAGGAAATAAAGCAGAAAAAAGACCAAAGTAAAAAAAAATCGGCACAACCGAGTTTGATGATTTTTTTAAATCGATTCTAGAAGTCTTTAAAAAAAAGTTACCAGTTTGTTTTTTCATCATATGCATTTCAACATTTCTACAGAGGAAAATCATCTTTTTGAATGCATTTTCAGGAAATAATATTGAAAATGTTGAAAAAATGGTACCATGCACCTGGGGCTCAGCATCTTGGCACTATCGTCATCTCCAGGGAATTCGTGAAATGCTAAAATGCATATCATGAAAAAATAAACTGGTGACATTTTATTAAATGACTTCTAGAATCGATTTAAAAAAATCATCAAAATGGGTTCTGCCAATTTTTTTTCGACCTTTTCCGCTTTATGTCCTCGACTAAAACCTAATTTGACATTCTTCATGTTTCCTTCACCGTCTCTACCAATATTCAGAATCGTGGTACTTTTAGTTCTACATATATAGATCACATTAACTCGTAAAGATATACCCATACTCGTAGAGATATACCTATTAAATCATTATGAAGACATCATCAGCAAATATAATCAATTTATAGTTTATAACTGAGCCAGAGACAAGAAACTAAGGAGAAATAGAAATAAAAAAGGTACCAAAACAAAACCAGTAGTCAACAGTTCAAATCCATGACGTTAATTTTTACTTCGAATGTTGAAATTAATTTGAGCCATTTTAATAAACGAAATTGTAAAGAAAAAATGGTTCACGTTCCGAAACGAAACTTCTGTTCAGCTGATCTAAATACAATATTTAAAGTGGTTAATGGAGTTAATCTACCGAATGGTTAGGTTAGGTTGGGTCAGGAACCAATCTACCGAATGGTTGGGAACTTTTTGAATGTGACTAGCGACCTGGCGGAAAATGTTTGTAATGATGCGAATAAGAAAACCTCCCGTTGAAAATTGGTGCAACCCTCTTTTATTCGCGGAAAGGTTTTTTTTTCACCCATTTTGGGGGTACTTTTTGCATTTTTTTACCACTTAGACTGCTAGCTAAGCTACCAATTTTAGTGTCAATGTCTAAAGAACCCATAGTTAAATTTTTGTGAGGTTATGTTCATCTCCCTCCAGCAATATATATTTACGATTTTTTAAATAAAAATTCAAATCTCAACAGAATTGGATGAAGTAAACTCTCATCTTTTAAACGATTTCATCGACCTATACTAGTGCGCACTTTTTTTACATAAAAACCTGGATGAGGCTGCTGTGCGCTCCGACGACATCGCAGCAATCGCGCCAGAAAACCTAATCCGTTAACTGAAGCTACTCCTCCCATCCGGTCGGTAAGTAGCTTCAGGTTCCCAAATCGTGTCCCTAAGTAGCCTTATTGAACCCAGAATGATTGCCTTCTGCATCCGGTCTATCAAAATCTGCAGAGTTCTTGCAGGTCGGAATGATCTTAAAGTTGGAACGCAGCAAAGACCGCAAACCACCGATACTCCGAACCACTAATATACGATCTTGTGGCCTAGGTATAGCGTGCGGAGCTCAAACAGGAGATCCTGATACTTTGTCCATTATTCCTCCACTTTCAACTGTTCTTCTCTGCCGGAGCAGAGAATTCGATGACATACATAATCTTAGTTTGTTTATCGAGGAGGACAACGTCAGGCATATATGCTTGTACGGACCTGACGGTCGGAAACGGGTAATTCCAGTAGATCGGGCATTTTTCGTTTCCGACAACGGACTCAATATCTCTTTGCGTGTAAGGTAGCACCGGCTCTTGCATCTATTGCGTAGGTATATCTTAGATGGTAATACAGCACCCGTAGGGCCACATTATGGCGATGGGTGTATGCTGAGGCCGCTTTTGCCGGTAACAGGTGGAAAAGCGTCTCAAGCGCCTGCAGCGTACATCAGGAACCTGCACACCCATCATGTTGCGGTGATAGACCAATGTGTTGATTACGCAATCTCCCTCTGCGTCAGATGTAAGCCTGCCTGACCTTAGGTAGCCGAAGGTCAGCATGGTTGACAAGCCGAGCGTATCGATCTTTTTTTAGAAAATACAGTACATCGGCTTGTCAATATGGCGCCTGAGCAAAAGATCTTGCTCCGCGGCATTTATCTAGGCTTTCAGGGGAGAAGGTTGCAACTCCAGGCCGCCCTCTATTTGGCCTTCTCGAATGATGGAAAATTCCAAGTTGTTCCGCAGCTTTTTGTGCTGCCTTAACGATGAATGCCCCCACTCCGGACAATCCGTGACTTTTGACAAGGCACAGGAAGGTGTCCGAACTCCTGAGAACTTTACACGCTATATCAGAACCACACTTCCCCTGCCTCCCGGTGATGCAGGAAACGGACGACCTAGGATGCAAACTGTGATGGATTTGCATCCTTTTCCCGGTGTCTTTGTCGAGTCTATGCAGCTCATCGACCGTATCCATTAAGAGCAGAGCAGTACTAGAACGGCAAGCATATTTGTGGCAGAGACTTTGTTCTCCCTCGAATGACCAAATCTTTCGAACATATCAACATTTTCTCTGTAAAATAGCAATTAAGTCACTCTGTTTGAACTCTATTAAATCAAGCAGCATTGTGTTCATCGCTATATCACCTCGACCTAGAGAAAATACTGTCAACAATAAAGCTAGAATACTCTAATTGAATATTCTCTACAGCGCAACCGATTCTAGCTCTAGTAGATTTTATTCTAAGCAAAACCATTACTACATTGGCAATTAAATTTGAAATTATGTTGAGTTTATTTACTGTGCTATTAGTACGATGGATAGCCATTTAGTTTATGTAATAAACTCCAACGGTTTGACATTGAATACAGATTAATTTGTTATAAGTACAGACTGGATAGAACAGAAACAGTATAATCTCACATAAAATAGCCTGTAGGCAAGCATTAATCAATCAAATCCAAAATCAATAAACAGGATTAAAAATAGTCGGTAGCTGATGTTCTACATAAACTAATATTTATTTTAACGATTTAAATAATTATATTTTACATCAAACAGACTAAACATTTTTGTTATCATCCGTGTACATTTATGTTTAATATCAAGAAATATGGTTTATTTTACTCATCCCACAATAAATCTTGACAAAATGACAAAGAGCTCACCAGGAGTGCCTGGAATATCACTTGATCACATTCCGGCTTATTGAAAGTTAAAAATTATAATATTTTCTGGAAATCTGGATCTCAAACTAAATAAGATTATGATTATTATCAGCGATGTTGTTCCTACTACGTCCTTAAAGAACTATTGCATCCTCCTCTCGGTACTTCTTTACGTTATGCATTCAAAGACATTATTTTTCCTAAATTTATCTAGAAGGATCTAGAATTGTGCTAAGTCTTTGTGAACTGTTCTGAAGATTTCCTATATAGTGTGTAACCAAATACCGGAGAAGGGTTCCAGTCCTACAAGCGGCGTTTCAGCTTCCTTGCGTACAATGCTCATTTACCTCAAATTCTACATGGCATGGGAACCAGTGGAGGGTGATTCTGTCCTGCACCCCTGAGGTGTTTAGTTTGGTTTTGCATTCAAGAACTATTTTTGGCCTAATAATGTTTGAGCTCAGCGCTTATATAACTGCTTGACTATATCAAGCATGATGGTTAGGTCCTTCTTTTTGTATACTTTGTCCGGATTGATTTGTGTGCATTTCGACCTCCGTCTGAGAAATACTGGGACGAAAGTCTCCAGCCCCGTATCTCCTGCTGTTCAGAATGCACCGGTATGCCAACATATTGCCCCTTTCCTTACAGTGTGAAATGTCCCCGTTTCCACTCTTCTATGTTTCCATGTGGTGAGTTTAGAAATTCTGTGTAAAAATGAACACCTTGCCCAAGTCGCTTGTAGCCGCGCTTTGTGTATTGAGAGAGCATCTTCAGAGAGTTCGTTATCCTTCCACCGGAATTGTATGCCTCTGCGTGATCCTCCTTTGCATATGTATCTTTGTATTGCTATATGCAGGGGGCTAGTTTCAGTATTTTTTCCATGTTAGTCGTAGGACTAGATCTTGGTGCTCTAGTTATGTATGGTCTTTAAATCTTACTCAATTCCCTTTGTTTGGTGTAGTGATGAGCGAGACAGGTTTTGATCTTAGTTTTGCATAAAAACCAAGACCGTATGTTGACAGCAAGACCAAGACCAAGACTTTTGCAAGAATATTATATCTGGGAACGCTGCCGAAAGCGGCTTGCAGTTGCTTTTCCGGAAATCGCATATCGCTCATTTAGTTTTGGCTGGGCGTGTGCCTCAATGTTCTTTCTTCTTTGCAAAGTCCACACTCGCAGGTGTATTTGTTTCATATATTGTGAGTCATATAATATGTATTGGAACTAAGGTTCGAGCTGAAGGAATTTTTTCAAAAGCGTCTTTAATAATTAAAAAGCATGGCAACCGGTTATGCAATGATTCAACGCGTTGGTTTAACTTTGTTTAAACACTTGATCCATTTTTTTTTCAATTTTATGTTTAATTTCTTTTAGTTAGTACACAAAAATGGTGTTGTGAAATTTGTCGAATATTAAAAAAAAACCTGAATGGTATTAGTATACAGACCATGGAAAAGTCCTTGATATGTTGATATCTAACTAAAGAGCAACATGCTGCTATCTTGAGAGCATCCGTCTATTGAAACATTTTTTTGAAACGAGTTTCTTTGTTTGAGAAGCATTGTTTTTGAGATGAATGCGAGAAACAGGTGAATGGATGCTGATTTGCATACATTTTTGTTTGTTTTTTCATTGTAAAATTATAGAGTAACTTACGTAAAATGTTCATACACTCAAATCGTTTTTCGCATTTATCTCGAAGTCGATTTATGAAAAATCACACAAAACAAAAAGTTTCAAAATTGAATATAACATCCTAATTTTTGGATAGCGGAGAGCGGGAACAGAAAAGTTCGAGCGTATACGATTATCTTACGATCATCAAAAATATATGAACCTGTCGAGTGTAGACGTAAATATTGACAAATGCTAAATGGCTCAAAATGTTGGCTTTCTGACGATTAATAAGCGTACTAAATTTCAATATGATACTTTTTGAATTCTAGGACATAATTTAGAAAAAAAAACACCAAAGATAATACAACAGAAAGTAAATTTGGTGATATGGTTGTCTTATTTTTTACTGACGTCGTTTGTCATTTTATAATTTTATTGTTTCTATTCATTTGTTCTAACTCTATGAACTTTTGATTATTTTAATATGAATTATCAATAAGGGAACTATCTCTGAGCTTCTGTCGAAAAGTAGACATGTCATAGCTGTCCTCACCGGCCACTATAGGCTCTCCCTGACGGAGAATCCACTCTGTATCATTTCCGGTACAAGAGAGGAAAGTCTTTACTATCTTATAGGAGAGTGTCCAAGTGGTGTCGCAGCTACACCAGGATTATTCTGGATGCAGCTATACTAGGTTTGTTCGATCGATGTGAAACAGCAAGAATTACAAGACTCTTGATGCAAAACCAAGCCTTAACATGCAAGACCAAGATACACATAAGTTTGCAAGACCAAGACTATATGTGCAAGAACAAGACCAAGATCATGCAAGTCTTGGTCTTGCTTTGCTCATCACTGGTTTGGTGATTTGCTTGGTTCTATTCCTCTAGGCTGTCACTCCGTATGTGAGTATATGCCTCACCATCATGGTGTACATCCAGTTCCGTATCTTGAGTGAACTACAATGATCTACCTATAAACCATTAGGTCACATGTTGCCTTCTTGTGTACATTATCTAGGTGGACCGTAAGTGACAGTCTTATCTAGTGTTATGACTAGATATGACCTCATTCTCCAGCAGGATGGAAATTCTATTCGGCTCAATTTGCTTGATGTGATCCATCTTCTTTTTCCTGATAAAGGTAACTATTGTAGTTTTATTAGTCAATTCCTAGTTTGATCGATTTAGACCATTACTCAGTGATTTTAAGGCCTTCCTAGATGCTCCTGCATAGAGTACTCCAAAATTTACCTCTGCCGATTGAGATGATATCATCTACATATGCTTGGCAAACAAATTCCAGTACCAGGCAGATTAGGTTCCACAGTAGCGGTGGTGTACCCTCCTTGCTGCGGTGTACTTGAATGATGTTCTATGTCTCCTTTGTATCAGCTCTTCTAGTCTGTAGCATTTCCTCCATCCTTCAATTCTTTTTGGAATTTTCTTAGCGTTACTTTAATCGTTCATCGATGGCCTACGAGGAATTTCGTCAGTTTCCAGTAATTCATCCTGGAAAATGTTTTTGCAGAACGATCTTCGCCTTCCGTTCAGCATCCTCCATTTATTTGAACCTAAAACTTATAGTCAGATATTTTTCATTTATTATACGAGTAGATGGCAGGATTTTAGGACATCTTTCAAAATATTTTTATGAAAATTTTAGGACAGAATATTAGATATTATTTTCAAATTGCCTAGTAGATATTAGCTCAGATATCAATTTTAAAAAGAAAATGCTTACATCAGTTAAGGATGTAGTACATACATGTTCTAAACAAGGACAATGTAGTTCTACAAGTATTCAATGAAAAAAATTATGAAAAATACATACAAAATAACTAATTTTCACTTAGGTCTCTTAATCCTTTTTTGAGAGAAGTCTGTATCACATTCATTGTTTGCATATCATTATTAATGATATTCATCTGTTGAATTCCATAAAAATCAGTTGCTGTGCATTCCGAACAATTCCCATAAATAACGCACCTAAGTTTACATGAGGAATTGCAAAATCTTGTCCCAAAAATGTTCACCCAAATCGCCTGGCAGACCAGCTTCTTACCCAAAAGAGTAAGATTTCACCAAATATCCGACTTGGGCGAAAGAATCATTTATTCGAATATGTGCCAAATAACGAAAGGGACGCACCGAATGCCGAAATTGTGATGTAGGATTAAGCATTGAATGTTTTGTTGATTTTCGTAGTACATAGTTCTTAGATTTAAGATTTTGGTTAGAAAATCGTTGACTATCAAAATATTTTCATTCTACAGAATGCAGATCCTAAATAGTCGAGCTAATGGGGGGTTTAACCCCTTATTCGAGTTCTACAAAATGAATTACGAATATGGGTTAATAATAAAGTCAGTAGAAAAAGCAGAAAACACCCCTTATATCACGGGTTCCGTAACTTATAGAATTTGTGTAAAAATGGAAAAAAAATTAATATACTTACTTTTTTTTTGGTCCAAAATAAGATGTTCAAACTCTTGCAAATTTTTCTGAAAAATAGACATTTTTCAGATATGTCCATTTCAAAATTTCTAAAAGTGAAAATGTGAGAGGTAGAGAAAAAATCTGAAAAAATAACAGGTGAATGTTTGATCGGAATACAAGATTTTTTTTTCTTTGTTCTCAAGTACGTTTTGTCCGAATTTTTTCCGGAAGAACGAAAAACATCCATTTCTTTGATATTGTAGCGCTTTAAAATATTCAACTGAAAAAAAAATGTAATTGAGACATACATTGAGAACTTCTAAACAATTTTTGTTCCTTGAACATTTTATTTTACATGCATATTTTCAAAGTTACAGTTTTTCGCGACGATGAAATTACTAAATTCTTTGAAACAAATGGTTATTTGGAAAAATGTATTGATAAGAAGACTCTTGTTTCAACCGTCTGTATCACTTCTCACACTTTTATTATTAAAAAACATTTGTTCCGGTATAATGATTAAAAAAGTTATACTTTTGTCTTCGCGAAATACTTTGTGTCTCGGAAAATATGCATGTAAAAAAATTTTAAGAAACAAAAATTGTTTAGAAGGCCTCAATCTATACGTCTGAAAGTTTTCAATTAAATGTTCTTAAAGCGCTACAAAAAAATGGATGGTTTCTCATGTTTTTCCGGAAAAACCAGGGCAGAGAAAAGTATCCATTTTTCAGAAAAATACACAAAGGTATAAATATCTTATTTTTGCCAAAGAAGGTAAGTATATAAATTCTACAAGTTACCTTCTCGTAATGTCCAATTTTAATTTTTTTAATCTTTTCTATTGACGTCATTAGTAAGTAACCCATTGCAAAAGGTTCTATCGATATTCATTTTGTAGAACTCAAATAAGAGATTTTGATCATTTTAGCGCTTCATGGACTAAAAAGACTAGAGTTTCGTATATGAAAGGGGTTGTTAATGACAAGGAAGTCAAATTTTACTGATAAATGATACGAGGCATATGCTTGTTATAAAATACCGTTGAGGTATGGATTTTCAAAAATAAAAACGGTCTCTAATGGGTTGATATTCTTATAATCACTTTTTTATATACATTGTAACATTTTATTAAGAGTGAAAAATACAGAAAAGATTTTATTTTCTGATTAATTTCATTTTCCCGGAAAAGGAATAATTACATTCTACACGTTAACAATCAACTGTTCGAGAGCTTTTCTGCCGCAGTTATCAATTGAATGGTGTCCCAGATACGTATAGAGCTGCTCCGATGACGCCCGGCCAAGCTCTAAATGTCGTAAAGATTCTGCACTCCACGATAACCTCCGCGGAAAGGTACGATGCCTCATCGAATTGGTTTACTTTAGTTTACATAATTTTAGAAATGCACGTTCTAGAGAAAAGGTACAAGATGAAATAATGGAAGACATAAGAAAACTTATAAAACATAATGTTTCAACTGATGCTATATATATATAACGATAATGTAATCCTTCATTATATACCTAGTGTGCCAACAAAAACAAAGTTGATCAATTTATGTACAGTGAAATCAAAATTTTCTGGGATACCTCAGAGAGATCGATTTTTGTTCTTTGGGAGACATTTCCTTCATTATATGCAGTTGAAGGAGTAAATATCTGTCCAAAATGTTGTAAACCATAATTTCTTTTTGTCAAATAACTCCTTATAAATTCTGATAAATCGTGTTAAATCAACAATACATCCCTAATAAATCCTCAAAAACCACCATAAATCCTTACAAATCTCCATAAATCCTCATAAAGTCTTCAGAAATCATTGAATGTATAAACAATAAACTCATGTTTACCCTGCATAATTATCAATATTTACCTGGAACTAATAGTTAATAGTCTCAATCAACTTCAAATAAGCAAGATATCACACCACATATTTTAAACCAAATTCTAGTAATAAAAAGCAAGGTGAAAATGTGAAATTTTTACTTTTGACATTGTGCGTTTATTCAAATCAATAATAAACTGGATCAGTCAAAAAAATAGAGGTACCTTCTATATTCTCATCTTTTGAGAATCCTGAACATATACTTCATGGTAATTTGTTACACTTAAAATCTGTATTTGAAGGAGTGTAACAATATTTCTAGAGAAGCAGCTGGGCTGAGTTTTTCATTAATTTAGAACGTCAGAATGTTTAGTTGGTTGTAAGATTATTTGATGAAAAAATATTCCCGATTATGACCGCAAAAGCCTATACGCTGTGAACCCCGCCTATTCTATTTAATTCTAATTAAATATTTATCAAAAATACGAATTTGCCATGATTAATTGCTCAACGGCTGAAAGAGTCTGTATATCAATATTTGATTTCCTTTTAAAGCTCATAAAATCCCAGAATCAATGGGATGAATATCTATCATCAAAGGCTCTCAAAGATTAGAATGATACCATCTGGCAATAAATTCTAGTATGCTGTGGTCAGATTTTACAAGGATGGATATAAGGGTTTCTAGTCCCAGCACTAAAAATTAAATAAATAATGAAAAATTACGGAAACCAATGAAATTGGGTTGATTCTACTAACAATCTAATCCTGATAATAATCCTTTGCCTTTCTGAATTTAATGCAATAACATCAAATAATATTACCTTATACCAAATTTTGCAAAAATTGTGTTTTGTTAATTAGCAGTAATTGATAGTATTTGTTCAGCTATTATATATTCCATGAGCTACGTAGAATGCACTTTCTGAAATTACCCAGATATTAGATTAATTACTGATATTTTATTTATAGAGCACTTCGAATTATTATAATCAATATTTAAGAAAATAATAATATTGATCTGTTACCTACGCTACTACTCTATAGAAGATGGATTTCTAATACAAATGCATCTCAATTTCCATGTACAACATCCGTAAGTGTCCCTGCAACGCATCTTGTTCTACATTATCATGGTTTCAAATCGAATAGCTTTAATTCCGAATCCGGTGTACCTCATGGACCAACTCTTGGCCCTATATTCTTTGTGCTCTTTACAAATGATATTTTATTGAATTTGAAATGCAATTGTGTACTTTACGTCTTACGCGGATGATCTTAAACTATACGCTCCATTAATAATCTACAAGAATGTTATAACTTGCGGAAAGCTTTAAATATAATCACAAACTGGCGCTTAGTTGATAATCTATCCTTAAACATCTCAAAATGTTACATATTATATTTCAGAGTTTACTCTGATGATGGCTGCTTGGTAGCCAAAAGGTCCTCAGTACTTTAAGAGTATTTTTAGTGGATAAGAGGAAATATTTCTTATTTATTGTATTTCTATTGAATTTTACCTGCAAGATCGGTGGCAGTGATTTTTGTAGGTCAGATCAGAAACCATGAAAGACTTAGGGGTTACCTTTGATTCTAAACTTTATTTTGCTGATCATATTCAGAACACCATATCATCGTCGTTTGAAGTTTTAGGTTTTATAATATATAACACAAAAATCAATAATATAGCTTCTTTTCATGTACTATTCACTTCCTTTGTCAGATCTAAACTAGAGTAAATCCGAACCATCATCAATTACACATCAGATCTCTTGAAAGCATCCATAGGAAGTTTTTTAAGTTTCTCTGTTTGAAGTTAGATGGTTTTTATGACCATGGTCAGTTACTTACAAGATTTAATGTTGAAGCTTTTGCGGGAAGACAATTTCAGGGACTCTTCTTCATGTACAAGTCGTTGAATAATAACCACATAAACTTTTGGAAAAAAATATCATTTTACACTTCTGCAGTTATTACTCGCAGAAAGTCTTCATTCTATTTGAGCACAGCAAATACTAGTTTATTATATTTTTCACTACTGTATAATATTGTGTCCAATAGCTATTAAATATTCAACAACAGTATTAAGCATTATTTGGCTCATCATTAAAATGAGATAATACCATTTCATCCATACATTTATTCTATTATTTCTTTTTCTTTATATCCTACAATTTGGTCTTCTAATTATAGTTCATTATGATTTCTTATTCACTATTGTTATGATTTGTTATGTATGTACTTGTAAGTCATCTAATTTTTGAAATTACTGTATCTCTTTATTCTTCTATTGATCTTATAATTTTTCCTACCCTATTTTTAGTGGAACTTGTTTTAAAAAAAATATGTGCGTATATAAATGTATGTACCTAGAGTAAATTTTTCCTGATTGTACTCTATTTTTTTGTATGGGTGTAACGTTTGTTGAATTATGTATCTAAATAATGCAACCACCAATACATGCTACGCCATCTATTGGAGTTCAACATATTCTTTACATGTATGCTATGCGCACTTGAATAAAGTCAGTCTCTTACAAAGTTTCACAGGAGAACTATCGTGTCATCCTTTCTTCCCAACACTTCCTTAAAAGTCAATAGGTTATGTGCCCAGGACAGTTGTTGGCAAAGATAAAGTGTTTGCGCAATAAAAGTTCCGTGTTATTGTAAAGGATAGACTCATTTACTACCGTGTAAAATCTAAGTGTGTGTGTCGTGTGGACAGTGCCAAAATGGCGTCCAACAACTATCTTGCCAGTGTTCCAAAGTTGAAAGGCCGTGAGAATTATGAGGAATGGTCGTTTGCCATGGAAAATTTCCTCGTACTAGAAGGCTTAGTTCAATGCATAGATGGAACGGAAACCGATAGTGCACAAGTAGCGAAAGCCAAAGCCAAGGTTGTGTTGTCTCTCGATTCTTCATTGTATGTACACGTGAAGGAAGCTACAACAGCTAAAGACGTTTGGGACATACTCAAGAACCTATACGAAAACAAAGGATTTACAAGAAAAATTTCTCTTCTCCGTTACTTAATTTCATTAAGGTTAGAGAATCATTCTTCAATGGCGGAATATGTCAATCAAGTTATCGAGACTTCGCAGAAGCTTGATCGAACAGGACTCCATCTTGACAAGTCATTAGTCGGAAGTTTACTTTTAGCGGGATTGCCGGACCGATTTGCACCAATGGTGATGGCGCTGGAGCATAGTGGAATCGACATTACCACAGACTCTATCAAATCAAAGTTACTGGATATGCAACTAGATGGCGGCAATAGTATGACAGGCAGTGCGTTCGCAGGAAAGTTTGTCAAACGTCAAAACAAAAATGACAAACGAAACAAAAACAAAGTAGAAATAATTTGTTTTAAGTGCAGGCAGCCAGGTCATTTCATGTCAAAATGTCCGCAATCGGATCAAAATAAGGTTACTGATAAACAAATGAAAGGTGCTTTCAATGTTTGTTTGCTCAACGCAAATTTCAATAACAATGATTGGTATTTGGATTCAGGAGCAAGCGTTCACTTAACTTGTAGGCAGGATTGGCTATTAAACCAAAGAAAACCCGTTGTAAAGGACATTATGGTTGCGAATAATAGTAGAATTGCTGTGAAATATAGTGGTGAGGTTAATATTCTTACGAAAGTTGGTGAAAACACTTTCGAAGTGGAAATTAAAAATGCTCAGTATGTTCCTGAATTAGCTACAAACTTGATATCAGTAAGTGAACTTTTGAATAATGGTAATTTCATTGAATTCAACAATGAATGTTGTAAAATCTTTAACACTGACAAGGTTTTAGTAGCTAAAGCTTTTTTGAATAATGGTGTGTATAAGATAGATACATCCTCAAGGTGCTTGTTGACTGGACAAGCTGTAACTTCTGGTGAAACGTGGCACAGAAGGCTAGGTCATATTAACTCAAGTTACTTGAACAAGATGCGAGATGGTCTAGTGAATGGAATTAATTATAGTGGTAAATTAAATATCAACTTACAAAATTGTGAAGTCTGTTGTGAAGGGAAGCAAGCCCGAAAACCTTTTGAAACCTCAAGTACCAGGGCCACCGGATTACTTGATGTAATACACACAGATCTAGCAGGACCAATGGAGACAACTTCCATCGGAGGGTCAAAGTACTATGTAGTGTTTCAAGATGATTACAGTCGTATGTCGTTTGTATACTTTGTTAAAACAAAAGATGAAACTTTTGGAAAATTCAAAGAATTCCAAAGTTTAGTTGAAAAACAAACTGGCAGAAAAATTAAAGTGCTACGCTCAGATAATGGAGGCGAGTACATTAATGCAGAGTTTGGAAGCTATCTAAGGAAACAGGGTATAATTCATCAAATATCCAATCCATACACTCCTGAACAAAATGGTCGTTCAGAGAGATTGAATAGATCTCTGATAGAGAAAGCCAGGTGTTTGTTATATGAAGCAGGTTTAGAAAAACGCTTCTGGGCTGAAGCTGTAAACACGGCTTCCTACCTAAGAAACAGGTCTGTAGTGTCGAACATTCCAAAAACCCCATATGAAATGTTTTTTGACAGAAAGCCAGATTTAAGTCACATACGAATTTTTGGGAGTACAGTAATGACTCACATTCCAAAAGAAAAAAGAAAAAAGTGGGATAGGAAATCAGAAAAGTTAATACTAATTGGTTTTTCTGAAACTATAAAGGGCTATAGACTTTACAATACACAAACAGGACAGATATCTACAAGTAGAGATGTACACATTACAAAAGAGGGTACAACAAGTGATAATGTGAATTACTATGTAGAAGAAAATCCAAATGAAGAAAGCTCAGAACCTTGCTCAGAGACCTTGGAGCAAAATTCAGATGAGCTAGTATTCTCTGAAGAAGAAATCAGTGACAAAGACTATGTACCTGAAGATGTAGAAAGTGTTAGTCTTTATGAAAATGTGAGAAGATCAGAAAGAGAAAGAAAACCTAAAAACTTTGAAGACTTTGTGACCTATTGTACTTTGAGCGAACAATCAAATACAGAAGAGTGTCAAGTTTTAGTGGGAGATCCCAACTCTATGGAAGAAGCTCTTGCAGGGCCAAATCGAAATGAGTGGATAAGTGCCATGACAGCTGAAATTAAAAGTTTTACCGAAAATCGTGCATGGGACCTAGTGGACCTTCCAGAAGGTCAGTCACCTGTAAAGTGCAAGTGGGTTTTTAAAGAAAAGTTTAGTAGTGATGGTAGTAGAACTTACAGGGCTAGATTGGTTGCGAAAGGCTTTAGCCAGAGGCCTGGTATAGATTTTGATGAGACATTTTCTCCAGTCGTTAAGCATTCAACATTGAGATTACTTTTAGCATTGTCTGTTCAACTTAAACTGAATGTTTACCATTTGGATGTTGTCACAGCATTCCTAAACGGGAAACTGGAGGAAACTGTGTTCATGGAAATACCAGATGGTTTTAGTTTTGGCAACCAAAACAAAGTTTTGAAACTGAATAGAGCTGTATACGGTTTAAAACAATCTTCTCGCGTGTGGTATAAGGAAGTTGAGAACGTTTTAGTCAATTTGAACTATAAAAGGAGTGATCATGAACCTTGTGTTTTTATTAAACGTAAAGAAAGTTTCCTAACTGTGATTGCCTTATATGTGGACGATTTCTTTATTTTTTCTAACTCTGTGCAAGAATCAGTTTATTTAAAACAGCAGCTAGCTGAAAAGTTTAAAATTAAAGATTTGGGACAGCTTAAACAATGTTTGGGCATGAGAGTTAGAATAGACAAAGACAATAACAAAATTCAATTAGATCAAGAACAGTATATTGATCAGTTATTAGAAAAATTTAATATGAGTGATTGTAAACCAGTAGGTACACCTATGGATAAAAATGTTTGTTTTAATGAGACAGATACCAATGTTTGTAGAAAGGATCTGCCTTATCAACGGCTGTTAGGCAGCTTAATGTATTTATCAGTATTGACAAGACCGGACATTACCTTTGCCGTGAACTTTCTTAGCCAGTTCAATAATTATTATACTGAATCACACTGGAAAAGTGCTAAGAGAATTCTGAGGTATCTGAAAGGTACAAAATCTTTATGCTTACAATATGAGAATGATGACTCAGAATTAATGGGTTTTGTTGATTCAGATTTTGCAAGCAATACTTGTGACAGGAGGTCATATACCGGATTCGCATTTAAATTAGCAGGTGGTGTTGTTTCATGGGAATGTAAGAAACAAACTACTGTAGCTTTGAGTAGCACCGAAGCGGAATATATGGCTGTCACCGAAGCTTCAAAAGAAGCTATTCATTTTAGAAATCTGTTGTCTGATTTATTAGGTACTTTGAAGTGTATCACTATTTATAATGACAATCAGAGTGCTCAAAAGTTGGCTATGAACCCTATGTATCATAAAAGGTCCAAGCATATAGATGTACGCTACCATTTCATTCGTGAAACTATTTCGAATAAATTCATTAATCTTGAGTATTTGCCCACAAATGAAATGCCAGCAGATGTACTGACCAAAGCACTTTGTTTGCCAAAACATTCTAAATTTATTTGTGAATTAGGTTTAGGAAAGAATATTATTTAGATAAGTGGGAGTGTTGAATTATGTATCTAAATAATGCAACCACCAATACATGCTACGCCATCTATTGGAGTTCAACATATTCTTTACATGTATGCTATGCGCACTTGAATAAAGTCAGTCTCTTACAAAGTTTCACAGGAGAACTATCGTGTCATCCTTTCTTCCCAACACTTCCTTAAAAGTCAATAACGTTTACATAAATAAATAAGTGCGTTTACAAATGTATCTATCTGGAGTTAATTTGTCCTGATTGTGATAGCTGTTATATAGTCCATAGATAGGCCGATTAATATACCCATTATGTTGCATTTAGAAATCTTAATTTACTAGTACTAGTACCTTATTGTACGCTAATTGTAGGGGTTTTGAAACGATTTGGCCCAATAAAAGCGAAATCCAAAACACCAAAACCCGGTATTTCTGAGGAAAAATTAATGGTGTATGTACGAGGCGGATGGAAACTCGAATTATGAGTACTGACTCCCAAATTACCTATAATATTCCAGATGCCACAAAAATTACAGGGGTTTATAATTTTTTCTTCTACTCAACTATTTTTCGTTTCATTTATCTAACGATATAGATTATAGTTCATTACCATAAAATACAAAGTGTGTTAGGGTCAGTAAATTAATAAAGTTAATGATTTTAATAACACTTTCATTCAGTTTATGGAAAAAACATAAGTCTTCATGTTCATGTGTGTGAACAATAAAATTTCGCAAAATTACAATGAGATACTATATAAACATCAGTGGCAACCTTGATCTTTGCTCTGTTCTCTGTTATTAAAAAGTATCCAAGTAAACACAATTAATTCTAACACGTATTATAATTAGTCACATTGAATTAAAGTCCAGAAATCGATTTACTTATACTTACATACTCATAGTTCACAAATAATTATAAACGATATCAAAATAAATGAAATCTACTCACCTGAATAATTACAAATCTCGGTTCAAATGCTAATGTAACAATTATAATCAACAACACTTTAAATTTATCATCACCAGTCAGCAAACAATCGAATCCTGCATGTTTTTAGAAGAATTTGTAAGCACGATCGTCAGATAAACATTGACATTTCGAACTAGCAACTAGCATCACATCTCGATCGTACTAAACTAAACTGATAGACATTAGACAGCTCACAGCTGATTTCCAATCCCAACTTATGACGTAGATGTTCTGTGCTTCTGACAATCATCTAAACCAAAATTTCTGACAACACTGCTACCAACAGAAGCACGTTCTACTAGGACCATTCTTATGGAAGTTAGCAGGGAGCTTGGGCTCTTAGTGTTGGCGATCGATAATTATTTTGTGGGTTGGGTTAGGGATGATTCAAAGTGTGAGATTACAATAATAGTGGATGGTGGAATCATAGATAAAGATAATATAAGTACAGGAGGATGGTATGGAAAATGATTCTTGGGTCACCGTCACACGTCACACAACTGTCAAATATGACGTAAAGTTTGATATTTTTATATTTCTGCAATAATATGGGATTATGTTTATTAAGGCAGAACCAATTTCATATTTCTTGTTATTTGTAGCATCAGTAACCGGTAATTTGAAACATTTATACAACAGCAATTAATAAGAACATTAAATGTGTAAAACATTTTATTCAATATCGCATTATAGGTACAACAGTTGAAGAATTTTGCGTAGATATAGGACGTAATTTAACAATACCATGCCCTTTACATCATACTCAGGATGTAATGTGGGTGAGGGAAGGACGAAAGAATCATCAGATATCTCGATTGACTATATTGAGCAATGGATCTCTATTCTTGGAAGAAGTTGATATCAGTGATGCTGGACTGTATTCTTGTAGCAGGGAAAATGTAGTTAGTGATGAAAAAGCACTTATGACTGTACATGTCAGAAGTAAGTTGTAACATGTAGCTCTTCTTGCTAGAAATTGTTTGAAATGTTATTCTCATCGAATTGTATCGTTGTAGCTACACCTCCAGCCTTGGTGGACGTCAAAGTTCACCCCAGTACCATATTGGCAGTGATCCTGTGGAATGTAAACGATACTGGAGGTTATCCCATTGTGAATTTTACAGCACAATATCGACTTGCTTATACTAAAGAGGAATGGATAGCTATCTCACCTAATCATATTACACCAAATTCGGTATGTAGAATATTAAAATTTTCCCAAGAATAAAGTTTTAGGGAAGCTATAATCATAAAAAAAATCTAAGGTATAAAATCATCTTCAACTTGCTTCCAGAAAGGAAGTTTGCATAATATTTTTATAGATTAAAACATTCCTAATGTTCTTGAACAGAAGCTGATTTTGTGTTTTTCAATGATGGGACTCGTGAAAGAACTGTATCCTGTATATTTGGATCTCCCTGAATTAATTACTGGTTTCTGAAAAGAAACAAATTAATTGACAATTAACGAAGTTACTAGGTAACATCTGAACTTCACTGCATTGCTGATAAGGCAGTTTAAAAGCAGTACTGACTTTCATAAGATGCTGTCAACAGAACATCTGCAGGGTGAAGAACTTTGGAAACAAACAGGCTGTTAATCTAGGATTCAGACCATTGATTACATGATTGCTTCATTGGCGTTGAAGGCAGATAAGCTGAGGGTCTTCTTCCATCTCCTATACTAACTTCAGTAGACTGATAATGCATGCCATGGTAAATTGCAGCTGAAATATGCACTTTCAAAATTAAATATAATCGTTCTCCAATAACTATTAACATGAATGTATTTGTTAAATATTGCAAAATTCCAAATTTCTTCTAAACCATATTTTACCTAGTTTTAGCATATATACCTATAATATTTCTTGTATCATTCATTTTTCTGTATCGTTTGCGAATCATAAGATGATTGTTGAAACAGCACCAAGTGTTTGTTGAGTAAAAATTTTTAATAAAACGAGTAATAAGTATATTTCTTGTATTAAAAGGACACAAGGGAGGCTGACGATTATGCTATTATGAAACCATAGACCTAATATCCTAAGGAGACGAAACATCTCATTCATAAAACTCCATTTGACTTGTCGCAATGATTACATGAAGTATGACAAAGAAAACCAATGGACCTCTTTGTCGTCGAGTCATAATTACTTCTTATTGGCAACGTTGTAAGTATGATTGAAAACTTGGTACCACTTGTAAGGCAACACCGCTTCGAAATAGCTACGAGAAATACGGAAGCTGTCAAATTGCGTAGTACAGAACAAAGTCCCAATTCATAAAAGGTGCGCGGCGTTCCGGCGTTGTCGCCTTCCGAACAAATGATGCAATGGAATGAAATAGTTCTATATTTAAACATATTCAATAATTCGATTGTATATTCCAGGTTACCATAAATTATGGAATATTTTTCAGAGAAAACGACATTTCAACAGTATTGCTTCTAATATATAACCAATAAATAATGCTATGGACGATTTTATAATAATTACAAATCTCAATCCGGCACACAGAACAACTAATCCGGCAACAGCACATTCCATACGGCCATACTTGTAATATACAGCGGTCTGAGTGGCCCGAAACTTTGGCAATGTCTGATCGTGTTTAAATGTAAACAATTCTTTCTCCTTAGGATAATAGGTCCATGGTTGAAACCCCTTATGGGCCTGTAGCATCTCATGAGGTAGTGTGGGAGTCCCTGAGTCCGAATTTTAATCACCTCAGATATACCCACTAAACATTCCACCCCGTGTGGTAGGCTCGATTCTGCAACCAGGGCAGTCTCGAGGACACCACTTTCTCGGGTCATCGGAAAAATTCCGCAGTCGCTGAGATTCGAACCCGCGACCGGCAGCCACAGTGATTAGAAGATCGATGCTTCTACCACTGAGCTACCTGGCCCCCATGCTATTAATTAGAACCAACATAAAGTCAATAATGATGCAAATTAGCTTTAATTCGGACCTAATAATCCAGGGAAATTAATCTGTCTAACAAATTGATCAACACATAACATATTCATATTCTAATTGTACATTAGATGCCCAAATCTTGGTACTGACTAGATGCTAGATAAATTGTCTATGCTTGAACTATTGTGGTGGTAGATATAAAAAATATGATATTCAACATTGTATTAAACTACTCTTGTTCAAATGTTATCATTTTTCATTTCAGCGTCAAATTGACGTTTACAAACTGCAACCAAGCACGACATATGAATTCCGTATATGGGCTACAAATCAGTTAGGTAAAGGAGAAATTACCCAAGTTATATCAACTACTTTGGGAGTTTATAAGGAACAAGGTAAATGTGTAAAATGTGTTCATGCAAATTGATTTTTCTCCCTCTAAGTGCTACCTTATGTCCACTAAATTGCCAAATAACAGAAATATTCAATCTTAATTAATCAAAGCATACATTTGAAATAGATAATTTATACTTGATGACAACGAAGAGTTTGTGCATCAAATGCATTCCAATACATTGTCTTTTTCCTCTTAGTTAGATAGGAACTGTCCATTGTATTAATATTAGTTTCACCAATGTAACAAGAACAATATGAATCTCTGCACATTCGATATTTCGTTTATGATAATATGTATTCCTTGGTTATAGATGTTAAACATATTTCTATTCTTTCTGAACTATAAGAACAGTCCTCTGTTACCAGTTATGTTTACTTCTCAAAATATATTATTATGATATATATTTATAACTAGAAAAACATTTGTCACAATGGTTCAATAAAATACTATTGTTCCATTTGCTACCGCGCCACAAAACATTTTTCACCACTTTAAAGCGATTTCCAAGATTTCGTACTCGTACGATCAATAGGAACAGCGCAATCGTTTGCACAGTGGGTCAATCGAAACGACGTAATCGCAGTGGGGTACACACTACACACATATATCATCTCAAAAATAGTCTAGAAACACTTAAAACGTATATTTTCTCGAAAGTCTGGAATAATTTTTTTTAGACCGATTACAATATTTCCATTATACTATGTATAGGAAAGGAAGTAAAAATCAAACTAAAGTTACCGATGACGATACGTCCAGAATTAGTTAATTGTTTTTTGTGTTTGTAATAATTTACATTTTCATATTATTCTAAAAAAAAATCAATCAACATGATTCAAATTCTGTATGATATATATTTCAGCAGAATTGGCGAGGCATTTCTTATCAGGTGCAGACAAATTCGATACAAGAGCATGGGCAGCTGCTGTGGGAATAGTAATGGGAGCGCTTATTTTATTAGGACTTGGGACATGTTTCCTCCTGTACCAAGAATGCCGTCTTCCAAATGGTAAGTTCTTTGTCAAATTGTACCGCGAACAATGGTGTGCAAAGTTAATCAAAATTTAACTTCATTATTCGTTATTCCGTTACTCAAAAAGTTTACTTCGCTAATCGTTAAAGCGTTAGTTATTAAATAAAGCTATGATCAACTGTGATCATGTGATCACTGTTGTTAGCAAAATAGCTTTCGGACACCTGTGCGGGTCAAACGTAAATGATTGTAGGAACAGAAAATACGGTATCTAGTTGGTCTACATAATGTATTTCACAACTCAAAGTTTCATACTGATACCTGCTGTCAGGTTGATTTTCACAATTATTCACATTATAATGTAACCTTATTTTATATTGACACTTGCTGTCACATTAACTATCAAAATGTACCACAGAATAAAGTTATAAAATAGATCATGACGTCACTTGAATCTTAAAATGAGAATTTCGGACACTTCTGCAAATTAAATATTCAGGGTGTCCCGCATAAGAACCGACACAGAGCAGGAGCATGTAGGGGACCCCAAAATATGACGATTCAACTCAACTTACCTCTATACCAAGTTGCACCTCTGAGAAGTTATAGGCCCTCAAAGTGAAACTTTAAATTTTGAAAAAAATTAATATCTCAATTATACTTCAACTTAGAAAAACCAAATTTGGTTCACGTTATATGCGTTCCAAGAGTATTAATCGACAGTAAGTAGAGCTTAGTTGAACCCTTAAAATTTGACAGAATTTTTTAACCCAATCGCAATTTCAAAAAATATTACTTTCAATAAACTTTGTCGAGAAAACCGCGAATAAATAAAAGCATATATGTAGCTATGTTATTTAAAATCATCTAAATTTCAAAAGTTGGCTTTGGAATTAAACGTCAAACTTGACAATCAGAAAACCAAGTAATTTATTTTAAATAATAGTTTGTTAAGTGTGTTAAAATAAAAATGACCGGAAAATTTTCATTTAGTGAGCAAGTTGACATGCTATTGGTATTAGGTTTCTGTGAAGGAAATTTCAGAAAAAGTGTTGAAGAGTATCGCAGAAGATCCCTTAATCGTGTGATTCCCCATAGAGAAATCTTTTCCAAGGTTGAGCGACGGGCTCGAAAAACAGGCAAGTTTTTCAGCAACACTCGAGAACGTGCTACTGCAATAACAGGACAAGACGAAGAAATACTTTTGAATAGAATTGAAGATGAACCACATATTAGCACAAGAATTCTATCTTGACAAACTGGTATATCAAAAACTTCTGTGCATCGAGTTATTCGCCTGGTCTCTCACGCCCGACGCGCCCTCATGCGGCCAAAGCTGTAAGTTGTTGACTGGGAGTCACGTTGACAGGCGCAAGCGGTTCGCATGCCGCACAGCTGTGAAACGCGTGTTTTTGTTATTAATAATCGACGAAATGAGCAGGAAATCGGAGGGAAAAGTGTGTTGCGTGCCCGGCTGTCCCAACGCGCAGTTATCGGTTTGACATTTTATGCGTTCCCGAATCGTGATTATGAAGTACAGCGGAAGAAGTTGTGGATCTGCGATGCGGATATCTTTCCCTTCTCCGGCCATTGCAACGACAAAGTCCATAAATCAATAACATATCAACCATTTCCGTGTTAGTGAAATTTTGAGCCATAATTTTATAAAATTTTTACGGAAAGCAAAGTAAAAACTGACAGTTTTGAGAATAAATTCTTCAAATGCCAAAATGACATTAGAAAAGCAAAGGCAACTAAGGTATTTTAATCAAGTAAAATTAGTAAGCCAAAATTGCAGAGACTCGGAAATTAATTTTTTCAAGCTAATCCGTTGATTTTATCAAAATTTTCTAAGAGTAAGAAAAGTTTTCAAATTAGATAAGCTATCTACATAAAAAATATCGAGTGAATTACATTTACCACAAAAAAGTTCTGGACACTTTTCACGTTACATCCTCAAGTTTGAGCCATTTCTATGGTCTCTAAGGCTCTGTGCTTCACTCTCAAAATTGAGCATTATTGACAGTAACTCACCTGCTAAATATTGTAAAAGTTCTCCATCACGTCCTCAAGTTATACCGAAAAAACAAAATTATTTTTGCAGTTTTGAAGCCCTCTACCGGGTAAACAAGACACTTGAGGCAAAAGTAAAAAGGCTCATCAACTTTTTTTCGAATCAAAGAATCTTCGGCTTTATTTTGGCCACGCAGTTCGAGGACCCTCTGTATATAGTACGCTTACCTTGATTTGTACATTGTACAAACTTGCTTTCGATCTAGTGCTTTGAGCACCAGGAGTTTCCCGCAAAACAACTCCCACGATGTCATTGAAAGCATCATTTAGGATTTCTTTGACTTCGCTGACGTGGAAGCTATGTAGCAATGTTCGCCCTTTATTTAAGCTTTTCTCGCGAAATATCGATAAATCGACAGCTCGAAATCCGCACTGCACAATAGTCGGCATGTTGTGTGTGCCGTCAAAACGGTATGTAACGTTGAAAAACCACGATCTGCCGTAACAGGTTTAATCACGACATTTAAACGGCCCCAGTCAACAACTTAGCGGCGCTGCCGCCAGAGCGGCGAGGAAGAGACCAGGCATATAAGACGTAATCTACTACATCCATATCATATCCAAAAAGTGTAAGAATTGTTACCGGAAGATATGGTTAAACGAGTGAATTTCTGTCAATTTATTTTACATCAAGAAATTAAGTCTCAAAAGAAAATTCTTTTTGCTGATTAAGCTTGTTTTACCCGCAGGGGTATAACAAATTTACGCAATTATTATGAGTATTCTGACGAAAACCCTCATGCAGTAACTCCACGAGAGTTTAAAATAAATATTTGGATCGGTGTTATTGGTCGATATTTAATTGGTCAAGTTATTTTACCAAATCAACTGAACGACGAATCTTATTTCAATTTTCTCCAAAATACTCTCCCGGATCAACTTGACGAGGTACCAATACAACTAAGACTGGAACATTGGTTCATGCTTGATGGAGCACCGCCTCATTTCAGTAATATTGTTAGAGACTTTTTGAATGAACAGTATCCAAATAAATGGATTGGAAGAGGGAATAATTGCCCCTAGATTTGACCTCCACGATCACCAGACCTCAACAAATGTGATTTCTTTCTTTGGGGAACGTTAAAAGAATATGTGTATTCCTCGCCAGTTGCGTCTCAAGGAGAATTGTGGAACCACATTATGGATAAATGCACACTTATTAGAAACAATCATCAGTTATTGGATAGAGTAAACTTCCATTTTCGAAAAAGAATAACATTATGCCTAAGAGAAAACGGTGATCATTTTGAACAATTTTTATAACTTATGTAAATTGTATTATGTTATTTCTAGTTAAAGTTGTTTGTTTTTACAATAAATTATTTTTATCGCGATTGGGTTAAAAAATTCTGTCAAATGTTAAGGGTGCATTTCCGGTCATTTTTAATACACTTAACAAACTATTATTTAAAATAAATTCCTTAGTTTTCTGATTGTCAAGTTTGACGTTTAATTTCAAAGCCAACTTTTGAAATTTCGATGATTTTAAATAACAGCTACATATACGCTTTTATTTATTCGCGTTTTTCTCGAAAACGACAAAGTTTATTGGAAAATTACAGGAGTAAAAAAGTTTTAAAATAAAATTTCCCACATATTGAAGTAATATTTTTTTTAATTGTGATTGGGTAAAAAAATTCTGTCAAATTTTAAGGGTGCACCATCCATTATCAAACCTTTTAAAATGATTCTATTAAACTCTACTTACTGTCGATTAATACTCTTGGAACACATACAACGTGTACCAAATTTGGTTTTTCTAAGTTTAAGTATAATAGAAATATTAATTTTTTTCAAAATTTAATTTTTCACTTTGAGGGCTTATAACTTCTCAGGGGTGCAACTTGGTATAGAGGTAAGTTGCGTTAAATCATCATATTTTGGGGTCCCCTATATGCTCCTGCTCTGTGGCGGTTCTTATACGGGACATCCTGTATACATGTGATTATATTTATATCTAGAAAAATAAGGTCATACTGATAGTTCAATAAAATACCATAATTCCGTTTGAAAACATGAAGATGGATGTCAGAACACACACCCCTTACACAATTTGCTACGTATAGTGAAGGAAGTAAAACTGCTGCACTAACAGTCCACTATGCGATAGAATGATTCATAATATTTAACACTTTTAGAACTATTAGGTAACAGTTAGTAGGTATTCAAAATTCAGAGGGGTCCGTTTGTTTTCTCATAGGGCTTTCTTCCAGCTAGTGTAATCCTGAGTGCGTTTGATGTTGTATTCTATTTTACAATTTCATTTGATTGAAGATCAAAGTCATCGTCTCATACGTTTTATTGTCAGGGTAACAGCTGTCAGACCTAATCGGCAAACCTTTGGATTATTACTAATTGAAAAATACATTATGGCTTGACTTAAGCTATCCCATTGTATTTAGACACATATATCATATTTAATTGGAACCTTATTTGTAAATGCGTAATTGCTGATTTTTGTAGTTCCAGATCAGTAGAGCAATTATTATATTTTATTATATTATTATTTTGAGGTATTTCAGTAGTAATATCATCAACTATTAGGTAGACCTGTTATCAGATTTTGACATGCCATACATTCAATAATAATCTTTTCGATCTTGACCAAATATTCTCTAAGTCATCCTGACTCATGTAGGTTATTCATGTAATATTGCTGGCACTTGACTGGCATTCTAACTGGTATTGCAGTTGCAGATGAACAAGAAATTATCGAGCTGGTTCCAAATATAATTCTGAACCCTGGTTTTGAGGGGAATATTCAAACTGAAACTATACCGGCTGATGAAAACTCAAATAATGAAACCCCAATACGTCTTAATAACAACACCGTAGTATATGCTAGACAAATGTAGATGTTAAGATACAACAGCTTTTTGCAACCAAAGTGTAAAGTTAGAGCAAATATTACTGACAGATATCAGAATTATGATTAACATTGAGTTCAAAATTATGTATTCACGCTTATTTTATAACAGCTTTTTTAGATATAGAATGAACTTCAGTTAGTCGTCTTTGCTCTTTCTAATAGTTATCTGTGTTCAAAAGCACCAAGTGCTCAAATTGTGATTTTAAATTTAACGACTCATTACTTTAATGTTAATTGACTGATTTTACTTATTAGTTCAACCAAATTATTTTACATTATTAGGGACGATATAATTTCACATTTTAAGTGCAATCTCTTTTATCACATACATCACTCATATTTATAAAGGGATAAATATGTATAGTTTAATGCATTTAATTGTAGAATGCTTTCAAGTGAATATTATATTCAACCATGCGGTATTATTTGTAATCTGAAGTCGCACGTTCCTCATATCAAAAATACTTATATTGTATTATTGAAATGCTGGTAACATTAGAGACCAACAATAATAATTTAGTGGCTTCCACGACACTTGGGACGATATGTAATCTATTTTTATCAAATAGTACAATATATTTTTATCTATTGCAATTTTAACATGCACCGCTTTTATTCTGCAGTATTTATTCAGTTCTTTCTAACTCCAAAAATAATTCACCATTGATGTGATGTATTTGTAATAATAACTGAATATGACTGAAATTATTGTTCCATTAAAAATCATTGTCGGCGGGACAAAATACCTTTTCAAACAACTATGCGATGTGGGTAGTAACCTGTGAAAAAACATAAATTTACATTTTAATATATTAACGATGGTTTCACCAAACAGTGGCTCCCTCGGAATGATTTATTAACTGTTCACTATTCATAATTCCTTAACTGCTATGGTATTTTAGTAGGGAGCTATAGAGGGGTAGACATGGCATGCCTGTGATTGTATGATGTCATGAAGAATATATCGACAAATTTATTGATTATGGGTAAATTGTAAATATCTATTTGATTCATAACTTTGTCAATATATTCTCCATGACCGCATCCCAATATTATGCGTTTATCACTAAAAAGAATGAATAAATTAATGAATGGGATATTCAAACTGTACTTGATTAACAGCTTAGAAATTTTTATACAATTGTCCAATACCGTTCAGAGTATCAAATGCAGCAATCAATGCATACAAACTATCATAATATATATTACTAGGACACAAACAGTAATGTTTTGGTCTGATTTGCAAAAACCACGGTCGTACATACAGGTCTGGGAACTCGTATGTTTTACATGAGTCTCTTACAAGTCGCCAAACTCGTAGTCCCTCGCTCAGCCACTAGCTAGCGCTTGGATCGAAGTTTGATGTCAGGATTAGGAGCCATATCGTTCAAATTTCAAGCCCCACAATACAAAGATTAATTGATAATAACCGCACATTTTAAGTAAAATAATTTTTCTCGTAACGCAATATTTACTATTTTGATTTGAGAGAGGAATAGAACTGTTACTCTTGTCAAAATGTATTACTCACCTTAAAAATAACTTCCTCTTTTTCGTTATAAATGATGCACTGTTTTCTTACGAATTTTTTTTCGAAGTGATGCTCGCACACATAAAAGACCTCGTTAAAACGATTTCGTTCCGGAATCGCAAGCATCCACTTTTTTCGCATTTCCGCATCTTTCCGCACTTCAAAACAGAAGTTTTTTGGTTTACACTTTTGGACTCCGTTTTGCATTTCGGCACAATGCACGGTTCCGTCATTTTTTTCTAAAAACGCAGGTATTCCTTGTGTTTACAAGTCAAAAAAGACAGTTGTCAGAGAACACTCTTCGATTACTGCGCCACCCTTTTTGGCACTACGCAACAGTTGACGCTTAGCGGAGTCACTTCTCACATAGGAAACAGCCTCGAGTTCCCAGACCTTTATGTACGACCGTGGCAAAAACAAATTAATCAATCAAGTCACTTGTCAATTATTCACTTGTTTTTAATTGCATTGAGACTAACTAACCTGGATATTATTGGCGTTAATCTATGATCACTAATGATTATGAAAAATCACTAACAAATTTTAAATGGTATTTAATTCTCATTACAATGCAATTAAAATTAAACTTGTTTTACAATAAACGTCTCCTGAACATTGTGAGGATCTAGTTTTCCTTTTTGACATGTTAGATAAAATTATCTATAAGTTGTTGATTAGTGAGTCCCAATTTCGACGATCCATAACGTCAAATATTTGAAATTTAAAAAAATATATTTCAATTTGCAATGAATTGCAACACTAAAAGAGTTCACAACTGTGGATACCCTATATAACTAATAAGTCCGAAATAATCACCTTTATCCACTGAAAAGCTATTTCAATACTAAGGACCTTTCAGCTACTACGTAGCTATCATCAGAGTAAACTAAATTAGAAAATAAAATGTACCTGTTTAAGTACTATTTGGGGGTTAATAATGCAAACATGGGGAAAAAGCAGTTCATTAAATTCGGATTCAAATTCAGCGGAGGGTAACCCCTTGTTTGCTTTATTAACCCCAAATAGTATTTAAATAGGAACATTTTGTTTTCTAATTTAGTTTACTCTGATGATGGCTACTTTAGCTGAAAGGTCCTTAGTGCCTTAATAGTATTTTAGTGGATAAGATGATTATTTCGGACTTATTTATTTATTTATTTATTTATTTACTCTTACACTGATCAACAGGTATAAACCCAATTAAAGATCAGGACAATGAATAAGAAAATATATAAATTAACAATTATTACCTAAACTAAATCTAAATAACCTAAATTATACTCTAGTCCGAGAGGAGACAAAATCAAAAAGAAAACGAAAAAATAGCCAAAAATATTTAACACAGCAATGTACAAAGAGAAAAAGAAGAAAGAAAGAGCTGAAAAGTATGAATATTGTTTCATCGCAGTAGGCGAGCAATCTGTTTCAGGCTAGAATTGAAAATATCATATTTAGTACGAGTGTCATTGGTGTTATAGGCATGGCACATGCAAAATAATGGAGATAATTTAAGCAACTTAGTACGAGGAGTTTGGAGGTAGAAAGTATTTACAGACTGTGAGTTCAGCCGAGGAACTAGGAAATTGACTCTTTCCAGAAGCATGGGGCAGTCAATTAGGTCATTGAGCAACTTGTACAGACTGGCCTGTAGTACCTAATTATTTCTGCGTGAAAGGGATGACATATTGAATCTATCTAACAGGAAAGAATTAGGAATGCCCCTGATAGGATAAAAACCGTCTATCCTGAAGGACAGGTACTTCAGAAAGCGGCGCTGAACAGATTCCAGGGCATCTCTATGAACGGCATAACCAGGGAACCAAATCACAGATGCATACTTAAGCCGCGATCGCACAAATGTTACGAACAACAATTTCAGCGTGTCTATGTCTGAAAAATCACGATAGTTTCTTAGCAAGTAGTTTGTTAGCAGGCTCCATCACAGACTTCAGATGAGAAATGAAGGATAGTTTGGAATCGAAAATTACGCCGAGGTCTTTATAGGTTGCTGGTCTCTTAAGGATAGTACCGTCTACGATGTGATCAAATATAGTCAAGTTGGTCTTATTTGTGTAAGACAAAACGCAGCACTTGTCAACATTAAGAGACAGCTTGTTCGCTGAACACCATACAACCATCATATCAAGACTTATCTAAGTAGATAACAATCAAATGTGGATTCGATGACAAAGAACATTTTAAAATCATCGACATATAAGAGACTGAGTACACTTAGACCTATTGAAATATCATTGACAAAGATGTTAAAAAATAGTGGTCCCAAAATCAACCCTTGGGGGACTCCTGAAGAAGCAAGATATTCAACCGATCTCTGCCCATTTACCCTCGAAAAGGTTTAAGATTTTCACAATATTCATTCAGAAAACTTAACATAATATGTTTCAGCAACCGTCGGCTTCTTCGGAAGTTTGATATAAACTACAAGTAGAAATTGATAAGTAATAGTACAGACACATCAAATTCAAGGCATTCTAAACTGCTTCACAAACAGTATTGTTATGATTATTTGAAAAAAATTTTATAACATGATTAAGTTTGTATGGTAATTCCTTCATTCGTTCAATATACCTAAGCGTTTTTATTAATTTTGTAATTTCTTTCCTCAAGGAGGAAAATCAATCATTCTGAGAACAATTCAAGTCTAATACCTCTGTCTTAAATCATAATTGGTATTCAGAGGGAAGTAATTGGGATGGTCAGAGGAAAGTTTCAATGTGTGGGGGTTGATTTTTTTAACCTAAACTTTTTTTATGGTCTTGTTTCATTAACTTTCGCCCACACTTTACAATTACTATATTTGAGAACGGAATTTAGTTTACGGGGAAGCGTGATAGTAGTTGATGTAACTAGAAAATTGAATTTCCTAATGTTTTGAATATAACGTGATATCTATCATGAGACAGCTCTTATGTTTTGGAACATAATTTCATCATAGAGCATACATATCCTACCATAACACCAAATCTATTTTCATTATAGAGTATAGATAAACATCTACTTTATTCTAATGATGAAGTATTTATATCAGATTATATAGCATTTAAAGAAAATTCATCAAATAGATAAAAATATATAGCATTCAAAGTAATTTCATCAAATAGGTAAAATAATTTTACAATATAGATAAAAGTATGTTGTCAATAGGTCTACCTATTTAGATATTTTTCACCTGATTATTCAATTCAATATTATATTATATATTAGGTTATATTATCTCAAAAATAATTTAAGAAAAAGTTTCCTATCGGACGGAAAAAAGGAAATATTTCATTTTCAAAAAAAATCTTCAATTGAGTAATAATATTAGTGCGTATCTTGAACAAATATGATCCAAGAGTAGATACTCTTGGATTAAGAGTAATCAATTCAAATTTTCATTTCTGGAAAAGTGCTCTGGCACTTTTGATTTTGAAGTCTAGCTATTTTTTGTTGTATATATTATTGTTTACTTTCAATGCACAACAAACTCTTACCCTTTTGAAAGATACCTTGATAATAAAAAAATGAGCCGTGTTGAGCAGTTAATCAGAATTAATATAATCTCAAAAATGCACTGCATGGATTCCTAAAGGCAATGATTTGGTCCTTTCAATCTTCCAGTGTATACAACTTTTCAATTTCATTTCCTTTTGGATTCTTTGAATTTTAAACCGTAATTTAATTGCAATATAAGTTTTTTAATTTTTTTACTTCTAGTTAATTATATCATCACAAATATTTGCTATTTCCTTTTCACCCATGACAACGGAAGAGGGGAATGAATTTAAGTTAAAATAAGTTAAAATACCTTTACTTAGTTGACTTGGTTGCAACTGATTAGTAATTTGCAATTATACTAAAGGTATCTATGATTATAGTGATGCTAATCCATATTTTGTAAACCTCGCACAGGTACAGTAAACTTAATAAGTCAAATGAAATTATGACTGGCTTTTATTTTAACTAACAGTACAAAAATAGATTTTGCCAAAAACATTTCATTTCTACAGTGCAAAAACTATACGTTAAATTATTTTCCTGTACCTGTGCTTCATATTTAGTATAGCTTTGTGTATTTATAATGTAAACTGAGAGTTGTGACATTTAGTTCCATTAGTATGAGAAATACTACACAAATAGTGGACATAATTTTAAACATAGTTACTGCAAAGGTTGTTAATTATTATTTTGTGCCTACTGTATCGGGCGCTTAGACTTTTAGCTCAACTGCAGATGCTCGCTTTCAATGCAATAACTCCATTCATTAAAAAATTACAAATTGTTGTGGAAAATTATCAGTGCCTATAATAGTTTGATAATTCAATAATATTTAGTGTTAATGAAGTGTTCACAGTAAATCAGGATAATTTCTATATTATCATCTTGAACATTTCCTAATTTTTTGTTTCTTATTAACTATATGTGCTCCAGTAAACTTCTCGGCTCATGGAGCGTAGAAGAGGGGTGATTCTTGCTCCACTGTGTGAAATAGGCAAGGAATGATGGCAATAATTTTAAATCTTTATTTGACCTCCAATAAAGTTATTTAACATGGTGACATCATGTTACCTTGTAACCCGCAGCAAGTTTTATCCACAAAATGAGAATAAGAAACAGTTTTGGTCCAAATAATGTCCAATTACTCGGAAATGGACCGATAACTTTTGATGGCATAGGGTATGTTAACAATTGCCAACACCAATGAACATTTTCCAGGTTTGGGAGGGTTAACTTGTAGTCCATTTTCGGTCCAATTTTAACGGACACGATAAAAAATTATGGCACATGGTGGAAGTGTATGAGAATGGCATGGTTTTCAAGTAACCGCAACTTGGAAAGGGTTAACCTCCAGTCAAAAAAAAAAATGCGGATGCTGTATCTCGAGATCTAGCAGCCGGGGAAAATTCGGTCTGTGAGATGAATTGATCATTGAACCGTCCTCTAACGATAAACCATAGTGCCATCGGGTTAATGTTCAGACCATCAATATCGCTCTGGCTCCTAGACTATATGACAAATGAATGCAAATTATATAAAAATTATCACATTAAGTTCAAAATTAATATTAAAACTCATTGTTCAAGCAACAACTGTGTGTAGTTATTAATATTCAAATAATGACATTGTAACTTTTTTTTTCTGTAAATGTTCTTGAGTTTTTCGAACAATTATGAACCATTTTTCTATCTAGAAATTTAACAAAATGATAAAAAGAAATCATGTTCTGAATGTATTCATAGTTGGTAAAATGAAATTATAAAACCAAAGTCCTGATTTACTGTAGATATTTCTCTTTAGTTTGTAATACACTGGATGTGTCAAATGGTTTTAATTATACAATTTAAATTTTTAGAAGTGTGAAATTTGAAAAACCGTTTCATGCTGTTTTCAATATCCACACAGTTCTCCAATTTGTTTGATACATCTATTGTATACGGAATTTTTTAATAACAGACTGATTTCTTTAGTTGAATATATATGTAAGCTTTCTTGACAATTAAAAATAAAGTCAAGGAAGACACTAAAAAGGTATTATGTGTAAGCCTAGATAGTGTTTAAAATTTTTTAATTCCGGCAGATTTTTTATCGGATTGCAGGTACCGCTGTTCGTTTATGGATTGAGGCCTTCGATTGTTAAAACTCTACAGATTATTAGAAATTTATGATTTCTTAAATGTGTATTGCACAAATCGGTAGAGTATTTAATATATGATTTTTATACCAAAGATGTCAACTTTAATTATTGTAAATATTTCATGTGTTTGTTTTTGTTATAAACGATATTATGAATCGTATTTATATATTGTGCTTTTATACCAAATGAAATCGTATACATGTGTGTTGTCATATCTATATCGATATATGGATGTGGAATATTGATTTTTATACATAAGTCGTGATATCTAAGCTTTTGAATATTGGATGGATAAGTTACACCGCTTCCTTACTAGTCTGAGTTTAGTTGCTTTACAAGCTTTATATTTTAGATATATTTTATCGAATAGATCTTCCACATACATTATGTTATCTTTTGTATTTTAAGTTCATTTCGATGCTGTACCAATCCATAATGCATAACAATTTCCCATCACGAGAAAATAGTTTGTTTTAAATAAGAGTATGTCCCGTAAATAGCAGAGTCAAACCGGGCAGTTCCACAATGGTTACTGAAATTTCGGTTATTTACGAAACGCCCGTAACCGTGGTTTGTCGAATATCAAGGAATAGCAAACTCACAAAACCTAAAACTATTCATTATAACCACAGAAGTAAAAGAAAAGCACTAACCGAACCGAAGCAACTGGCAACTTTCGTTGGTTAGTCTGGTTCACGATAGTACATACAGGTCTGGGAACTCTATTGTTTGACATGAGTCTCTTACATGTCGCCAAACTCGTAGTCCCTCGCTCAGCCACCAGCTAGCGCTTGGATCGAAGTATGGCAACAATCACATTATTAGGTAAAATAATTTTTCTCGTAACGCAATATTTACTATTCTGATTTGAGAGAGGAATAGAACTGTTACTCTTGCCAAAATGTATTACTCACCTTAAAAATAACTTCACCTTTTTCGCACACATGAAAGACCTCGTTAGAACGATTTTTTTCCGGAATCGCAAGCATCCACTTTTTTTGCATTTCCGCATCTTTCGGCACTTTAAAAACATAAGTTTCTTGCTTTACACTTTTGTTTTGCATTTCGGCACAATGCATGGTTTCGTAATTTTTTTCTAAAAACGCAGGTATTCCTTGTGTTTACAAGTCAACAATGACAGTTTCCAGAGAACACGGTCGTATACGTGCCGGAGATCATTCCTCGACTCATGCGCCACCCTTTTGGTACTATGCAACAGCTGACGCTTAGCGGACTCACTTCTCACATAGGAAACAGCCTCGAGTTCCCAGACCTGTATATACGACCGTGGTCTGGTTTAACCAATTTCAGGAACCGCATTCCAAGAATCAAACTTTTCAGGGATCCGCTATTTATGGAACGCGAAGCAGAATTCTGATTAGAAAAGTTGATTTACGGAACATACTCTTTAATGGCGCTGCTTTTCAATTCAAACAGACATTTTCTAGCGTACGAATTTTACCGTTTCTATAGTTCAAAGGGATGTACCATGTGAAATATATTGGAAAAATCTCCTATTCAATATTTAGCTTCCACAAAATTCTATATCGAGCAAACCATATTCTAAAATATGATTGATTGTGGAGGCTATATTCAAGATGAAAAACTAACATTTTCAAAACTATAAAACAAATATTGCCCTCTTTATGAATTCAGATTATTATAAAAATTAATATACTGTGAATAAATATTTACACTATTAATTGTATATTTGAGTTTTATTCACATTTCACTATTCAATTGTAGTGACTTACTGACTTTCAATGTAATGAACTCCAAAATCATTAATATACCCATGAAATTGATGCAAAATAGGTTGGTACAGTCTATGTTACCATATGATACTATTAATTGTAATAAAATTTTTGTGATGTTCTGTTATTTTGTGTTATATTGTGGTTGTGAAATTTACCTGATAGAATTTCTTTTACAATTAAACAGAAAAGTGAAATTTAGTCTGTACTTTTCTAATTAAGTGCATTTCTAGGTTGTTTCATTGATCGTAATTTGTGAGTACCTATATTTAATATAAGTTTATATTTACAGATATGTCTATTATGCGAAATAAATATATTCTAAAAAACAGTATTTTTGTTCCACAATGTATAAATTACAGTTTTATTTTCAAGAAATTTATTATGCAAATGGATTGAAAATAGAAAGGCAGAGAATCTCTAATAATAATGCACATTTTTAGCAATAATATATGTAATTAATGTTTAAATTGACTTATTATCACTCAGAACTAAAGAATAATAATGGGCCACCGAATCAGAAGCTTATCAATGTTAATCTATCTCTCCAAAATTTATATTATATCCAAATAGTTATAAATCAGAGCTAATTGATATAATGAAGCTCGCCCGAATCTCATCCACATGGAAAACAAAATGTATGAGTATTTGATAAAATAAATAATCAATCATCTTAAGTTCTAACAATCCCATACCGAATCATGGTATTCCAGTCTGCCGTTTTTGATTTGGGGCCAAAGACGAATGAGGTGTAATCTCGGCCATAGCCTACTAGAATGGAAGGCCGGTACATTGAGTTGGTGGCGCTCATAATAATGTTCAACGCAGTCCTACAAACCGGCATCCCTCAAAGGTTCAACGTAATAAATATATTTCAGTCACCTTAAGTGCGGTGAAAAATTCGTTAGTCAGTCGGTGAATTTATTCGTATTTACTTACAGAAAATACAGTAATAGAATAAAAAGCTAATGTTTTATTTAAGCTGCAAACAATGAACAACTGTTTTTTCAGGTTTTAGTATCGAGAGTATATGAATGATTCAATTTTTGCAGAAGAAAATTATACATACATCTAAATTTAGTTAGCTTGTAGGATAAAACGGAATTTGTTCAAATAAGTTGTTTCAATTTGGTCATATTATCGTATACCTTCAACAGTAGAACATAATTTTTTATTGCTTTCCCGATATTAGATTGACCTATTATCAGTCCCATTAATTCATTCAAACTACTAAAGAATATTAAGAGTTTGTTAAATAAGCCATTAAAATTATTGAAGAATCTCTTGACAGTTTGGCAGATGACGATGAAAATGACTATTACATTAGAATCGGAAAACATTTCCATGTATAAAAGGTAACATTTTCGAGAGATCAACTAAATCTTGGATTGTCCAAACGTCATTTTTACTCTAACGATTTTATGCCATGGGCAGATTCAATTTTTTTCCAATTTTCTGGGGCTTGTAACTGTTAGAGTCGGGAGTTTTAACTTTGCCAAATTCTAAATATTTGAAAACAATAACCGGTGATCTCAAATCTTTCTAAAAAATGTCAGCAGTTGGACGAACAGGACCAATTATTATTATCTTATTTTGCGGGATTTATGTTTCGCCCTAACTTGAATATAAAGACAAATGATTGATTAGGACTGTTGAAGGATCTTCTGATAAGAATGAGTTAGCCACGCGAATTCAGGCTTTATGCTCACATTTGTTTTCTCTAAAAATGAAGATATAGGACTATATTTCCCCATCAACAGGCGTTAAATTTTATAATTTTTAAAATTCAGCTATACCTAATAGGTATAGCTGAACTCAATACCAATAATTTGAACCCAATTAGATACATTTTCATTGAAACTGGAAGACCTAATTTGTTTATTACTCGAAAATAGTGACATATTTTGCCGCCAAAAAAAATATGGCGTAACTATGACCAAAATGTAGTTCGTGACATGTTTAGCGAAACGATTAAGCAAAAAAATTGTTTATAAACACCAAATCCGTTAATAACAATTTATTGAAAAAAACGAATAAGTCGTAATTGATCTTACATGTTTTGATTTCTTAATGTTGATATCTATCGCCATGAAAAATTATAGTTACATTTTTCGATAATTTTGCAAACCAAAACGCAGATATAACTAATAACACAAAAAATGAATCCTAAAATCACGTTAGCCTCAAGAAAACTATTTTGAAACCTTTATTGACTGGCCTATCCTTAACCGTTAGAGTTGAAAAGAGTTCGACTTATAGGAATTGATTAAAAGTTATGTATATCACTTTGGTACATGCTCTATTCAGCCAATTAATTTAACCTTTGCACAGCTACCGTACCAGCTACTTCAGTGACAAAATTAATTGTTGCCCAGCAAGAACCAACATGGAGGTGTAGAGTTTCTCTTGCCAAAAATGTTTTGTTCGTTTTTTGTTTTTTATTTTTTTTGGTTTTTTGATATTTTCTCTTTTTTCTGGAATTTTTCATATTTTGTTTATTTTATTAATTTTATCAACTTTTTTTATGTATTAACGGAATTCTAAGGTCTTTAGTTTGCGAAAATGATCAATAATATTATCATAAAATGTATCGTTTTGTTTTAAGTGTTTTACTAAATCTTTTTCAATAGATATCAAACTAACATTGTATAAACGATTTTGGCCCTATGTATTTCGCATGTAAGTTTAATTCGTTTGAGAGTAGAAAATGATATCTCCACCGATGCCGACGTGACAGGAATGGTGACTGTCAAACGAAGTAGTTTATAAAACTGAGGTAAAACTTGTTGCAAATCATTGTCTATCATATATTTTATCATATCGGCGTGACTGTCGTACTGACCTAAAATATCTTTATCCTAGTATATAACGCATAATTCATTGTGCAGTGTTATTTTATCAAAAAAAATAATATTTTAGAACTAAGTTATCTAAAAGTGTATTGAGAAACTCTTTCGAAAAAGATTCGAAAAATCTTCTATTCGTAAAGTCGAAAAACTACAATTCACGTAAATCGGAACATCGAATCTCAATTTGACCTTTAATAGTATCTAAAATTTCATGAAAACGTTGTTTATAATGTAGTTTCTTGTCTACCAAATTATACGTTTTCCTCCTTTTCGCGGGAGGAGTCTCATCAGTTGAAAAATTTTCAAATAAAATATTAAAATGAAATTCTGTATTACGGAAACTTGAAATTTTATCAATGAGATGTTTCAAACGATCTCTTGAATAAATTATATCAGTGTTGTAAAATTTTAAAAATAAGATCAGTTTGTTCAAATATTAATTTAAAAGTATCAAGAAAAAACTAAAATTCTTCATTTTTTAAATAAGATTTTAAACCAACAGCAGCATTTAATGAAACCTGATCTGTCGAAAAGTCATCACTGTTTGATATAAAATCAAATGTTTCATTTAATTTGTCTTTATTTCTATGGATGCACGTGATGTAAAATTCCATCGAGTTGGCGCATTACGGGAAATTCTGTTTCCTACTATGTTATTTAAAATTTCAGTTCGTTTGTTGGATTTGCTGAAAAAATTTTGAAACTTACCTGTCATCACTAATCCTTTCATATCCGGTAAAGGCCGGTTTCTCTGTCATATGTTAATCCACTAAATGGATTTTCTAAAAAGCCAGCAACGAAATCGCTACTACGACTACCTTTCATTTTAACGTTTAATAATTTACCGAACAGACAAATTTTAATCTAACCGCGTCGCGTGGCATGACTCAATAACAAGTACTGACGCAGCACCTGTCCCAGCAAGTGTCGTATTTCATACGACTGACCGCCGGCGAACGAGAGGCTAGCCTACAGAGAACGTTGCAATTCTAGTGTTTTACTTAATGTAGAGCAATTGGACTGGTTGGAAAAACGGCAACTGTGTTGAGCACACGTGTTTAGCGTTTGAGATGTATAGAGAATCTAGCCTCTGGGCACTATTGCCAGATTGAAAATAACAACTGAGAACGGGGAATTAATTGTGAAATTTAAAGAATCATCAGAGGAACAGGAAATAAAATGGAGAATGATCATTTAGATAAATTGGTGAGGAGGCTAAGCCTCCTTAGCCTCCTTCGAGAAGCCGCCACTGAATGTGACTAAATGTCATGATTTTCCGAAGTTGTGAAATTTATATTGGGCAAATGTTTTGGGGAAGGTTGGAGTGGATAACTCATAGGTCGAGCTATTCGTCCGGTAGGTAAGTGGACAAATAAGCCTAAAATTATTCGTCCGGTAATTCGTGAATAATGGAGTGAAAGCAGCGTTTCTAAAGGTTAAGGGTGATTGTTCCTATTTATAGTGTTTTAGGAACTTTTGTGAACTGTTTCATAGTTTAGTAGCTTTTTAACACATTAAACGCCGTGAGATGCAAGCATGCATCTCATGGCGTTTTGATTTAAGGGACTAGAGAAGCAATACTTCATGTATTTAAATTTATTTATTCTAAAAATACACAAAAATAATTAAAATGAAAATTTAATAAAATATACAACTGTAGAACTTTACAACCTACCTAAACTTTACATGAATGCACGTCACAAAAACAAATACATTGTACACATTTGTAGCGAGAATACTTTGATTTAGTTTAGGCGAACTTTCGCCCTTTGTCTTCTGAGTGTTTTTTATAGCATGCAGCACATCTTCTGGCAGAGCTCTCTACTTCTTCCAAATGGTGACTTTCGCCGTTTGATGGTCTTTATCTCTAACACTATTATCAACAACTTCATCCGACAAACATTCATCCACTAGTTTTTGCAAACGTGCTTGCTCTTTTTCGTAAGAAAATAAAAAATATATAGTAAGCTAGAATTTCAAATTTTTTTTTGCATTTTGTTCTTTATACCCCATAGATCATTCATGACTATCAAGACCGCGGGGGTCGATCTTTCTACTCCCCCAAAACGGAGTTTCAACCCCCAGAAGAGCATTCTTATAAAAACAATCCAAAATTAATGAGTTAAGAACCGAAAATAATCCCTAAGTATGTTTTTTGGGTCGTTGATCACGATTCCGCAGTCAGTTTTCTCGGAAAACTCCCTCCAGATGGGAAATTTGGAAAATTTATATATAATTTATAATTTTGTTGCAAAAATTACCTTTAGTAGGTTTTTTGGGCGGCAGATCACGATTCCGCTGTTATTTCTCCAAAAAAACTCTCCAGATGGAGAATTCGGAAAATTTGAGATTTTCCTGGGACGGTTATGAACAATAAAGTATAATTTTGTTGCAAAAATGTTTAGAGGTCATGACTAGAGGTGATTTTTGCAACAAAATTATGCTTTATTATTCATAACCGTCTCAGGAAAATCTCAAATTTCCTGAATTTTCCATCTGGAGAAAGTTTTTTTGGAAAAATAACATCGGAAGCGTGATCAGCGACCCAAAAAACCTACTAGAGGTCATTTTTGCAACAAAATTATAAATTTCCCATCTGGAGGGAGTTTTCCGAGAAAACTAGCTGCGAAATCTTGATCAGCGAACCAAAAATATACTAGAGGTCATTTTCGGCTCTTAATTCATTAATTTTGTACTGCTTTTATAAGAATGCTCCTCTGAGGGGTTGAAACCCCGTTTTGAGGGGTAGAAACGTCGACCCACGCGGTCTTGATAGTCATGAATGATCTATGGGGTATTAGGAACAAAATGCAAAAATAATTTTGAAATTCTAGCTTACTATATATTTTTTTTATTATGGCCTTTTTCCCGGCGTATTGCCTGGACTACTAGTGGTGACTAATAAAACCTGTGTTAGTCGGTGGCTAACTAGATTCGAATTCGTAATTTATTGACTTGATACGATAAACGAAAGTATACAAGTTACAACAAGAAAATTCTGCAAGAAGCACGTATGCATCTCATGGCCCCTCGACCAAATATTAATTTTGAGGCCGCGAGATGCATACGTGCTTCTCAATTTAAAAAAATTCTAAAAAATGCAAAAAATTTTAAATTGACGAAGTGAATAAAATTGATTCACAATACACTTACAAACATTTTCCAACTGTTTGAAATTTTCAATGTGTGTTAATAAAATAAAACGTCAAGTGACACATCTGAGATGGATATGCAAGTGTTCAAGAACAGAAAATCAATCATTTACAACATATTTTCAAATAACCTACCTAGTACCTAGTATTCTCAAAAATATATAAAAATTTAACAAACGTACCTGCGATAACGTTGCCGCTTGACGTTCCCTGCATGTGTACAAGGTCAACGAAAATCAATCAATTAAAAACTAACTTTCAAATAACCCACCAACCTACAGTATTCTCCAAAATATACGAACATTTTACAAACTAACCTGCGATAATGTGGCCGCTTCGAGTTTCCTGCATGAGTACAAGGCCAAGGAAAATCAATCAATTACAAAAACAAAACGCTGTCTCTTAGTCTTTTAACTAAATTCCTATCTTGGTCCCCATATCCCATAATACAAACATATGACATTTCCAATGATAACGGAGGACAATTTGAACGTTGCGAAAGCTGTGGTAGACGTCTTAAAAGTGTTTTTAAAATGAATCTGCTAGGAATTCCTACTAGGGTAAAGAACACCAAAATTATTAAAGTTGACTCAGATTTTTCCTATATTTTCGAGTGCAAGATATTCGATTATCATATTAGTATGAATGCCATTGGCAGCGTATGAGTCAAAATTGAGGGAAAATGTTCGACCAGAGTGGTAACTGTGTTGTACGTATTCATGGTCTCTGGCCTATTAGAAGATTTCACAAACTAAGCTTCTGGGTTCTAAAAATTTGACTGCGAGTGATTTCGAAATAAGTGCTTCATCAAATTAAATAATGTTTAATTTGTTAAATCTTCTATTAAATAGGCCACTCACTTTGGATAACTTACCTAATAGATCTATATAATACTCGTATTTGAAAATGGTGAGGTTGCGCATTTGCAAATAATAAAAATCAAGCATACAAAATATTTATTTATATTGTAACGAAGCTTAAAATTTGATGTATCATTTATTTTAGATCAGGCAATAAATACGAATATTACACGTAAAGTTCGGTTAAACAAATTAATTTTAAGAAATCACGGTTATACAGGTATACGTCTTCTGATGATTGTCGTGAGACCGAAACGTACATAAAGACGAAAATAATAACCATATGTGTTAGTGTGACCTATTTCCCGAAAATTTTATATGTAATTCATACCTGGGTCAAGAATCATTATTAATTTATGATTTGATCCAACTTTCACTAATAAATCTAATATATAAAATTCTCATGCCACAATGTTCGTTCCCATACTCCACCGAAACGGCTCGACCGATTCTTATGAAATTTTTTATGCATATTCAGTAAGTCTGAGAATCGGCTACTATCTATCTTTCAAACCCCTAAGTGATAAGGGGTGTCCACCCCAAAAATTTTTTTTTATTTTTTAGATAAAAATTTTTTTTTTTATTTTTTTATCATGTGGCATTAAAAAATACATACAACCCTACATTTTCACTCTTCTATCACCAACCCCTACTTTTAAATAGTCATTTTAATAATTTTATCATTTTTTATCCCGCTCGATAACATCAATTATTATCACTTGGTAAGTTATCCTCTCCATGTGTCTACCAGATGTACACACGAATTACATAAATCTCGAGTGGCTTGCAGAAAGAGCAATTTTAGCGGCAAAAAGTGTGGACGTTGACATTTTGAATCAGAAGATACAACAGTTCTGTTATTGCCAGGGGACTTGGTATCATATAAATCTATTGATACAGTTTGCGATGCCACTGAAGCTGTAAATTTTCCAACAGAGTTTTTGAACTCACTGGATTTGCCAGGCATGCCACCGCATAACTTACAATTGAAGGTTGGATCTCCAATTATTTTGCTTCGTAATTTGAACTCGCCACGGCTGTGCAACGGTACGCGATTAGTCATTAAAAAATTAATGAAAAACGTTATCGAAGCCACCATTTTAAATGGCAAGTTTCGAGGTGAAAATATATTAATACCACGAATACATATTATACCCACAGATATGGGTATAAACAAGCCAAAACAAGGCTGTTTGTGGCTTAAATTTGAGCACACCGTGTTTTTGACACGGACAATTATACGTTGCATGCTCTCGAGTGGGTAAACCATCAAGTTTGTTTGTATTAGCTAAAGACGGGCTAACAAAAAATATTGTTCATGCTCTAGCATTAAGAGATTAATATTATGTAATGAATTAATGATATAAATAATTATTGCTTAAAATAAATTATAATAAATTAACAAAATTAATGTTTGGTGTTTTGTTATTTTTTATATTCGTTCACAGCGCTCCATGCCTTTTTCACTCATATACCACATCCTTACACACTTCCAATAAGTTAGTTATTTTTTTTTTTAACTAGAAATTCTCTAGAAATTATTTACATGGCAATACAACGTTTGCCGGGTCAGCTAGTTTTATATAATATTATTTTTGAGAATCCAACTACATAGATATTATTATACATAGTATTTATAATATCTATGTTCAACTATCCAAGCTCATAGAAAATATAACGAGATTCAAGCATAATCCTATCCAGAGAGGGCCATAATATTATATATAATATCTATAGAGAGGAAAATAACCTAACCTAGAAGTAAACCACTAGAAAGTTAGAGCTTCCTGTCCTGCCCCTTACTAGAAACTAGAATAGAAATCATTCTAGTTCGTGTTCGTTAATCGGGAGTAGGACGCCCAAGACTGTATCCCCTACTTTACATTACTCAACTTTTTGAATATTTCTAACTAAATTACTACATTTATAAAATGGCACAGGGAAAGTTGAAAGTGAAAACCAAGTTGCCTTCAAATACAAAAGTTAAAAAAGTCCAAAACAAAGGAAATGCAGTTACAAAACGGGCCAGTAAGTAAGACATTGTAAAACAAAAACTATGTTTGGACTTTGATGTTTTGTAGATTGTCCAATCAAACCCAAGAAGTTAAAGAATATAGAAGCCCACAAATTGAAACAAATGATTTCTAAAGCTGTAAATAAAACGGCAGAAGAGGAAATTCGAGCAATATCATCAACTTCTAAACAAAAATTATCAAAAGCCCAACAAGTAGTTGTGAATCACCACAATAAGATTGTTCCATCCCCTTCAACTAAATAGTTTTTCCCTCACTGTTAATGTTGGTTCTGAGATAATTTATATATTGATTAATATAATGAATGAAAATCCTCATAAAAAAAAATTATTAGTGTTAATATAAAATTATTCCTACATTGTTTGGTTTTAGTTGGAGGAATATTATTAAGAAATATTCATGAAAGTGACTAATTAAATACACATTTTCTGAAATTGGGTTATCTGATATTGAAAACTGATTTGTTCATTATAAGTTAACTGACATAGTAGAGATACCTAATCCTATGAATGTAAACCATGATCAATTGATTGCAAATTGTTTAATAGTATTTGTGTCACTAGCTCAATAAGTGTGTTGCTCGAAGCACGAAGTTAACAGTTTGAGAAGAAGAGGAGAGCTGCAGCTATGCAAATCTTGCACACAAAAATCGAATTAAACTCTTTTTCTTTCTATTTTATGGAACAGAACATCACTAATGATATTATTATATCGCTAGTTCACAGAGTAGGCCCTACTACACTAGTGCAAAACTGTTGGCACTGTCAGTAGGGTCAAAATGGTCAATTTTTTGAAAAATCATAGACTTTTTATTTAGCTCCGACTCCAGAATTAGTAACTGGGTAAGTCAGTAACTGAGCTATAATAATATGCTTCAGTGATTTAAAGATGTAGCAGTGCCCCTGTCCCCCATATGTAATATTTGCATTCTATAAATCTATAAGAAATGAAAATGGAACAAATACAGGAACACTCTTATAACAATAAAAATAATTGAAAATGATGCAAACTTCAATTGGTTCTGAGATTATTCAAATCAACCAAAAGATAATGTGCTATGTGTAGAGTAAGTTGGAAAAATATTTCTTTTTGTGAATTTACTATTATTTGTATTATATTTACAGTGACTCCTTGTATAGTTGCACTGCAATTATGATGAAGCCTTTCAATTTTACTTCCATCATAGTACATAGTATAAGTATAAGGGAAGTATTGTAATTGGCCTGAAAAAGTTACTTTTGGTACTCATTTTCTCTTATTCAAATGGGATCCATAGTACTTTTTGTATCATTCTGACAACAGTGTTTTTCATTTTCTAGTTATAAATCTATCAAAATCATACATTTTACCTGCAGCAGTGTTTGAAATCAATATTTAAAAAGAAGTAGTGGAATATAATGATACATACATACATACAGTTAGTCTAAGAGCTAGAGCGATATTGATGGTCTGCTCTGAACATCAACCCGATGGCGGCACTATGGTTTATCGTTAGAGGACGGTTCAGTGACCAATATTCATCTCCACCGACCGAATTTTCGCCGGCTGCTAGATCTCAAGATACAGCATTCGCATATTTTTGTTTTTTGACTGGAGGTTAACCCTTTCCAAGTTGCGGTAACTTGAAAAGCATGGCACTCTTATACACTTCCACCATGTGCCATCATTTTTTATCGTGTCCGTTTATCAGGCTGACCAGTTGAAAATGGACTGCAAATTAACCCTCCCAAACCTAGTGGAAAATGTGCATTGGTGTTGGCAATTGTTGTATTTGGACCAAACATTTTTCTTTTTTTCATTTTGTGGCTAAAACTTGCAACATGATGGCTCCATGTTACATAACTTTATTGGAGGTCAAATAAAGATTTAAAATTATTGCCATCACTCCTTGTCTATTTCAACCCCCCCAAAACCCTCTAAAACCACCGTTCAAAACCCTCTAAAACCACCCTCCAAAACAAAACAAAAAACCTGCTGTTTCAATTTTTAACTCAGCCAGAACCTCAATAATTGACTAATTTATCATAAAATTGGTCATATTATCCATATTATTCATATTTTTTTGAGGAGTAGTTTTAGGGAGTGACATTATGAAGTAACCAATTTGTATTATGTTATCTTTGAATTATTGTAGCATCCGAAATTACAATTTTATTATTTTTAAATGAAAATTAATATAATTAGTTTTTCTTTAGTTTTCACAACTGTCAGCATTTCAATCAACAATTATATATATTTTTATATTTGATAATAAAAAACGTATTATGGGCGGTACAATCCCTGTGAAGAGTATGAATGTAACCCGATAGCCATTATAATAAATACACATTATTTTATTTTCTAAACATATTTAATTATTTACTTATTGATATTTACATCGATGTAAATGAAAGTAATGTTAAACAACATTTTCTTCATTTGCGTCGTCATTTTCGGTAACTTCGACAATACTTGAATTATTAGATTAGATCCAAGCATGAAACGTACAGTGGAATCAGGTGTGCTCATATATAAAAACAGGCTAATATTATCGATCACACATAATTTAATTATTACTCTTTACTCTGTAATAATTAAAGTATGAGTTTTATTGCAAAACAGGTCCATTTTTTCAGTTGGCATAAAAATAAACTTTCGTCTGCACGAGGACGGAGGATTTAGTAAATGAATAACGTCGAGTATATGCGTGCTGTTGTAGCTGTATACAGTGTATAGTGTGTATACGCAGTGTATACGTATACCTGTGTTGTATACCGTAATCGAGAGCACTGGCTCACACAGGCAGATTCACCAACACCGACTCAGATATATAGAGAGACTGCCTGACCCGAGTCCCGCACGGCCGCAGTTGCGCACGCAGCAGTACCTATACATAATACCTAATATATATAGCTACAGCGTGACGGGACGTGACGAACTCATGGTTTACCCCTCGTCTGAAATCCCAACGCGCCTAATGAAGTTTTCACTTCAAAAACCATTGTTGATCCAAATAATGGCTAATTACTCGGAAATGGATGGATAACTTTTGATGGCATAGGGTATCTCAACAATTGCCAACACCAATGAACGTTTTCCACCAGGTTTGCGAGGGTTAACTTGCAGTCCATTTTCGGCCCAATTTCAACTGGTCAGCCTGATGAACGGACACGATAAAAAATGATGGCTCATGGTGGAAGTGTATAAGAATGGCATGCTTTTCAAGTAACCGCAACTTGGAAAGGGTTAACCTCCAGTCAAAAAAAAATGCGGATGCTGTATCTCGAGATCTAGCAGCTGCCGAAAATTCGGTCTGTGAAATGAACTGGTCATTGAACCGTCCTCTAACGATAAACCATAGTGCCATCGGGTTAATGTATAGACCATCAATATCGCTCTGGCTCCTAGACTAAGTTGTAAAACAAATGTCATTCAATAAAATTCAAGAGTATAATTTTTTAGCTTTAATTTATTTTATTAGTTATTAAGAAAGCTAGTGAATATTATTACAATACCTATAATTGTAATCAGAGCGTAAAATAATACTAGAGGCGGGTCGGAGGCTGAGGGGAGTTAGTTGTCTATGGATCAACTAATTGAGGGGATATACATAATGTATGTGTCTGTGTACTGTATATACCACTGTGGGGACTATTACACCGTTCATGTTGGTCGTACGAATTTTGAATTATACAAATCGCTCTAAAGCGGTAAAAATAAGGAACTATATTATTTTGGGGCGCAGTAGCCGGGACTTTTGACTTTCATCTTCTGTTTTTCAGATAGAACTACAGTATTTACTGAAAATTTCACACCAACACTTTTCAACCAATAAAATGTGTAATTTTTCACGAAAGCGATTTCATTATTTACGTGGGGTCATTTTTTTTCATCCGAATCGTCTATTTCGTCTAGAAGTGGGGGAGATAAATCTAGTCAATTTCCATCGTAAAAATCCAAAAACGAACACAAGAACGCTATGAGTGAAGTTAGAAAATTTGGCGTCTTGCTCTCGTTAATAGCAGATCCAGATTGCCAGATTAATCTGCGATCACATGACCAAAAATCCGTCGACTCCGCAAGGCAAATAACGAACGCACTATGTGAATATGTCACTTCTATACTTCAACTCTTCTATGGGGCCATAGATAACTCTCGGTAGTAGAGTTATCTATGTATGGGGCTATTGCCTGCTATTCTGTGAACATCAACTTTGTTTTGCTTATGTTTTTGAACTCGCCACAATCCCACAATCGCATATAATAATATTTTATCTATGCAGTATATATGTTTGACATAATAAGTCTTCTGATGATGGTCGTGAGACCGAAACGTACGTAAAGTGTTAATGTGACCTATTTCCCGAGAATTTTTATATATAATCTATGCAGTATGCAATTACAAGCGTCATAACCTATATAAGCAACTAAGATAAAACCTTTAAACAACAAGGGTAACTGAACTGGGTAAAATAAATGGAAAATCTATGAAGTATGAACTATAAAGGATTGAAAGGGAGATCACAATAATGAAGTCGCGGTGAAAGAGCAAGAACAGAAAAATCAGGAATCAGTATTATACTATATAGAAAGAAAACGGAGTAGAAACCTTTCAGGAATTTTATTGTGTCCTATTTATATTGGTATGGAAATGAATAATCTTTTGAATTCTGAGTTTATTCACACAAATTTACAATTATTATGCAGAACATGCCTAAGTTGTGGTCCTCATTCTATATCAATATTTGAAAATAATTTAGCTGAAATGCTAAGCTTCTGCAATTTTTCAAATGTTTCTGAAAACGACGATTTCCCAACTTTAATTTGCAGAAGTTGTGAAGATATCTTAGTGCAGTGTTTCAAATTTAAGCAACAATGTGAACAAGCTTATGTGTTATTTGAAAAATATTTAGCAGAAAAGTGTATAATTGAAGTACAAGGTGATTCTATAGACACTTATCAACATCTTAGAAGTGATCCTGTTAAAAACCACAATGCAGAAGGATCTTGTAACTCAGGAAATGAAATTTTTACTGGTAAGTTGGACAACATTGAATTGAATTTGTTATAGGTATCTATCTGCAAGGAGATCAGATATTTCTAGACTAATATAGGCCATGATAAGAAGCTACAAATATTTCAAATACAGATACTCAATTGCAGGATTCTTCAATTTTCTCATCTATAACTGCATTATTTTATTGGGGATTTAGTTCCACCGAGAGTTTCACTAATTACACAGTAAATTAACAAACCATAACATTGCTTCCGATAATTATATATCAATTTGATATTTGCATTTTACCAGCTCTTGTCAACTGTTTCATGATCAACCAACAATATTATCAAAAAGATTAAAAGAATATTCAGCCCTTGAAGAATATTCTCTTCTGATATAAGTATTTTAGTTTTCATTCCCAGAAATGCTATTTAATCTTAGAAACAGATGCAGTGCTTGGTGAAAAGTTAATTAAGGTTTTCTCTGAAAGATAATATTTTGAGTAAGCAATGTATATATAGTTTTTTTGATGAACACCTACACTCAAAACTGATCTGTGTTTCTGTAGTTTGCTTTCACATATAATGTCTCAAACTACAAAGATTGTTCTTTTTCATGGTATGATTGTAGTACTATAAATAATCAATAATCACCCTTACCCACTAAAAATACTGTTAAAGTACAGAGTGTTGAATATGTATAAATGGACTGTAGATAATATATGTTTTTATTGAATATTACAATTCAGTAATATTATAATACGTGAACTTCTGAAATACAAATCTTAAATTCTTGACAGTTGTTATGACAGTCGTTTTATTTAATTTCAAAAACAAAAAAACAATTATTGCTTGATGGAAGTGATACTATTTTTAACGCCTCCCATTTGTCGCGTGATTGAACGTTCTATATTTTAATGCTGTCCTCAACATGCCCCCGGCCTTGGAAGCTTTGGCTTTCAACATCATTCTTTGGTAGCGGACATATTTTTGAAAAAGCTCTCTTGATTAAACCTTTTGATGTAAAAACAGTTGCAACTCTACCAATTCCATCAGGGCCCAGTATAATTTCATGAATTCGCCCAAGCTGCCAGTTCAATGGAGGTAGGTTGTCTTCTTTCAACAACACCAGGTCTCCTGCTTCTAACTTTCCTGTCGATTGTAACCACTTCTTTCTCTGTTGAAGTTCTGCAAGATAGTCACGGCTCCAGCTTTTCCAGAAATTTTGTCGTAATTTTTCAAAATACTGATAATGCGACAGTCTCGAATCAGGTAAGTATGTCACGTCAGGCTCTGGTAATGCAGTTAACGGCTTTCCGATGATAAAGTGAGCTGGGGTAATTGGTGTAAGGTCTTGCGGATCGGACGATAACGGAAATAAAGGACGCGAATTTAGAATTGCCTCTATCTGAACAAGAACAGTGTTAAAGGACTCATATGTCAAATGAACGTTCCCTAAGGTTCGTTTTAAATGAAATTTAACCGACTTTACTCCTGCCTCCCATAAACCCCCAAAATGAGGAGCGTATGCCGGAATGAAATGCCAAGTAATTCCTTCAGTATTAAAAAAATTGTTAATATTTTTATTTTCATTAGAAAAAATAGTTTGGAGTTTTTTCAATTCCGCGTCAGCGCCTATAAAATTTTTCCCATTATCTGAGTGAATATGGCTAGGTTTTCCTCTCCTACCAATAAATCTTTTCAGCGCAGATAAAAAAGCCTCGGTAGACAGATCACACACTAACTCCAGGTGTAAAGCTTTACTGGCGAAACAAACAAAAACACAAATGTAGCTTTTAATCAGTTTCCCTCCTCGACCCTTTTTATCTCTTATCATTATTGGGCCCGCGTAGTCTAAACCTGTTATTTGGAATATTGAACCGAATTGAAACCGATGCTCAGGTAAATCTCCCATTGTCGGAACAACTCCATTTGTTTTGAATCGATAGCATGTCACACACTTGTGAACAGTATGCTTAGCGAGATTTCTTCCAGAGACAGGCCAAAACTTTTCTCTAATAGTACTGAGTAATAATTGAGGACCACCATGCATAAGTCTAAGGTGTTCATGTTCGAATATCAGTTTTGTTAAATGATGACTTGACGAAATAAGATAAGGATGTTTCTTATTATAATCAAATTGTGAATTTGACAATCGTCCCCCTACTCTGAGTAACCCTTCCGTATCCATAAAAGGATTCAAGCTTAGAATCTTACTTTTTTTATTAATTGGTTTCACATTTAGTAATATCAAATATTCAGTTGGGAATGATTCGATTTGAGCCAATTTTATTAGTAATTTTAGAGCATTATCCATTTCGCTTAAATTAAGTTCACCAACAATTCTCTTGTGGTTCATATTGGAGGTGCAATTGAATTTGAACCTTAGAATATATGCCATGACTCGATTAAGTCTTGTTAGTTTCGAAAACCGTGTGAAAGGAAAACTTACTGATAATTGAGTCGATAGTAACGAATTAACGTTAATCTTAATGTCAGGCAAATTTTCTGAATTGTATTTTGACATAGGCCAAGAAGTGTCATCGAAAGATAACCACTCTGGTCCATGAAACCATAATTTCGAGGTCATTAATAAACCTGGACACACACCTCGAGTAAGTAAATCCGCTGGATTTGAGTTAGTTTGAACATGAAACCATTCGTATAAACTTGTAAGTTCCTGAATTTCGGAAACTCTATGGCTCACAAATGTTTTAAGAGTACTAGGATGTTTTTTGAGCCACCCCAAAACAATGGTTGAATCTGTCCACAAAATAATTCTATTAAATTTTAACCGTAATGAATTAATTGTTTTGTGTACTAATCGTGAAAGAACAAGCGCTCCACACAATTCTAACCTAGGAATTGTTTGAACTTTCAATGGCGCAACTTTTGCTTTTGACCACAATAAGTTAGTAAATATTTGTCCGTTTTCATCAATTGATCGAACATATAAACAACCCCCATATGCTTTTTCAGAACTGTCACAAAACCCATGCAATTCTATGGATTGATAATTATCGCATATGACATGTCTGTTGATACTTAATTCATTTAATTTTGGCAATTCAGTAATGAATTTCACCCATTCTGATTTTATATGAGATGATAAAGTATCATCCCAGTTCAATTTTTCAATCCATATCATTTGCATTATCATTTTTGCAATAATCGTGCTCGCACTCAGCAGACCTAACGGATCGAATAATTTTGCTATTGTCGATAAAACTTGTCTTTTTGACATTACCTTTGGGTTTTGAACATTTATGTTGAACAATAAAGAATCTGAAAGTGAACACCACGTTAAGCCCAATGTTTTGTTTGACTTTCTGAAAATTCTAGTTTACTAGCATCACGTTCTAAATCTGCTAATACATTAGTAAAAGTATTTTTATTGTTCGACTTCCATTTTCTTAATTCGAAACCCCCTGATTTCAGAATTGCAGTTACTTCTGAGCAAATAAATTGAACATCTTCTAAGGAATCTGCTCCTGTCAAAAGATCATCAACATAGAAGTCCCTTTGAATGATTTCGGATATATTTTGAATTTCGCATTCTATTCCCAATTGAACTATACATCGAGTTGCCAAATAAGGAGCAGATGCAGTCCCATATGTTACCGTATTTAATTTATAAGCTCTAATCAACTCATCTGGATGTTTCCTCCATAAAATCTTTTGCAAATTACGTTGTTCTGGATCAACAATTATTTGCCTATACATCTTGGCTACATCGGCATTGACTACAAATTTATGTTGTCGAAACCGCAGTATTATAGCTAAAAGATCATCTTGTACAACTGGTCCCACCATTTGAATATCATTGAATGAAATTCCGGTGGTTGTTTGTGCAGATGCATTAAAAACAACTCTTAATTTTGTTGTGGAACTTTCCTCACGTAAAACACTGTGATGAGGCATGAAATATGAAATTGTATTAGTTAGTTCCTTTATGTCACATATTGTCATATGATTCAACTGTTCATATTCGTTCATGAATGTTACATATAAATCTTTAAGAATAGGATTTTTCTGGAGCCTTCGCTCTAGAGATAGAAATTTACTGTTTGCCATTTCAAACGAATCACCTAACGTATCTGTAGATTCTTTAATAGGAATAGAAACTAAAAATTGACCATTTTCTAATCTTCTGGTTGTATTCTTGAAATGATTTTCACAATTATTTTCTTCAACCGACATAATCGATTTAATGTTTACCTCTTCCAATTCCCAAAAACGAGCCAATTGGTCTTGTAATTCAGTATTATGACTAAAATTGCAATGTGTATGCTGTGATGTTAAATTTCCAATCGGACCTGAAATTAACCATCCCAATTTTGATTCTTGTAAAATCGGCTTATTAGATCCCAATTTAAATTGTCCTGAAGAAATGATTTCCCAAAAAACATTAGCTCCCAACAACATGTCAATGTTTTGAGGTTTGTTAAATTGTGGATCAGCTAAACTTAGATTCCTTGGAATATTCAACTCAGTAATATTTAATTCCGTATTTGGCAATATAGTAGTAATTTCTGATAAAACGAGACATTTGACTGTAATACTAAATTTACAAACAATTGAATGAATAGTTACATCACATTCTTTATAGGAATTCGAAATTGTATTGTTTAGACCGGAAATCTTAACTGAAACATTTCTGGTTTTCAATTTCAATCTTTTGCATGCATTTTCTGAAATAAAACTGGACTGAGAACCTGAATCAAGTAATAGTCTGACATTGTAAGAACAATCATTGCTGTCAAAAATCCGAACGACTGCTGTCGATAACAGAACATGTTCAATAATATTCGAAGAAGATAAACTAATTTTGGTATTAGTCTGATCATTTGTATTTTCTTCTACATGTAACAAAGTATTGTGTTTTTTGTTGCATTTTGTACATGAGCCAAATTTACAATTTTTCACATTATGCCCGATTCGTAAGCAATTGAAACAACATTTATTTACTTTAAGTTTCTCATATTTTTCACTTAAACCCATTTCTTTGAGTTTGACGCATGAGTAGATTTTGTGTTCGCCTTGGCAAATCACACAAATTACCTTTTCCGGTTTGGTTGTTAGAAACCCTCTTGTTTTGTATTGACCATCATGTTTTTGTAGCCTTTTTTCTACTATAGGAGCTGTCGTTTCTAGCACATTTGCCCTGTCCCTCAAGAAATCATACAAATTATCTAAAGTTGGGTCATCTATTTTCGACACATGCTCTCCCCATTTTCGACTAGAATCAGAATCTAATTTTGATTTCATCATGTAGATTATCAAAGAATCCCAATGCTCAGTTTCTTGCTTCAATGAATTCAATGATTTTAAGTGCTTTGAAACCGTGTCTATCAAATCTCGAAATTTATCCGCAGATTCTCTATAAATTGGTTGAATATTAAACAGCGCCTTCAAATGATTTTCGATCAATAATTTATTATTGCTAAATCGTTTGTTCAGTATTTCCCAGGCAACTGAATAATTTGCTTCTGAAAATTCAATGGATTTTATTACCTGAGCAGCTGTTCCTTTTAACGCCGCTCTTAAATAATGAAACTTTTGTATTTCGTTGATTTGCGGGTTATTATGAATCAAACTTTCATATGTGTTTTTGAATTCCAACCAGTTTTCAAATTCACCCTCAAAACTTGGTAATTGAATAGTAGGCAGTTTCACCGAATTTGTGGGTAAATATTGAACACCCAAACCCAAATTTGGAACCGACCCTGATTCACTACTAGCGACTGATTCGCCTTTATTGATTGCTGTTAATTCTTTAATTAACGCCTTGGCTGTTGCCTGATTTTCATAAAATTGATTTTCGAACTGTTCACGTTCGTTGAATTCCGCCTCTACATCTAATGATAGAGCTTCTATTGCCATTTGAATTTCATCAAATTCTCCCAGAATTAAATCAAATCTTTCAACTCTTTGTTCTAGTTGAATGACATTTTTTGTATCTTCGGACGATTCAAACTTTGTTAAATACTTATTAAAATGAGTTACTTTGCATTTTATTGAACCTCGTTTTTTAATAAGCGCATTTAACTCATCCATTGCCATAACTTGTTCAGACAAATGACAAATCAAAATTTGTTTATCAAAAAAAGGTAAAGAAGAAATGAAACTCAATTACTGGATGCTAACCGACCTTGTTTGCTGATACCCTCCGTCACTTTTTCACCTTGGCTTGTGACCACTGCTAATGCTTCCTTTTTTGCTTCAAATTTCTACATTTGCTCGTAGTACCATGCTGATATTTCTACATTCGGCTCTCGTAGGACCATGTTGAATATGTATAAATGGACTGTAGATAATATATGTTTTTATTGAATATTACAATTCAGTAATATTATAATACGTGAACTTCTGAAATACAAATCTTAAATTCTTGACAGTTGTTATGACAGTCGTTTTATTTAATTTCAAAAACAAAAAAACAATTATTGCTTGATGGAAGTGATACTATTTTTAACGCCTCCCATTTGTCGCGTGATTGAACGTTCTATATTTTAATGCTGTCCTCAACACAGAGTAATAGTATTTTTAGTGGATAATGGTGATTATTTCTTATATAGTGTATTCACAGTGTGAACTCTTTTATAGTTTATTAATAATTTTAGTATGCTATCAAATGTACAATCTATATTTTAGATGAACGATCACTACAAAATCAAGAAATTATACTAGGGCAACTAAAACCTGGGAGGTTTGAAAAAATACTTGATAACTTATCCGAGGTTGAAGGTCACATTGAAGAAACACAAAGGTGAGCATTCAATATTATACCATTGATTGAAAGTGTAACTTTTTCAATCAACGATTATACATGTTGTGGTAATATTGGTTAGAATTTACATATAAATGTAAGGTTAATAATTCCCCAGAGTCTCTTCAAATGTAATTCCTCATTTGGTGAGGTTCTAAGCATATCATCCATATAGCAAATTGTTCCCTCACTTCCCTCAATTGCAGAGAGTAACTGGGGCACTATGCATTGAAAAAGCGAAGGAGCAACATTAACTCCAAATGGAAATTCATGGTAATATCCCTTATGAATGGATATAACTATGTACTTCCTTGGCTCAAGGTCCACTTCTAGCTGTAAATATGCAAACTTCAAGTCTATTTTCAAAAAAAAGTTTACCTCAAGTCTGCTTTCCCACAATTTCTTCGAATCATGTAAGGGGTAATCATCTTTTATATTACATGTGAAGATTGAAATTGAGCAATGTCCACAGATTCATATGTTGCCTTTTGATTTGATAGCTAGGACTATATATAGGTAGTGCCTATTTACGGGATTGATGTTAGAGTTAACTTGCTGTAGTACATCTTCTTCATTTAACTGGTTTAATTCCATAGCTTCGTGCCCGTAGTTCAACTGCCAGGTGAAAAAATGCAAAGTAAAAGCAATGCACCAATCAAGCCTGAATACAATGAGCAATTATGTGATGAAAATCCATTCTAAACTTGAATAAAATAACTGTTAAAAGTTTGATTTTCACTAATTTAATTAATAAATGTAACTACACTCGCCAACACCGTAGTTTTTGCGTAAGGACCCATTCACCATCTCTGTACAATAATGGATTATCTAGTGTACATTCCTGATGATGTTAGCTTCAATTTGTTAGTATACACAATACAGCACAAACGAGATAGCATACTTAGAACAAATAAAAACTGAGACTTAACATGGATTTTAATTTTTTTTTCAATTTCTTCTTGCGTAACGACCCATTCTGCCTCTCTGTGCAATGATGAAACATCTAGTATACATTCCCGATGATGTTAGGTTCAAGTTGTTATTATACACAATACGGCACAAACGAGATAGCATACTTAGAAAAAATAAAAATAGACTTCTCATGGATTTTTAATTTTTTTTCAATTTATTTTTGCGTAAGGACCCATTCAACCTCTCTGTGCAATAATGGATCATCTAGTGTACATTCCTGATGATGTTAGCTTCAATTTGATACTATACACAATACGGCACAAGCGAGATAGCATACTTAGAAAAATTAAAAACTGAGACTTAACATGGATTTTAATTTTTTTTTCAATTTCTTTTTGCGTAATGACCCATTCAGCCTCTGTGCAGTGATGAAACATCTAGTATACATTCCTGATGTTGTTAGCTTCAAGTTGTTAGTATACACAATACGGTACAAACGAGATAGCATACTTACACTCTGCTATACCCAAACTTGCGATTTCAACATAGCACTACCTATTTATTTCCAGTGTATTACGGACTACAGAATGCGCAGCCCCTGGGTTATATAGCATTTCAATGTTTTGTAGTGAGTATTATTTTTTTTGAGGAATGTATATTGCGTACCTTTGACGAATCGGTTGAGCTGCAGTTGCATCCCTGTTCATTTTCACTTTTCATCCCTCACGTACATTTCAAATACTGTTTTTAGTTGGTTGTTCGTTATGATTCAAAATCTGTGCTTTTCCAGCTGAAATGCTCATTTTGTAAAATTTTCAGCTGAACATTTTTTATTTTTAGCAGGGCACTACTGCTCTTTGTGCTTGTGGCGTTTATTTCCGTACATTAAACAATCTTTTCCTGCATTTGAGGATATTGTTGAACGAGAATAATGCTGTTGGCTCAATCTCCTCTGATGTTGCTGTGGTTTTAGGATGTAGTCCCTGTTGTCAAGCTGAGTTGTTCATTCCTATCACGAATTGATCGCGAAGTTCTCACCTTAATGTATTCAATAATTGATTCACTGTTTCATCCTCCTTTCTGTAACGTAATGCAAATGCAACACATTCGGACAAAATTTATGTTATTTTGCCATAATACTTGTCTAGAACCTGGATTCATCAAACGATTTTGTTGTAACCAGAATTTGATAGCATCAGGAGGACCTACTTAGTTTAAAGTACTTTCAGCCTTTTTTCTGTTTCCTCATCCTTCTGATCCAAATCATGTATTTGAAGTTCCATACAGAATCTTTGTATGCAATATTCCTAACCGTTTTTGTCAGGTACAGAACGCTCGAACTGGAAACTTTTCAAATACTCATTCGCCATTCTAAAAGTGATTATGTATCTTGATTATTTTTGTGTGCAACATATTATGATCACAATGGAAGTTTGTGTTATGTTACTTCCACGAGTAATAAGTACATAACGTCACTGGTGTTCAGTTTTTGTTAGCTAACCTTTTATTTTAGCTTAGATATCCCCACTGTTCACGCATTTCACCGTTTCTTCAATAGTTTTGTTTGATTACTGTTTGTAGATTGCTGGTGTACTCATATAATATCTAATCTATGGGCGTACTGGCTACTGAGTTTCGTTATTTCATGCTCCTGTTGTAAGAATTGTTTTCCCTCCAATATTTCACATAGTTTTTTTGTGCGAATCCGATTTTCGCCGCAATAAAAATGTGGTGATATTGGTTAACGAGGTGATTTATACAATGGCTTTTAATATACCACTTTACTGTGTGTAGAGAACAGATATTTTATCTACAATAAAAGGGTTCAATTATAAACATAAGGTCATACCCGAGAGACATATATATCTTATAAGACTGTATGGGCAATGTCCAAACATTTTCGAAGGTGGTAGTTATATCACTGCCGGAGATGGTTGATTAGTGATTTCATCGTCTGCCTCGTTCCACTGACGAACTCATGAGAAGAGCGAAACGGCTGTCTGGGACTAATAGACATGTTGTCACTGTTAAACCTGGAGAACCAAAACTTTGGCTATTGACTTCTAACACGAGATGTGTTTATAAATCACTGCATATTTTTACTTGTCATCTGTTTTTTCAGAATTTAAGTACATTTCTATCACCATTTGCATCTCGGAAGTGATATAAATATTTGATTTTACAGTATATTAATCATTGATTTTTTGTCTTAGAAACTAATGAAGCAGCAATGTTTTGACACGACAATCAAACAAATTTTCAGTTATAATTTTAAAGTGCACAGTAATACTTAATTTTAGTAATTATTGATTGAATAATATAAACGAGATAAAATATATATTTAAGATGACAAAAATAATGCTTTTAAGCCTTAGTTAGAATGATCATTGTACTTCCAATAAAAAGAAGAAACTTGTAAAACAAGTATTCTGGATAAATTTATATGCTAAGCCTTAGTTAAAACGATCATTGTACTTCTAATAAAAAGAAGCTTGTAAATCAAGTATTCTGGATGAATTTATATGCAGTATAACACCAAATTCCTTTAATAATTGTAGACAGATATCTAAGAAATTGGCTCTCTCTTGTTCATTTAATGCTTTTATAATAAAATAAGCAAGAGCAATTTTCCAGGGACCATTGATTTCTACACCCATAAATAAAAACAATAACGAAATCGAAAGTAACCAACGAACGAACAACCTGGTTAATTGCGTAACTGGTAGTTCCCGCTCTTGCGCAGATATCTCAAAACTCCACTTCCGTTTTTAAAACAGGGCTTCCCCTGACAAATACTGCATTAGCCATATATACTTATTAGCATAACATATATGCCGAGAAGTCGATAACAATGCGAACCATCATTCTCTGAACGTTCATCGAATCTTCCTTATCGATGGTTCGTACTTCTGTTGGATCACACAAAAATAGGGCATGGTGGTGCTTGATGTCACACATACTATGAGGTCTCTGTAATTCCTATCAAGATTTCTAGCGTGTAGCTTCCTGTCTTTATGAAACTGAACATTGGAAATACTTTTTAAATGGGATAACGCAAACTTGCATAATTCTCACAAAAAAAGACAACATCCAGCTGATTAACATGTGTAGAATATGAGCGATGAGGCTGAGGCTGATGCTTATAGTTGAAACAGAATTGTCTCCTGTTACAGAAAGCAAAATTGCATGTCAAGGCAAGTAGCAATGTAATGGTTATTCTGACTATTGATTCTGAATATTTACCAAATCATGAAAAACATTCTATTTTTAAATGCAGTATCAGGTTGCGGTATCTAATATTCTATTTTTGTTAATTTCACGAATCACAGTCTGTGAAAACTCTAACTGAATACAAATACTGTTGAAACTTACATGTTTCCAGCTGGGTGTTGTGGGCGAAGTATGAATGGTAGCTTCTAGAATGGAAATGGATTGAAGCAACATAGGCAACAGATGTTCAGTACGAAAGTTCTTGGTCACTTCAGAATAGAACTAGACCAATACTCGTGAATATTAGACTTCCGGGGACGGCTTATCTTGAAAATTGCTTGGTTCTGGTTTCTGTAGCGGTAATTTCACTCTATCTACTTTACTGCCTTTGAGCCTGTGATTGACTCTGCTCTGTGTGTATGATCATGTGTGCAGTGGAATTTTAAAGGATTAGTTTCCAAATGTGTGAATGGTTATATATCCTGAGTCATGGTTTAGGTTATTTCGGAGATTTGACATTTCTATTGCTTCAAGAATTTTTCGCTGTTAGAAGTTTTGGACTCGGGCTAGGATTTTAGTATCTTTCAGAAGGATTTGCTGATTGGGGTCATGTTGTGTTCTGTTAGTGCAGATTTACTGATGTCACGAAGCCATGTAAAACGCGCATGTTGTTTCACACGATTAGTTACTGTACGACCCGTTTCACCAATGTGTAGACTTCACCTAAATAAAGACCAGGATCTTTGTTGGGTTTGTAAAACTGAGATAGTTTTGGAAGTGTGGAGAAACGGGTAGAAACATTTGGCTTACTAAGAATGTTGGTTATTCAATCTGTTATATTTTGAATATATGGAACACATGCATTGGTTAAAGGGATTTGTGGCTTCAGATTTAATATTTTAGATAAGATGTAATTCTTTGTCTTTTTCAAAATTATAATGGGGTAAATTATTCGATAACAGGACAGTTGACAGGTGTTTCAATTCTTATATTAAGGATTGGGGTTGATGGACCAAGGAATTTATGACTGATTACTTTTGGGGAGGATGTTGGTGGGATAGACTATTCAGGTATCTACAGGTGTGAGTGGGTTTACAATAAATAGAATGTCACAATGCACGTCAGACTGTCGACTTTATTATATCTGGGAACGGGAGTGAAGCCTTTGAATTAACTTCCATCTCCATGTTGAAGCGGATATTAGGATGTAATGAATTTAAATGATTAAGAAAAGGAACAAGATTCTCTCGACCATGTTGCCAAATAACAAAAGTGTCGTCATCATGTCTAAACCAATATTTCGGCTTGAGTACAGATCAGTCATTAACATATTGTTCAAAAATTCTCATGAATATATTAGCTATGATCGAAGAAATTTCTTTTGCTTTTTCAGTTACACCTGCATTCAACAGAGTATTATTGATTGTCTGAAAGTTTTCACCCTTTAATTCTAGATCTTTGATGTTATTTATATTATCATCATAAAATTGCTTAGAGCATAAATGCTTGATTTCAATTAATGATGAGAATTAGTCATAAATATATTTCAATAATCTACTAATTTAGTAGTTATAAATTAATAGTAGTAATCCTTGCATTCCTACCTACCTTTAGAATTTGGATAAATATTTTACGTATTCATTCATTTCTACTAATACTCTACCAATATTTCAACTATTTCTTCAATACGCGTGATTCATTGGCTTCAAATGTGGCAAACACAAGACAATGAACAAATTTTTATTGCAGGTCTTTATTTCGTCTTTTGCCGCGTCATGATTCATGGCTTGTTATCTTCCACCTATCGTGAAAGCTTCAAGTTTATTATTTAGATTTAGACATACTTTATAATTTATGAACGTATTTTGAATAGTTTTATCCTATACCAATATGGTTCAATTTCAGAGTTCTTCAATATGTCATATATCTCGATCTCGCCACAATTCTCAATTCCGTTATTTGGTTCATTGTGTAATGAAGAACTAAGGCTTTCTTTATAGCAGCAATCCAATCAATATAAAATAATATGAAAAATGTGAATTGTTTTCAGCTTGAATGTGGAATCAAGTGATGCTTTAAAAGATCCCTCACCATCTTTGAATTTGCAACCATCATCCAGAGGCCCATATTCTTGTCTTGAATGCACACAATTTTTTAGTGTTGAAAGTGATTTGGAACTTCATGAGTCGACACATGGCAGAGACCTAAGATGCATAAGGTGTGCAAAAGCTTTTGCAAGTAAGTAATTCTGACATACATAAGCTAATTAGCCTATTTCATCTTATGCAAATATGTAATTTAAAATTACAAACTTGTCAAATTGGGGTTGAACGAGGGTAACTTAAGAAAAATACCGATTCTTCTAGTCCAGAATTCATAAGCTTGCTTACTAAATTTGCGATACAACCCGGTTATAGATGTAAGTAACTTAAAAAACCTTTTAGACAGCACCTTTGATTAAGTTTCCGGCTTCGACAAATCCGGGATTTACACAATCGATCGAGTTTGTTCAAAATGCTAAGTGAGTCAAACTAAAAGGAACATTTTAACTCGGTATAGAGAACACTTTCCCTTATAAAATATTAATGGTGAAAAATCAGTGTTAGCCCGAACACATTTAAAATACAGGTCGCACCATTTCAAGAAAGTTCATTACTTTTAAAACACAGTACGGACAAATATCTAGGTCACTTAGAAGGGATGGAAATGTATAAACGAAAGAGCAATTTATTGAAATTCCGGTTTGCATTATTAATCCAAAATAGTATTTTTCCAATTTAGTTTACTCTGATGATGGCTACTTGGTAGCTGAAAGGTCTCAGTACTTCACAGTATTCTGAGTGGATAAGGGTTTTTGTTTTTTTGGATCTGATTCAGGACTGATCAATTATGTAATGTGACTGGTTTCAGCTCGTCAAATGTTGAAGAGGCATATTAAAACTCATATGATTAATAAACCTCATATTTGTACAAAATGTGGCGAGGGTTATGCTGAATCAACTGCCTTAAGTAAACACATGAGAACTCATACAAATCAACCTAGAGAAAAGAGACACGCCTGCAATGAATGTGGTCAAAGGTAATAAACTATTCGTATCTATTGAAGACCATTAAATCATCATACATCTTTTTGCTGTGAGTTTGGGTATTGTCAACTTCTTTATTTCGTTCTTCTCCTGTGATTGTAGCTAGAACTAGGTACCTATCTGATTTTTTTTTGCAATACTGGATATTATAATTATTATTTCTATGGGTTCGATGTTTACTTGATGCAAAATAATTCAAAAAAAAATGTAGAATAACGAAATGAAACACAAATTTAAATTCACACGAACTGTAAAGTTTAAATGTTGCCATTTGTTCCGTCATTATCAAATCGGGTTATAAACTATTACAACTAGAAATGTCATTCTTAAACATTAAACATTTATGGATGATATTGTAGTAATTTGTTATTCAAATACATTTGTGGCATATAAAGTGTCCCATGCTTAGTTTATTTCACGAGATTCTGTAAATTTTGTATTTTGTTCTTTTATCAAAGAAAATTGAAATTCAATGTTAGTTTTCGTGTTTATCTACAAATTATCCTTTGCCGTTTCTTTTTCTCTTCAGCCGCTCACAATTTATCTCTACAGCATTCTGCAATTAGGTTCTGACATATTTACCGGTTTCAATCCTTTTTATTTTAAAATTAGTTCCTTATAAAGAATGTTTTCATGAGTAATTTATTTTTATGTTGCGTTTCGCGTTATAATAAAAAATTGAAAACGATACATTTTTAAATATTTTCGTCTTCCGCCAAACGGTTGCGATTAGCTGCAACGCACGTGACGTCACGATTCTACTCTTTGTATTGCCTGATCAAGTAAATAGGGAATTCGCTTTTCGGCGAATAAATTTTCAAAAAAGCTAAAATGACAATGGATAACGGATTTATAAAAGCTGAATTTGCCAGAACCTACGTTCGGAATAATTCGAAAATTTCCGGGACGTTTTCTTCGATTGTCAGCTGATCACCATGTCCTCTGTAAAACAAACTCATTCCAACTACATGAGTAAATAGATATATCATTAGCATGCGTAATGGTTAACAATGGAAGCCATCGTCACTTCGAGATATGTTAAAAAATCTTTTTGGCAAGCTTTGGCAAGTGTCGCAACTAGGTTGTAGATACTCTTTGGGATATCTAATTGGTACGTCATTATGCAAACGACTGATGAAAATGTGAAGTGTCAAATAATTTGATTAAACTCCTAGCAACATATTCTTTCATAGGTATTGACTCAGTAGGCTTAATATTCCAAAGCAGTCGCTTAAACTTTTTCCCAAAACTTATTTAGGTTACGTCTCGTGAATCGTATTTGTCATATACAAATGGTAAATGCAGTTCACTTGAAATTTTGAGACAAACTAGATGATGCTTGAAATTTACTAAATCATAAAAATTCAATGCCGTATCTTGAAGTGTTGTTGAGGTATCGAGCAGAGCGGTCCGTCGAAATACTCCACGCTATTCGCTTTGTTTCGCGCACTGTTCGTTGAGCCAACTATCTGGCCGATTGTAGAGAAAATAATTGAGCCCGCGTAACTGGACAGATTGCGGCTCGCGCTCTTGATCGGTTCATACGGCATGTCGCTGGTTCCTACATAGCGGTCGAACTGGGACTCCGATTTACTGTACCTTAAGTCGTTTTCGAGTTATAGATTGTAAACGCACATCCACACCTTTGACAGTGCTAAATAATCGAGCTCGGCAACTAGACAGACTGCGGCTCGCCCTCTTGATTCGATTATGTGAAAGAGGGAGTGAGCGTAACGAACGAACTCTTTCATCCTCTCTCCTTACTCACTCTGTCTTAACCCTCTGGGCATATGTACAGCGCACTAACCGACATCCTAGTGTACTGGTGTTATAACAGCATGTGTATACCTACTATTTTCACGAGATCGAGGGAGAGGGAAGCTGGTGCACGCCTACAAATGACATTCGGTATTAATAGCAAGAGGAACATCTCAATACAACATGCTAGTATTCCATATCCATGGTGAGGAAATTTATTTACCACCTCTTTAATAACCAATCTAAAATTGGGAAAAATAATTAAAATAGTACACAATTGTTCTACGAGTGAGTTTTTTTATTCAAGAACTGAAATAGATGTTCTGAAGGTTTTAATTGAAAAAGTGGAAGGTCAATCCAATTGGATAGATTGGAAATTTCAAATTAGAATACAGCTGCGAGCACAACTCATCGGATGCTGTTATTGGAGATCTTGAAACTGCCAAGAAACTGGTAGAAATAGCAGATGAGGCAGTCAAGGGAGCATATAAAAGCAGTATGTGAACAAAATAGAGAACACTGCACAACATCTTATTGTATGCAGATTGACAGCTGATCAATATGTGTAGCAGTTCCAAGAAGATGTGGTATAAGCTCCTGAGTATCTTTGAACAATGACAAGATAGTTTTTTGGAATCAAAGAGAAATATCTCCTGAAAAGAGTAGCAAAACACATGGCTACATTTTGGAAGATGAAACTTGGAAAGAAGATAAAGTCAAATTTTCTGAATCACTGTTCATAAATAGAGTGCGCAATACTTTGCCAAATGAGTATTTTTAATTCCTGAATGCATGAGAGTCAATGCCCAAAGAATAGAGAACCATTTGTTGCGTGAAAGACTATGCACTGTTGAAATGCGTCTTCAAGAACTGGAAGAAGGAAGCGTTTTATCCAGGAAAACAGTATTTGCAGCTCCGAAACATTTTCAGAAACGACCTTCATCGAAAGTATCATTTTACAACAAGAATAATGAGTAGAATTTCGTCTTGAAATGTTATCGATCTAAAGAGAGATTGTACGAAAGAAGTAGCAAAATGGAGGACTTAATTCAACGCAAGGTTTTACTTTTTATACTTTTCTACGGAATTTACACCCCAACGATATTTGGATAACTGACTCAGGTAGTATCCCCCGCATATGAAAGAAGTTGGTTGTCAAATTTTGAAAAATTTCAATATTGATGTTGATAGGTACGTCAATGGAAAATGGGTCCGAAATTATCTCAAGGGTGTCTGGTTCGTTCCCGAAGTTGGAAAACATATTTTTTCATACCATCCGTAGTTGATAAAGGTATGAAGTCAAGATTGGAGAGAAATATCTGCAATATTTTGAAGTTCGACAAAACAGTAGCGACAGGGATACAGGAATACCTGATGCATATTCGAGTGATTGTTCTTCAGATAGTATGTAGAAATAGCGACCAATGGTACGCCCCATGCCATCATGTCATCAAAATAAAACTGCAGAAGTTTCTCAAGAAAAGTGGAATCGATGTGAATCTTGACAAAAAATGTTGTGATGCTTGTATATTGGGTAAACAACATAGTTTGACCATCGATTGAATAGAGCTGCAAAGCTTGGAGAGTTTATTCATGCAGATGTTTGTGGTCCTATGCCGATGAAATCAATTGGTGGTTCGCGTTACTTTGTAGCTTTCAAGGATGATTTTAGCAAGTTTCGTTGTGTTCAATTTATTAAAGAAAAATCCGAGGTGAACGATACATTTTTTTAAAGCTAAGGTGGCTGGTCATACAGTCAAAGAGTTATTGACGGATGGTGGCAAATAATTTGATAATATGGATATCAAGAAAAATGTCACAAAGTATGAATTCCACCACCAATGCCTTACTCTCCTGAACAGAATGGTGCAGCAGAAAGGGAAAATCGGATACTCTCGTAGAATTAATTAGAAATATACATGGAGCCACCGAAGAGTTACCAAGATGGCACCAAAAGGATGTGTATATTGCTGCGAATTTCGGATCCAATGTAGAATTGATTGAAAAATTGGAAGAAGAAATCCAAATTACTTTGTGTACGGCAAGAAGAAATCTTGGAATCGAAATAAAACGGTCGTGGATGATGGTCCTGAAGATGATGAACCCTCACCGAATATTCCTTTTCGATCAGCTGTTGGAAGTTTGTTTGTTGGTAGCTACACGACCTGATATCACTTTTGTATCACAAGCCGTTTCCAAACCCGGACATCATCACTCGGAAATGCTCAAGTATCTTCGAGGAACCATGTACGGCATTGCTTATAAACCTGATGGATGTTTCCTACAGGAATATATGATTCGAATTAAGCAGGTGATTTATCTACATGTAAATCAATTTCAGCATTGTCTGCAAAATGAACCAAGAAGCAATACCATGGTTCTGCCAAAAGCAACGTTCTGTGTCGTTATCCACGATGGAAGCTGGGAGTGAAGCTGCGAAAGAAATTGTTTGGTTATGTCGTCTCATGAAAGAAATTTGGGTTTGCAAAATCCCTATACCAGTATTATGGATTGACAATGCTAGTGCTGTGAAGTTAGACCATAATGCAGAGTTTCACAAACGCTCTAAGCACGTAGACATGCGCTACCACTTTATCAGGGAAAATTGTGGAGGAAGGAGTTTTAGGAGAACCATATTGCAGGAGAAAACCAGGATTGCTGATGTTCTCATCAATCCATTCGGAAACTCAGAAATCTTCTGGGCGTTTCGAAATACTGATCAAATTTTAGTTCAAGGGGAAGTGTAATTTAAATAAGAATGTGATCATTCCTGGTGGCGCATAATACTTTAACTTTGTTATACGGTTGCCATACATATAGAGAAATAATTAATGTTGTTATCTGATATGACATTATCAAATTAAAGTTATTCACTTTGGATATTAATTAATATTCGTAGAATCACTGCGTTTGGTATAATCTTCAACAATTTTTAGTTTGGTTTAATGTTATTATTAAGAATACCTAAAAGCAATAGAAAAATAAACATTCTTTCCAGCTGATCTAATTCATGTCATGATGATGTACACTAGGGTGTCCCTTATATGGTTGAAAAAATTTTTTGTTTAGATATCGAGATGCATACCACCTCCTATTTCTTTTTAAACTACCCAGACTTACTTAAATACAAAATTTCATCTTCCTACGTCAACGTTAACCCGTGTCGACAGAACTCTGAAGATTTTGAAAATTGCTTTCCGTTATATAGCTAAATCAATTGAAATATTAAAATTGTTATGAAATATTTATTAAAAGAAGATAAAATTACACATCAGGCAGGATATTTTCTTTTGAGGGTCTCTTTTTTACAGTCTAGATACATATTTCTATGCTCCTGAACACAGCGTAGCAAAAATTGCTTATGTTCTTCCTTTGCAGTGATCAAACCATGAAAATCTTGCATAAGTTTTACAGCTCTTTCAGCCGTATCATTAACTGCCCTTAAAGAAAGCACTTATCTTTTCGCCTCTGAATAGGCAACATCTTCATCCCATGTAGAAACGGGTCTCTGGAGGAAATTCTTATCAATTTTTAATCGAGAAAATAAATTTGTGCTCTTGACAGACACAAAATCCCTTAATGATTTTTCTGCAACAATAAATAAGGCAGTATTATTAACAATTTATTGAAAACAGTATAAAAATAGTACTATTTATTGTATTCCTACTTACTATACAAATAATCAGACATATCTTCTTCAGATGGAATGTATCTCTTCCCATATTCATACAAACTCTCTCTTTGGAAATTCACTACAATGTTCGTATTGGTTTGTTCATTAACTTCATCATCAAAGAGTGATAAAACGGCAATTTCTTCTGACAAGTACCAAAGATGTTGAATAAACTTTCACAGGGCTGCTTTGGAGATCAATTTGTCAACAGTTTCATATTCCTTTAGCCTCTTTATAAAGCACAAATCTTGATTTGGTGCCTTCACTGCCAGACTACATCCAAGCCATGGTTTTACATATAAAACCGCAATGAATAAACAGACGTCTTGAAGTGGCCGCTTATCCTTGGCGCTAATTTTGAACTGGGATGGCAACAAACATATCTTTAAAGAGTAAATAGCTCTAGCTCTGGCTTGATGCATCGCTCCAGGAGGTCAAATATTAATTTTTTTTTCACTGTCTCCTAAGAAAATATTAGATAGTTCAATCAATTCCCGATAATCGTTACATTCAATGGTTTTTTGCAGTTCTTGATTATAACATGTCACCAAATCTTCTATTGTTGTATTACAAAAATGTCGTGTGACGATATCGGTATATGTTTCAATGACAGCAGGATTAATAGTTTTCCAGTTGTCACTAAACTTTTTGAACAGTGGGATATCAGGGCTACTTGTGACTTGGTGGATTTTTGTTACGAACACACATTTTAAAACCAGTACGTGATGGCGGCAAGCAAAGAGTAGTAATTCCCTGTCTAGTTTGTGTTCCAAAAGTACACAAGCTCCTTTCAATCGCCCTGTATTAAACGCAGTTGTGTCACAGCACATTATTTGTACTTTGTCATCGAGGTTCCAGTCATAAAGTGCGTTCAACACAGCTTTAGCTTGATCCTGGCCGGAAGAGCTCTCCAGTTTGGGTACAGTCAGAAGTTGTTCCTTTTCTCCAAATGAAATTAGAATTGGCACGCGTTCTTCTTTAGAACTTCTCACGTCAAGTCCAGGTAATAATTTCCCATCCCAGAACGGTCACCATTTCAGGCATATTATTCTGAAAATCTGATTTTATAGATTCCGCTCTATCTTTTCGACTCTGTGTGCGAATACGTTGAATAGACGATTTGTTTATCGGAAAATCATCACAGCTAAGATCTAGTGCTTCTACTACAGCCTGAAGTATATAGACAGAATCCCTTATGCTTAATTGACATTTACCTAAAGCTGCAACTAACTTAGGTGTGATAAAGTCTTCCCTTCCTCTTTTTGTAGTAGTTTCATAACTTACCATTTGAGAGGTGGATGCCAAGGGTTCCTCAAGGCTTTCATCAGAGCTGGTAAGTTGATCGTGATGTCCTTGCGTTTGAATAGAATCTTGCGTAGTAACAGATGAGCATTAACCTTCGAAACACATTTGCTTACATCTTTTTTTCTCTTCATTTAATTTCCTTTGTCTTGCCCTTTCTTCTTTTACGGCTAACAATTTGTCTACACCCGCTAAACACCCTGGATGCCCTAGTTCTCTTTGTTTTTGTAAAAATATTTTATCTTCTTCAATTTTCATCCGTTCCAAAGCATCAGCGTGTGTTATATCAAATAAATGATCTAAATTGTTCTTAAAGTTCTCCTAACGGCACTTGTAAATATCTTGTATTTTTTTAGAATTTTTTTGCAACTCCGTCCAAGCATGGTGAAGATCCACAAGTTTTTTTTACACAGTTAGGTATATCTCTGGTAGGGATTCTAGCTTTTTCCAAAATATAATACACTCCCGAATGACGAGATTACCGCTTTCACTAACAGTCAATTTAACTTCGCGAATGCAAGAACTTGACGATTAGACGGTAACTTTGCGCCTGTTATTTGATAATTTACGTCACCAACTAAGAAAACACATTTTTTATTGCTTCTTAATTCCACTGCCATCTTTTAAATGTAAAACAATACCTATTATTCGCGAGAATAATTGAGAACAAATGACAAATGCCGTGAATACGCACCGCTACTGCCGCCCAACATGTCTCAGCATGATTCGATGCACGGGTTATCGTACTCCAAATAAGGAAACAAAATTTATTTCCGAGTGTTTTAGAGGCAAATGAACAAAACTAAGACCCATGCGTTAGAAATATAAATCTTTGAAAAATAAGGACACCCTAATGTACACCCATGAGTTCTCCAAGAGTTAAGGTTTTAAATAATTTCAATGTCTATCGCACTATTGCCACTAGTCAGCAGAGGCCATCACTGTTACGCTTTATCCTGGTCTAAAACATACGCTATTCCCACACTCACAATACCCATCTACTGATTTAAACTTTCCAATCTGTATATTTCAACAACTGAATTCTGCTGGTCAACGGAAGTTTTATTTAACAGACTATGAATGTAAATTTATATATTTATGTTGAGTTACATTTTCTTTTTTACTGATGTGTTGGCCACAGTCTTTCTTTTCTTATTATTAGTTGGTGATACGTTTTGACAATTTCAGATTTTCGGAACCATTTTATTTAAGGATACATATCAGAAAACATACAGGCGAAAGACCTTTATCATGTAAAGTATGCGACAAACGATTTGCTGATCCCAGATCATTGAAGACACATGTCATGACGCATACAGGAGAGAAGCCTCATAAATGCAACATTTGTCCGTATGTACAGCCTTTCTGTTAATTGTCTTGATTTTCTTAATTATTTTTCGATTTATACTTATAAGTCCAGTCAACCCGTATTTTGGAAGCAACAGTCTATTCCTTTATGCCGATGGTTTATCAATATAACGGATTATACTAGTATATAGAGAAAGAGAGGTATTGTAATCGGCCCAAAAAAAATCCGGATCCAGTTAACGACATTGACAGGACCTGGTGAAACACTGGAAAACTTACTAATTCTAAAAAATGTCGTTTTTATAGACTGCAACGGACGGAAGCAGAATTTGAACAATGATAGTGCCATGCCCACTGAACTTGATGTCATTTGGGATCGGGTGGAGTGATAGCATGCAAAAGCCTTCCTTTGATGGCATAAAAGATTCAATAAACAAAAGTTGTAATCTTTTAATGTTTGTTTTCAACACCCTCCGATGGTTGCAAGAGTTGCGAAATCTGTGAATTTTTCTACGACAACCTACTACTCAAATTTAATATTCTAATAAATTATAAAAATGTTGACAGAAATACGCGTCTATTCAAATATCCCGTGGCTAGTATCATATACTCAAAGCCGCCGCCCTCTAGACACAAATGACAGCCCCTTGACATATAATGGCTCATAATGCATTGGTTCCTAGGCAAGTTGCTAGACAACAAATGCAATAATCATGTCCTGTCAGGTCCACTATGCAATTATGATCTATGCAACATGTACCTGTTGTAAAGCTGCAGCAACTCTGGCTCAAACGGCAATGCTAGGGAGATGTGGCCCTTCATTTCCACGTTCCTTTTCGATGTAATTGATTGTTGAGTATACCATTTATTGAACACTAGATGATGGTGGCTTCTATATTTTAGCAGTTTGCATAGCTCAGGACGTTAGTTAATAACTAATACCTGTCCACAGAAGCATTATATCATGAATAAATAAGAAACCCCGTAGAAATGAAAAACATTTCTTCGTTAATAATAATTTGCAAAATAATAATTATTCTGCTACAAAGAAATAATGTACTTTATTTGTGCTATTAACTATCTAATCGCCAACTTACACATACTTTCGCGTAAAAACTGCGTTCAAAAAACTCATTTGTAGAAGATAATAAGTAATTTATTAATAAACATTCACTGCATTGACCAAATGAATTGGTCTGAAAAGAAGCGTTTTTAAACATCTCCAAAATTGTTATTCGTGATTACATAAATAGTACTTAAAAAAGAATTAAAATTAGTCAAACCGTATTTGTTGATGAAAAAATTACAACCACTTTTTTTGTGAAAATTCAGAAAGAATGTTAATATAATATAGCAAAATAATTTTTTAGTACAGGTTGACGACTATTATTCAAGAATTGAACTATCTCCAAGCCAAACTATTTGTGTTGCAGGAAAGCGTTCATTCAACTGGTGAACTTGACAAAACATATTAGAGTTCATACAGGCGAAAAACCATACGTTTGCTCCGAATGTGGACGTGGTTTTACACAATCTTCGAGCTTGAATAAACATAGTAGAACGCATAGCGGAGAAAGACCATTCGCTTGTGAATATTGTCCCAAAAGGTTCGTATACGAAATTTACTTATTAATACAAAAAGTAATTGTTAATCTTCATTGTGATCTGATTTATTGACAAATAATTGTTCCTATATGTATTACTTCACTCTGGCCAGTCTTTCGAGCACAGGGTTGATCAAAATTTAAACTACACCATCGCACTCAACTACACCATCGCGTATCAAAATACATAAGAATAGACAAAAATTATACCTCGCGGAAATTTGGACAAAAATCGTCGATTTTCTATCTTAAATGCCTGGTGTATAGGATATGACATAAACTGTAGACACCAATGAGCTTTTAATGTTTTATCTATTTTAGTGTGTTATCATTACAGATTTGGAGATAAAAGTACATTAGTTCACCACAATAGAACTCATACTGGTGAAAAACCTTACGTGTGTGAAACATGTGGTCAAACATTTGCAAGTATTTCACAATTGAGGCTTCATGACAGAAAGCATACGGGTGTTAGAAAACATGTATGTTTTGTGTGTGGAAATGGTTTTACAACGCTTAGTAGTTTAGCAATTCATTCAAGAACACATACAGGCGAAAGACCTTTTCGATGCGATATTTGTCCAAAAAAATTTACTGGAGCGGGAGCACTAACGAAACATCATAAACGACACATAAAGGGAATTAAGAAACTCTGAATACTCAATGTTGGTTAATTAACATGTAAGTCTTTCTCAATTTTATATTTCTCAGAATGACTGGTTTACTTTATTCGGCAATCGTGCGATCATGATTTCGTAGTTGTGTATTACGTCTTTGGTGTATGTATGTATAAAACCTAACTGTTTGGCGATGAGCTATTTCAAATCGTGACAAGGAATCGGAAAACCAAGAAAATAAACAGGTAATTTATACACTCGTAAATTATTTAGGTATGATAAGAACTTCATTTAATTAAAAAGTAAAATGTAAATAAAAAAACAAATTTACAGTGTCATCGTAACGAGCTATTTATTAGGTGTGTAATTAGGGATGGAGTGGGCATGATGATGGCTGCGGTTGGAATGCCACTAAAGGGTGTTTTTTTGCGTCATATAACTTCTGATCGACAGCTCTGATATTAGTGATCATGTGTCTGAGTTGTAAGGTTATTTATATTTAGCAATGTTCTCCATTTCAACATCAAAGATTAAAAGCTCGAATCGGCACCGTGCGGAACAATTGGAGCTTTGTGCGTACAAGAAACAAGATCCAGCTCATACGGGTGGGCCACAAATCTCTGTGATATTCTATGGTCAAACGGGTAGAACTAGTTCTTTTTTCGTTGCAGTATAATTAATTTTTGGTTGTTGATTTTATTTGTGCGTTGTATAGTTTGAGTTTTGTTATTGGGAGAGTATATGCATTGTTTCTGTTTGTTTATTTTGTGTCGGTGGTGGTGGTTCAATTAGATGGAGGTTGAGATAAGTTGACAGCTCTTGGATCAAGGAGTTTATGACAGATTGCTTTTGGGCAGGGTGGTGGTGGGAAAGAACCGTGACTCAGGATATTACCTTCCCAACATTTGGAAACTCATCCTCGAAACTTCCATTTCACACATGATCACACAACGGCAGGGTCAGGTGCCTAAAAGGAGTTAACCACCGGAATAAAGGCAGTGAACTGTGTAGCGTGAAGAATTTTTCCTACAATAAATACGGCTGCAGAAACCAGTAGAATCAGTTTCAGTTCAAGCCTCAGGCCTGCCTTGAAGATGCCACCTGTAATGGTTGGCGAAACGCCGGCATCAAGTCGAGCTTTTGTGACGCGCAATCCATCCGGAAGCCAAGATTTTTCAAGTGTCTCTTATAGTTTCATTTGTGTTGTGGCGATTTTGTTCTATGTATTTGTGGTCAGCTTATGAAAACTCTGTCAGTGTTGATGTGTATGTGTCTTGTCTTAGTAGGATGTTAGGAAAGTATTAAGGAGCACGTTGTATTAGTATAGGGGCTGTTTGCAACCATGTTTCTGCCCCATATAGTACAGTCATTTTAGACGAGAAAACGGCAACTATTCGAATATCTTTGTACAGTTGATCTTTGTTTTTGATGGCCTAAGAATCATTGGTCACCCAGTCTCACCATGGGAAATTGGCACAACAATTGTTTCATTAACAAATTGACCATTTATAAACAATTCAAATTAACAAATTTTCCAGATCCCAAGAAAATTGTTATTTTGAGACAGAAATACCCACTCGGGGGGTTTTGGGGTCTCTAATTACGATTCCGAATTCAAAAATAACAGAATTATTCATCATCTGGAAATTGGCCAATTGGCACCGGAAGTTGATATTTAACATAATTTATACCTTTTTCTTGCAAAAAAATGGACTCAATTGGTTTTCTTCAGCTATCAATCTATATCAAAATCAAAGATAACGAGATCATTCATAATCGCCCGGAAATTGATGGAATTTACCAAAATTTAGACCTTTTTCTTGCAAAAAATTGATTCAATTTGCTCTTTTGAGCTAACAATCAGTATACCAAATTCAAAGAAAAATATCAATCTATAACAGTCCGAAAATTGACCATTTGGAACCGGAAGTTGATGATATTTAAGATAATTTATACCTTTTTCTTGCAAAAAATGGACTCAATTGGTTTTTTTTCAGCTATCAATCTATATCAAAATCAAAGATAACGAGATCATTCATAAACGCCCGGAAATTACCAATTAGAACCGGAAATTGATGGAATTTACCAAAATTTAGACCGTTTTCTTACAAAAAATAGATTCAATTGATTTTTTTGAGCTAACAATCAGTATATCCAATTCAAAGATAAAATATCAATCTATAACAGTCCGAATATTGACCAATTGGAACCGGAAGTTGATGAAGTGCATAAGATTCGATGCTGTTTCATATTCATATGACATATTAAAACAATCAGTAATAATCATATTTTAATGATAACATACACCATTTGAAGGCAATAAATAAATAAAAAGTCGTTACATTCATAATCATAATAAATTATGATGAATTCCATCAACTTTCGGTTCCAGTTGGCCAACTTCCGGACGATTATGAATGACCTTGTCATCTCTGGATTCGGTATAGTGATTGCTATCTCAAAAAAAGCAATTAAGTCAATTTTTTGCCAGAAAAAGGTATAAATTATGGTAAATATCATCAACTTCCGGTGCCAACTGACCAATTTTCAGGTGATGAATAATTCCGTTATTTTTGACTTCGAAATCGTAATTAGAGACCCCAAAAACCCCCGAGTGGGTATTTCAGTCTCAAAATAACAATTTTTTTGGGATCTGGAAAATTTGTTAATTTGAATTGTTTATAAATGGTCAATTTGCTAATAAAACAATGGTTGTGCCAATTTCCCATGGTGAGACTGGGTGACCAATGATTCTTATGACATCAAAAACATTTTGTAACAAGTTTCAGACAAAGATCCACTGTACAAAGATATTCCGAAATAAAATTTTTAAATGACTGTACTAATAAGTTGAAACTGGTCGGGTTATTGTTTTGTACAGTAGGATCTTGTTTCTATTGTCTAGTTTCCTCGTATTTGTTTGGCTTTTTTAATGCTGTTGGTTGTGTTTGTTCATTGTGGGATTGCTGTCTAGGGTAGGTATTTAACCTCTTTCCTTCATTTTGGTTCCTCGTTGTATATTATAATGTCTTTGTCTGGGTTATGATTTAGTTTTTTGTGAGTGAACATGTTTGCGTGGCTCTTGGATGCATTGACTTCGATACTCGACAAATCTAGCCATGTTTCTAGTTTTTTACGTATTTTTGTAATTTGTTGACAATTTCTATTGGTTTGTGGAAGTTGCAAGATGTAGCAGTGTCGTCTGCATATTGCGCTAGGTCTATTCCGTTCATTTTCAGCATGTCTGCGGTGTATAGGATATAAATTACAGGACCTAGAATCGAGCTTTGAGGCACTCTAGCTTTCATAATTTTGAAGTCACTTCGTGCGACGTTGATGTTTGTTCGAAAAAACCGTTCCGTCAGGTAAGAGTATCAGCTTAAGGTCAGCTATGGGAATACTCTATTTGTATATGAGTCTTGCGTACCAAACTTTATCAAACGTCCTTCGAGTCATCTAAGAATATAGCCCCGGTTGCTTGTTTTTAGCGTCTATGCTTTTCCCGTAATTCGTGCCAGTTGATGTATCGTCCTACGTCCTAGTCTGAAGCCGTATAGTAAGTTTATCGGTCTGTAACTTGTTGTGAGTAGTCTAGATTTGTTTGGTTTGGGTATCATTGTTGTTTCGGCCTTTTTTCTCATCTGGCTGGGAAGTGCCAGGTCCGAATAGATTTTACAGGAACCGGTTTGAGATCTTATCTATCCCGGGGGCTTTTTTCACGCATGAGTGTTTTATTATTCCCTTGATTTCGTCAAATTTATAATTTTCGGGGATTTATCGCGACGATTCGTTTTTTTTACCGTATGCTCATGTTCTGGTAATTTGGGGGGGGGGGGGGGGGCTTAGGATTGAACTGGGTTTCCAACATTTGCGACCGCTTTCTTTTCGTCAGTGATGGTGTAGCCATTTTGTAATTTGAGCGAAGCTGCCACGGACTTCCTAGCTCTTAGGGATTTTGATATTTGCCAGGGAGGTGTCCGTTCGTCGTTATGTTTTTGTAGCTTTATTTCGCATTTGTCATTCCTGTGTGTCTAGGATGAGCCATATACCTAATAAGAGTATATGGCTAATGTAGTATTTCATTGTGTTCGCTGGAATATACTGTTTAAAAAGTGGAGGTTTGAGATATCTGCGCATGAGCAAGAAATACCACTTTTTTCTGTATAATACACCGGCGGCGAGGGAATTAAAAAAAGTGCAATTCCGAATTTCGGCATAAAAATTTATTTTTTAAATGTTTTCTCATATGTGGGGTCGCTTTTGATGTGTAAGTATTTAATAGCGAAAACAATCTTTTAGTAGATTACTTTTGTTTTTTATATTCATTCCAAGTAGACGTGTGTCATCTATGACAGTGTTTAACCGTTTGTCAGTAAACTGCATATTAATGATTTCGTTTCTGTTCAAATTACACCCCATTTATTCGTGAAAGTGAAGATGAAATTTACGAGAAATATGATATACTAGAATGTCTTATTCAATGCAATAAACGCTGTTCACCTTAAGAAACAAATAAGTCATGGCTCAAGGTCAGCCATTGTTGTCAGGTTGAACAGGTTTTCAATGTTTTTGAATAAAACTAACCATTTGATTCAATTAACTGTGTTACAAACAAATTTAATGTTTACTAATCATATCAAATAATACAAATTATTTGTAATTTTAATAGGAATACACAGTAGTGTTTACAATGTGTGAAGGAAAATAAAGTAACTTTTTATTGAAAAATTTTATCGTTTTACCCTTTACTATATGATATGAAATAAATTGCTATTAATAGCAGAGTATAGAAGCTAATCAGACAAAAATTCGTGGAATAATGTACTGTATTTATTCCACGAATTCCACATCCAAAGGGACCAGCCCACATATAATAAAAAGTTGAAATAGCAAAAAGTTTCTCATTAAATAAACCATAGCAACTATGATTCCCATTAAAAATGCAACTCTATGCCATAAAACTCGAAAATGCACGTTTTTTATATATATTTTCGACGTAGTTATATACCTGAGTATGGATTAGTTCGTGGTGTGTTACAATTTCGATTATTCATGTTTCTGTTCGTTTCGGCGACGTGGGTATTTTTAATTGAATTTAATAGGTAAGGACGATTTGTGCTCGATAGAATTAGTTAAAAAAATTCCTGTTTTAGACAGTGATACGTATTCTGATGATGGCCGTGGGAACGAAACGTACGTAAAGTACGAAAATGTCAAGGATATGTGGTTGTGTGACCTACTTCCCGAGAATTTAGATATAATTCAAACCTCGGTCAAGAATCATTATTAATTAGTAAGCCGTGTATTTTGAACGATCTATTATTTCCCGATAAATATTTTCAAGTTTGTTGTATCTGTTTACACCTGTAATAACGAGCCCTTCCTTGGTTTTACTTTGTTTATTAAAGGTTATCAATTTACTTATCTTATCAAATTCATTCTTAAGGATTATCTAAAATCCACAACTATTGCTGTGAAAATTGAAAAATTAAACTCACAAAAGGCTATAGTCTAGCTACTTCCTTTTGCCGTTCAAGTTCTATTCGGGGCGGGGTTTGCATTTTTGCATATTAAATTCAGGGAGTTGGACCTGTCACAGTATTGTGAGGAATTGCAGGCAGAGTTCTGCGAACTCATCCTGACAAACACTAGCACTGTAATTGTTGGTGTGTACAGAACCAGCTCTTCCACTGGCAAAGTCGATGTTTTCTTAGAAAGGTTTGATAGACTACTGAATTTCCTTACAGTCAGTTTTAAAAAAATCATTATAATGGGTGATTTTAACATATGTTTCATTAAAAAACATTCCTGGGGTGCTGAGATAAAAAACCTTTTGAAGGACTTGTTCCTCTTATTACTGAGTATACAAGAATCACTGAGTCGTCTCACTCATGTATTGATCAGGTGATTACAAATAAGGCAAATGACGTCTCTAATATTGCTAATTTTGACCCATTGCTTTCAATGTTGATACCTGCTCAAAGTTAACATCAAGTACACCTACCTTCAAACGTATATTTTCGGAAAAAAATATAAGTAAATTTAAAAACGATCTTAGCCTCATAGATTTTGACAACGGTGACTGTTTGTTTACTGCCAACTGTAAGGAAATCGATTCTATCGGACTCAACATGATCAACATTTTTCAGGATCTTTTCAACAAACACTTTCCCGTAAAAAAACTGAGTGAATCAAATAAATGTCATAAGGTATCCTGGTTTAGTAAGGATTTGAAACATCTTAGGGACTTACTAGCTGCAATGAAGTTAAAATATGAATCTACTTATTCAAATCGGGACAAGCTTCTTTATAAAAATCTTGACAGTCTATATAATATGTAAATTAAAAGTTATGATGAATTTTTCAATAAATCCGAGAATAAAATTAAAACGGGTTGGCATATTATTAAACAAGAACGTAATATGACAAAAAGTACAAAAACTGAACTTTCACCGAATAGATTGAATTTTTTTTTCATCTATTGCTGACAAAACTAAAAGGCAGCTTTCTACCTCAAATAAAAATGATAAAAATCTCTTAAGTGAGGTAAACGTTGTTCCGAACTCCTTTTATCTCACTCCTGTAACTCCGGGTGAAGTCTATGAAGTTATTGCTAAAATGAAAAACACTGAATGTGCGGATATATATACAATAAACAATTAAATACTAAAATCATGTAGTGACAATTTTATATTATTTTTCACGGACTTTGTAAATACTTGCTTTGAACTAGGCCATTTTCCGGACTCTTTCAAATTGTCGCGTGTTGTTACCATTCATAAGGCTGGAAGTAAAGATGAGGCTGACAATTATTCAATGATTCCTTTATTTGGTAAGGTTATTGGGGTGTTAGTAAATAAGAGACTTGTTGGTTTTTTGGAGCAAAATACGGTACTCACTGAGGACCAGTATGGTTTCCGTCGAAACAGAAACACAGCAATTGCGGTAAGAGCGGTTGTGGCAGAGGTAGTCCGAGGTCTCGAGGCCGGAAAATGTGCCAGTACTTACCTTTGTGACCTATCGAAGGCTTTTGACTGTGTCTGTCACAGCACTTTACTATGCAAGCTTGAAACGTATGGGGTAAGGGGCATCAGTCTGGAACTCATTCGGTCATACCTACAAAATCGTTGTCAGGTTGTAGATGTCAGCGGACATTTCTCTGAGCCTAAAACTTTAGAGTGGGGCGTGCCGCAGGGCTCCGTCCTTGGTCCCCTTCTCTTCATACTCTTTACATAAACGATCTCCCTACGGCTCTCTTACCTCATAAATCGGCTTTATATGCAGATGATAGCTCCGTTACATATCACTCAAATCAGGAAATTGAAGATACGGCACAAAATTGGTTCACCAGAAATAAACTAAAATTAAATCTGGCTAAGACACAAAATATTATTTTCTCGGCAAATCCAATACATCAAACTGACGATCCTGTACGACTTTTAGGATTCCCTCTCGATCCTGGGTTAAATTGGAAGTTCCACATTAGCACCTTATCAAAAAAACTCTCTGCGCAATTATTCCTTCTTCGACGACTTAAAACAATTCTTTCACATGACTGCCTTTTAAATGCATATCACGCATTCTTCCAGTCCTATATTACTTATGGGGTGGATCTATGGGGAAACTCTGTATATGCATACAAAATTCTAATTCTTCAAAAAAAGCAATTAGGATAATAGCTAGCATTAATAGTAAGGATTCATGTAGACCTTTTTTTGTCAAAATTAAAATATTGACACTTGTTAACCTGTTTATTTTACATCATGTTCTGTACATTCATAAAAATATCAACTTATTCGTTTCAAATGATAACGTACATCATTATCCCACTCGTTTCGGACAAAATCTGCGACCCCTGGAACTAAACCTGACGGTCTCTCGGAAAAATTCCTGGCAGGTCCAACTCTTTAATAAAATTCCGCTTAGTCTCAGAAACCTGCAGCACAGAAAATACAAGAGCAAACTTAAACTGTTTCTTACTGCTCATTGTTTTTACTCTATCAATGAATTTTTGAATTTTGAGGAGTGGAGTGATTTGCTAGTCTAGTATATATCTTGTTTATTTAATTTTATATGTATTATATATGTAACGTTGTAATTTTTTTAATTAATTTTTTATATATATTTATCTTATATTTACATTGTATTGACTGACTATTATGCCAAATGCAAATCCAGCAATGTGGTCAATAAACTTTCTTTCTTTCTTCTTTATATATCATTAACTAATATCAATATAACTTTCAGTACGTGCACCGATAACCAGGAAGTGACCCGCATCACGGGTTTCTCATTAGCTAGGCAAATCAGGCAACAATATGATCAATAGATATATGTAATACTCACTCTTCTTTGGTTGAGACACTAACACATTAATTAAGCATTGTATGATCGAGGGTAGTTTGTAAATTACGCTAAGTAGAAAAACTCTCAATCAAAACAAATATAAAATATTTAATAATAATAAGAAAATAAACAATTATAAAAATAAATAAAAAGTTAAAAGACCTAAATATGAATGAAAACTAATTTAACCCAGCCCGGATGAACCAGGGTAAGGAGTTAAACAAAACTATTAAGATTAAATTATTCAAGGAAGTCTAAATAAAGTCATAAAATCAAGGTCTTTGTCAACAAAAACTAGAATAGTTTTTATATTCAGCTTGCCCCAGTCTAGGCAAGTCTCTCTCTTATTGGGTAAAAGTTACTACCCCCAAACCTACTACTAAAATAGGAGTAGTTATCCAAGATTATAAAAAACCAAACTCACCACACTAAAGTCAGTTATATTTTAACTTCTTGAGTTGAATCTTACTTTGATTATTTCACGACTCACTTGAATCATATTTTAGAAAACTTACCAAGTTTTCTAGTTAAGTTGGCGTTGTGGTGTTTATGGTAGAGTTTTCGCTAAGTTCATTCAGAATCAAGTCATATTGCTTAATACACAAGATTTAGAATTCCTTGAATAATTAAATAATAATAGTTTTGTTTAACTCCTTACCCTGGTTCATCCGGGCTGGGTTAAATTAGTTTTCATTCATATTTAGGTTCCAATAAGTTTGTTTTAAAATTAAAGATTGATGAATAATTTCTTGATTAATACTTTGATTATATTTAATCTTTTAACTTTTTATTTATTTCCTTATTATTATTAAATATTTTATATTTGTTTTGATTGAGTTTTTCTACTAGCGTAATTTGTAATCTACCCTCGATCACCCAGTGCTTAATTAATGTGTTAGTGTCTCAACCAAAGAAGAGTGAGTATTACATATATCTATTGATCATATTGTTGCCCGATTTGCCTAGCTAATGAGAAACCCGTGATGCGGGTCACTTCCTGGTTATCGGTGCACGTACTGAAAGTTATATTGATATTAGTTAATGATATATAAGAATGAACTTCATAAGATAAGTAAATTGATAACCTTTAATAAACAAAGTAAAACCAAGGAAGGGCTCGTTATTACACACCCACAATTATTTTGGTATTATTATCATTTGTTATGTTATGAATCCCAACACTGGGACTAATTATACGAATATCTCAAATAACAGTATTTTTATTTATTTTCATACAGATCAGAAAATATCTAATGGATAATATCATTTTGTGCTCGCTTACTAATAAAATATTCTAATTCTTCCATTGGGAATCAAACCCAGCAGCCGTATCGGAATCAGAATCATTTATTCCTTGTTTCTGCATCATATTCCCAGTTGTTTCTTTAGGAGTGGTGGGCATGCTAATTGGTGTATATGAGTCAATGGTCATTCGTTTAGATTTTTTTCTCACTGCATATCCTTTTGGGGCGGCCATTCCAGTGGTCTGAATAAAAAATCAATAAATTACTAGAATCAATTTTATACATATCCACATTAATTTAAGATGAACAGACATATAAACATTTCAGTTCGAATACAATGTTTCAGAAACTACGCAAACTGTGCTTATTCTAGTAGTGGCTGAGGAACAATTTTTGAGAAGGATACATTTTTGCGTCTTCTTCATAACTCGAAATTTGAAGGATTCTATATCGATTTAGCATGGGGGAAATATTGGCCAGAGTAATTGGTCCTCATAAGACTATTTTGCCTCTTTCATATGGAGCCACCCTAGATATTGGGCAAAGCAGAGCTCAGCATATCACTAGAAGATGCTTCTTAATGGAAGCTAGAGTTCGGTCAGCAAGAGCCTTCTAATATTGGCGAGGGCTGGGCAGGTACCCAGCGGGTTATCCACTAGAAATGTAGTGTGCAAGTGAGAATGGCATTTAAGCTTTTGAGTGATTGTATAATTATTGATCCTCCGTCGGGATTTTTCCCTGAGTGGATTACTCGTGTACTTTTACTTAACGCAGCTCAAAGTTGTTAGCGTTTGCTGCTATAGCTTTCTAATACTAGTTTGGAGGTGATCTTGTTCCTACTGTTGCCAGTATTTTTCTCCACATTCTGTGAGTATTTGAATGTCCTCGTCATTGATTTTGCGGTTCAGATTTTTATTTGACTAATTTTTGATGCACGATTTCTGATTGGAATATTTTATTATGGGTGTTGTTGAGCATAGTTTTGGATCGTTTGAGTAAATATCCGCATCAGATCCCATTTTTGTTTCAAAGCCATCAGTGTAGATGTAGAGAACTAACAAGATCAGAACGTTTTCGGGTGTGAAGTTTGTATTGGTCAAACACAAACTGGTGGATATCGCCTAGCCCTCTTGAGCGAAGTGTGGCTTAGGCAAGCAATTACATTATTATGTCCCAGCATTCGGTGTTATAATACAATGTCGATCGGGCTTTCCGCTGTTATCTAGACAGTGACCATGCTTATATGAAAAATCTGATTATTTTTGTAAAATCTACCGTCCCCTGCATTCTAGGAGGTCTTTCTGAGACTTCCTGTATAGATGACAATTTTTATCAGTCATAAGTATATTCTTTGTATCAATATCCGTTGAAAATTTAGCGAGGAAGATGGTTGTTTAAGAATTATCCAGGGTTCCTATGTAAGGACTGATTGGTAGAATCCACGTGAGTTACGTCATATGGTATATAGCTTCACTATGCCATTAAATGTCTCTTATTTAAACTAAAATATTTTCGGCACCAGTTTATTACAAAGGGTGTTTTTGAGAGTGATAGAACTTCAGAGGCGTCAATGCGCAGGATCATGGTTACCATGTTCATTTTACGAAATAATTCGATCGCCGATCGTTTCTCTCAATAAATTCATTGTTTTCCGCGCTATATGGCATGTGGAACAGTCCTGTTGGAAACACATTGATCTTCTTCGATAATTAAGCCGAACAGCGGAAATATTTTCTTCAGTAGGCACTCTATATCGCCCTACAAGCTGGAAAATCGATCTATGGTACGCCGAATCATTTGTTCGGATGGGCGATTATGTCGTAAAATGATCACAACGACACAAGTGCCAGAGCTGTATAATTCAGAAGTTCTTCTTTTATGACATCAATTTAGAGGAAAAATTATGAAATTTTAAATATATTTTTTTGTACTTTGGGCATTTCACAAATTTTCTCAATTTTTCGCATTCGCAAAAATTTCTATTGTAATACGAATTAGTTTTTGGTGTTATAAAACAAACTATAAAGTACATACTTGGTACAACTTGATAGAATAAGATTGACCTTAATTTAATGGTACAACCAAAATTCTAGGTCGGTGGTGCGGGGAGAAATCCCCATTCCCCCGTTCGTTCTATTGAAGATTAAAAAAGATATTTGGAAAACAATTATTTTTCTGAATGTATAATTATATATCGAAATCGTTAATTCGTAAATTTATTACAGGCATACGATACGATGAAGAAGACAAGCACCTGAAAGTTGGCCATAGTTTAAATTTTGTCGATCCTGAAACGACGTGGCAGCTATAACAGAAGTAAATCTTTTTTCTTTCCGGTTATTTGGGGGAAAACATAATGCCGAATTATTTGTGTGCAGCTCACACGAATTTAATTTGCCGGGAGATTATACAATCCCTCAGTCAGTAATAAGAATGTGAATGAAGACCTCTCCGGCATTGAAGAAGACTTGGCAGAATGTGAACGATGTACCAGAAGACAACGATCCATATTTTTAATTTAACTTTGCAACCCATTTTTTCTAGTTTCATCCTTAGGAGAAATTTTGCACAGTCTGGCAACATTGTAGACGTGATATCCCGGCTGTTCGTACAACACGTACGCGCGCAGTTTACTCCTCCTTTCATGTAAATCGGAGCTAGGCACTAGCCGCATTTTTCTTCCGAAATCAGTACCTAGATATGATACACAATATTCGTTTTTTACCGACAGGTGTAACAACAACAAACGTTATACATGGGACAAAGATGAGGTTTATCTAGTATATTTTGACCTTCTACACTGTGGTTCAGATACTCCATGTTGAAAACCATGATAAAATTGGAAAAAGTGGACACCAATACGGTCTATTATGTGGGAATTTCCTTTATTAGAAGAAAAACACAACGCTTTAAACCTAAGAAATCTATGATATTGATGAACGAAAATATTGAATTTATATCCGAGGCACCAGACAATATATCTCCTATGTAATTTTGTGGCTATTTTTGGAATTGCCGTCAAGAGGAGCTAAAAAATTAACTTTAGATGATATCGAAGAAAAGGAAAACATGATAGCGGCTAAAATAACAAACAAAAAAATACCATTTAACAAGAACATTTGTTGTTTTTGGCGAAACTAATATTATTTTTTATAGAAATTATTTAGAATTATGTCCATCAAACACTGGTCATTGAAGATATTTTGTGAACTGTCAAAATGGCAAATGAACGGTACAATGTGTCGGATAAAATAGGAAAAAATCTTCTAACATGCTCAGATTCCTTAAACTTCGTAATCCTGAAGAATTTAACATTCATTGCAACCTGCTGGCAAATTCTGCCGGAGCAGACATATAGTTGAACCTAGAGGTTGGAAATCTACCTTGCGGAAGGTTAGGTATAGGAAACAGTGGCACATACTCATACAATTGAAATTGCTAATGAAATGTTTCTAGAAGTGATCACATGTCCAGTCGTCCCGATGTCTGCAGTTAACACTTCCAATGCAACCTTAAGTTACGCTGTATCTGATGTACTGTGTTGTTCAAACCATTCCTTTGATTTGATTTCAACCTTGAAGTATAACAAATGACGAACTGTACTTTTAATATTAAGAATTATTATAAGTAATAATTTCTTTGAATAAATGTCTTAGGTTAATTCTTCTGAATGCTCATAGACAAAATTTTGTTCCCAACAGTTGGTAGAAAAATAGCTATTTCCGAATATTATGAAAATCGTTCGAAGAGTTCTGATAAAAAAGAAGTACATGGTAGTTTAAAAAGAAGAAAAAATACAAAATGTATAGAATAGTATAAGCCAACGATAGTTTTCAAGCCATAATTTATATGGATAACTTTTAATTTATCGGCAACATGAAAATTATGTACTCGCAATTTTAAATATATCCCTTTATATCATTAGCCTATTTCTTATCCGTCAAATGTTAAAAAATGGGAAGAAAATCACTTCGTATACCTTCGAAAACCACGACATCCCATAATTATGATAACATAATTGTTGAATGGAAGGCATATAAGGGGTCTACCAATAGGAGTGATAGAACTTTCGAACGTCATATACGCGAAGTGTCAATTGTCATAACGCGAATCAAGCGTCAGTTGTGCTTAGTATACTTCGACATTATTGACAATGAATCGTTTAGCTAAAGAGCAACGTAGAATTATCGTACAAAGATACTATGAAAATGCGCGGTCCGTTTCAGTTTGTTTTCGTGCTCTTCGAGAAGATTTTGGTCAACGTGAACAGCCTTCTGAGTGTTGAAAATATCGCTGCTGTAAGGGAAAGTGTGAACGCGAATGTTAATGTGTCCGTTGTGCGCCGTTCTCAGCAATTGGGCCTTTCAACGATGTCAACGTGGCGCATTTTAAGGAAAGATTTGGGACAACACCCGTACAAGATGGTTCTAACCCAAGAACTCAAGCCTACCGACCACGGTTCGCGGAGAACTTTTACCGATTGGGTGTTATTGCAGTTATAACAAAATCCCGATTTTGGTAAGCAAATAATCTTTTCTGACGAGTCGCATTTTTGGATGAATGGCGTTGTTGATACGCAAAATTGCCGCTTCTGGTGTGAGAACAATCCATTACACCCTATTAAAGTAACTGTATGGTGTGGTTTGCATGCCGGCGGAATTATCTTGCCCTACTTTTTTGAGGACGCAAATGGACATATTATAACAGTCAACGCAAAGCGCTATCGTGACATGATAAGAACTTTTCTTTGGCCTGCAATTAACGTTGGAGAATTGGGAAAGAAGTGGTTCCAACAGGACGGCGCAACATCGCACACTGCCCGAGATACAATTAATTTGTTGAGAGAGCGTTTTGAGGAGCGAATCATTCCGCGAAATGGTCCTACCTACTGGCCGCCAAGGTCGTGCGATCTTACACCCTTCGACTTCTTTCTTAAGTCATTGGTGTATATAATTAATCCTCAACATCACCCGAGTTATTCGAGAAATTCAGCCCAACATGTTATTTGTTTTCATTTTATAGCAATTTGAGCACTCCTATTGGTAGATCCCATACTAGGCCAAGGTGAAAAGTCTCTGAAAAATGAAACAAGAAATGAATTATTTCGTCAAAACTTATTTTATTTCCCAACATAATCTCATTGTAGTCCGATGCGCTTCATCCAACTTTTCTAATTTTTGATCCCTTCCAAATAATACGATTTCGGCATCCTTCAAGATACAAAATAGACGTTTGTTTCAGCAATGACCTCATCGTTGGAACCAAATCTCTTTCCGCCAAGTCATTTTTACAAGTTTGGAAATGTATAAAAATCACAGGGGGCTAAATCTGGAGAATATGGTAGAGGACGAACCAATTCGTAGCGCAATTCATGCAATTTTGCCATTGCGACTGCGAACCTGTGCGCCGGTGCGTTGTCCTGGAGGAAGAGCACTTTTCTTTGCCACATGCGGCCACTTTCGCTTCAAATCGGCATCGAATCGATCCAACAGCTCTGCATAATATACGCCAGTGATCATTTTGCCCTTTTCAAGGTAATCGATATGGACGATACCTTGTGCAGCCCAAAAAACTGTCGTCATGACTTTGTTGGCCGATAAACCCAGTTTGGCTTTTCTCGGCTTCGATTCGCCAGAACAGGTCCACTTTTTCGACTCCTTCGGTCTCTGGTGTGTTGTGATGGATCCATGTTCCGTCCATAGTTACGAAACGGCGCAAAAAGTTCTGAAGTTGTCGAGCTTGTTGTGAACAGAGAACAAATGCGGCACCCATCTGGCAGATAGCTTTCTCATATTCAAAATTTGTGCAAAATGTTCCGTACCCGTTCAGTTGGGTTGCCCATAGTCTCCGAAACCTCGTGCACTTTATTTCGCCGATCGACCAATATCACACTGGATTTTATCGACGATTTCTGGCGTTCTAACCTCAATTGAACGATCAGAACGTTCGGCTTCCTTTGTGGTCATACTACCACAATGAAAATCAATGAAAATGCTTGTGAATCGTTCCAATCGATGGTGAAGAATCTCCATAACGTTTAACAAGCGATGCTTCGGTCTGCGTAATGTTTTTTTCCACGCAAAAATTTCCGTACCCGTTCAGTTGGGTTGCCCATAGTCTCAGAAACCTCGTGCACTTTATTTCGCCGATCGACCAATATCATACTATGGATTTTATTGACGATTTCTGGCGTTCTAACCTCAATTGGATGATCAGAACGTTCGGCTTCCTTTGTGGTCATACTACCACAATGAAAATCAGTTAAAATACTTGTGAATCGTTCCAATCGATGGTGAAGAGTCTCCATAACGTTCAACAAGCGATGCTTCTGTTTGCGTAATGTTTTTTCCACGCAAGAATGTTTAAACAGAACGCGAAATTCACTTTTTTCCATGGTTGCTTGCGTTCATTGGTTGTCAAAACAGAACTGAATGACATATCAGTCTAAAAATTGTAATGCGTTCTAGTTAAAGATGGTACATTACAAATGTCACATGAGATTTTGGGTTGTGGCGCCATCTGTTTCATTTTTCAGCAACTTTTCACCTTGTCCTCGTATCTAATAAGACTATGGCTAATGTAGTATTTCATTGAATCCGGTGTTGCGAAAACGGAAGTGGTGTTTTGAGATATTTGTGCACAAGCGAGAGCTATCAGTTAGGCAATTAACATGTTCGTTTGCTGCTTACTTTCGTTTTCATTTTAGTTTTTATTTTTGGGTGGAGGAATCAATGCTTCCTCGAAAATTCCACTTGCTTGTTTTAAGTAAGGTACTGAATGAATAAGAGGGAGCCAATTTGTCTACAATTATAAAATGAATTTGTTGTTATACTACATTCTAAGCTTTGATGGAGCTCCATTTAATTTGAAATATTATTTTCCAATATCAATAACAATATCTCAGCTAGTAAAACAGAAATAAGGGATCTTGGTGTTATTATGGACAGAAAGCTTACTTTTAATCCAAATTGAGATTATACAGGGTGTGAATAAATAACAGCGAAAAAATTCAGGGGGTGATTCCTTGTTGAAAAATAAGGTGAGTCTTTCATATAAAATTTTTCTCTAAATCACTTCGTTTTCGTTGAAATTGAAAAAAAGTTAGTTTTTTGCGAATATCTCCGGAACCGTTTATCGTACAGAAAATAGCTTTTGTGAGCAATCTCTACTCATAGTAAGCTATGTTTTGTGAGATGAATTTTTTTTTTATTCATAATTGGTGAAGATTTTAAAGGGGTAGTGGTTGTTTTTCTCCCCAACTTCTACGCCACTGGAAAAAGTACGGTTTTGAGATGCCCATTTGAACCGCCAATGTTTTCTACACAAAAAAGGTACCCCTGGTTATAAGCTCTAAAGTTAACCGTTTTCGAGAAAAATCAACTTTTATGTTGAAAAACATGGTCAATTTTTTGAAATAAAATACTAATTAAACAAAATTGATTTAAACGTTAGAACAAGTAACAAAAGCAAAAAATTGACCATGTTTTTCAACATAAAAGTTGATTTTTCTCGTTATGTATTTACACCCTGTATAGTTAATAAAGCACTTAAGTCCTTAGGTTTTATAAAAAGAGTTTGTAGCGATTTTCATAACATTGTTTCTATAAGATATCTTCACACACCATTGGTGCGTCCGCGCTTGAGTATTGCTCTTCTATATAGTCTTCTTATTATGTTCATCGCATGACGATTGAAAGGATTCAACATAAGTTCTTAAGAGTTGTCGCCTATAAAATGAATATTAGAGTTCGTGACTTTCAATTACAACTTGGTTGAATCTATCTTGAATATTGAAAAATTAACATTACGTAGAAATCACAATGATCTAAAATTTTTATGTCCTGATTTACTATCACAAATTAATTTCTGCATTCTGCAAAGGTCAATATTAATATATTTCACATACCATATAGCAGAATAAACTACCTAATGCATTCTCCATTTTGCCGTATTTTAACTACCGCAAATCATTATACAAATGTCAATTTTTGGAATATTTCTTTGGTTGCTTTTCAAAGGGCTTTAACTGGCTCAACATAGATAAATTATGTAATTTCGAATGTATGTATATGTCTGTATATTTGCAATGTAAACTCTTTATTTTATATTCTTTTTACGATACATGATATTTTACGAAATTTGTTATACTGTAAAAGGGTTCGTCCCGTTAATAAATAAATAAATATCAAAGAAGACACAATATTTCACATAAATATGAAAGAAGACACAATATTTCACATAAATATCATAAATTAATATTATTCAAGAATCGGTAGCATAAGGGTAAAGTATTTTAAATGGTGATGTTTTATTCATTCAAAATCATTTAAAAATCCATAGTATGTGATATTTTTGGATAATAAATGACTTTTTTTGGTTTCAGAACATTGCTCATTTGTTACTTTGACAAAGAACCAATGATTATTATACTATAAAATTGAATATTTACATAACTTCAGAGCTGATAATGGTGAGATAAATTCTTAAAAAACAGATGACAAGATAAAACATGTTTATCGTCCCTTGCACATTCTTTGAATTTAAACTTCAAACAATTTCGCGACAGAAACTTTATCTTTTAACGAATAGCAAACTGGATGATGGAAGGACTAAATGTTCTTAGATATAGTAAACTTCCATTTGGAACATAGAGTAAGCTGTATGATTGTTAATATTACCTGGCTAACGTTATCAGCAGATCCCCATCCTTTGTGAACTTTGTCCTCTGCCTCTAAAGGATTTACAGAACTAGTACCAACTCCAAGGAAGTTGCTAAAAGCCTCGGTTGTTTTCTTTACTCTAACATTCAGTGATCCAATTCGTAGGAAGCCTAAATCTTTCTCTGGAAAATCAATATAAAGTTGATGAACATTATTTTTAATCGTTTCATTTGAAATAGAATTAAATGTTTCTCTATAATAACTCGAAGACCATAATACTTCTACAAAAAACTGTTCACTTGCTACCTTGAAATGTCAAGCATTCATGCACATATTAAAACGTTAAGCAAGTGAAGATAAACAATCGTCAAAATATTTTAAAACATTTCAATTTACGAATATTCTAAGAGAAGGCGATAACAAAACATTCGATTGGTCTAAATATAAAGTATACTTGACCTTAATCCATACATGTATACATACTACCTCAACTTATTTCATGTTGATTCCCAAATCATACTGAGCGCTAACAAAATAACTACAAAGAGTAACTTACCTGATTGCTTTTTACGTCCCTTAATTTCTGCAAGACATGAAAATTTGAATTAAAATTGGAATCAAATTCACTAATCTCACCATAATCCCTGAATGGCATGCAAAGATATCTACATTATGAACAGTACAGAAAATGTCTATGTACATACAATGTGTTATTTTTTTCCTAACGAACCTATCTACTCTACACGCAAAGATGGAAAGAATTTGCAATTGATAATTTTTTTTGTCTTTTGGTTTGATTAAATATACTCAAAGTGAAATTACCTTGTTTTGCTATTAGGTATATTTGGATAACAGATTTTATTGTTACCATTTGGTCCTTGAATCATTTCAAGGTTATAGCTTTGAAAATAATTTCGTTGTGAAAAATCAGTTACGTTCTGAATTGGCAATAAAAGCTATCCGAGAAATAAATTCAAAATACAATACATATTATTATGTATTATTGAACTTCTCAAGTCAAACAGGACTAACTAGATTACTATAGTCTAATCTGAAGTACTAAAACTGTGCGAAGTAGTATGCATTAAAAATTCCCGCTACTAGTGCTTCTGTAGTTTTTTTAAGCGTATAAAAATGTTTGTGAGAAATTCCTCCAGCGGACTTTCATTGTCAATAGAAAAAGATCTCGATCAGTTGTCTGAAAATCCCATCTTTTATGACAATTGGAAAATTCGCCAAAAAGGACAGGAGTAGAAAAAGAATAGAATTACATTATAGATAGGTAAGTTTTTTTAACGTTTTTGTCCCTCGATATGTCACAGCACGCCACTAACTAGTGCCATAAAATTACATTCTCAACTCTCAAAGCAAAAGTTAAAAAATTATGCGTAACTACTTGCGTTTGTTAGCGAGACCGTGTTCAAGATAAAATTCTTGAAAACCGGATCTGAAATTAAAACAAAACTAGAAAACCCTCAACAATTTAGAATCCCGAAAAGGTTCAAAAAAATTGTAATGATGGTTCAAAATTATTTCCTCTCTTATATCATCCAATAAAGCAAGAGGTACAGAACAGAGACAGGTCGATGCAAATGAATGAAGATCTGGCAAATGGGGATCTGCTAATCTAGTACAGTTTAACGCAACCAAAACTCAAGCTTGTTGCTTGTATTTTCTCCAGGAAGGCGGATCCCACAATCCCTAATATGAGGTTAGTTAACAAAAGTTTCCACTGCTGGGTTTTGTGAGAACCCATTATTGTAAAATTGAATGTGATGTTATGGCTACATAAGAGGTGCCAGAGGACTCTGTCGAGATCCAGCTGTTCACATCCAATGTGAATTGAGTTTTTCTTGATAACTATTCCCAGCTCTACCTATTTTCATCAACATTTCATCTTAGCGGAGGAAGATTGGATAATTTCCTCCACCTCCATTTCTCTTTGAAGATATCAAAGAAAACTAACATTGAGTGAATGATACAGTGAATAAACGTAACCTGTTTATTCACTCAGTAAAATGAATGATGCGCACCATTTCTCTTTCAACATATCAAAGAAAACTAACATTGAGTGAATTATACAGTGGATAAATGTAACCTGTTTACTATCAGAAAAATGAATGGTGCGCAGAAATGAAATTGGTCATAGGTTTCATTGATTGATTGCATCTAAAATATTTGTTGACTGCACGATTTTTTTATGACAACTTAATTGTTAATTTTCCACCCTTTTTTTATAACGGATTTTTCGTGGAGAGTCAAGATCTTCGTTTTTTTCAGCGACATTGAGAATAGTACTAGATAAGCCTGCCGATAGTAAAAAACATTCATAACAATTAACAAAAAGGAAATACTTAAATTAATGGAGGAACCACCGACTACAGCGTATGATGTACGTCCCCGCTAGTTTCTTGAGGTAATTTTTGTTTAAGGTAACATAACAAGTACATTTTGATTCACCTTATAGGATGGTCCAAGGAATAGAAATATTGTTTACGTTATCGGATATTCCGGTTATCACGACTACTATATCTAATATTGTAAATATTTCCTTTCCGGTCACGTCTCTTCTTTGTTATATTTCGAGCAATTATTCTAGTTTTCGTATTAAATAATTACTTGGTTGAATTGGAAATTGGATTTCTAGTGAAACGGAATGCTATTAAAACAACATACATTTGAAAAAGGTAATATAAACAATTTCATGAGTTATTTATATAGAATATAATTACACATATAAATGTACAAAATTATTTTTCGTTTACTTTATGTACTCTAATATATTAATGTTGCTACACAAACCACAAACAAAATTTGTACCATATTTACTTAAATACTCGAATGCAACAATAATTATTACTAAAAATAATGTAAAAGGCGAAAGCTTCCTGGAATCTAAATTTAAGTACTTCAATATAATACTAATGTAATTTCTTAAGAATATTATCATTATTTAAATTTAGATTAAGTAATTTGGGAAACTCAATTCAAATAATCAACTTTTCTAAACCTTTCCTTTCGGAAGGAGGTAATAAATTATTCTACTCCTGATGCGCACTGTATTGAATTCCCAATATTTCAGTATTATAAAATATTTTAGAATGTAGTGGAAAAAATTCTATGGTTTCACCCTTTACTACATGATAGGAAATTTTATCCATATTGTAAAATTAAACACACTATATCACTATCATCACTTCAATTTATGATATAGTTAAAAAAGGTGTCTATTTTAGGAGTACTTTAACTAAATTTGGTTAGAATCGCTGTACCGGTCGAGGTATGTAAAAAAAAACTATTTTTCAAATGAAATTTTGAAAAGCGTTCCTAAAGAATATTATATCATGCATTTCAACATATTTTCTGATGTATTATTGACTGCTGAAGTTTGGCTGATTACAACTGGGAGCCCAAGTAATATAGTAGTAACCCTCTAAGTTTATGCATGATCAGCATAATTCTTTATTTGTTAATAAGTATTTATAGCCAAATTTTTGTATGTTTGATTGTATTTGAATAACGTTAGAAAAACCCCGAAACTCGAGTAACAGATGTTGCAAATTAATGTGATAGTAACATAGTAGCATTGAATTTTACAATTTGGACTAAAATAGTTTGATAAGTTTAATAACATGTAATTTACATATCTACTTGACTATTGAGACTAGATTTTATCTTACTCTCCTTGACTATTGGAATGAGTTTTTCCCAATTAGAGTATCTTCAAAATACATATTAGAGATACACTCAATAAATTGTACATTTTATTTTTTATGTGGATGTAACCAACTGCTCATAAGGATATATGAATGATGATGAATAGACACCGGTATTAAATGAGGCTAAGAATCTCATCTGAAATAACTCATCTATATTCTTCACAGAAATGGAACATATTCATGAAAATTATCGGGCATTTAAAAAAATGGAATTAACTTTATCCACACAATAGCTATGTTCAATTCTTTGGCAACACTAGCATACTCGAAACAAAATATAGAACAGTTAACTTTTATTAAAAAAAACTAAAAATCAGATAGTTATGAACGGTCAACCCTATGCTGCTCATATATTTAATACTCCTATATTGCTAGAGTCATATTATTCCCTAAGGCAAGTGTAATATAGATGGAAAGTCTGGAAAAGGATGGCACATGTGCGTCATTTGCACATTCCAAATGTTGCAGGCTGTAGTAGATTAGTCAGAATAGTAGCACAATTTTAATCAGGCACATTAGAAGTTCATCAAGGTAGTATTAGCTAAACATCGATAGTAATGCATTATCGGTATTATCAATAGTTTTCACAGATAGTATCGAGTTTTATTTAAAAAAAATTACATTATATTTACCTGGTTACCAACCTGGATTTGATTTAAGAGTGAATCATATATGTTATATATTCGGAGTGAATGGACCAGTACCAAGTGACCAACTTTCCTCAGCCAAATATATGTGATAACAGCCTTATAGTTGTTCTGTGGTACGTGCACGAATCACAGAATAATATAAAAGAAGAATACCAGGACCTCAAAGCTTTTGTAAACGCTTTGGACACTAGATATGAGATACCAAATACCACAACCTTGAAACAAAAATTGATACCTGATTACTTCAAAGAAATTAAAAACAAGGTGTCTCCATTCTGTAAATTATATATCTTTAGCATCGGACATGTGGACATCAATTTCAAAAGAAGGTATTATGTCATTTTATTTACCAGGGTGAATATGTGTCTCCTTTACTAGTTGTTGGACATCATGATGCCGAAAGTCTCGCTCATGTGAATATATGACAATTACAGTATTTTCAAATTGTAATTTACTGATTTTAGGTAATCGACAGAGTACTGATTGAATGGGTTATCATATACAAAAAAGTGGCACCTACCATCTTTTCCTCATACCTTTCTTATGTAGTCCAAGACTTATTCAAAATAGAGGAATTCGATTGCCTAACAAAAAAGTGCAAAAGAATATTTTCAGATCTTAATTCAAAACAAATTAAAAACCTGTTTTGAAATTATTTCAGGAAGTAAGCACTAGGTGGAATAGTGTACATTGTATGTTTTAAAGGCTTCGTGTGATAAAAATTTAATAACTGAGTGTCCAAAGGCTCCACTATCTTTGAATGCTGAACACTAAACAGTAATAAATGTAATCATCATCATTCTGAAACCCTTCAAAGTGGCAACTGAAATGATTTCTTAAAACATTATGTAAAATTATCGATAATAATCCCATTGATTCATGGTACTGCTTCCAAATTGGGAGCTGTGAAGAAGAATATCACGACAATGTTGGTAAGTAGGTATTTGAAAAGTTCCATGGTGAAAAGATTGGCTCCATATGGGTACCGAAAACAAACAAGGATTGCCACTTTAATAAAGCAGGGAATCAAGGCAGACGAGGAAGCTGACGCTGCATATACATCTTTTTTTAATTGCCGAGGTAGCACATCGACCCAACTTACCTGAAAAACAAGAGGTACCTTTACTGCATCCTTGAAAAAAAAAGATTATTCATTTGATTTTTCGAAAACTACTCAGGATACCACCAGTCCTTGTTCTTTAATAGTAGATGTTCGACAATACTTGGAAAAACCTATTATTAACAAGGAATCTTGCCTATTCAAATGTGGGCAAATAAGTACAAGCGATTTGGAAGTATTCAGAGACAGTACCCTCTGACAGAATATTTTCTAAGGGAGTTCAAATATGTACTGAAAGCAAAGAAACTGAATGAGTTGTTCCTTCACAAAATATAACCTTTTTTGACGCCTAATTTTGTACTTGTCATGAGTGTGATGAAGTTTTGATTATAGTGTTTTCCCATTTTGTTTTTTTTATGTTAAACGACCAAGTTCATTTGGTCACTTATTCGAGATTTGCAAAACAACCCACATGGTATAAACTCACAACTAATGTCAATTTTCAGTTTGTTTTTAAAACCGTTGATAGTTACCAATGTTTTTTTTTTGAACTATCGAAACTATCGATCCTTAGTTAACACGAGGTCTGGCAGATGTTCTCATTCCAGGCCTTCTATACTAGAGACGAAATATATATGTGTTGGCACCGTAACGATTGGCGGTTATATCTCTCACTATAGCAATATAAGAGAATTAAATATATGATGCTGCTATGGAGCTATTCGACATTTTTTATTGTTGGACTGTTGGAAACGCTATAAAATATAAGAAATACTTGTAATCGATCTGGAACTAAAAGTTAAACGTACGAGAACCGTGAAAATTCCATGGGACTTTGAAACCAAGATGCAGGGAGCATCGTTTTTTGAAAACAGAAGTTCTCTTGGTTACAAAAATCCACAAGAGAAAAACATTCACGGGTAATTAGAATTTGCATAAGAGTCTTCTAACTTGGAATCTCTCTACGATTTGTAATGTTGGATTTGATCAGTCATAGCACTTAAGAATATAAACAAAGACGAACTATAATCTAATAATTTGATCGTTTTGATGAATTTGGATGTTACTGATATAGTGATGGAGAAACAGATAGAACAAGAATGATAATTGAAAAGAAAGAAACCTACGATAACTGGGACTAAGATTGATCGGAGCAATGATTGTTTTGTTTTTCGTGAAAGAGTTTTAATCTTCAAAACCGTACGTATGATAAGTTCAGACTCGCTGCAGACTTAAGAACATAAATATACAGAAAGATATCAGGTGAGTAGTTTCCGTGACACTCGGATAAACTTATTCTTCGGACTTTTGAGGAGTTTAATATTAAATTATACAATTAGCCTTACTTATGTACCCGTTTCTAATTTTTGTACATGGATTAGAAAATTATTTGCAATTATTTCTTAAGACTTAAAAAGCAGAAGCCTCACTACACCTTCGTTTAATTATTGAATGCCTACGTTATATTATGCTTTTATCATTATATTCCCTGCAACATACAAAAACATATAGACCCACTAAAACCTACTATAAATAGTATTGGATGAGAAAACGATTTTATTAATTGCCACAGCTATATAGACATTACTTAAATCAGAAGTCGAAAAAAGGCAATACAATCTATAGTTTGCATAATTATTTCATGATAATTCAAAAGGTTATTGTTACTTCCTTGGCCACTGTCTACTTATCAATCATCATCAAGTGTTATAGGAGTGTCTTTACTCGTTGGTTTCAGAAATGTATGATCATGAATTATTTTTGAATTTTTGACGGAAGGAAAAATAGCAAATTAATAGATCAGTGTTAAGGGTGTACATCCCCTGTAATGATAGTTACATGAAGATATTAATATATTTTGATCTATATTAACAAGAGAATCATGTCTAATGACATGGAATATTTTCAGCATAAAGAATGACGTTTCAAAATATGAAATATATGATAACATGACTTTTATTGAAATCTTGCAAATAAGCTTAAAGAATAACAGTTTCCTAAAATGCTTCAAATTCGGACACGCTTTTTGGAATTCGTTCTGACATTCTGATTTTTATTAGATGACACATCTTAATAAAGCCATCTTCTCACCGAAATGAGAATGTAGAGAAGTAAATAAATAGTTCTTAGAGATTTAGAAATACTGCATCTTGATACTGAATAAATGTTATACAAGAATAAAGCTAGAAAATATCTAAAATTTAAAGTTAGTACACGATATTGTCTAAAAATATTGTATTATAATTATTTTATTTATAAATTTGATGATAACCAATAGAAGCTTTGCCGGGGATGTCCATGGGAGCAGGTAAATGTGCTGGTTCTTTGCAAGTTATAACTCTAATGCTATTTTTGTATGCAAGTGACTTACTAACATGCTTAGTAGATCCACGATACTCACTTCGGAGATTGTTCTTTGGTCCGGTTTGCTCCTTAGCTAAAAGGTAGTATTCTGGTGTCCTGCCACTGTAATCCCTCAAATTTGAATTTGCCTCTAAAAATAATTGATTGTAGTTTAGATTGCTTCAACTTTCTGCCATATGTGAAAATGCATGAGAAATTTGTTTGGTCTACTCTATTATAAAAATGGATTGCTATTCGTATAAATCGAATGTAAAACAAATTGAACATCGCGAATGGCCTTTGAGACGCATGCGCAAAAAGAATAATAAGTTCTAATTTACTACCAGAATCGCTAGTTCGAAAATATAACAAATAATTTTATTTGAAAACTACATATAAGTATAATCTATTGAACCAATACCAACAACCTGTTCCAAATTGTTTTATCGTCCAATTTGATTTGATCCCAAGTATGTCCATTGCTTGCTTATTGGTTGGTAAGTAATTGCCTTATCAACCTTATGCGGTCTTTGGTGTACATGTTTGAGCACATAAATATGAATCTTCCACTGAATCCAGTGGAAATTACTTTCTGAAGAATATTTCAAAAGATAATACCATCTTAAGAAAACTATTTTTTATTTGTTTTAGTTAGGAAAAAGGATAGAATATATGAGATTCTAATTAAAAATAGGAGATCTGGTAACCCAGTGTCCAGTAAGGAGACTTCGTAATTTTTGAATGAATGTTAGAATCACTGATGTTACTAGAAACGTAATAATCTTGAAATGATTGAAAATTATTGTATCCATGCATTCCGATACGGTCAAATCCATACTAAATCGAATGGGTTGATTTTATAATGAAATTGTTGGATAAAATATAGATTGCTCCAATTGAAAAAACTGAATACTAAGATATATCAAAATTTATGAAAGACGCTCATTTATATTTTAATAGAAAGTTTTTAAAATATTATGGGCAGTGGAAAGCTGCCTTTAGGGTATGATTATAAATGATTATAACAATCCTTTAAATATTATAGCTGGAGACGGCCTGTCACAATTTGGACGTAATGTATATGTATATCAAGGCTTCTTAGTAATTGTGAACAAGTTTAGATTACTATCTTCCACCTGCAATATTTGAGATTCCTAGAATACAAGTAATTATTCGGCTTCTGTAAAGTTCATTGTTACAAGTCAGGGGAAATAACATTTCAACATCCAAATTATCATTTATGATGATGATGATTTCTTGAAGTTTAAGAATCAAAAATTTCAAGATAATATTGTAATTTCAGATGTTGTACTTACTATAGACTTCTATGAGCAATTTGAAGACAGTCTTGTGTCCAAATTGAGCTGCAATATGTAAAGGAGTATAACCCTACAAACAAAGAACAACTATTTTAGTCTATCAGGTGTAACCTATTAGAGCATTTCATTTTATATTTAACTGACTCCTGCGTTTTTCAGAAAGTTATAACCCAAAATGAAACCATTTTTTGTTTTGTTTCAAGCATTTCTAAATTTGAGAAAAATATCAAATATCTTGGAATAAATATCTTATAAGGTTGATACATGTTTTTAAATTCTAACCCTGCTGAATACTTTCAATTTATATCTGGTTTTATAATTGGCATCACAATATACCATTATCGTTCTTAATTTAAAATATAATATCGGCTATTTTGTATAAACGGTAATACTGTGATAGCCAGATTCAGCTAGTTTGATCTCGTTATTGGTTTGCGTTGAATATACGAGGGCAAAGTGAAAAATGAAACAAGTAATGATTTATTTAGTCAAAACTTATTTTATTCCTCAACCTCCTTGTAGTCCGATACACATCGTCCAACTTTTTCAAATTTTTCGATCCCTTCCAAATAATACCATTTCGGCTATCCTACAAAAAAAGCGTTGTTTCAGTGATGATCTCATCGTTGGAGCCAAATCTCTTTCCGCCGAGCCATTCCTTCAAGTTTGGAAATAACTAAAAATCGCAGGGGGGCAAATCTGGAGAATATGATGGATGACGAACCAACTCGTAGCGCGATTCATGCAAATTTGCCATTGCGACTGCGAACCTGTGGGCCGGTGCGTTGTCCTGGGGGAAGAGCACTTTTTTCTTTGCTAAATGTGGCCGTATTCGCTTCAAATAAGCGTTGAATCGATCCAACAGCTCTGTATAAAATACGCCGGTGATCGTTTTGCCCTTTTCAAGGTTATCGATATGGACGATACCGTGTGCATTCCAAAAAACGGTCGCCATGACTTTATTGGCCGATAAACCCACTTTGGCCTTCGATTCGCCAGGACAAGTCCATTGTTTCGACTGTTCTTTGGTTTCTGGTGTGATCTTTCGTTCACGGTAACGAAACGGCGCTTCTTACCGCGCTTGAACATCGCCAAACACTCCTTTGAAGTTGTCACACGGTCGCGTTTGTTGTCAACAGAGAGCAAATGCGGCACCCATCTGGCAGATAGCTTTCTCATATTCAAAAATGTATGCAAAATGTTCCGTATCCGTTCATAGCCTCAGCAATCTCGTGCACTTTAACTCGAAGATCTAATATCATACTATAGATTATATCGACGATTTTTGGCGTTGTAACCAATTGGACGACCAGAATGTTCGACGTCCTTTGTGGTCATACTACCACAACGAAAATCAGTAAACCACTTGTGAATCGTTCCAATCGATGGTGAGGAGTCCCCATAATATTGAACAAGCGATGCTTTGTTTGCGTTATGTTTTTTCCACGCAATAAATAATTTTTACTCAAGACGCGAAATTTACTTTTTTCCACGTTTACAAAATTCTGCTTGGTTTCGATGGGTGTCAAAGCAGAACTGATTGACATATCAGTATGATAATTTTAATGCGTTCTAGTTAAAGATGGTACATCACAAATGTCAAATGGGATTTTCGATTGTGGCGCCATCTGTTTTTCACTTTGCTCTCGTAATAAGTGTGTATTTAGATTTTCACAGAGTCAGGAGCAACAGGTATTTCAAGAAAACTATTCAATAGACAGAAGTAATGTTAGTTCATTGAAAATGTTACCAGGGATGATTTTTGAATTGATTTATAAATTTACTTGAACTTCTCGAAACAATGCAACTGCATCCTCAAGGGAAATATCAGATATATTCTTTAATTCTTGTCGTGTTTTTGCATTGTTAACTAGAGTATTATCGTCAACCAGCACGCACATTGTTGCCAATTTAACATTATACATAAGGTCGTTTATGTAGCGAATGAACAAAATTGGGCCCAAAATTGGACCCTGCGGTACACTCAGTTCCACTTTTTCTCATGTAGACTCTCGTTTCCAATCTACGACTTGGTATCTATTTTCAAGGTATGATGGTATTCTATATATTGGTCCACGTAGTCCGTAATAATCACCTTTCTTTAGGAGCTTCTTATGATCTACACAATCAAAAGCTTAACTCAGATCAATACAATTAAGCTCAACCTCTTCAGCATTATCGTGTGCTGTCCAAGGTATGATGATAGTATTCTATGTATTAGTCCACGTAGTTCGTAATAATCGATTTTATTTAGTAGCTTCTTATGATCTACACAATCAAAAGCTTTACTCAGATCAATACAATTAAGTTCAACCTCTTCAGCATTATCGTGTGCTGTTCAAGGTATGATGATAGTATTCTAGGTATTAGTCCACGTAGTTCGTAACGATTTTCTTTAGTAGCTTCTTATGATCTACAAAATCAAAAGCTTTACTCAGATCAATATAAATAAGTTCAACCTCTTCAGCATTATCGTGTGCGGCCAGGATTTTTTCCATTACCGTTATCATCGCTGTGGTTGTTCTGTTTTTCCGAAAACCATGTTGGATGGGGATCATAATACATTTTTTTTCGAAATATTTCCCTATCCTGTTTTTTAAGAGCATTTCGAAGATCTTAGATTTTACCAGTAGTATTGATATGGGCCTATAGTTGCTGCAATTGTTTATGTCTCCCTTTTTATGTATATGGACCACTCTAGCTTTCTTATGTTTGTCTGGAAATACCTTGAGAGAGCCTTGAGTTCTATAGAAAATCCGTAAATATCACGTGATATTTTATTTTTCATTTTATTGAATGCAGTTATAATTTCTTCGGTTGTTATATTATACAAGAACATCGAGCTTCAATCTATCAATTTTACATTTTTCATGAGATTTTGATCTCTAGTAATTGTTTACCAATATTGGTATTATGTTTCATTGATTGTTTTATTACAACCCTTTTCACAGGGAAACAAATATCAAAATTTTGCTGAAGGAGGTTGTGGAAAAATTCATAAGAAACTCTAGCATCATCGTTAACTATTTGACACCATGTAACATTTCAAGTTTTTCTGTGCTTTGCTATTTATTTTTTGAATATATTTATGAACGTATTTCAGTAGTACGTGATACTGCTAGTTCTAGCTTCTGGGTCATATGGTCAGATAGATGAGCATTTAAGGTATCTTTACGGTTACTATTTCTAAGTAGGTTTGTGAATACGTTGTCTATACATGTACTGGAACTAATGGTCACTCGTGAGGGTGTCATGAAGGCATGATGTAAGTTGTATGTATGCATCAAACCTCTTTCAAGAAATCCACGTTGAAGTTTCCGACCACTACCAAACTACTATTTGACAAAGTACCACTTCATCTAATTGGGTTATAAATATGCCACCAAGAGGTGATCTGTAAATAGAGGATATAACTAAACCATGTTTTCTGATTTCAATATGCCTTTCCACAGATAGTTCTGTGATGTATTTTATTGGGTTCGACTCTATTTCATTTTTAGTTAAAACAAGGCTACTACCTTGGGTGTAATTAACTCTAGAGAAATAACCTGCCAATTGATCATCGGGAAAAGATTTTTTCTTGGAAACTTCATCTGTTAACCAATGTTCATTGTGTCATACAAGCAATGTCACAGCTTTCATTTCTCAAGAAATGGTTTGGGCTGTCTATTTTATTAGTGATGCACTGCACGTTTATATTAATTACTTTGACGTATTTTTCTGAAGTAGCTAACTTTGGAAACATAGGTTGCAGTGATTGCTACTGGACAGCAAGGATGTCAGATCTTAACTTATCGCACACTTGAATATACGCTGTACACAATATACGATCCCATACTACGTGGTTAACATTTATATGACTAGATTTTGATCTGAGGGTAACACAATTTGAACATTTTAATATTTCAGGTTTGCATTCACTTATAGAATGATTTCCTCCACATCTAGGGCACGAACGCGGTTTTTTGCATAAAAGTAGAAGAATGATTAAATTCATTACATGTAAAGCACCTTGTTATTTCAACGGCAACAACAACTGCGCAACTATCAAAGCAACTATCAACTATGAATAAGTTGCCTGCATGGTTCTTTCGTAAGATCATTTGTTAAGCTGGATGATAGCTTGAAATATATCCGCATTCTTTTTTGTGGGGAAAAATTTAATTAGTTTGCAGCAAGATTCTTCGCTAATCAAGTTGTTATTGAATTTGATAATAATATCGACCAGGTTATTCTTAAAATTGTCGTCGGTGATTCTAACTATGAGTATTCTTGGATAAATTTCATTTATCTACTTTATTTCATAGGTATAAATTGTTTCTCTTCTGTTAGGCTCATCAATTTTTTATCTCATCTTTGTCCCGGCATCCAACCAGAATACCACCGTTTTTGACTTTAGTTAGTCCAGGGTCAACGTTCTAACGCATATCTCATTTTGTTTAAGCATTTTGCTGATCTTGGTTTTTAGGCATTATGATTATGGGGGGATCAGTTTTATTCAACTATTTCACTCCAGAGCTTGTGTTTAGTTGACTGGAAAGTTTGACCTTGACGTAATTCTTCGAACATTTTCATAGATCAATGTATTATTATGACAGTTCAGATAACACAGTCCCTCAATAAGTCGTAACGTTTAATATGCATATTAAGTATTGAAACTTTTTTTCAAATCCCGGGGGCGGAGCGGATTCTTTCTTCTAACGCTCTTTCTGCGTGCATAGCCCGCGGACAACAGCTAGTTATATTACATTACAGTGGTACCATATATAGCATCGATCGATGCTTAAAATACAGGTGAACTGACACTTCAAATCTTGGATGACGATTACAAAACATAGCACTGACCAACAATACAACATTTTTGACCTGGTGGCGGCAAAGTAGCATCTGTCCTAGAGGTTTCTTCGGCGTGCTGATTCCAAATGCCAAACCATTTCATCCTATCAGCTACCGTTTTCAAGCTATAGTGTTGCCAAGTTATATGATGAAGACGATTTATCGGCTAAGGTTCTACTTCAGTGATGTAGAGTGAAAACTAGTTAAAAATCGTGTATAACTGTGAAGAAGATGATATCAATCATATATATTCTCTTTCAGTTTGGTCTTTAATTCATAGGTCTACTGCTGAAAATGGGTCTTGCTCAGTATTCACGAGGTGACATTGTGTCGTTGACAGCTCCAAACGGAGTTTAAGTGTGCCTTCACAATAGCAATAAGTATGGGTCGATTCCAATTGCCTATTAAACAATGATGTCAAAAAAAAGTTGAAGGTTCCCTCAGATATGGCAACTCATAAAGGACCCCAATTTTGTCAACTTGAGGTCTTGGTTGTTACAAACTTCTTCTGCAACTACAGACCTAAGAACTATCAAGAACTATTTAACAACATGCTTCCGAACTTCAAAAATCTTTTTTGCAATATGAGTAAAGTGCATAATTACATAGCCGCTTTCCTGAAAATCTGGGTGATATGAGTGGAGTGAGGAACAGTGTGAAAGGTTTCCCCAGGCCTCATAAGTTTCAACTATGGAAGATCGGTACCAGGGAAGGTGGGACACCCACATGCTGCTAGATTACTGCTGGAATCTGCGGATAGACTCTGAGGGAAAGTCTCAAGCCCAGGAATACTATAAATCGTTTCTTCAATACCTCGTGTATAAAATACTATATAATATTCTGGATTAAAAAGTTGTTCACTAATCTGTTCCTACAATAAAACTTGTGCAAATAACTTTTTTTTAATTATAAGCATCATAAAGAAAGAGGCCAAAACTAGCCGGCACCAAAATATGTTTCTACAATAAAACTTGTGCAAATAACTTTTTTTTATTATAAGCTCATTTTAAGAGACTCATTCTCTGAATTATTAGCTGTGCAAATAACTTTTTTTTAATTTTGAGCAATCATTTAAAGAGACTCATTCTCTGAACTATTAGCTGATAGAGCGAAACGAACATCATTTCTGGATTCAGCACATCAAAATCATGAAGAAAGAGATCAAAACTAGCCGACACCAAAATATGTTTGGCCTGTAAATCTATAAATTAACCACCCTGAACTGTCCGTCAGCTAAGAATTATGTTTTTTTAGATTGTTGAAGTTGATACCACTATGAACTGATCATGATATATTAGCTATGACTCAGAAAAATCAAAACTCACATAAAGTTACCTATTATCGATATGTTTAATTATGAAGAAGAATTTCAGCCGACCTTGCGATAGTTAGGCAGAAGCTGCTAGTGAAAGAGTCATCTTGGGGTGGATGCTACATTAATAAGCGCGTTATGTGGGTCTACAAATGTAAATGTCATAAACAAGCCGTTATCTGTTGTATTAATGTTAATCTGAGATGTCACATCGGACTGCATAAGGAATGCCCGGCATGCGTTGTTGTCAGACAAAGGCGGTACTTTCGTTCAGACACAACCCTTATAACGGCATCCGTCAGCTACCGGATTTACTGAAACACAACTCGAATATCAAAATGTCGATTATGCAGTCGGTCCAAGAAGTTTGGAAATTATACAAATATGATTCTTTTAGATATCAGGCGAATCTACAAGAATTTTATTTAGAGCCATTCAAGAATATCGAATCTTCCCTCTCGACGTTTCGATATCAATGGTTTTAAAATGCGTCAATTTCTATTAAAACCCAGGAACAATCAAATTTTATTAATGAAATTTCCATTCACATAAGCATTGTTCAAGAGAAAATACTTGCAAAATGTTTCAGTATGAAGTGTGGGTACATCAATCAACACGATGACGAACAAGTCCAGTGCACATATATCTCTTGATTGGGTCCATTGTGCGCCCTTTGGAAGAATATTCAAACCAGCCGGCATGAGGCCACGCTAAGGGTGAAAATAGTGATTGGATTGATCACTAGGGTAAATTCAGCCGGGATAGGTTCGGATGCCAGACCTCGTCCTGGAAAATGGTGACGTAAGCGACTATAAAACTGAAAGTTCAATGCTAGGTGTGCACAATGTTTGTGAACCTCAGGACTCCACCCGACAGAAGTGTCCAGAGTCCTTGTTCTCTCAGTCGGTCCTCTGACTACGAGGAATGTTTGGAACCTAATAGCAGGCGCCATCGCGTCTTGCTTCAGTTGCAGAATTGGGTAGCTTCTAGCAGCCCAACTCTGGATTCTGCCATCACCGAGTGACACGGACTGACAGTCTCTACCCAGGCAAACATGCCGATATGCTGTACCCGCTCCCACTGTTTTGATATGGAGAACGTGCCCCACCAGGACATACAGACTCGTTAGTCCTCATTATCCATCACACAACAGCTGCTTAGATTATGATTGGGCGAATCAAGTCGATTGGATCCAGACTTTCCTGCATACCCAAAAGGATGCTTCTTCACCCGAATTTCAAGGTGCATTTTCCAGTTCAGTTTAGTATGGAGGATATCTCCAAGATACTTCCCTGGGCCTTTGGGATACAAGGTCTTCCCTAACAGCCATATTTCTGGTAGGGGTCCTAGTTTTCGTTTTCTCGTGAAGAATAACCGCTTTGGTCTTTTCAGGATTCACCCTGAGTCCCTTGGTATGACAGCAGCGAGCCACGATGGCAAGCGCATTGTTCTACAGCTCACATAAGGTAGCCGCATATCTGCCGAGAGCCACAACTGGTGAGACAGATCTACATATGCTTCGGCATAAAACAAGATTAGTTATCAAACTGTCAAGACACCAGAGTAGCGGAGACATTATTTCTTCCTGGGGACATCATCGAGTGGCCAATGTGCAAGTGACGATATCACCACAAAGCGCCGATACCTGCCGCTGGAAGAGTATGGCCCTGATCCAACTTACCAAGGCGTCCTCAATTCCGTGTGGGTACACACTATCATATCTGCGCTTAACAATGAATTATCTATATAAGGTGTTCCTAAAATAGGTTGGAGTTTTTTGTCTAAAGTGTCTCTTAAGGGAGATACACCCCTTCAAATTTCGCCCCCGAAAATCGGTTTTCTATCATAACCTCTAGACCGTTGGACCAATTTTGGTACAGGTGATGCTGAGAAGTATACCCATGATTCAGTGAAATAAACTTTTAAAAAAGCAACCCAGTGGCGTTGATCTTGAGTTTCTACTTTCTCCAACCCTAATTTGTAAACCATTGGATATTTTGCAAACTGGTTTTTATTTTGTCATTTACGAAATGATATGATTCCCTGGCATTCTACTATTCATGGAGTGAAAATTGTGACAAAAGTATAATTTCTATGATGTATGTTTTATGTAAGAATATTTACCTGAAGGATGATCATTCAATGTATTTTTGTTAAATTATTAGAATAACAATACCAAAGGGTTCCTGTTTTAATTCCTCCTGGTTATTTTCGAGTAGTTCTTGAAACATTAAAACTAAAATATCTCTGAAACGGTTACTCTAATCAAAAATTTGCAAGAGTAACTTTTTTCTAAATCGAATGTAGAATCAGAATACAGTTTTGCAAAATACTGGATCGTTTTTGTAAAAGTTCAATTCATTCAATCATTAGTATATACATTTCACCATTACCTGTACCAAATTTGAACAAAATCGGTCTAACGGTTTAGAGCTTATGATGAAAAACTGATTTTCGGGGTTGAACTTTGAAAGGGTGTATCTCCCAGAGGACACTTTAGAGAAAAAATTCCAGAGGTTTTTCCAATATTTGACGTAGTAGACTACATCCCAAATTTTGACCACCTAGTTTAGAAACAAGTTGTATATTGAGAATATGTAATTGGAAAATTCATCACTGTAAAGTTGTAGGTTAACTGATTGATGCTGAGAATATTATTTTGAAAATATTACTTACCCCGTTCTATTGATCCATCCATGACCGGAAACAAAAGAGAAAGAATTAGCATGTGCGTAATATTTACTTCAAAAAGTGCAAATTAATAATTAAATACACTAGGGATTGGATTAAATATTGTTTCGTTTCAGTTTGACAACCATTGAGAGGACATGTGAATCGCAGCGTAAGAATCCACCATGCTTATTAACCTAATGATTATTGAGTTACATCTTCAACAGGGTGGCAAACACAATACTCGTAGAATTATTTCTAAAAATAGTATCCGATTCATTGTGATTATATGTTTTGGTTTCTTCTTAAAATCATTTGAATTTCTTTCGCAGGTCAAGCTTAAACATTGATATCCGTTGAGGGGTGGGTTCTTAGGGTTTTCAGAAATTTTTAATTCTACATTTAATGGAACAATTTTTATTTTACCCGTTTCGAAGCTATGACCTGCCTCAATTATTCTTTCATTGTTAAAACGAGATTTTAGAAATTCCTTTGTGAAGTTGAATTCAGATACTAGAGAAAATTCAGGACATTAGGAGGCAAACTTGCTTTTTTATAATTTCTTGAACTAAATAATAGTTTTCAATCCATGAATTAAGAACATGAATTAAACCTATTATTTTTTCAAGAACTCCTATAATTAATTCAACTTTTATTCATTTGACTTTATAATAAGAGCTTTTGTGGAAAGCTTATTTTGAGTCCATCTATTTACCTTTGTAATTTCCTCCAATGAGCCCCTTGTTTCAGTTGACTTTTACTCACCAATAATAACATCAATGTACTCATACAGTTTACCTAATTGAAGTTTCAAGTCTTACAGTGATATTGATTTCTTTTAGGTTATTACGCCTCAGGGGTGCAACTTGGTATGTAAGTTGAATAATTCACAATATTTTAGATTTCCCTACATGCCTCAATATAGAATACAAAGAATAGAGTTCCATTCCACAGATATAACTACAAGCGTGACATTTTCAATTGATTTCGAGAGAAAAGTATTATATCACTGGATATAGAATTAAATTGTTTATACTCAAGTGATTTCAACACAACCCATTTGGACTTGATGGGTAGCGAGAAATTTGAATTTTGTATATATTTTAATTACAATAAGACTGAATTAGGAAAAGTCCAAAGGGAAAAAATCAATTCTCAATTTTTGTTTTATACTAATTTTTTTAATGGTGTCGACAAAATTGTTTCACTGAATTTAGCCTACTGATTTTAGTAATTCGGAGAATGATTTATAATTTATTCCAATAAACTCTGATAAAAATAAAGTAGAGAAGTGAATTATCTTTATTTGTTACAACTGATCAAAAAAATGTAAATAGCGATAGTGTATTATTACGCCACAGTAACCTCACTTTTTATTTCCATTGTCATAAATATGAGTTATATAGAAATTCAACGTTTTTAAATAGTCCTGGAATAGCCAATATCGATTGACCTGGATGTATTTGGAGAAGAAACAATACACAAGTTTTCACAATGCGAAAAAACAAAATTATTTTGAATAGTTGAAAAGACGAGGGAATTGGAAACAACGATATAAAACAAAAAAATATTAATGCATACCTCTTTATATCGTTTAATTATCACATTGTGATGTAAGTACTTTAAATAGAAATTATCTTACCGTTTTGGCATTGACGTCGACTTTATATGTTCCTGCGAAAATTTTGATAATTTCGGCATTACCATGCTTCGCACCCCAATGTAAAACATTCTGGAAGAAAACAAGTTACATAATTTGTATTTCCTGGGCGCTATGGATTAGTTGCGTACGCCCTAGCGTAAGTATATTAAAAATAAACAAGAATTCGAAATATGTGGGCAACATGAACCCGTAGATAAGTCTTGTATCTGGTAAGGAACGCGACAGAGGTCGCAAGAAACAGACCTATAATTCAACTCGGCAAAGATGAAAACAAGACCGAAATAAAACTTCGAAGACCGAACAACAGTGATATTCTTTACACCTGAACTGTCACTGTATCTGTAGCGATCTATATAACAATAAATTAGTCGAATCAACTAATTTGCATATCCATCAAGATACACTTGCATAATTGTCGAATTCAAAAGTATAGAAACTCCTTTCTGAACACGAATGTCACGAAAGGAGTATTATAATTTCAGTCTGTTGTTTTTTGCTTTGCTTTATCCACTTTATCAGCATTCTTTTCGTGTCTCTATTATTAAGAAAGGTAAGGTGAACTCTAACCGAATAAAAATATATTCTTCGTAACAGGGTGATACGTTTCAGACCTACTATACTTATATTTGTTATTCCAAATAGGTTCACCAAAAACATGAAATTTTTCTAATGATAGTCAAGGAACACAGTAATTTTACTATCCTACATATGTGTGAAATGAATTTACAACAAGTAAACGCGGAATCCGTAGAGACATTCAACAAACTCTTGGTCTGCGATGAACGTATACACCAGAACATGCATTAGCACCATGTATATCGAATTTCTGCTTGACTGTTTGCTGCTGCTACTATTCTCATAAACCTACATCAACCTGCAACATTTGGAATGCGCAAATGACGCATATGTGCAGTGGCAGACTTTTCAAGACTTTCTTTTTATCTTACACTTGTCTTCTTACGAGAATAGGATGCTAGAAGTGTAGGAGTATTGAATATATGGTTTCTATACATATCAAAAATAACATTCCGAATCGCACTCTGTTCAATATCATCTACATTTTTTACAACCACTTCAGCACGTTGTCATTTTCTTCTTGATTTACAAGAGGCTAAAAATGGTTAACTGATTGCGTTCCATTTTCCACTTTTTCAAATAGTTCAATAAAATTCAAAAGTTTCACATACCATCCCTCAATAATTAATAAATTCCACTAATTGTTTTCTAAATTTGCAATACAACTCGTTTATAGATTTAAGAACAAGCTAAAAACACGTTTAGGCAAACTTTGAGAAAGATTCCGACTTCCACAAAACCGGGATTTACAAAATCGATTTTGAGTCGTGTTCAAAATGCTATGTAGGTCAAACTAAATGGGATAATCTATCTCGATATGCCCCTATAATATGGTGAAAAATCAGCAATAGCAGAACATATTTTAAATATAGGTCACACCATTACTCAAGAACGTTGATCACTCTTGAAACACAGTTACGACAAATATCGAGGTAATTTAGAAGGGATGAGTATATATAAGCGAAAAAGCAATTCCATGGATTCAGATTTATCTTAGCTGAGGGTAAGCTTTGGTTTAATCTTTCAATTCCAAATAGTATTTAAACAGGCACATTATGATTTCTAATTTAGTTTACTCTGATGATGGCTACTTGAAAGCTGAAAGGTCCTCAGTACTTTAACAGTATATTTAATGGATAAGGGTTTATTTTTATAGTACTATAGTGTATCCATAGTGTCAACTCCTTTGTAGTTTATTAAGTTTTTCTGAAAATACGTGAGGCGAGGGTACTTTAGACGCAAACTGTATATATAAGGAAGTGTTATAAATTTCAAGTTCATTTGTACTAAGTATACTATACAGGATGTTCCATCTCAGACGAGCCACCCCGTATATTTCTTATCCCATAGTGATTGGAAAAATCTCCCGAAACACGTCGAATGATTTTGTTTGGGGGACATCTTTTGTCGTATATTTGAGGCTTGAACGAGCAACCCCCTAATAGGGTCAACCCCTCAAAATTGAATAGGGGAGAGGGGTTGAGTCATACGTCATTTGAAAGGTCTTGGAAGCCTCTTTACAACGGTGTATGAAAAACGTAAATTTGATGAACCGTTTTCGCCAAAAATTAATTTTGTTGCTCGAATGCACCACCTTGAATATTTTGGTTATTTGTACAAGCTCATTTTTATTAAGCCTTTTTTACAAAATTAAACAATCTTCAAAAAATTACATTCGTACAAAAATTGAATTGTGTTGTCATGCTTACAATGAAAAAAATTAAATCTGCGTGTTTAAATCAAATGTTCAAATTGTCCTCCATTGACTTCCATACAATGATACAATCTTGACTGAAAACCGTCTCTAACATGGTTCAGCATAATTGGAGTTATTTGACGACACTCATTTACAATTCGTTGGCGTAGTTCGTCCAAATTTTCAGGCTGAGTCACAAAAATCTTGGACTTAAGATGTCCCCACAAGAAGAAGTCCAGAGGGTTCAGGACAGGAGATCGGGCAGGCCACTCCATAGGACCTCTTCTTCCAATCCAACGACCGAGGTATTGCAAATTGAGGTATTGGCGAACTGGTGCGGCGTAGTGAGGAGGAGTTCCGTCTTGTTGGAAATGCAATTGTTGTTCAAGTAGTAGAGGATCGTTTTCTAATTGTTCAGTTATTAACGGATCAATCGCATTTTCCAACATTTCAAGATAAATTTCGCCATCTAAATTACCAGGAATAAACAGAGGTCCAATTAGGTGGTCTCCCAAATTTCCTACTCAAACGTTTAGCTTTTCCCGATGTTGAGTGTGAGCTTCTCGAAATACATGAGGATTTGTATCGCTCCAAATTCTACAGTTATGCCGGTTAACCTCTCCAATAAGTAAAAAAGTGCATTCGTCAGAAAAGCAAACGTTGTACAAGAAATTTGGGTTATTGTTGATACGTTCGACCATAATTTCGCAAAATTCTTGCCTTCGTTCCCAATCATCATCATTTAATTCATGAATTAATTTAATTTTGTACGGATGGAACTTGTGTTTATGTAAAATTCTGAAAACGTTAGATTGGCTAATACCGGAAGCTGCAGAAAGTTGTCGTACTGATTGCGTGTTTGGCATAAGTTGGACATGTCCCAATACCGCCACAGCTGCTCCTCCATCATTAACATTTCCAATGGGTGCCCTTGTTTTATCCATTACTGAACCCGTCTCCACAAATTTTGAAATCAATTCCATTACGTACTTATGGCGAACGCTACGTTCAGGATGGTTTTCGTTAAATATCCTTGCAGCCGCTCGGGCATAATTTTGATTTTGGTAATAAAGGCTAACCAGCTCAATACGTTCTTGCAATGTGTACACCATATTTTTTGAAATTTTAAACAAATCAGCAAAGTAGTAACTCAACAGATTGATTAAAATCATGAAATGATCGAAGAAACGTTAAAACCAGATAAACAACTTCTAAGAACAAAAAATGAAGGCAACATAAGGAAATGTTTTGCTGTTTTTTTTATTTATTAGTTTGAGAGAATGTATTATTGTATGGAAGTCAATGGAGGACAATTTTAACATTTGATTTAAACACGCATTGTAAGCTTGACAACACAGTTCAATTTTTTTACGAATGTGATTTCTTGAAGATTGTTTGAGTTTGTAAAAAAGGCTTAATAAAAATGAGCTTGTACATTGTACAAATAACCAAAATATCCAAGGTGGCGCATTCGAGCAACAAAATTAATTTTTGGCGAAAACGGTTCATCAAATTTACGTTGTTCATACACCGTTGTAAAGAGGCTTCCAAGACCTTTCAAATGACGTATCACTCAACCCCTCTTCCCTATTCGATTTTGAGGGATTGAAGCGCCCCCTATTAGGGGGTTGCTCGTTCAAGCCTCAAATATACGTTAAAAGATGTCCCCCAAACAAAATCATTCGACGTGTTTCGGGAAATTTTTCCACTCACTATGGGATAAGAAATATACGGGGTGGCTCGTCTGTGATGGAACACCTTGTATACGGATTTGTTATCATTTTCATCAAAAAAGGTGTATCAAAATGTTATAAAAATCGCTTGAAATTTGATTGAAATTTGAGTAACTTGTGCCAAGCGTTTCGTGATAGATGGTTATTTTTGATATTATAAACGGTAAATTGTTTAAATAGTACAGTAAATCTGTAACTTTTTGTGGTAAAAAATGACCGAATCTTTTTTTTTCCACATTCCACGTTAGGGAGACACGTAACGAGCTTAAAACTATAAAGTTGGGACATTTTTGGGAATGTTTTTGAATTTGATTTTCCGCAAGAAAACGGTAGGCCGTAGAGAAAAATTTGTTGAATAAAAATTGTAGAGAACGATTATCTACAATTTATCTCAGGTAGTCGTGAAAGAAGCATAGCGCGCCAAAGTTACCTAAAATCAGTGTTTCCTCTTTTTGGATGCGAAAAATCATTTTTGCGCTATAGTGGGAATAAAAAATTGTAGAGCCTAAAAACCTACAAAATATATATGCACTTTTCCCTACGATGCACGGTAATGGGAATTAACATGGAGAAAGTATTATTTATTTGAAAATCGACGCGTAGAATGCCAGTGTAATCGCCTTATATCCAAGGTTTTGTTAATAACTAATTTAAAGATCAATTAAACATGATTATGTTGATATTGTTGGGAAAAAATGTTTGCAACTGTAAAATTGTTTTGATTCGTGGAAGACAATTTATCGCTTAGTTTGATTGAGTGAGAAGTTTTGTGTAGCATACACAAGCTGCAATCCAATTATTTGTTTTATAACCTCAGGTGATTAGCTTCCTGACATTTTCAGGCGCTGCTTCTCTTGTACATCTCTGGTCCATGTTCTTGCACTGACTTTTTCGGCTATGGAGATTCGCAACATTAGGTGAAGGTGGTTATGAATACAGATTAAATTTACTCTTGGTCGCAGATTGTGTGAATTTTTTGAAAGCGGCAGCGGTCTGTGCAACTGGCACCAACGTACAATGCCACAAAAATGACGTCCTGCAGGTTTGATGCTTTGTTGATGGATGCGGGGTTCCATGAAAATGTCTGCAGTATTTAAAAAATATCAACTTTTGCTAGAAGCGCTACAAGTTTTGATTTGCCTTTGAATTAAGGGGCCGAGGTTGGGTCGCATCCGTTAAAAGCATGGATGAACAGCACGTGGGGTTTGACAGCGCCGTTCTTCAAAGATCCTGAAGAATATATTCGCTCAGGGATGCGATATTTTCATTGTTGAGCAGTGCTTCATGTTGAGCAGTGCTTCATGTTGAATATCTTTTAGCGTATGACACACTACAATAATTAACTTGCGACGGGCATGTCTTTGTTCCCACAGAATACTCATCAATCATCATCATTAAGACTATTTTGGCATATAAGCCAAACTCATATTTATAGAGCAAGAAATTTACGTTTTCACGTAATAAATGATCACCTCTCGACTGCCCGTTGTCATATTTCGGCAGCTTGTGTTCTAAGTTTTTCAGTGCGTATATATTTTGTAGGTTTTACAACTTTTATATTGCCACTCTATTGCAAAAATCTTTTTTTTTCGCGTTCGAAAAAGAGGAAGAAGTGATTTATGCAACTTTGACGTCCCCAGATTTTTTCACTTTTGGTTGTAGCAGAAATTGTTCTCTACAATTTTTGTTCACAACATTTTTCTCTACGACCTACAGGTTTACTTTACTATTGAATGGAATATTTTATTACTATGTAATTTAGCATTTTGACAATTTGAACCATAAATACAATATTTTCGTTATAATAACAAGGTAATTATAATAATATAATTCATACTCACATACTGTCCAGAAGAAGGCCCAATGGAAGAATATGGAACAAAAATTGATTAAATTAGTTACTTCAGTACAAAAGGTAGCATGGAATGAGAATAAAATTATAAGCATTAAATTCTTTTTTGTAAGACTATCATTTCGAATTGTTTTCCTTGTCGGTTTTAGTAGTGCAAGAGAGCGGGAATTTCCGGTCTTGCATTCATTCTCATAATATATATTTTTACATAATGAAAATATTGCCAATGGATCTCTTGATTTGATGTCATAGCATTTTTCGAATTTATTTTTCTTTCGCTGAACCCGAATACTCTTTTTCTGAGGGTTGCGAATTGTGAATTTAGGTTTGGCTTTGTGACCATGATGTACTGGAACCATCAGTGTTATCATTTCGACATTATCAAAACTACAAAACTGTAATGGATGAAATGACCATAAAATATTGTAAGACATGAATTATTTTAATTTTAAATATTATCTATTCTACTTTCAATCTCACTACTGCTTGTGCTTTGCTACTGATTGTGATTAACGCTGCCATTGACTAGTGGACTAGACTAAACTGTGTATATGCCAATAATTTGCTTCATTCTTCGATTCGCCAGGACAAGTCCACTGTTTCGACTGTTCTTTGGTCTTTTGTGTTGTGATGTATCCATGTTCCGTCCACGGTTACAAAACGGTACAAAAAGTCTTTCTTATGGCGCTTGAACATCGCCAGACATTTCTCTGAAGTTGTCACACGTTCGCGCTTGCTGTCAACAGAGAGCAAATGCGGCGGCACGGCACTCTTATGGCAGATAGCTTTCTCATATTCAAAAATTTATACAAAATGTTCCATACTCGTTCAGTTGAGATGCCCATATCCTCTGCATTCTCGTGCACTTTAATTCGCCGATCGTCCAATATCATACCATGAATTTTATCGACGATTTCTGGCGTTGTAACCTCAATTGGACGGCCAGAACGTTCGGCGTCTTTTGTTGTCATACTACCGCAACGAAAATCAGTAAGCCACTTGTGAATCTTTTCAATCGATGGTGAGGAGTCCCCATAATATTTAACAAGCGATGCTTTGGTTTGCGTAATGTTTTTCCACGTAAGAATCAATGTTTAATCAATACGCGAAATTCACTTTTTTCCATGTTTACAAGAATCTTCAATGTTGTTTGCTTTCGATGGGTGTCAAAATAGAACAGAATGACCTATCAGTCTGAAAATTACATTGCGTTCTAGTTGTCACATGGGATTTTCGATTGTGGCGCCATCTGTTTTATTTTTCAGGGACTTTTCACTTTGGCCTCGTATATACAAAATAAAAAATAAAATTAAAAGAGACAACATTTCCAAATTCTGTAGACCTGCATTTTCATTTTACTCATAATTAGATAGTAATTACATAAAACATATTTATTTATCTGGAAACAAAAAATGCTTTTATGAACTTTGGTTCCTCTAGTAATCTATAATCGATTTACAATAAGTACATTTTTGAATTCATTCAAGGTATTTTCTTTATATCCGAGTCCATAAGAAATCATAAGCTGCATCACCTACTGGAACACTTTACACCCTCTTCTTCATTTCTCAGATCAAACTCAAAAATATCCCAAAATCTTCTGTATTTTAATCTCAATATTGATACCAATTTTTTTTATGGATTATACCTTGTATTCATTCCCATATCTCTTTCATATTTCCACATTCTTTAATTCTGTGCGCTATACCATAATTTTTCAAATTACATTTTTTACATATACCGGGATATCAAAAATTATCTTGGTCAAGGGTGGTTGTGGAATCTACAACGTGTGTCTTACTTTACGTTTGAAATAATTATGTCACTGTCACACTGACATCATCAATAACCTAAAAATTTCATACCTATTTATTTCAGTTGTAGAACAATAATGAACTACAAATTAAAAATTATCTTGGTCAAGGGTGGTTGTGGAATGTAAAACGAAATGTTAACTTTGAACCTTTTACAAGGTCGCAATAGCCACAAACGGGGTCGAAAACTGTTTTAAATTGGTTAATTTTCGATAAATCGAATGACGTTCACGTGAGGAGCGCGTAGCTCGCGAGTTAGAAAAGTGCAAATCTTCGGAACATAGAACGTCTTTACGAGGAATTTTTCGCATGCGGTTTTCGCTCCATGTCGTTAGTTTATGAACGGGGCCAACTAAATAGCATAGTCTCGGGCCCCAAAATGTCGATTAAATAGGAAAATTTAATTAAAATAGAAACAGGTACTCTCAGGTCTCAGCTACGCGCGTCTAACGTGCGACGTACCAAAGGGAATTTTCTAGCTACTAAAATATAACCTGAAAGGGGTTAAAAGCTAGCGGCCTATAGCCGAAAACAATTTATTACAACTGGAGCCGGCCGCACGGGGCATAAAACGGCCCCGAATTAACAAGATCGAGGTAAAAAGTATAAACTCTAACTGACGCGTAGCGAGCTCCTCGAGGCATATGTCAAAATGATTACGTTCGTAGCTAATTACATAGGACGACCGGCGTTCATGCAATTGTGTTTTTATACAATTCGAACCTTCTAATTTCGGTAGGCCACGTGAAAATCCCGGAGTCTAAAGCGCTAGAGACTTCTGAGTGTTATAACATTCGTATAAAATTGCGAAATTTCTCACTTTTAGAAACTTCAAATTAATTAATTTGACACAAGTTTTGATAACGTAAAGTAAGACACACGTTTTAGATTCCACAACCACCCTTGACCAAGATAATTTTTGATATCCCGGTACTTTCTTTAACAATGCTATGTTTCTTCAGCTTATCAGCTGTTGATACCTCTATATACAGCCGATTTCAATTTTGTAGGAATCATCTTTATTTTGAATGTAGTCCATATTGTTGACCAGTTAGATTTCTGTTATTTTACTCGACATTATGTTTTTTCAAGTAGTATTCCTAATTTTTGCTATAAATATCTATGGTTGCTATGGGAAACGGCGGCGGAAAGTGAAGCTTCCCTTCTTTTTTGTCATATAATCCAACAATACAGCATTTATGTATTGACTTGAGTAGAAAAACAATATATTCTTTTGTCAAATATCGATTGTCAATGGCAAATTCGTGTGTGACAAACTCACAGTGCCGATCAATTCGACTTCATCAAACATGTTGCTTTATTTGCAGCAAAGTACAGCATAAACATTGTCAATTTAGAATATTCTTAATCCATAAATGAAAAAAAAAACATTACTGGCTTCCACATTGATACAAAGAATTCATTTTTACAGCAAGATAATATAATAGAGGAAAACTGATTCTTGGTAACATCGGCACCTTCCACCGCTTGAAATATCAGCTTCTTGGTTTCGCAACAATCATAAAAAAGCTGTCATCAATTGATCACGTGACTTCCATCACTTTTGTTAGCAAGATAGCTTTCGTACAGTCCTGCCGGTCAAATGTAGATGATTTAGAAACTGCTAATGAAGGACGTTAAAGTATAGGTACTCTATGTTACACTGAAATTTTATCCAAATGGTCTACATAATGTATTTCACAACTCTATGTTTCATACTGACACCGCTGTGAAGTTGAATTCGCAATTACTCATATGATAATATAAACTTCTTTTATACTGACACCTCACTATCGAAATGTACCACAGAATCAAGAAGTCTAGGCACAGAATAAAGACAAAATAGATGAGAATTTCGGAAACTTCTGCAGGTTATTCCAGAAGCGGAACTTACATTTGATTAAAAAATTTGCAACCAGACTATCATGGCAAAAGAAACCAAGAGAATTTCATAAATAGTTTCAAGAACCATAAATATTGCTTCCAAATTCAAGCAGACCGTCCTGTATCATAATGTATAATGCTTCATAACATAGCAAAGTAGTGGAGAAGTCACCAAACTCCTCATGGTAGAAGGGAGAAATACAAGAATGGTTGAAACAGCGTAACATAAAATTTGTCAAGTAACATCTCAATTATACTTTTCGCTAACGAAGTCTGAACATAGCAAAGTAGTCGAGAAGTCTCCAAACTCCTCATGGTAGAAGGGAGAAATACAAGAATGGTTGAAACAGCGTAACATAAAATTTGTCAAGTAACACCTCAATTATACTTTTCGCTAACGAAGTCTGAACATAGCAAAGTAGTGCTATGTTATTGTTATTATACTTTTCGCTAACGAAGTCTGAAGAGTATAATGCATTTACGCAAGCTATTTCTAAAATCTTAAAAAAAACAAGTCCTAGAAGAAAAATTCCGGAACCATGGTATTTTTCATGGAATTTTAGGCAACTTTGAAAAAATCCGTCTGTCTGGACGTATCTCACAAAAACTTAAAAACGAAATGTCCTATTATATTAAAATTTTGACATTGTTTGCTGTTCGATGACGAACTCTATTGTTTTTTAGGCAATTCGTGTAATAAACACAGCTTTTTCAGAAGAGTTGAAAATTGTACTCGGGTTCGATTCCCAGAAACGAAAAATTTGTTTTTGTACATTTTCTTAATATCATTAATTTGAATATTCTGTGAAACAATTATATAAAAATCAGTAACCAAATTAAATGATTTGCGAAGAGTAATTTTGCCACTCACACTTCTTATATATTCTTCAAGTGGCAACACATTTCTAGTTTATCTGTATTTACAGATTTTGTAGAAAAAAAACACAGAAGAGGTATGTAATCGATGAATTATCTGCCAAATGGAGACATACAGTTTTGAGATTACCACACTGTCCCCAATGCAATAGTAATGATGAAACCAAGAAATTGATCCACTGATTATAAATATCCAATATAGAGTTGTAAAATACACATGCTGTCAATTTTATTAAACTAGAATTAGTAAGATTTGAAATTTTTTCACGTTTTTATGTTTCTAATCATTTGCAATATATTTTCGGTTCCTACGGGAAACGGAAATTAGAGATCTATGAATCACACTTAATTCATTATACATACCTCCAAATTTGTTTAGACTAGAAGTTTAATGGACAATGCTTTGTGGTGATACATCGTTATATTCTGAGATATCAAGCTGCTTTTTGAAGGAAGCCCAACATTTAGACCCCCCAAAATTTGAGTATTTCGTATTACATGATTCATTAATGAAAACTAAAAGCTTGATATGAATTATCAACTATAATCCTAGATGTAGAACGGGATCGAAGTAAAAAATAAAAATAAATTACAAATCGATTAATCACTTTCTGAAACATGTTTTAATTCACACCAAGACATACTAAATAAAACACCATGCCATATGTTCGAAATATTACCTTGACATGGTCTCTTACAAATTGAATGAAGTAAACGACATTTCATATAAGTTTAATTGAAAGTGAATTTCCTACAAGTTGTAGAAGAAACTGGTAGCATACAACGTTGTTGTACTTTATATTTGTTCTAATATTTCAAGATCTTCCAGTGTATGGACGGGTGCGAGCTGTCATTTGCATAATGATGATGATAACATATTAACCGTCTCAGCTGCACCTCGGCTAGCGGCAATTAGTATCGCGCGACCGTCAGATCTCCAGATAGGGCCCATGATGGTGACTGGCTTCGCCGCCGCGACTCGCCCGTTTTGTTCAATTAGTGGCATATTCGAATCGCAGTTCGATACTGCCTGTCAACCGCTCTCACCTGGACATGGTTGACCACCTGCTCCCTTTGCACGAATCTTGAAGAAATTAACGATATCTTCGAAAGTAACCGTACTGTCAATATACTGTTTCTGGCAGAAAGTATGGAAATGGGTATCTAATATTGCAGGGGTTATGTTTGAGGATGCGAAAATGAATATGCACAGAAGGGTGCGTTTGTTAGCCCCTTATATATTGAAAATATTTATTATTAGAGCAATGCTTGTTTGGTATAACTAATAAATTTAGAATGGGCCTGATTCTAAATATACTCTCCAAATAATAGTGTGTTTGTAATCCTTTAAATTACGAGTTTCATAAATCTTATGAAATTGTGAGATTTCGAAATTAGAGCCTCTAATTTATGAGTTGTAATATTGCAACCTAATAGTCCAGTCAATAAAGCGGGGAATCAAAAAAGTTTCTTATAGGAAGATGGATCAAAAATTTTTTTTTGCATTACCTTCTATGAGTCCTCTAGGTCATTCGTGACTAGCAAGCGAAGTGACTAGCCGCCCCCCCCCCCCAACACCCCCAAAACTCAAAATTAACCCCTTTCTCACACCCCATTTTTAAATAAATTGCAAAATATAGCAAAAGTGGAAATTAAGGACTGAAAATGCCCCCTAGTAGGTTTTCGGGGTCGCTGATCACGAATCTGCAGTTAGTTTTCAGACAGGGAGCGGAAAATCGGAAAATTTGGTTAATTTTCAGACTTTTTACTTTTTTCAGCGTTGTCGAATTGAACTCGCACCTGAAGTTGAATAATGATGTTTCAAATGTCAAGACGTAGAAATCCGGTTAAATTTCGGAAAACTGTGGAAAATCTGGTATGAGAAAATTTCAAATTTGGGCGATATGAGCGTGTAGCAGGTCATTATATGGGTTTTCTGGGTCACTGATCACGAATATGCTATCAGTTTCCCGGAAACCCTCCTGAAAAGTGGAAAATCGGGAAATTTCGTTTCTTTTAATTTTTTTCCGCTGTTACTGATAATAATGTGCTTCAAATTAATGTCCAGTGTTACGAACAAGTTAAACGAAAAAAGATTATCAAAAAATTCGGAAAACTGCGGAAAATCTCGTATAGGAAAATTTCAAACTTAGGCGACATGAGCGCGTAGCAGGCCATTATATGGGTTTTCTGGGTCGCTGATCATGAATGATCAATTTATCTTTGTTTATTTAGATATTCATTTAATTTTTTCTCTTTACCGATATAACGTGCTCCAAATTGCCATCCAGTGTTACGTACAAGTTAAACGAAATCAATTTATATAAAACGGCAGAAAATGTGGAAAATGTAGTATACAAATTTTTAAAAGTTGAAAATCTGCAAATTTTGTTGATTTTTTTTTAATGTGATCAGGAGAAGGAAATAAAAAAACAGAAAATGCATTTCATTTTTTGTTATGAAATAATAATAAACTACATATTTATTCTTATGATTTTTTTTCGTTTAATAAAATTTATACAGATATAACATGTAATAAAACGGTTTGTAAAGTAATTTTTTTTACATTCTATAATTAGTACAATTTTTTATGATGTATACATTTGGAAAAAAATATAAGATTATTATTCTAATAGTATTCATCATCTGAATATTTGAATGTTCTTACCTTCAATAGAGAAATTTTCAATTGATACGTGACGCTTAATTTGAATAGAATTGTTTTTCACTACGTGGAAGTACTGTATACAGACGATATGATGGCACACGTAAGTAGATGTACTATAACAGTTCGGGACCAAAATCAACCTTTTTTACATGTAAATTCCCATAAGGAAATCTAAGGTTCATTCTGCCGAAAACGGTCCATTCCAAGGTCATCCACAATCGCGCATGCGCGCTCATAGAATTATATGGTTCAGACTTCAGATTGGAAAACCATAGATTGGTCAGACCATAGTTGGGAGAATCATAGATTATCAGACCATAGTTGGGAGAACCATAGACTACCTGACCATCGTTTAAAAAAATTAAATAAATATCTAAATAAACAAAGATAAATTGATAGCACATTCATGATCAGCGACCCAAAAAAACCATATAATGGCCTGCTACACGCTCATATCGCCTAAGTTTGGAATTTTCCTATACCAGATTTTCCGCAGTTTTCCGACTTTTTTGATAATCTTATTTCGTTTAACTTGTTCGTAACACTGGACATTAATTTGAAGCACATTATTATCAGTAACAACGGAAAAAAAAATGAAAAGAAATGAAATTTTCCGATTTTCCACTTTTCAGGGGGATTTTCCGGGAAACTGATAGCATATTCGTGATCAGTGACCCAGAAAACCCATATAATGACCTGCTACACGCTCATATCGCCCAAATTTGAAATTTTCTTATACCAAATTTTCCAGTTTTCCGAAATTTTCCCGGATTTCTACGTCTTGACATTCGAAACATCATTATTCAACTTCAGGTGCGAGTTCAATTCGACAACGCTGAAAAAAGTAAAAAGTCAGAAAAATTACCAAATTTTCCGATTTTCCGCTCCCCGTCTGAATTTTCCGGAAAACTAACGGCAGATTCGTGATCAGCGACCCCGAAAACCTACTAGGGGGCATTTTCAGTCCTTAATTTTCACTTTTGCTATATTTTGCAATTTATTTAAAAATGGGGTGTGAGAAAGGGGTTAATTTGAGTTTTGGGGGTGTTGTGGGGGGGGCTAGTCACTTCGCTTGCTAGTCATGGATGACCTAGAGGACTCATAGGAGGTAATGCAAAAAAAATATTTTTTTGATCCATCTTCCTATAAGAAACTTTTTTGTTTGGTCGATTTCCCCGCTTTATTGACTGGACTATAAATATGGTATTTTGAAATTGTCGGTTAGGTTTTAAAGTCAGATGGTGTGTTTTTTGAGGACTGTGACAATTTTTCGTGTTTTGAATATTTTTCTGGAATTCTGTATTTTGTTTTAGTATATATAGGGTCATTGACTCAGCGGATGGACTATTATACTTTTGCGGAGAACTACTGAACATAGAGTTTTAAAACTTTGTTTACTTATAATGTCTCTTTTCAGAATATTTTCGGATGTATAATATTTCCACTTCTATTAGAAAGAAGCAGATACTGAAATGTTAAATGGATCAGCCCATGTATTCAATGCTGTATTTGAAATCGCTATGTGTCTCTGAATAACTTTACTTAATAAATTCCTATGCTGTACGGTTTTTGAAATATTTATTATTATTTTTGTTTGTTGACAAAACATTTCTTTGGAAAAACTTCGTATCTATGTATTTTCAAAAGCTCAACTCCGTCATATTCAACCAGTCTCAAGCCTTTATGTATCATAATTGAACCTTAGGTGTAGAGAATACAGGAATCCAACAATAATTTAATTTAGGTCGGTCAGAAAAATCACCAAACATTCTTTTATTCATAATTTCCTACATTTCTATTTACGCTAATAGTTATTGATATAAGAGCTTTTATTCGAAAAAATAATAATAATGGAATCAGCTATGGTAAACATTCTAGATTTCCTAAATTTTGAAATATAAGCTTTTGAAATTCTCACGACCAAACATACGAGGGCAATGCGAAAAGTCCCTGAAAAGTGAAACAAGAAACGATTTATTTGGTCAAAACTAATTTTATTTCTCAACATAATCTCCTTGTAGCCCGATACACTTCGTCCAACGTTTTTCTAATATTTCGATCGCTTCCAAATACTACGATTTCGGCAATCCTTCAAAATAGGCGTTTGTTTCAGTGATGAACTCATTGTTGGAGCCAAATCTCTTTCCGCCGAGCCCTTTCTTGATTGGAAATAGATAAAAATCCAAATCTGAAGAATATGGTGGATTACGAACCACTTCGTAGCATAATTCATGCAATTTTGCCTGTGCGCCGGTGCGTTGTCCTGATGGAAGAGCACTTTTTCTTTGCCTAATACGACCGCTTTCGCTTCAAATCGGCGTCGAATCAATCCAACTGCTCTGCATAATATACGCCGGTCATCATTCTACCCTTTTCAAGGTAATCGATATGGACGATACCGTGTGCATTTCAAAAAACTGTTGCCATGACTTTGTTGGCCGATATACCCACTTTGGCCTTCGATTCGCCAGGACAAGTCCACTGTTTCCATTGTTCTTTAGTCTCTGGTGTATTGTGATGGATCCATGTTTCGTCCTCGTTTACGAAACTGCGTGAAAAGTCCTTCTCATCGGTCGCACTAGTTGTAATAGAGAGCAAATGCGGCGCCCAACTAGTAGATAGCCTTCCCATATTCAAAAATTTATGCAAAATGTTCCGTACCCGTTCGGTTGAGATGCCCATAGCCTCAGCAATCTCGTGGACTTTAACTCGCCGATCGTCCAATATCATACCATGGATTTTATTGTCGAATTCTGGTGTTGTAACCTCAATTGGACGACCAGAACGGCGTCCTTTGTGGTCATACTACCACAACGAAAAACACTTGTGAATCGTTCCAATCGATGGTGAGGAGTCCCCATAAAGTTTAACAAGCGATGCTTTGGTTTGCGTAATGTTCTTTCCACGCAAGAAATAATGTTTAATCAAGACTTTTTTCCATGTTTACAAAATCTTCAAGGTTGCTTGCTTTCGATGGGTGTTAAAACAGAACCGAATAACATATCTCACATGGGATTTTCGATTGTGGCGCCATCTGTTTTATTTTTCAGAGGCTTCTCACCTTACCCTCGTATCTGTACATTTTCGTTTCGGAAATTCGGATTTCAATAGTGGCATATCAAAATTAGATGTTATGAATTTTATAAAAACACAACTGCATGACGGTCAGAAGCTTGACGTTTCCGTCGAGGAGTTCTCATCTCGTCACTTACAATTTACCTTGGTCTTGTGATGCTGGGGCCGTTCTGTTAACTTTCCTGCTGACGCCAGCTATAATAAATTTTTTATTGCCATGAACCGCTATAGCTGAGCTGTGAGAAATGAAAAAATTTTTTTCTAACAATATTTAATAGTGATTTTGAAAATGTTACCCAAAATATTGATTCTTAATTAAACGCAATAATGATATTTTTTACCAAAAACAGTGGAAGTTCCAATTACCATCCGAAAAATACCGATTTCTTCCTATTTGGGTGTATTGACCGTCAATGAATTCTTGATCAAATTCATGTTAAGCTACGTAACAAACTCATAACAAGTCAGTATACTCACTTGAAAGACTTAAGATTGAGAATAATTTCCGGTCAAATAGACCAAAATGTAACTTCACAATATAACGTTTTATAGTGTTTACTAGAAAACATCTCAACTACTGTTAGTTCCATATAATTATAATTTATTGATAAGAAATAATCACCCTTATCCAGTAAAAAAACTATTAAAGTACTGAGGATCTTTCGGCTACCAAGTAGTCATCATCAGAGTAAATCAGGTTGACTCTGATGATGACTATTTGGTAGCCGAAATGTCCTCAGTACTTCAATAGTATTTTTAGTGGATAAGGGTGATTATTTCTTATCAATAGTGTTATAACAGTGTGAACTATTTTATAGTTTTAATTAGAATCTATTTGATTATCTAAATATTTGAAGTATGCAAATAATGATGTATTTTCAACACTGAGAAAGCTTTTTTATATACCAATTGGAAATTCTCACACAAAATCGTAGCGACCAAAATAATCTGAAAACGCTTAACAGTTATGTGAAGTGGGCGCCCAGTAGGATATCTTCTACCAAAGAGTCATAATGCAGGGCGCGCTGTTTGTTTTAAGACGTCCTGCGGCTTGTAGCCCCCCGTCGCTTCAAGTCCCCCCTAAAAGCTACTTCTTATCAGATCTCCACATGATGACAATTTCAATTCAGTCGCGCAACGAAACAAACTACATTGTAAGGTGAACGGCATTGGTGTGTTCTTTGTTTAACGCACTCGAAATGAAGGAGATGTGGGCGGCTCGGTACGTAGAGGATGCAAATGAAATTTCCAGAACGTTTATATGAAATTTGACGTTTGGCGCCTTCGTAATAATTTTAATACGAACTGTAATATGTTTTCCACTAGTCAAGACGGTATCACATCCAAGGAATGCGCGATGAAGAATTAATATGAAATATTTGAAAGTTTCAAGTTGGTATTTTTATGCGGGTACCGACAGATGGGAATGTTTCCAAACCACCAGGAAGAGCAACGTTTTATGTCAAGAAACATGTATTTATTTTTCACATGTGTAGCTTATTGTATCGTATTTTCCCAAGTATCATCATTTACTGAATTCGAATGTAGAAAATGAAGCATCATAACACAATAACAAATGATATTTTTCGCATTTTGAGTGATTTGTTATTTCACTAAGCTTAAAATCGTTTATTAAAGTGCCACTTTATCACATAAATGTCACTTTACTATATAGTAATGTGAGTGTTAATAAAACACAGTTTGACTTTTTTAAATTTCGGAAACATTGTTATATACAGGATGTGTCCTCGAACTGCGTGGCTAAAATAAAACCGAAGATTCTTTGATTTGAAAAAAATTTGATGAGCCTTTTTACTTTTGCCTCAAGTGTCTTGTTTAGCCGGTAGAGGGCTTTAAAGTTGCAAAAATAATTTTGTTTTTTCGGTATAACTTGAGAACGTGATGGAGGACTTTTACAATATTTGGCAGGTGAGTTACTGGCAATAATAGCCGTTTTTGAGAGCGGAGCATAGAGCCTTAGAGACCATAGAAATGGCTCAAACTTGAGGATGTAACGGGAAAAGTGTCCAGAACTTTTTTGTTGTCGATGTAATTCACTCTATATTTTTTATGTAGATAGCTTATCTGATTTGAAAACTTTTCTTACTCTTAGAAAAGTTTGATAAAATCAACGGATTAGCTTGAAAAAAATAATTGTCGAGTCTCTGCAATTTTGGCTTACTAATTTTACTTGATTAAAATACCTTAGTTGCCTTTGCTTTTCTAATGTCATTTTGGCATTTGGAGAATTTATTCTCAAAACTGTCAGTTTTTACTTTGCTTTCCGTAAAAATTTTACAAAATTATGGCTCAAAATTTCACTAACACTGAAATGGTTAATATCTCGGTAAAACACGAATAATAAAAACAATAGAAATGGGGAAACGATGTGATAATTTAGGAAAAACAAATGCTAAATTAAAAGAAACAACAAAACTTTTTGGGAAATCGCTAAGGCATCAATTGTTCGAAATATTGCCCATTTTCCTGAATACACAAATTAATTCGTTTCAAGAAATTGGATTGAACTCTGGCTAGTACTTCAGGATCATTCTTCAATAAATTCGCTTCATGATTAATTCGTTGCAACAATTCCTCTCGTGTGTTTACTGGAGCTGCATAAACTTTCGACTTCAAAGCGCCCCATAGAAAGAAGTCGCAGGGCGTCAAATCAGGGGAGCGGGCCGGCCAGTTCACTGGTGCATCGTGTCCTCTACCTATCCAGCGATCTGGATATTCCGCATTCAAATGTCGCCTCACAGCTAATGTGAAATGAGGAGGTGCACCATCATGGATAAATCAAAGGCCACGACGAATGTGTAAGGGCAAGTCTTCCAACAGTTCAAGTAGCCTTTGTTCCAAAAAGTTCAAGTAGTTCTCCCCGTTCAATCGATCGGGTATAACGGTAGGGCCAATAATAAAGTTATCCACAATTCCAACCCAAACATTGATTTTAGTTTGATTCTGAAAATATGTAACTTCCGTTTCATGAGGATTTTCATCAGCATAGAAATGTTCATTATGGAGGTTAAAAAGACCACATCTCGTGAAAGTATCTTCGTCCGTGAACAGAATTCTTCTACAAAAATTGGGGTTTGCGTTTTGTCTTTGGACAATAAGCCGACAGAAATCTAGCCGATGACCTGGATCCATGGGCAATAAGTCTTGAACTGTTTTAATATGATAGGGATACAACAGTTCTTCTTTCAGTACATTATGAACTAATGATTTTGAGGCTCCAATACGAAGTCCCAAACGTAGTGTGCTTATCCTTCTTGTCCGTCTGCGTCCAGTTTCTCTGCGATTTGCTTCAAATTTGCCAGTTTCGCGAAGGTTTGCCGATTTGGAATTCTGCGATGTGGATATCTTTCCCTTCTCCGGCCATTGCAACGACAAAGTCCATAAATCAATAACATATCAACCATTTCAGTGTTAGTGAAATTTTGAGCTATAATTTTATAAAATTTTTACGGAAAGCAAAGTAAAAACTGACAGTTTTGAGAATAAATTCTTCAAATGCCAAAATGACATTAGAAAAGCAAAGGCAACTAAGGTATTTTAATCAAGTAAAATTAGTAAGCTCTCGATAATTAATTTTTTCAACCTAATTCGTTGATTTTATCAAAATTTTCTAAGAGTAAGAAAAGTTTTCAAATTAGATAAGCTATCTACATAAAAAATATCGAGTGAATTACATTGACCACAAAAAAGTTCTGGACACTTTTCCCGTTACATCCTCAAGTTTGAGCCATTTCTATGGTCTCTAAGACTCTGTGCTCCACTCTCAAAAATGGCCATTATTGACAGTAACTCACCTGCTAAATATTGTAAAAGTTCTTCATCACGTTCTCAAGTTATACCGAAAAACAAAATTATTTTTGCAATTTTGAAGCCCTCTACCGGGTAAACAAGACACTTGAGGCAAAAGTGAAAAGGCTCATCAACTTTTTTTCGAATCAAAGAATCTTAGGATTTATTTTGGACACGCAGTTCGAGGACACCCTGTATATTAAAAATATTTATTCAAATTTGAAAAGTTAACACCAAATTTATTCGATTCTATTTATTCTTCCTGAAAAATATTATGATTCTCATTTGCATTCCTGAATGATATTGAGGCGCCACTAGTTCTTGCTAATGAACTATACTTCTTGAAATTTTCAACTTAACGGCGTTGGTTTCCCCGATAAACCATTCAGCCACACTAGTTGACTACCATCCTCCATGTCTTTTAAATGTTTGAATGTCTGCTCCATTGACAGCGAGGAAGGTGGCAGACGTCTTCCTCAAGCAAAGGTCATTGTAACTGGATGCATCTGGAAATTTTAAGTATTCTGCAACTTTTTTGGCAATTTTTGCAAAACTGTTAATGCCAACTCTATGTATAGTGCAATTACTGTGATTATAGTAAATGAAAAATCTATTGTGTTTTACTTGTTTGGGTCTCAATCGTGAATACTTATGATAAATTTCATTTCCCTTATCCCTTGCACTCTGATCCTACGGTAAAAACACGTTTCTGTTTGGTTTTGGTATCATGTAAAGTTATAAAAAAAATTTCCCCGTGTCTTCCATATCTTTTACAGTTAAGCTCCACAATTCTGGATTTTGAAGTTTTAGAAAGACAAGTAGCTTTTGGTATTGTGATATATCCACATTTTCGTTTATTTCTATAGCAATTTTTAACATGGAATATGTATTCCATAAACTGGACGCCTTAAGAGCTTTTGCCTAAAATAATGAAAGACATTGTATGAAAACACTAAAATATCCATAAAAAATAGCTTACCTTCTCAAAAAAATACGGTACCATTCATAGATCTATTATCCTAAGGAGACGGAACATCTCATTCATAAAACTCCATTTGACTTGTCGCAATGATTACATGAAGTATGACTGTATGACAAAGAAAACCAACGGACCTCTTTGTCGTCGAATCATAATTACTCCTTATTGGCAACGCTGTAACTATGATTTAAAACTTGGTAAACCTTGTAAGGCAACACTGCTTCGAAATAACTAGTACAGAACAAAGTCTCCATTCATGAAAGGTGCGCGGCGTTGTCGCCTTCTGAACAAATGATGCAATAGAATGGAATAGTTCTGTATTTAAAAATTTAAATATTTTATAATTCGATGGCATATTCCAGGTTACCCTAAATTATGGAATATTTTTCAGAGAAAACGTCAACAGTATTGCTTCTAAGATAACGAATAAATAATGCTATGAATCTTTTTATAATAATTACGAATCTCAATCCGGCAGCAGCACATTCCATACGGCCATACTTGTAATATACAGCGGTCTTAGTGGCCCGAAATTTGGCAATGTCTGATCGTGTTTAAATGTGAACAATTCTGTCTCCTTAGGATAATAGGTCTATGGTATCATTACACTTTCATAGTTGTTGGTGCTTTTTTTTACAAAATATTTCATATAACTTCTCGTATTTTTCCTTGAATTTTAAAGGAAGTAAGCTCTTCTAGCGGCATTTAAAATGTCTTCAGAACAATTTTCTAAATTGTTTTCAGTAGCAAAACTGATTTTTATAAATAATATGTAACTCAAACTCAATTCGACAAAAATTAAACTTGGAAAATGTTGTTATGTATTTAAATAAACAAAGCCGTTATATATTACGGAAATCCTACATAGGTGCTACTTTTTTCAAATTTATAACTTTGTAATGTTTTTATCTTTATTATGAGTGATTGCTTATATGAGAGCAAGGTGAAAAGTGCCTGAAAAATGAAACAAGAAATGATTTATTTGGTCAAAACTTATTTTATTTCTCAACATAATCTCCTTGTAGCCCGATACACTTCGTTTGTCTAATTTTTCGATCCCTTCGAAATAACACAATTTCGTCAAAATAGGCGTTTGTTTCAGCGATGACCTCATCTTTGGAGCCAAATCTCTTTCCGCCGAGCCATTGCTTCAAGTTTGGAAATAGATGAAATCGCAGAGGGCCAAATCTGAAGAATATGGTGAATGATGAACGAATTCGTAGCCTAATTCATGCAATTTTGCCATTGCGACTGCGGACCTGTTCGCCAGTGTGTTGTTCTGGTGGAAGAGCACTTTTTTCTTAGCCAAATGCGGCCGCTTTCGCTTCATCGGCGTCGAATCGATCCAACAGCTCATAATATACGCCGGTGATCGTTTTGCCTTTGTCAAGGTAATCGATATGGGCGATACCGTGTGCATTCCAAAAAACTGTCGCCATGACTTTGTTGGCCGATAAACCCACGTTTGCTTTTTTCGGCTTCGATTCGTCAGGACAAGTCCATTGTCTAGACTGTTATTTGGTCTGGTGTGTTGTGATGGATCCATGTTTTCTTCATGGTTACGAAACGGCGCATCGTGCTTGAACATCGCCGAACCCTCTTTTGAAGTTATTACACGGTCGCGCCCATCTGCCAGATAGCGTTCTCATATTTAAAAATTTATGCAAAATGTTCCGTACCCGTTAGGTTGAGATGCCCATACCCTTAGCACTCTCGTGCACTTAATCAATCAGTAAACCACTTGTGAATCGTTTGTTCGAAACTACAAACGGTAAGTTTTAAATTTTTATATAATTTTGGTTTTTCCTTGCCCTTGAACACATGTATTATTAAAGAGCATGTAATTGATTGATGTTCCTTTTTTGTACACATATTTGATTTTCCTTTCTCTTGAAAACATGTATTATTGAAGTGCTTTTACAATCGGGTGGGGGGATAACAGGGTGGCCTGAAGGCTAGTTATTAGTTATATTTTCTTCATGATGGACTCCATTAAAATTTGTCTTCAGCTAACTCTTCCTGTTTTCACTGTATCACCGGCCTCTCGGGAGAGAATCTACTAGGCCGGAGAGAAACTGGCGGTAGATTCAGCAAGCAACACCTCTTCGCGGTTCTCGAGACAAGTAACCCTTCGGGGCCAAACTAACGTTGCCACTGCAAAAGATCCGGTGAACTGGGCACCGCATACATTTTCACCTCTAAAACCACGACCCCGTGCCTTCTTATCCCAGGGATGCTGGTCGGAACGGATTCACGGACGTGGTAGACACATGCGGAAGGCCAAACTTGAACGAGGCCGGCGATGGTTCGTAAACGTAGCTTAGGCTAACACGAGCAGGCGAGTGGGGCTATTCCTCATGAGTCAGGGGGAATAGCTAGCAAGTACCGTGCCTGTTGCACCATAGGTAATGCAGATTCTCGCTTAAAGTAACCTCGGCCTGCCTGAGCAGGGGCGAAAAAAGGTACCGCTGCAAAACGTCAGGTAAACGGTGCACCACATGTCGTTTACCCATAAAAACCACGGCGCAGTGCCTTCTTATCCCAGATGGCTGGTCGGAACGGATTCACGGCCGTGGTGGCATATGCGGTAGGCTATTTGAACGAAAGCCGAACGTTTACTCGTAGCGTTCCTGGTGAAACAGGTAATTACGAGGAGGTGGAATTGACCATAGCCCAGAAGGGGCAGTATATGAGTCTAGCAAGTAAGCTCCATTTCGGGTATGCACGGGACAGGGTCCTATGTATGCCTGAGATGGGACCGCCTACAGTAGTCCCGCCGGGGGCGAAAAAGCTGCCTCTGCGTGGGTATTATGCTGCACCACATGGCTTTACTCATAAAGTCCGGTGTCTGTGCTTCTTATCCCAGATTTCTGGGCAATTGATTCGCGGCCAGGGCAACAAATGTGGAAGACCGATGATAAGGGGTCGACGGCGACTCGTCAAACGGGAGCTGTTATAAATTATAACACTAACACGAGTAGACAGGGGGAGAGGGGCCCAGACGGTTTAAAAGACCGTCTCCTTTCCAATTAAGGCGTTGGTCTCTGTCGGGCAGTGGCGTGCTGTTTATGTTAGGGGAGGGCAAGTCACAAACAGGTCTAGAGTCCACTGGACGGGCAGGCCGGGGGGGGGGGGGGACCGAGGTCCTACCCCACAGTTATCAACGTGTATCACCGGCCTTCTCGGTCACGCCGTGTTTCGCGCCGCTACAAAGGAGAAACTTGGAGAAACCGGATTATATGCTAAACAAAATATGCCAAACAAGTTTTTTTAAATTTAATGTTATATCTTATTTTATGCTCTCTATTCAGTACAGATCACATGCTACGATTATGGGATGGTAGATTTCACACGAAGAAAACAGTGATTTTCTATGTGGGCCAAGTTACCGGTGCCGATTTTCTACTATTGCTGGAAGTAACATCGAGACAAAAATGCCTAAATCAATTTTCAATTCAGGCATTTCACGCCTGGTGTCAAATATTATGTTGTCATAACTATGGTATAAGCCCAAAATTGATATAAATGCAGAAAAAAGTTATTGAGTTTTAATCCCAAGCAGGAATACTGTTACAATTGTCCCAAACCCCTGGGTGGGTGAAAAAGTCCCAGGGAACAATTGTACCATACCCTTTTCATAGATTCTTTTCGTTGATATGTGATTTTATTTTGTATTTTTTTGCAACTTTCGGCATTATGAATAAAATAAAAGTTTGAAATTGAAAAAAGTTTTACTATTATTATTATAACTTTTGGTATGAGAAAATAAAGAACTAGCATCTCAGTACAAATAATAATAAATAATTTAAGAGAAATACATACAACATTATATATAAAAATTCTCGGGAAATAGGTCATATTAACACTTTGTTATAAATTTTCGTCTTTACGTATGTTTCGATCTCACGACCATCATCAGAAGACTTATTATGTCAAAAAGGTTTTATTAAAACTAATATGCTATAATTAGTTTTAATAAAACCTTTTTGACATAATAAGTCTTCTGATGATGGTCGTGAGATCGAAACATACGTAAAGACGAAAATTTATAACAAAGTGTTAATGTGACCTATTTCCCGAGAATTTTTATATATAATTCATACTGGGTCAAGAATCTTTATTAATACATACAACGCAAATACTTAGATTATGCAATAACTACTACTACTCTGACTCACAATTATGACAAACATAAAGTTTTTTTGTGCAGTCTTCGTGTGACCAAGTGATGACATTCGATGCATTTCACCCATTACTGTCCATCTTTACTTGAACTATATGACTCAAACACACTAAACAGTAGACTTCGTTATCCTTTTCCCCGCTTGTCCCAGAGTTGTTACCGTTCAAATATTACTTTTTAATATTAGACTTCACCATCGCACTTTTTGTTGAAGTCTTATTAGTATCATTATTTTCAATATTCGAGTTCACAGCTGTTCTTGACTCAGTCGCTTTAGGTTTTTTTGGATGGATTTAATCTTCTAGTCGCCATTTTTTGTTGTTTTGCGTTATGTTCAATTCTTCCGCTTCTTTTTTCGGAGTATCAATATAGGCAGCTGACTTTCGTTTTCTCCCTTGAATGTATTTTGTCTGGGAAGATCCTTCGGCAATGGTCATACAGTTTCTGGAGAAAATATATTCTCAGCAAAAGTTTCTTCATGAATAAGTGACATTGTGTGGGTTTCAGAGCCTACGACTGTATTCTGGGCACTCGTGGATGATACTGAATCGTCATGATTTTCCGAAACTGTATTTACAGTGGAATTCAGAGGTCTTGGCCTATCTTTCTCATACGATGAAGAAAAATCTATGTCTGTAAACTTATCTTGATTAAATGCAGTTTTTCCTGCATCTAACCACTAGTATTTCCTCTTCCTCTACTAATAGATCCTATTGGACCATCTCTCACAATATTGTCTTGGTAACGAGGAAGGGGAACATGAACATAGGTGGTATTGAGTTCTCTATAGCAATAAATTTCTGCGGCTCTTATGATATATTTTATATCACTTCTTGTTGTTCAGTTCTAAATACCGTGTTGCAACTTCTATGTCCATGGTAACAGTTCCATTATTCCCATTTTCTACTTCCGTATCTTATGAGAGAAACGTGACAGAGTTCATATTTGGCTGCAGCGGCACGGATAGACAAAGACATATCATTATTAATAACCTTCATACGCTTGTTCATATAAAGAGATGTCTTTTGTATCTCTTTCCGTTTTCTCTTCCTTGTTCGAGAAGGGGAAAACAATAAAATATCCAAATACAAACCACCAATCATCATTACTGTTGTAACACGTAACGACTGTCCCCCAACTTTTTTAGAAAAAATGTGCATTTCATATCTCAATACACATGTCAAAAATCTGAATCTAGTATGGAACGCTAGAGTAATCATCACTCAATAACATAAAAAAATAATATTTACGAAACAGCACTCGGGGAGGGATCAATTCAAAATTTATTACTTACTCAGAAAGTTACTTTCGATGCCGAAAAACATTTTTTTTTCAACTACGGACGTGCACTCTTGCTGGAGATGAACGGGTTACTAAACTAATTACCATGTGATGAACGATTAGGTCTTTGATCTATCTTTACTACGCAGTGTTGCCAGGTTTAGGTTGGGAAATATTGTAAATGTTACAACTGTACCCTGTTATTTCCCCGGTCTACCCTACTCAAAATTGGTACCATCTGTATGTCGAATGGTATGGCATGATATTCATGCCTACTAATCACCCTAGTGTACGTAAACAATTTTAGAGCGATATCTATCAAATATTTATTCAACAAAAATTTTGTTTAGGAGCGTTTTAGGAAAAAAGTTCACATGAAAAACGCCAACCATGTAGGAAGCGGCCAGGGTAATAAATACAATTTTGTTTGAACGACGAAAAAGTTTGCGCAACCAAAGGGATTCATTTGAAAGCATAAAATCTACCATGTCAATTATGATTTTCAAGTATTTTGGAAAAAAAAACCACAGAATTTCCTTCCCTTCAATATTTGGACATAATAAGGGCGGGCCCATTCATTTGAAAATATAAAATCTACCATTTCAATTTTGATTTTCAAGTATTTTGAAAAAAAAATAAAGAGTTTCCTTCCCTTCAATAGTTGGACATATTTTCATTATCATTTTGACGGGTATTACTGTCTATTAATAGTTAATTGTTTTACTGACAATTTTTTTTTTACATTCAGATCCAAAGATACAAAAGTAGTATTTCAATGTTAGAAAGTTCAGTTATAAATTTGTCGATATTGAAATAATGGTAAGCCGTTTTTACATCTATCACATTTTGGTCCATACGATTATTGTAATTCAGATATCAACATTCTTATAAATAGCTCTCATCTAGTCTAGTCAGTAATAAATTATAATTATAAATACAATTTGACATATAACCTGATACTTACAGCCTTTAAGTTGTCATCATCCACAAGCAAGCAAGCAACCGATCCAAATATGAAATGAAAAAAACATATTATTAGACATATTATGTTTAAAACTATATAGATGGTATATAGATGGCATATATAACGTATTAGAGATCTTAGCTAAACAGTGTTCGTTATTTCATTTTCTACTATTTGTATCTTAAATAATATCTACTACGTACAGAAGAGATGACCTTTATTTATTTCTGTTGAAAGAACCATGTTTCAGAATACTATTGTGAATGCTCATTGAAACGTATCATTTAATATCAAATTCTGATCCAGAAAGCTTAATTTGTAGTAAGTCTATTAACAATAGCCAGGGATTTATAATATAAGGGCTAAAAAAATTTAGTTTTTTGCGAATATCTCCGGAACCGTTTATCGTACAGAAAACAGCTTTGTAAGCAATCTACTCATAGTAAGCTATGTTTCGAGAAAAATCAACTTTTATGTTGAAACATGGTCAATTTTTGGTTTTGTTACTTGTGTAAAGAAATTCCGTTCAATTGGTAAAAAATAAATTTTATTTCAAAGAATTGACAATGTTTTTCAACATAAAAGTTGATTTTTCTCGGAAACGGTTAACTTTGGAGCTTATAACCAGGAGTACCTTTTTTGTGTAGAAAACATTGGCGTTTCAAATGTCAAAACCGTACTTTTTCCAGTGGCGTAGAAGTTGGGGAGATAAACAACCACTACCCCTTCAAAATTTTCACCAATTATGAATAAAAAAAAAAATGTTATCGCACAAACATAGGTAACTATGAGTATAGATTGATTACGAAAGCTGTTTTCTGTACGATAAACGGTTCCGGAGATATTCGCAGAAAACTAAATTTTTTTTTCAATTTCAACACCCTGTATCTCGACAACGAAGTGATTTAGAGAAAAATTTTATATGAAAGACCCACCTTATTTTTCAACAAGAAATCACCCCCTGAATTTTTTTCGCAGTTATTTATTTACACCCTGTATATTGCGGAGCCTCCAAGCACAATATCGTGATAGAGCATCTCCCTCCAAAAACGAACCATCCAACAAAAAAAAGAAAGGTTTCCTAATGAGGAAAAATGAAGTACAATTGGAACATAAATAATATTTAAATAAGCTATGAACTATATATTTGAAGCAACCTTTACTTTGAGAATTGCGATATTCCTAGTTACATTTAGTTTTACGTTTATTCTTTCAGTCTCACAGCTATGGCGATTGTACCTATACAGTATCGGAAACAATTATTCTGGGTTATAGACAGAAATCTACAGGAGCAACAAGGAACGCAATGATATGATAATACCACATAAACAAGAGAGACGCACTGCTGTGCGCCCCTCCTCTTACCCCACCCGACGCGTTAACTGACCACGTGGCAATATGCCACAGCGACTCGACTCATTCTCATTCATGATACTGCCGTCCTACGTCCTGAGCTGACCGCCCTGACTCTCCTATCTCTGTGTCGTGACGTCGATATCCTATCCCTTCCTCGAGCGAGTCGAGGAGAAATTGTAATGCTCTCTCAACATATAGCAAGCTATTCTTTACGCTCTCATTAAACCACCATACCCAAAATGAATACTTTCCGATACCAATTAAAAGCGCATGGCCTACAAGCTGCTGCTTGATTTGCTTGTTGGTAAATCCGGTCCTAACAATAGCCGTAGAATACTAAAATACCTACTACAGAATGAACAAAAAAAATTACAGGTGATTTCAATTTCAAATGAAGAACTAGAATGAAGTCTAGATTTAAAATGACGTCCAAAGAAATGCTGCTTTATGATTGTACAAGCTACAGGTGGGGATGAAGTATTCACATTCGAGAAAATTAGTATAAAAGGTGGCAATAACTATATTGATAGAGGAGTTATATTACAAACCCCTTTTTAACCTTTATTTATTCATTATCAAATTAAAAGATTTAATAGCTACGATCTGGACCAAATTAGTTACACTCCCTTCTTGGTATCCTGTGAAAAATATTAAATTTTTCTTAAATCCTAAGGTGCTTGACCTGTCAGTACGAAATAACGCATATTTATCTGCGACTTATGTGCGACCCTGCAAACAATATAGTTTGATAGTTATTATTGCATCGTATAAATTATAAGACAATGCCATGATATTGTAAGGCAAATTCAATTTTAATTGCAACGGAAGCCTAACTTTCTATTGAAAAATAATCGGTTATAATCTAACTTGTTAAACATCTGAGGATCTCAAAATCTAGCTCTAAACTTAGCGGTGTATGCCAATTGAGAGCAACCGTACTTTACCCCATGAGGTGAAGAAATTTTGCCTACAACTCAACAAGCCGGTTGGGGGCACCGGAAGTATTAAGAGATTTCGCCTATTGATTTCTCAAAACAAGATAGTTGAAATAAATGAAATTCTCTAGCAATCAATCAGCGTCAAGGTGTCATTAAGATATTCATACATACAATTCAATGTAAAAATTGCGTTACACTTGGTGGTCGAAGCGGTAATAGATATTTACGATATAAGTGTCGTAAAGATTCATATTACGAAATGAGATGGGAAATTTGTCAAACGAGGCCGTTAGGCCGAGTTTGATAACCCATTGAATATCGTAATATGAATTTACGATACGAATATAGTACATTATTTTACCTACTACCAATAATGTTAATTATTTACTCAAAATTAGTCAATATTCCTGAAATTAATGATATTAGAATCATGTAACAAGCAGGCGTTGCGCTCATTGTTGATTTATTTTGCGAACTGTCAATTTTGACGCGTTCACATCAGTTTGGTATAATTGTATCGACATGAGTTCCGACTATGAAAGTGTGGATTCTGATATAGAACTTGCTGCAAATAACGCAATACAAACCCTAGTACCCGGTAAATCCCGCAATAGATACGAAAAAGAATATAAGCGATTCGAAGACAGTGCAGTTCAAAAAAAGTCCGTGTTTTTTCGGGGAAAATTAACTTTGACACGTTCATTACAATTAATTTTACTTTACCGCACTAGTGCGGTAAAGTACCTCATTACGAAACTCATATCAGTGTCGTAATGTTTGACATTACATATTGGTAGTAGGTAAAGCTGTTTACATACTTTTGTTTCCAATTAGCTTCTATTAATAGCGTAGGTTCAAAACTTCCAAGAGACAATGTCATGGCAGGTTAGTTTTTTACGGGTTAGTTTATTAAATTTTTAAATATTTCCGGCTATATTAGGTTATTAGGTTATTTAAATGTGATTGATTGATTGATTGATGTTCCTTGCGCTGAATCGCAACATACAATTTAAAACCCTAGCGCATAGGTTAGAGGGCCCATGCCGAGATTCCTAGTTTTGAGTTCGATCGCCATGTGCCCAAACTTAGAGGTCAAAACATATATTATAAATAACGAACTAAAACGCAAGCAACAAATAAATAATGAAATTTTAAGTTATTCTCAAAAGGGGAAATATACACCGCTGAATATTTTCCAGGAGAGGTATTGAACTTGACAAATTCTGGAGAAATATATGAAAAACCACAAATCAAAAATTCTTAGCCCAAAAATCATGAAAAACGATATTTCAAAGCAATCAAAAGAAATTTGGGAGTACCTAAGCTCGTCCCCAAATTCAAATCTAATTTCTTGGTCAATTTCCCAGCTGGAATAGTATAACTGATCCCCGAGCAATTCAGGTCGATAGAAATAAGAACCTAAGCTCGTCCCCACGAGAAGATTCGCAATAACACAAAACATATTTTATTACGAATAATTACAAAATATTTACCTTATCAGTTCAGAATTTATAAAATTCTAATGAAATACATTTATATATTTTATATGGGTAACCGTAACTTGATGTATTACAGTGTATACAACAGAGGGAGTGATACAAAACAAAAAGGATACTTGGTGTATTTATAACCCTAAATGAAAAGATTCTCAATAATACAACCATATTTTATTAAGAATAAAATAGATAAATTGGTTATTTTAAGGGTTATAAAAGAATGCAATAGATTTAAGAAAGGTTTGAAATAGTTTCATTTTTGTATTCTTCTATTTTAAGAGGGCAAGGTGAATAGTCCCTGAAAAATGTAACAAGAAATGATTTATTTGGTCAAAACTTATTTATTTCTCAAGATAATCTCAATCAACGTTTTTCGATCCCTTCCAAACAATACGATTTCGGCAATCCATCAAAATAGGCGTTTGTTTCAGCGATGACCTCATTGTTGGAGCCAAATCTATTGCCGCCGAGCCATTCTTCAAGTTTGGAAATCGCAGGGGGCCAAATTTCGAGAATATGGTGGAGGTCGAACCAATTCGTAGCGCAATTCATGCAATTTTGCCATTGCGACTGCGCAGATTTGCATCGGTGCGTTGTCCTGGTGGAAGAGCACTTTTTCTTTGCCAAATGAGGACGGTTTCGCTTCAAATCGGCGCCGAATCGATCAACAGCTGTGCATAATATACGCCGGTGATTGTTTTGAGCTTTTCAAGATAATCGATATTGACGATACCACGTGCATCCCAAAAAACCGTCGCCATGACTTTGTTGACCGATTAACCCACTTTGGTCTTTATCAGCTTTGATTCGCCAGGGCAAGTCCACTGTTTCGACCTGTTCTTTGGTCTATGGTGTTTGGTGATGGATCTATTTTTCTTCCACGGTTACGAAACGGCGCAGAAAGTCCTTATCGCGCGCTTGAACATTGCCAAACACTCCTTTGAAGTTGTCACACAGTCGCACTTGTTGTCCACAGAGAGCAAATGCGCCCCCCCATCTGGCAGATAGATTTCTCATATTCAAGAATTTATGCAAAATGATCCGTACCCGTTCGATTGAGACGCCCATAGCCTCAGCAATATCACGCACTTTACCTCGCCGATCGTCATACCATGGATTTTATGGACGATTTCTGGCGTTGTAACCTCAATTGGAAGACCAGAACGTTCGGAATCCTTTGTGGTCATACTACCATGACGAAGATCAGCAAACCACTTGTACATCGTTCCAATCGATGGTGAAGAGTCCCCATAATGTTTAACAAGCGATGATCTGGTTTGCGTAATGTTTTTTCTACGCAAGAAGTAATGTTTAATCAAGACGCAAAATTTACATTTTTCCTTGTTCACAGAAATCTTCAAGGTTGCTTATTTCGTTTGGTGTCAAAACAGAACTGAACATAACATTTCAGACTGAAAATTTGAATGCGTCTTAGATAAAGATGGTACATCACAAATGTCACATGGGATTTTCACCTTGCCCTCATACATTCAAAGCACAGCTTACGTCGCCGTACGGGTGGATCACGTATTCTAGAAGTTTCAACTAAGCTATGTATTTTTATGTAGACATCAGTTCGAAACTGCTTCAACGTCTCAATAAACTCAAAAATTGTTGTGTGTGTCGAATAAAAGCTAGCGTTGAATTTAGCTTGGGAAGATTCGCATGGGTTTGTTCTTCTTTCTGAGTCTAAGCTGTCGCTGAGTTTGTCCCACAAGCTTGGCGGCTTCATCGTAAATGTAATTATCAACCAAATAGTCGGCAAATTGTGATACACGATCGTTTTCGGGTTGTATTTCTCTAACATCGAGAGCAAAAGAACCGTTGGATCCAAAAAATGGTAAACCATATACATAGTGCAACGATTCTTCAATTGTACTGCTTTTGTACTTGTAATCAGGAACTAGCCCAAGATTTAGATTTCACAAACCAAGCCTGTGTCAAATGAAACCTGCGGCATTTAACTCGGGAATTGAGAAACACCGTTCTGATAGCATTGTGAATTGCTATTTCAAAATTTGGCCACAATGACTGTTACTACGGATTTAAGCCAAAAAAAAATTAGATTTGTTTCGTAAAATTTCAAAAAATATTTGTATGGTTATTCAGTAATAGACAAAACGCTAATGGAATATAATAACTCAATAGCCATTTCCTAGTTACATGTAAAGTGAACAACCGTAAAAAGTGATCGGTACAGTAGGAAAATGTCCCATCGACATACAATTTTTCACTTTTACACAGAACAGTGAAGTTTGTTAAGCACGTAATGAACACAAAGTTATCGCCTATTATTGTCTTATCAGTAATTGTTTTCAAAGTTTCAATGATAGCTGACCTATTTTTTGGTACGGGTGGTAGTGTTTTTCATCTGTTATTATACAGATTGATGCGAATATTATGTATGTCTTTCACTGAGATGTATCACTATTTATGTGGATCTATGAAGTTCGCAAATGTTACGAATAACTTAAATATTACATGTTCCTACACAAGGTGACTATGATTGCATGGATATAATACACTTTGTATCTGTCTATGGATCCAAAAAGAATAAGCTGAGTACACTGTAAAAAATATTTGGGTAAAATTTCCCTAAGAAATGGTGGCCACTGGGCGGCCACCATTCCACGGAGTAAATTTAACGCGTAAGGGTATTTTTAACCAAAAAGGGAAAATTACTCATTGCTCGGGTAACAATCCTTGGCGGTGTAAATTTTACAGAGAAAAAAACAAGTTGGTGTAATTTTACCCCCTAAAATTACACATCGGTGTAATTTTACCCCCTAAAATTACACATTGGTGTAAATTTGTATAGATAAAATTACACTCTAATGTAAATTTGTACAGATAAAATTACACTCTAATGTAAATTTGTACAGATAAACTTACACTCTAATGTAAATTTGTGCAGATAAAATTACACTCTAATGTAAATTTGTACAGATAAAATTACACTCTAATGTAAATTTGTGCAGATAAAATTACACTCTAATGTAAATTTGTGCAGATAAAATTACACTCTAATGTAAATTTGTACAGATAAAATTACACTCTAATGTAAATTTGTATACATAAAATTACACTCTAATGTGAATTTGTGCAGATAAAATTACACTCTAATGTAAATTTGTACAGATAAACTTACACTCTAATGTAAATTTGTGCAGATAAAATTACACTCTAATGTAAATTTGTACAGATAAAATTACACTCTAATGTAAATTTGTGCAGATAAAATTACACTCTAATGTAAATTTGTGCAGATAAAATTACACTCTAATGTAAATTTGTACAGATAAAATTACACTCTAATGTAAATTTGTATACATAAAATTACACTCTAATGTGAATTTGTGCAGATAAAATTACACTCTGATGTAAATTTGTACAGATAAAATTACACTCTAATGTAAATTTGTGCAGATAAAATTACACTCTAATGTAAATTTGTGCAGATAAAATTACACTCTAATGTAAATTTGTACAGATAAAATTACACTCTAATGTAAATTTGTGCAGATAAAATTACACTCTGATGTAAATTTGTATAGATAAAATTACACTTCGATGTTAATTTGTATAGATGAAATTACCTTTTGATGTAAATTTGTATAGATAAAATTACTGTTGTTAATTTTACAGATACATTTACACCAAATTGTAATTTTGTTTGTAAACGAAATACCTAGATGATTTGGCCCTGAAATATTCATTTAAAAATAAACTTTACCTACGCACTATTCCAACTTTCGATCAAAATTCTGTTGTATCATCGTCAACCAGGAAGATGAATTAACCAGTTCATGTTAGCCCTTTTTCTAACATTCTATTGTGAACCATTACCTGAATACAATAGCCTAAACAAAATGGAACGAGAATTTTTGTTTTACTTATATTCAGGATTACAAAAGTTTATAAAAAATTCTTAAAAAAATTACAAATAACCGATATTGTTACAAACTTGTATATAATTAAACCTCATACTGGAACGGCAACAAAAGTAACAAGACTACCTGAAATTCAAAAATATTTATTATTAGAATAAAGCAGATGAGGAAAAGCAATACACATACATATTAGGGCCAGGGGGATTCAAAAATAGAGAAAATTGAGATTCAAAATACTGGAATGGAAAAAACAGGAAAAAATAGGAAGCCTTTCTATAAAAATAAAATATATAAAATGAACCGTAAGGCCTAGAACGATGCAAACCAAATTATAATTTACTACCTACCTTTAATAGAGCATCAATTCTCCATAAGAAAACCACGAATGACAACAATGAGAAAATCATACTGTACATTATTATTAAAAAACAAAGATATAAAATCAACTTACTTGCACCTCAATTCCGATTGAGGAAAGAAAAGTATATTAAAACAAAATAATGGAATTATTGTAAAATACAAATTCATCAGACAAAATTCACCTGAAATTAAAATGTAGTATATTTAAAAGATAAAAACATACAAAATACTCACTTTTCGGGTACAAATAAATCTTACACCGTACACCTGTCTGTGATAAAATTGACAATTATATTGCCTTAATGTAGGAAATCCATGTCTGCATATTTAACAGGAATAACCTATTTTTAATGTAATAAGTTCTGCTGGCGTACAGGTTATGTGTATCTTGGAAATCTATAGACATAAAAGGCGAATATAGGCACAAAAACAGCAAAGAAACCCATCAACCTACCTTTCAAAAGGGGCCCAAGAAATCAAGTATTCCGGTTCTCACAATAACGAAACAATCTACTGTTTAATAAATGTATTTCATTTAAAAGTTTTAAAATGAAAATGATCCTTACTGAATTAGAAACAGAAGCTCATATGCAACACGACAGTAAGTGCAAACTGCAATGCAATCTGGGAAATTCGACTATGCAAAACGCCTACGATAGCTGTACTCTCTCGCTCGAGATCATTAGTAGCGTGTAATAGAGAGGGATATCAATATCTTTACGCAACACAGAGAAGACACCATCTGTCGATGTCAGTACCGCAATCAGATTAGAGCGCAGAACCGATGGAGGGAAATTTGAATTGATATTATTTTGTTAACCGAAGATTCAGAGTTTTCATTCATATCATACTATATTTTTGGTAGTATTTTATATGCATATTAAAGAAATTTTATTAATTTAATACTACAACGGCTTAGTTTTTCTATTTAATAAGTAGACATATAGATAATAGAATAGCGGCTGTGTTGTGTAATAAAGTGTATAACAAAATATTTCTCATTTATAATTAAATATTCTAACCTCAAAAACATAAGATGTATGTTTACTAATTTGCACAAAAAAATACTTTGTAATTTTTAATCATCATGACAATTATTTTTCAAAGTCTGCATGTGTGTTATCGGATACTTGATTAGCTGATGGAACCCTCTGCCTTTAACATACCAACCCAACCTCAACAATTTTCTTGAAGTCAGCTTCCTATTAGTTGATCAATCATTCATGTAACCTGTTCATAATACGCTGTCAAACTGTACGATCACTTTACCCATTTGAATAAATTTTCACTATTAGTGGGAAAATTTACCCAAATGGTATCAAATTTACCACGATAATGATAAATTTCCAGTCAAATCTAGGGTAAAATTATTCACGCAGAGGTAATTTTCTATTCTGTAACGTAAAAACACCAGAATCAAATTTACCTGGTAAATGTTCTCCAACTTTTAGGTACTTCAAGCTTTATCTCAAAAATGAGGTAATAGTTGCCAGTACATCGTAGTAAGTTTACCAATTTACACCATTGAAATCACACCCATTTTTTACAGTGTATCTCTCAAACTTGAAAGTTAGCAACTTCATTATAACGACCACTATTGAGTTTAATCTAAGCCACAAAAGAGGGTACAATATTGGTTCTGATAAAGTAGGCAATGTGAAAACAATCCTAAGTCAAGGAAATGAAGCAAAAAAGAGGCCAAAGTAGAAAAAACATTGGCAGAACCGATTTTTTTTAAATCAATTCTAGTCATTTAAAAACAATTTTACCAGTTTATTTTTTCATGATTTGAATTTTAGATTTTCTCCAGAGGAAAATGCATCTTTTGCATTTTCGAGAGTTAATATTAAATATGTTGAAAAATGGCAAAATAGGGCAGAATTTCTTACCCGGGGGGTTTTTGGGGTTGCTGATCACGATTCCATTTATCGTCTATTATTGTCTTATCAGTAATTGTTTTCAAAGTTTCAATGATAGCTGACCTATTTTTTGGTACGGGTGGTAGTGTTTTTCATCTGTTAGATTGATGCGAATATTATGTATGTCACTGAAATGATATTTAATTGGCCGGTACGAGGGCAAGGTGAAAAGTCCCTGAAAAATAAAACAGATGGCGTCACAATCGAAAAACCCATGTGACATTTCTGATCTTTAACTAGAACGCAGACTGATATGTCATTCAATTGTGTTTGAAATTCATCGAAAGAAAGCAGCCTTTTTGTAAACATGGAAAAAAGTGAATTTCGCGTCTTGATTATTTCTTGTGTGAAAAAAACATTACGCAAGCCTAAGTATCGCTTGTTAAACATTATGGGGACTCTTCACCATCGATTGGAACGATTCACGAGTGGTTTACTGATTTCCGTTGTGGTAGTATGTGGTAGGAACCTTCTGATCGTCCAATTGAGGTTACAACACCAGAAATCGTCGATAAAAATTATGGTATGATATTGGATGATCGGCGAGTTAAAGTTCACGAGATTGCCGAGGCTATGGGCATCTCAACCGAACGGGTAAGGAACATTTTGCATTTCCCGCATTTGCTCTGTTGACAACAAGCAGAACTGTTGGATCGATTCGACGCCGATTTGAAGCGAAAGCGTATCGCATTTGGCAAAGAAAAAAGTGCTCTTCCACCAGGAGAACGCACCGGCGCACAGATCCGCAGTCGCAATTGCAAAATTGCATGAATTGGTTCGTCATCCACCATATTTGCTCGATTGCTCCCCTGCGATTTTTATCTATTACCAAACTTGAAGGAATGGCTCGTCAGAACGAAATTTGGCTCCAACGATGAGGCCATCGCTGAAACGAACGCCTATTTTGGAGAATTGCCGAAATCGTATTATTTGGAAGGGATCGAAAAATAAGAAAAACGTTGAACAAAGTTTTGACCAAATAAATCATTTCTTGTTCCATTGTTCAAAGATTTTTCACCTTGCCCTCTTATTAACATATTATTCTTGAATGTTGTTCGGAGAGAAACTAAACAAATTCTGGGACAAATGATAACAATTTGCTACCTCTATTTGATGGATCTAAGAATATTTTGTAGAGATATAATCCCGTCGAATTTAGATGTACCATTTATAAAAGCTAGCTACCATGGGAACTAATTTAAGGGTAGCATTATCGGTTATTACCTACTCGGAGACGAATATAGGCCACCCAGAATTTTTATTTAAATTTTTTATTTGTATTTATTGACAAGTTTAGTGTTTAAAAATCTCTAACTTAACATTATACATTTCAATGGCCATTCTATCCAAACTTGATCGAATTAACTCTATTAAATCCGGTACATTACTTACCTACTCATTTGAAATATGAAATATGTTTCAGAAAATAATAAGCAACAAAACAAGATTATTTTTAAATGATTTTATTGACTTTTAATTTCAGAAATTTTATGATGAAATTTACAATTTTAATACTTCTTTTTGCAGTGAACAAAATAAATTTGGGAAATATTTACTAAACTTAAATAAAATGAGTATTTTATTTACGTTTAGAGTTGATTATCATAATGTGATGGTTGATTCTATTCAAATATTTACTATATGATCCTACTGATTTGCCCCAACCAAAAACTTTTTTTATAGTTTGCAAAGGTGATAAATAATAATTGTAGCTGTTCAGAAAAACAGAAGAAGGTATTATTTATTGTGGTAGAATGATCTATATTTTACAAATAAAGCAATGCGATATTACTGAAATCAGCAGAATGTTCAATTATAGAAACTTTTGTCTCTTGTTTATGAACAATTTTCACCACAAATGACCTCAAACCCAGCTTGCGGCTAGTCACGCGAACTAGTTTTTAATGACGCTTCCATAAAGAAAATAGACACATTACATTTGAAAGCATATAATTTAGATTTATTAAATGCGAGGTATAAAATGTTCGGTATTAAAAGACTGATATAAAATGTCATTAGAAGAAACAAGGGTCAACTGACTAGTTATTGTGAAACAAGTGATGTGCTAACAAGACGAAATGATTTACGACTTATGTTTATGCTAACGTAAATTCAGATTATGTGTCTTAGGCTTAGCTTGAATAGATTAACAATGCCATCAAAAAAGCCTTTGCTTTTTCCGAAGTAAATCTTGCTTTCTTATAATAATAACCATCCGATTCAAATTCGGATCATTTTCATAATTTGACCATTTTCATCTTAGTTTACACAGTAAAAAATCGAAGCGAAATTTGACACCAAAATAACACCACGCGTGGTCCAGATTCATCCACACCAATTTGGTGTAAACTCAACACCGTATAAGCAGTGTTCAATTGACATTCAGCGGTGAATATATTTACATCAGTAATTGTTCAAATTTGAAATTCTGAAGTGTTAATTTGACACCGAGGAGGTGTAAAAATATAACTTTTGCGGTGTATGAAGAGCACCTTATGGTGCATTTTTTTCACCAGATATAATGCGAATTCAACGTTCACGGTGTCGATCTTTAACACCAAACAGAGTACACAACTATTAAAAATGGTAAATCTTACACTATCAATTATTTATATTTTACACCATATGGAGTATGGAACTCATCTTAGGTGGTCGATTTAACACTAACGAAAGTTCGAATTTTTGACACCAAAAATTGCTATAAATGTATACACCAAATGGAGTGGCGACATATTATAGTTGCTAAATTGGTACCAATAATATTTTCTTCATTCATTTACTAGTTCAATCATATGTGACAAGAGTAAAAAACTAAATGTAAACTGAAAATAAGTTCATATTTTGATACCAAAATCATCATTTCACTTGTGAAACAAATTGAAATTGAATTTCACACAAGCTAATTGTTTTTAGCTCAAGGTACGTTATCAAAATAACAAATCAATTATGGTGTAATACAATAACATTTCTCGAGAAAAAAAATTATGAAAGGTTATTAGATTCAGTAAACCACAATTTTTGAGATTGGCGGGACATTTTCTATATTGGAGTAGAGAGGACTAAATATATAAAGAGACCACAAAAGTATTCAGAATCATATCATTGTCACTGTTGTGTGTCTTCAAAACCTACTTTAGGCTTTTAGCCATTAGATTGCGATAGCAGCTAAGAACTCATGATCTGATTATTTTTGTGGACTTCAAGAATTTGATCAGTTTAAAAATAGCAAAGAATAATGTAACTTATATATAAATATCTTTTATTTTTGAATAGTTACACAAAAAAATGTTAATATAATATTTTACCTATTTAGAAGCGAATAATAAGATATCTTATTTAAATTTCAAAATACATTATTGAAACGTAGGAATATTATTTAAATTTCAAAATACATTATTGAAACGTAGGAATATTTTGAAACATAAGTGCTATTATGTACAAAAACAAAAAAAAAGCCTGTTACATAGGTATTTGCTTCCCACTACAGGAGTTTTAGAAACGGTTGAAGATATAGCATCGGTTAAATGGGTACACAGTTACATAATCTAGGCTATCTTATAGGCTTTCGAAATACATTCTTGCGCACTTTTCTATCTATTCTTTTATTTTTTAAGATTAGAATCCACAACATCTAGCATTGCTAAATGAACCCACATATTTATACTATTGCACCACTTCTAGATGTACATATTTTTCAATAATTCAAAAAGGTTATGAAGGTCTAATTTTCGGAAAATAAATAATTTGCTATATTCATTACTTCTACGAGTTAAGAGATTCAGTTTACCAATGAATTAATTGAATAATTTATGTTCATTCGGTGTCAGTTCTCGGCGCATTCAATTATTTTGAATTTATATCCTTTCTCCGCCTGCTCCAGGAGGTTTGAAAGTTCGTCCTCATCAATCAGACAGCCAGTCTCACCAGTCCCTTCATATTCGGATACAGCTGTTTCTTCTGATTTGGAGAGGTTCATCGCAAATTTTTCAAGACCTGAAAATGAAGATGACAGTGCCCAATAATATGGTAAATATCTCAATAAATGGTTTTGCAAGAAAATTTTTGCTTATAAAAACAAACCTGAATGAAATAACTTGGACTGATTTCTCCCCAAAGTGAACCGACTTAAGTTATCTTTCAGAAGGTCTCGCCAGTGTGCATTTGCTGCAATACCCAAGATGGAGTACCTTAGTCAGACGGCTTATTACCAACGCCAATCGGCATTGCCTCAACAAATGTCAATGTCGATTGGCGTTGGTGACAAGGCCACTTGGGTTCGATTTCTAGTGAGATCTCATTTTATATTTCTTGAACCTCCTTTCATTAAAAATGGTTGATTCAAGACAAAAAGTGAATCTAGGCCGAGTTAGGTTAAGTGTTTCTATAATTAAAAGTTAGGTTATGGTACAGTGACTACAAAAAATATTGGCGACAAACAGTTCAAACTGCAATGTTTCGGCAAATAATTCAGCTCAATTGTTCTCTGCAAAGACAAAACAACCTAAAAAGTCTTGCACCATATACTTTACCATATAACACTTTCACCACAGTATATTATACTGTGCTTTGACTGTTTACTTTGTTCAATTTATAGTTGTTCTGTATTTCATGTGCACATATTGTTCATATGCATATTATTTATGCGATTTATATTTTCTTCTAGAAAAGTAATGTATGGCTATGAACATTTGATTAATAAATGGAGGATTATTGATTTTGAGGTCTTTGTTTCCCTGTTAAGTATTTATTTACATTTTGTCAAAACTGTCAACAGCCATAACCCCATTAGATGCAAGAGGCCTTAGTACTGAACAACTGTATTGTCTATGTAGAAAAGACAAATGAGTTGCTTTATCTGCTGGAACATGGTGGAACCAATAAAATCGGACAGCTGTTGCCACCACTGTATTTTATAGTAGTTATGTAGAATTAGGCAAAACGGTTTCGTACGTAAAAGCTCGTAGCCACAGCAACACTGAAGTGGACGTCTCGTTATCTTTCATCTTCTCAATCATCCTCTCTCAATTTCTAATTTTTTATTCTATTTAGGATCAGCAACCACGATTTTTTGGTACCAATTGTTTTAATAGAACAAGATCCTAACTGCGCATGATCACAAACCAAATTCCCAAGTTGTAACCCAATAGCGAATTCGTGTATGTCGTGTAGGTATATAATATGAAAATATACATGCCAAGGATTTCGTTATGACACAATTCAGATGTACATAGATGTGCATATACCTACCTAAGTATAGAAATTATGAATATGAAACTCTTACCTTTCAGAATGAAGTCTTTATATTCCTTATGTTTGTCCAAACACATTCACTTTTGAAGGTTATGGGATTCAACTTTGATAAAAACCAACATTATTTCACTTCACTCTTATCAACTAAGAGCAAGATACTGATAAAGGCACGTAAACAACTAACCTGATCAATGTTCAATGTGTCTACTGAGAAAAAGTCAGTAGGTACACATGCAACGAAAAATGTTTCAGCAGCAAAATGGCGGGTTTGACTATTAACGACACAAGGCCAATGCGAGAGGAACTGACTGAACTGAGCTCGTAAAGTAGTGAGCTGATCGGTCGATAGGTGCTGTTTTAACCATTTGCGAATTCAATACAAATCCATACAGTGTATTATCGAAGATAAGTTTAGGTAGGTGTTGAAACGGAGTTTTTCTGGTAGATTAATTTTGACGGGTTCAGCACTTAACACCATATAGTGAAGAATGCTTACACCACAATAGGGTGTGAAAGTTTACACCGGTCAAATTTTTTACTGTGTATAGTACTGCAGCATGTGAAGAACTGCAGGTTTACAGTTATCGTCTATCCAGGGGATATTGGAAATGGTAATAGATATATAATTCCTTTCATTTCGTTGAAAAACTTCAAACGCTAAAAGTTGACCCAGGCGATTTGCTCGTCAGCTTCGAAGTCGAATCACTGTTTACCAATGTTCCCATTCCAGGCACCCTTTCCATAATTTCTTCAATTGTTACCTGCCAAAAACATTTCAACGGATTTGCTACCGTTAATTGATTTCTGTCTATACTCCACATATTTTCTATACGATGGCAAGTTTTACGAGCAGTCCTCGGGAGCTGCCATGGGTTCCCCACTTTCCCCGATCATAGCTAATATCTTCATGGAAACTTTTGAACAAGATGCCATTGACTCATCTGTTCTCAAGCCGAAATGTTAGTTTAGACATGTCGACGATACTTTTGTTATTTGGCAACATGGTCGCGAAAAGCTTGTTCCCTTCCTCAATCATTTAAATTCATTACATCCCAATATCCTTTTCACCATAGAAGTCGAATCGGAAGGTTCACTCCCGTTTCTGGATGTATTGGTTAGTCGACAGACTGACGGTACTCTAGGACATTCTGTGTATCGAAAACCCACTCATACCGATAGATACCTCAATGCACCCTGCCCAAAAGCAATCTGTTATAAACTCCCTGGTCCATAGAGTTGTCAACTTATCTCAACCTTAATCCTTAAAATCAGAATTAAAACATCTTTCATCTGCCTTATTATCAAACAATTTCACCCATTACAACATTCAAAAAGCCAGAAAGAAATACACTACACCTAAAATCACAAATCGACCTGAGCCAGAAACCCCCCCCCCCCGCCTGATTTATCCACGGCCTATCTTCCATATATTGAAAATATGACAGATCGAATTTCCAAAATCCTCAAAAAACATAATATTTCTACCCGTTTTTCCACACTTCCAAAATTATCTCAGTTTTACAAACCTATGAAAGATCCTCTTCTTCACTTAGAAGGTGTTTATAGCATTCCCTGTTCTTGCGGTGAAGTCTATATTGGTGAAACAGGTCGTACAGTAGCTACTCGTGTGGAAGAACATGAGCGCTGTACAAGGCTTCATGACACCAGTAGATCTGCACTTGCGGAACACAAGTTTGACACTAATCATCAAATCCTTTTTGAAGATACTAAAATCCTAGCCAGAGCCCCAAATTTCTATCAGCGAAAAATCCTTGAAGCTATAGAAATCCTAAAACATCCGAATAATCTGAACCGTGACTCAGGATATTACCTTCCAAACATTTGGAAACCCATCCTCGAAAATTCCACTTTGCACATGAACGCACAAGGGAACCAAATAAAACACACTTTTTCGAAGCAAATTTTTATAAGCTCTGTTCTGCTAATATTAGATTTAATACCCGACGTTTTGTTTCCGATTTTTTAAAACAAAATTTAGATATAATTTTTATCCCATACTCATTAACGTATTACATGTGATGGTTTATGATTGATGATTTGCAGATTAGCAATCATCAAGATTTTTTAAAAGTATTTTCAAGTACCTACGAGCCTGCATTAGAGAATTATTATTGAAATTGGGCAGCCTAATGCAAAGAGCGTAAAAATTGGAGTTGACATTTTTTCAATATTTGTGAAACAAAAACAAAAAAATTACGACCAATAAAATATCTTGAATATTAAACCTCCGCGGATAGGTAATCTTTAAAATTCTTGACTTCCGGATGAATTCCGCGTCACAGAAGCATGACTCAATGCCGTCGTTTCGCCAGCCATTACAGGTGACATCTTCAGAGCTACCTTGAGACTTGAACTAAAACTGATTCTTCTGGTTTCTGTAGCGATTTATTATGTAAATGTTTCACGCTACATAGTACACTGTCTTTATTCTGGTCGTTCCTGCTCTGGTACTCGACCCCGCCATTGTGTGATTGTGTGCGAAGTGTAATTTTCAAGGATAACTTTCCAAATATTGAGTAGGTAATAAATAGCCTGAATCACAGTTTAGAATATATTCCATCCTTGAAAATTCGACCTCACACATGATCACACAAAATTTCTCTAATGAACTTGATGAGTAGTAATCTGAAACGTAATCGAACCCCGTGATATATCAATGAGTATGTAGAATGAACAATTAATATACAGCAGTATTTAAAAAAACAAAGTTGATGATGGTGGATCGAAACGTCCGATATTACATCTGATATTTTTTTTTCGTTCCATCTCTGACAGTAACACCAGAGAAAAATAAATTGGAAATCAAGAAATTCTTTTTTTTTAATAACTTGAAAATCAAAAATGATATTGGAAATTTGATATTTCCATGTGAATGACCATTCAATTAAGAAACTTTTTCCACATTTAACCAAAACTGTATCTATCCGGCCTGACTTAGAATATTTCAAAAATACATTTGATTTTTATTTTTATTTTATCCTCTTTGTTTGACGTTAGTCTTAGAAAAAACAAAAACATTTTTTTAGATTTCTTTAAGCTGTCACTAGTTGAACACGACGTCAGAAGTCACGAAAATTGAGTATTGCGTTGTTATCAAATTTATTACTCTAGAAGCATCAAAGATCGTCTAGATGGAGTGTACGAGGAAAATTCATCGTTTTATTCGGCGGTAAAAAATTGATCAATACGGTTTCGAATTGGACAGGAGTTCTTGGAAGTGGTAACGGACCACATAATTGTTCTCGTATTAGACGATCGACATTTCAAATTTCAAAGAAATAGCACAAATGTCGGGCTTTCAGATAAACGCGTTCGCCGAATCATCCACGAGCATTTGGGCAGGAATAAAGTTAGTGCAAAGTGGGTTCATAAACAAGTCTCAGCAGTTCAACACCAGCATCGCGTCGTATTGAATGTGTCGGTCCTCTTTGGAACCCTATGGAGACACATGTGGACGTGTTGAAGACAATCGTCAGAGGAAATGAAACCATGGTTTTCTACTATGATCTTTTACCCAGAAGGGAGTCGACGGAATGTAGGCGAAAAGGAGAAACACCACCGAGAAAGTTTAGGGTCTGTGAGTCAACAAAAAAGGTCATAGCTACGATGATTTGGGATTGTGAAGGCATTCTACTCATATACTTTAAAGAACGCAATACCACAATCAAGGGACCTTATCATTCAGTACTGCATATATTACGACATGATATTCGGGAGAAAACACGTGGTAAATTGACCAGTGGCTTGCGTTTATTGCACGACAAGGCAGACCTACATACGGCTGGAATTACGCAAGCCGCAATTCGGGACAGTGATTACCTTCCGTATAGCTTAGATATAGCCCCCAGTGTCTATTACCTATTTGAGTATATGGAGAAGGGCCTTCGGGGAAACCATTTCAGTCATGCATGACGAAGAGATGAAGGTTGCCGTTTTGGGCATATCTTTAAAAAGGAACCGAAGGAATATATAGGAATATTTTTTCAGGTATTGAAGGGTTGCTGAAACGATGTACTGATAATAAGTGCATGAATGGTAGGTGGATAATATTGAAAATAAAATTCAAATGTGAGTCAATTTTTCATATTCAGGCCGATAATTTTTGGCGCTGCTCTCGTATATAAGGATTATTAGGGGTTTAGTATATCCTATTTAACATAGGATTATCATGATGAATAAACGTAAATATAGAATCATTGGTGGGATTCGAACCCGCATCAGCATGTTTCCACTTACACCAATTTGGTCCCGTCAAAGAATTAGACACTCAGGGAGGTCGGTTCGAATCCCACCTATGGTACCTTCAATGCGGTAAAACGCTGAAGATGCCATTTGTACTACATTGAATGTTGAACGAATGTTTCAGGGAGCCTAACGCTATTGAACGTTGATGGTGTATTGCACTCTAATGAAAGCAATAACGTCGATGTTTTTGATGGTTTGAATGCTTTACATTCTTCTTCTTCAGGTTCCGATGATGAGTAGAAATCGAAATGTTTAGCTATAGTTGCGAAGGATATATTGAGTAATTTTTTATATATTTTTATATGTAAAATATGACGCACTAAGGTGAAAAATAATATAACATTTTATATACCAATTGATGTGTATTATAATTATAACATAGAGTGTAAAAATGATATAAATTACCAAAAATGTGTAAGTATTCTTATAAATTTTATAATACAATGAATACTCATTGGTGAAATAGGCTGTAGGATAAAGTTACAAGAAACCAAAAGAAACACTTTTGATGCGTCTGAGTTAGCAAACAAACTTTTAACCATACCATCGATTTATAGTGCCAGTTCTAAGTCTGGATGTAAATTGCATAAGGTTTTCCTAAAATCGCGGAAAACCTCAAATATGTATATATATGTTATGCTTTCTTGGTCTTTGGTTCTTAGATGGACTGAAAATAAAATAAAAATTCTCTTTGACGATTCGATTTTTGATAAAGGTAATAAACAGTTATCGAAAGAGAATTTTTATTTTATTTTCAGTCTATCTAAGAGCCAAAAAATACCAAGAAAGCATAACATACATTCCAAATGGTTAAAGAATATAAATAAAAGAATATATATATTTGAATACTCTTTTTTGTCGCTGATAACGGAATATCTCGTTTTCTTTGCGTTTTTGGTAGAAATCACAAGAATGAAAAAGTGTTTAGAATGGCGATTTTAATAATACATAGCAATGGCAGTATAGAATTTCCCAAGAATTTTTCGGAGAACAAAAATGAACCGTAAAAATAAGATTTTTTCCAAAATGTTGAATATAATGCCTGCATTCGATTTTTTGAGAAAAATTCACGAATAAAAAAAATGTTTAGAATGCCATTTTACATGACACCAAACTACAAAAACATACAAATTTTTTCCAAATTATCCAGAAATCACGAAAAACATTCGTAACCATGTATAATATACTTTTTTTGGAACAATGAAATATATGGCGTTCTGATGCTCCTAGAAAAGTATTTTTCCAGAAAAAGTATATGGGCAATTCTAAATTAAAGGTGACGGCAGAGGGGGGGGGGGGGGGTCTGGAGACCTTGCCGGGGCAATTTTTTTCCGTTTCTACATCGTATTTGAACTCGTTTACAGGCATTTAGAGATTAAAATACCTTTTAAAAAGATTTTTATGAATAAATTCAATTTTGTGGGTTGTTTTCCAACGAACATGTCAAAAAACGGTTTTTGACCCCAGAAATCGATATTTTATAATAAATAAACGTCCAAGAAGTCATTTCCAATCGGAAATTGGCTGCTGAATCCGAAAATGGTGTCAGTTTCCTTACATAACGCATAATTTTCTATCCATTGACTTATTTCCGGCAAAATACCATTTTTTTTGACGGCGTCATATCGGTGTGAGCAGCCACTTAAAAATTTTTTTTCTTAGTGGAATCTGCGTGTTTTTACCTCAGCATTGCGATAAAATAAGAATTCTTTTGACTAAATGTATTTCGGAGGTCGAAAAATCGAAAAAACGCCAAAAAAGCGATATAAAAAAAATCTGTCGTCAGGTCGGTGACAAGTCTTTTCTTGGGACATATGACTTCGGAATTGGATTCAACGGGAAATTTTACGATAAGAAAACAGTTCCCGAACGTCATCCAACAGTTTTTACACTCCAGTATACCATTAATTTTCCGCCAAACACCAAGTAAACGTAATTTTCTTCCAGTTTTTGATCTTTTTCGACCTCAAAGTTGCAGAATTTAGAATTGTAAGTAGGATATTTGGATTACTTGGGCAATTTTCGATCGAAAACATGCTATAACATTATTTTTTTTAAATATTTTGGTGCTTTGGAAAAGCAGTTTAAAAAAAAGCTTTTTCGTAGCTGCAAATCTAGAGACATCGTTTTTTTGTAATGTTTGAAGTTTGTTTCTTGAAACTTTAAATCGACTAAAATCGTGATCAAAATGACTGATTTTGATGTAAAATTTCCCAAGCATTTTAATTCTGACAATTTTTCAATCACACATGATTTTTTCAATCACACACGCTTTGTTGAATTTTGTGGCTCTGGGTCATCATGTGGGATTAAAAAATTGTCAGAATCAGAATCCTTGGGAAATTTTACATCAAAATCAGTCATTTGATCACGATTTTAGTGGATTTAAAAATTTAAGAAACAAACTTCAAAAATTACAAAAAAACGGAGTCTCTAGATTTGCAACTACGAAAAAGCTTTTTTTCAAACTGCTTTTCCAAAGTACCAAAATATTAAAAAAAATAATGTAATAGCATGTTCTCCATCGAAAATTGTACAAGGAATCCAAATATCCTACTAACGATTCCAAATTCTGCAACTTTGAGGTCGAAAAAGGTCAAAAACTAGAAGAAAATTGCGTTTACTTGGTTTTTGGCGGAAAAGTAATGGTATACTGGAGTGTAAAAACTGTTGGATGACGTTCGGGAACTGTTTTCTTATCGTACAATTTTCCGCTGAATCTGATTCCGAGGTCATATGTCCTAAGAAAACACTTGTCAGCGACCTGACGACAGATTTTTGTACAGTAATATCGGTTTTTTGTCGTTTTTTTCAGTTTTTTCAATTTTTCAACCTCTAAAACCCATTTAGTCAGAAGAATTTGATCGTAAAGCTGAGGTGAAAATACGCAGATTTCGCTGAAATTTTTTTTTTTTAAATGGCTGCTTACACCGATATGACGTCGTCAAAACAAAAAGGTATTTTGCCGAAAATCAGCCAATGGATAGAAAATAATGGATTATGGAAGGAAACTGACACCATTTTTGAATTCAGCGGCCAATTTTCGATGGGAAATGACTTCTTGGACGTTTATTTACTATAAAATGTCGATTTCTGGGGTCAAAAACAGTTTTTTGGCATTTTCGTTGAAAAAAAACAAAAAATTGAAAAAAAAACAAAAAATTGAAAAAAGTCACAGAAAACTTTTTGAAGGGTATTTTAATCTCTAATTGCCGGTAAACGAGTTCAAATACGATGTAGAAACGGAAAAAAATTGCCCGGTCAAGATCCGCAGACCCCCCCCACCCCCCTGGCCGTCTCCTTTAATTTAGAATTGCCCATATTATACATGGATATTACGGGATGTTTTTCGCGACTTTATGCGAAATGTTTCCTCGATTTCAGGAAATTGGCCTTTTTGTATAATTTCTGTGGACTATTATGGTAATTTATCATTTGAAAGTACAATAATTATTTAAACGTTACTGTAGTTTCAATAGCGAAGTGAAATTATCAAACGGATACAAAATTTTGGATCTGTTTCATAATGGCACTTCGGTTTTGAAACTATAGTAAAGTTTTCATATTATTATTAAAAGTGGTATAAAAACAAAGTAAATGTTGCCTCATTTAATCGTAATAAAATAAACATAAGCATCGTTCCTTCAATGTGAACAAATGGTACTAATCTTTATTCTATTATACTTAACAACAAGTCACTGTAACAAACGGGATCAACCACAGGAAGTGCCGAATAAAGTAATATATAATTCTGCTAGAGAAGTTGCAAAACTGATTGACTTAGTAGCGTATTAAATATTCAGTTTGAATTTCAGCGCAACTCATATTTCATTTTTATTGGATGAAACTGTCTAAACAACCTTTTACATGAGAGATAAGATCTCTCTAAACATAATGGAACAAAAATGTATATTAGTGTACCGAAATTTCGCATAATTTATCATAAATTACCTGTTGAAGAACAAATTATGACGGACAGAAATCGAAGTTAACAATAGGTCATTCATTATATGGGAAGGAAATGAATACTTGATTTGCGTTTTATACACTTTGGAGGAATTCATATACGCCATAAACAATGTTTTACGAAACCGGTGAACCACATTTATAGTGCTTTTAGCAGCCATTTTATTACAACAATGCATGTGCATTGGCGCATAACGAAACACTCAGCGATTACCGAATCAAGTAACAGCAACTTCGTCTATTATTAGTCCATTATTCTTACACGATTACTCTTTTAAAACGGTAAGAAAACGAATGCTCTGCTTAATTGTTTTACGCATCAAGCGATTGTTAGTGTATCAATGATACTTATTTAGTTTATTCAACGATCCAAGTAGCTAGTTCTTTCGAGAAGCGTAATTACGTCAGTTCTTCCCCAGACTACTTGACAGAATACTGCTTTACTTAATGGCATCGTATATTATATTGAATGCTAACTGTTGTATTTTTGGAATGTTTTTTGCGTTGTTTTAAATCTTTATAATTTCAAACAAAGTATTTCAAAATTGAGAGGAAACGAACGATTTCAGGAGATGTTATGACAAAAAAGACAATTTTACATATATAGGTATCACTAGCTAAGTGTACCACTTATGCCCCTTTCGAATATAGGCCACAAAGTTAACATCAACGTATGTCCATGAATGAGTGTTCATGGTGTTATTAATATCCGAAAAACGTTTCTTTCGATTTCAAGAAAACTTGTCAAGTATGTTAATGATAATAATAATTTGGTATAATTAGATTTCATTTATTTATTCCAGTGGCATCTTGTGAACAAGCCTGTTGATAAACTAGGAGAAACAATGATATTTCTTTTTAAGTTTCGTAATTTCCTTGAAAATACAACTTCTATGAATGTTTCTCACATCTTGCTTTGTATTTAGAATAAAAACTAGAAACCGTTATTTTGCACTGGACATGAGAATAAAAAATAAAATTGTAGAACTTGCTTACCAAAAATTTTAAAGAATGCGTTGTGGCAGACTTGATTTGCATTCTTCAATAATAATTAAAAAACGATATTCAGGATATTTGATAATAAAACATGAACTCTTACAAATAACGTAATAAACGTATGGCCTACTGCTTCATTCTAAGAATTCCAAATTCATTATCTTTGTGTGTTTGACAGAAACAAAGTCATTAGTCGACAAATAAGTTACATCTAATATCTAAATAATTCGTGCTTCAAATTCCACTACCTCTATCATGGAAAATATATTTTAAATGATCGATGATTTAGAACTTTTTTGAGCGCAAATGATATTTGCCGCGAAGCTCGCCGTTTATATAGAAAAAAGTATCAAAATCGAAGAATTTCTTCTAGACGGTTGTTCCAGCGGATTCATCTGAATAACTATAAAATAGACCAATTAATTAACTTACGGTTCATATGTCTCATGTCAGCTGTAACTTACCGTAAACGGATCCTGTAACAAAAAATATGATATTACTGTCTAGGTTTACAATGAAGGGAGAAATTAAATTAGAATTCATCACATAAGGTCTCTTTAAATTCATCTTTCGATGTTCGGTACAATTTATCATATGAAATAATGGAAATAATTGAATATCAATCGTAAAAAAATGTTTTTTCGCAGCAGTGGCTTTCTTACACATCGTGTTTAGAATTTTTCTAAGAAGTGTAAGTAAAATTCTTCCAATAAACTCTGCCGATTCCACTACACATAATATTGAGTACACGTTAGCATAAGTGAGTTGTTTACAGTTCAAGGCTCAGTATAATTCTTACGCTGATCTAAATAAATATTTGCCAAAATCTTTTTTTGATGTGCTCTAATAGCATCATTTGATTCATCACTATTACTGTATGGTTTAGCTATAATTAACACGATAATACAACCCAAATTAAATAGAATATTCATTTTATTTGGACCCAAAAATGGTCATTTTTGCGTTTTGAGAGAAAACTATGGGTTGTACGAGAAAAGTTTCAAACAAAAGCTGTTGGAAAAATTGATACGCTATTTTTGGCTCCGGTCCGAAGTCGATTCGAGGTCGTGGGCCCAAGATAGAACCCACTCAGTGCGTTTTTTAGTATATTGAAAAATTGAGTATATGTCAAGGAATTTTTTTTTCATATTCTGTTTCGGTGAAATGAATTTTTCTATTTCTCTTTTTTTTGTTTTTTTGTATTTTGACCTACCTCATTTATTGGCGCCAAAATTTGCCATTTTCAAAAATTCGTATTTGACTAATTTCATAGGAAAAACTTATGTTATCGATCTAAAACCGAATTCAATCGAAAGATTTTGATCCAAAGACATAACTATGGCGCTATTTCGAAAATTTTGCCCCACCGAAAAATTCAAATTTTTTGAGGTTAGAAATTGTTTACGGAATCCAAATTCCAGGTTTTATCAGAGGTTTTCATAACGAGTATTTTAAGCGCAAGCAGATCGATTTGGGTTGAGTAGAAGTGGAGCTATCCTAATAAATGTGTTTGGACCCAATTTTGAGCCTATCGACAAAAACCTTTGATTACAGAGAAATACATCGGCTATTTAAATTTGAAACGGCCTAGGGCGATTCGTTCACAATTCCAAGTTAAAACGAATTTCATCATAAAAAACTAGCGTGGAATTTCGTTTAGCGGCAATAAGCAAGCGTCGGTATAATAAATTATAGTTTTTTCAATATTTTAGAATGCACCTGAGTGCTTATAATGGTTTTGTGTGAATGTGTGGGAAATGAGCCTCACGTTAATCAGTTCATCCACTTCATTTTCCGGTAATTGCATTGAAAAATTATTACTACCTTAAAGTATTATTTATACTGGGATACCAATGAAGCGTACCATCTTACGAGTATAAAATAATACGATATTTTCAAGTTATAAAAATTGAAGCAATATACCGTCGGAATTTGATAGAAAAGGGCATCGATTTTCAGCCCCTTTGCGGCAAAGCAACAAGTTTGTGTCATTTCAAGAATCTGTATCTTTCTTCCACCTTATATATTGTAGAAGAGTACAAGAAGAATAGATTTTTTGATCGAGTATATCCAACAAAACTGACAAGTGTTTTTGACGTGGCGGTAACGGGATGTCTCCTTCGAAGGCGAAAGGCAAGAAACAGAAACAGCACTAGTCTTGTTGTTCGAACGTGTCAAACGACTCTGGAAACGTCAATGCTTCTCCTCTGGTGTCACTTCCGTCTCACTCGGCTTCCCTATATTGGCTGTCTATCTCGAGGCCTGCTTCAAGAAGCTTTGCTTCAATAACAGAAATATAAACTGTGTTATTGATAACAATGGTAATGATTAATTTTCATGAGACTTTACGAGAAAAATTACGTCAACCCAATTTATTTAAAGGCCAACATTGGTTCCCGGTGCAAACAGATGATGCTCGCAGATGTCTTATGAAACTATCAAATGTATATGAACAAAGAGAATTCAGTTCTTGGGGGATATTAAACAAGGATGGTTAAAACAGCATAACATTGAATTTGAACAAGTAAGTATTATTTATCAATACTTACATGTTTTCTAGAGAGAAGCCACCGAAGAGATTAATGATCGATGAATTAGCTGCCGAATGAGGACTTGCAGTTTAGAGATTACTCCCTTCACTGTGCTTCAATGCAATGTAAATGATGTGGAGACTTTCAAAGAAGTAGGTATATAAACAACAGATTAGAAGATACGGGAAATTTATTAATCACTACTTAAATATGTCGAAGGAAGCTTTAAGCACTGTTACACCTGGATGTGGAATAGCTCATGTCATGATGAAGAGATCTTGAGCTGGTATGATTTCCAAAATATTTAGTAAGTTACAAAAAGCGTTGGGATCACATAAGGTGTGAATTAGATTATCTACAAATATATTATTATAATCGCTAGTTTGCACTTAATTCATGAAAATTGGGATTGATACTCCCACATAAACGTAACTACCGTTATTATTAGGATATTACTAATTAGAAAAGCATTCACAGTATCTATCTACTATCATAGCATACCGTTTGTTGGAGATAACAATATATATTGTGTCGTGTTAAAGTTTACTTGTCAATTCTATCACCGTCATGTTCTCGTAAGTTGTACGTATTGCAGGCCAAGTTGTCAGATCTGGGCGACAAGTTACGAAAAAACGGTATGAAATCACTTATGTGCAGCTTTATTACAAATTACATGACATTTGTTAGGTCGTTTAATGAAACTAGCTAGTCTTGTTTCATTGTTGAACATTGGCAAAAGGTCAGCAGTCTGGAAAGATTATCATTTTGTTGATGCTAATTTAGGCTAGTTTTTAATAGAGTAATAAATGATGATGAACATTTTTCAAATTAGATTAACATAATATAATACGAGAATATTTATTTGAATAGTGAAATGTAAATAAAACGCTACTTACTTTACACTTTAATAACTATAAATATTAACTAGGAGGTTGATCAATTGCGAATATGCCCGAAGGGTTAAGACGGACTGAGTCAGTGAGTCGGAAAGAGGAAAGACTTCGATCGCTAGAGTCACTCCGTCTTAATTGAATTAGTGAAAATCAAACTCATACATTCATTTTATTTGTTCATTTTACTGTTCGCTAGACTCACTCCATCTTAATTAGATTGGTGAAAAGCGGGCTTTGACGGCAGGTACCGTCGATGGAACGCCCTAGCCCTTTGTCGAGTACCGGACCAACCGATCCGACCGGCTGCGAACGTGTTGTTAAATTTCTCTCTACAGTAGCCCAAATGACGCGTGAAACAGAGCGAATAGCGTCGAGTATTTCGACGGATCGCTCTGCTCAATAACTCGAAAACGGCTCCAGGTAAGACTATTTTGTGCCAAAATTTCAATTGGGTTGCATACCCGATTCAAGAGAAGACTCCGTTCGCTAACGCTTACTCCGTCTTAACAATTGAAGCTTTCAGGAAATACGACGAAATTTGTGGGTAAATAAAAAGAAAAAAAAAGAAGACAAAAAAACAACAAAGTTAATCGCTAAACGGGAAGGTTCAAAGCACTTAGTTCACGTTCACACTTCGGAAAAGGGTATGTAGACAAGCAATTCATGATAGACAACCAGACAGAGAGACAGATTGTTTACAAGTGGCTTAAAATTCGATGAAAAATATTACGGTGAAGGAATTTTTGCTCTAGTACTTTTTTAACGATTTTAAAAATAGCTTGAGTGAATGCAATATGAGGAAAGGCGCCAAATTTGAGGTTTATCGGTTTATCTCCAGCGTTATGTCATGCTACCTCATGACGATATCTAAAACTACTTAAGGATGACTCATTCTTAGACGTTATGCATTTGCAGTTCACGTCTGCATGATATTTTGTGACGAACGTCGATTTATTTTCTAATTTCAGTTCGAAACTTTTGTGATGTGTTTAGAAAACCGATTGAGGAAAATGAGGATATTCGATTTGAACAGTTTCCATGCATTTTATTAACACACAACTTTTTTTAATGATAAAAATGTGAGAAACTTATGAATGAAGAAATTTTTCTAGTAATAGTTGATTATGGTGCCAACGTTTTATTACATGTTTAAGTTAAATATTTGATAAATATACTATTTTTTTAATCATAAAAATATTTCAATTCAAAAAAAGTATCTCAAATTTGGCGTCTTTCCTCTACTCTTCGGACGTCTGCGAAGGATATAATTATAAATTTAGCCTCTGCTATTTGATTAACTGTATGCGAAAACTGACAAAGACGAGGTGAAAAATTCGTCGCAGTGTAGGTATTCAACTTCTTGTATAAAAGTGGATAATATATGGTCAACAATTGTTGAATATGTTGCTTCGCCCGCAGTAACAGCTAGTATCTGTAGGAACAGGTAGCTGCGGTATTCCCATTTACAGCAATTTTCCTTCATGATCAAAATTCAATTACTAGGATTGATCCATCATCCAACAAATTGCAATACCCCCTCTCTGTTCGATACGTCTGCATAAAATTTCGAATTCTTCCTGTTATCAAAATTTGGGAACGTTTGTTATGTATAATCTCCCAATTGATTAATTTAAGGATTGCTTTTTTGAGCCACTTGAAAGAAAAAAACATAGTCTACAATCGGGACAAGTATCCGTAAGTATTTTTTAGATGAAAGATGAGATACATTAATAATATACTCATCAGTTTCTCCAAAAGATGCAATAAGACAAAATCACATTAGTTTTTGTGGAACTATTTCTTCAGAAATAACCTAGCTTATGAATGCTGGCACATAACTTATAATTTGAATCCGTTTAAGAGGCAATGAATCAATCAAAGTCGACCTTATCTGCTTAAAGACCCACATAAACAAACACATGTAAGTTACAACTCGACACCTTATTTTAAAATGAGTTAAAATAAATCCCGCGACTATCGAAAACAGAGCAATGAGCGATGTCAGTGACAAAGTGGAGTCCTCAAAATAAAGCCAAGCAGCTGCCGCGGCATTTGGATACGGGCTCGTGTTGTAAGTCACCCTAATGTGAAAACAATTTACATTCAGGATGCGATTGCAACTCGTGTACGTACACTCTCTTCGCATAATTCGTAACTTACATGTGTACTTCACCGATTGAAGCTTTGTCAGACATAAACACGTTCGTGTCTCTTTGATAATAATCATTAAATGTATGTATCAGCGATTAATGTAACGATAACTGGAGAGAAACGTCGTCAAAGTATTCCGCATATAATTTTCATAAAGTCTAATTTCGCAGATACTTAGCTCAAAGTAAAATTTCGCACACCATTTTTAGGTATTTATTAACTGGAATCCGTATTGGCACTAGCAATGTTGTGTTGTATATACGGAAAGAAGAAAACTGTTTCAAATCTTCAGTTCTCTCCGAGCTGATTTACTTTTGTTATTGTCGGATAGATGACACTACAATAAAAACTATGTTCCAAAAGAAGAAAACTGTTAATATCGATGCTTGAAAGGTAAAAAGTCATAAGTGACAATTTAGTAACTTTGTAGTAGAACGGTTTAAATGTTTTCAAAAAGGGTAAAAAAATCACAACTTTTTGTACAATTGTTGTATTTAAATAAAACAAACACATTTCAAAAACATTGATTTAGTTTCATATGTTCTTATAGGTTTTCTCTGTAGCAAACGTCAATAATAAAAATAATGTCGGTTTAAGCAATTTGCTCCCAAAACAATATACAGCAAAAGGGCTTAAGTTAATTTTAGTCTTGAATTTTATACAGGTACAAAGGCTGAGGTTACTTTTGATAGCAAATATTACTCAAGTAAAAAAGCCTATTCGAAAGTAATTGAAAGAAAACATTAAGCTAAATAGTCTTATGGACCAATAGAATTGATTGGTTTATGTAGAAAAAAGAATTGTAATCCCTCTTGATCGTAGAAAATTAGTATTTCCTCCCTTTCTTCTGCACTAGTTTTATCTATAAGATAGCTGATGGAAACATAAATTTTTGTATTTTAATAGATAAGATAAAATAAAAGTACTTAAGCTTATAAACAAAGTTTATTTTATGATATTTCTTTGGCACAAGAAGAAAATATAAAACTGTTTCAAAAACAACAAATAAAATCAAAAACTCGAAGAGGAGCAACAAATTATTTTTAAGAGAATTTAAATTTATTTAACGCAAAATTATAACAACGTTGAGAAACTTCAGAAAATAGCGTTGGACAACGGTTACGAAAAATTTTTGATCAATAATTTAATTTCTAAACAAAAAAGGAAAGTGGAACGACCACAATTGGCGGCACTACAAGTGTATTATATTTTTTGCAACTTGCCTTATAGCGTTGATAGTGCAATTACAAAAATATTATATTTATTAACATATCACCAGCTGGTGATATTAAGGCATTGAATGAACAAATAATAAATGTTTATGGTCGTACTGCCATACATACCCAGGTCTACGTACAATGTGATTTACATAGAATATGAGACAGTCATAGCAACGTAACAACAATATGTGGAATGTAAAATTTGAAAAGTTATAGATCTATATTTCTAATTTCCGGTTATGGGATGCATGCAGTTATGGGATGCATGCAGTTATCACAATTTCCTATTCGTATCATTTCAGAATATTATCTACTCCATTTTAACATTTAGCAGGAAAACCTGTAGAGGTAGAGAGAAGTTTCATTTGAGTAGATTCTGTTTGTGATGTGATGAATGATGTCAGATGAAATAAATAATAAGTATTTGCTTTTGTAAATAATTATAAAGATATAGAAATATATTGAGCTACTGTTTATTATTTGTAAAATATTTGACTTTTGTTTTGAATGATATATTTATTTTTTACGTCTTCGTTGTACATGATAAGAAAAGTTTTAGAAATGAATATACATGCGTGTGCATACTTGCAAATTAAACGTCTTGACCTAAATTCAGAATGTGACGAAATTCAAAAAGTAAGTTGTAGATATGTTATATTTTTCATAATCTTATGAGCAGAGAGTGAGAACTGTACCGAAACTTGACATACAAACTGTCGGGCTCGTTCTCACTTAACTAGTGTACTCTGGTTTCGAGTCCCGCTCTCGTCACTAGAACAGGAGTGAGGCCGAGAAATTCTCGCTCTCATGCAAAGTACCAATAATGCACTATTGTTTCACGTGGCATGTTGATAACTGTGGGAAGGACCTTAGTCCCCCCGGCCTGCCCGTCGTTAGACTCTAGACCCGTCGTACATGCTCTCCCATAGTAATCGACAGCACACCACTGCCCGGCATATACCAACGCCTTACTTGGAGAGGAGACGGTCCTTTGAACCGTCTGGGCCCCTCTCCCCCTGCCTACTCGTGTTCGTGTTATTTTTATAACAGCTCCCGTTTGACGAGTCGCCGTCGGCCTCCTATCATCGGCCTACAACATATCATTTCCCTGGCCGCGAATCAATTGCCCAGAAACCTGGGATAAGAAGCACAGACACAGGACTTTAGGAGTAATGCCATGTGGTGTAGCATTTTACCCATGCAGAGGAACCTTTTTTCGCCTCCGGCGGGACTACTTTAGGCGGTGCCTTTACGGGCGCATGCTTGCTAGACCTATATATTGCCCCTTCTGAGCTATAGTCAATTCCACCTCCTCGTATTTACCTGTTTCACCAGGAGCGTTACGAGTAACGGAGTAACCGTTCGGCTTCGTTCAAATAGCCAACGCATCTGTCTACCACGGCCGTGAATCCATTTCGACCAGTCGTCTGGGATAGGAAGGCACTGTACCGTGGTTTTTATGGGTAGATGTTATGTGGTGCACCGTTTACCTGACGTTTCGCAGCGGCACCTTTTTTCACCCCGCTCTAGCTGGCAGAGGCTACTTCAGGCGAGAACCTGCATTACCTATGGTGCAGCAGGCACGGTAGTGGCTTCTGTGAGTCGGAAAAAGGGCCGAAAAAAGCAAATATTTCAGAGCCTAACGAGACTCTGTCCCCCCCCCCCCATTTTCGAGGATGCTGAACACGATGGCGGTACTTTGGAATTTCTCCGAGTCAACCCCACCCTTCAAACGGCAAAAAACAACCCCCGAAAGGGGTGAAACTTGGATATACCGACATATTCCGAGAAAAACCGCGTCACCTCCCGTTTTCGAGGATGCTGAACACGATGCCGGTACTTTGGAATTTCTCCGAGTCAACCCCACCCTTCAAACGGCAAAAAACAACCCCCGAAAGGGGTGAAACTTGGATATACCGACATATTCCGAGAAAAACCGCGTCACCTCCCGTTTTCGAGGATGCTGAACACGATGGTGATTCTGGATGTCCCCGAAGCAAACTAACCCCCAAAAGGGGTGAAAAAATGTTTTAGATGGATATATAGTGGATATGTAGTTATATGCGTCAAAGAAACAGTTTTATATTTGTATATATAGTTAATAAGTAATTGTACGCGTGAAATAAAAATGTTTATGATTTAATAAAATAAAATATGGAGAATTGTACCACTGATTCCATACAGGAGATTTTTTCACCTAAAAAGCACCAAATAACCTAGCCAGATACGATGTATACGCCTATTTTTCAGGGTGAACAGTCAGTCAACAAATATGGAAACATCATCCGGTGTGCATTCAATGATTTGTTATACATTTTCTCTTATCGGATTTTTCTTATCCACTTCATAAATTCAGGGTATGAAAGGGGTAGTTGTTGTCCGTTTCAGCGGTTAGTTTGCTCCGGGGAGAAGATCCAGAATCACCATCGTGTTGAGCACACTCGAAAACGGGAGGTGACGCAGTTTTTCTCGGAATATGTCTGTATATCCGAGTTTCACCCCTTTCGGGGGTTGTTTTATGACGTTTAAGGGGTGGGGTTGACTCGGAGAAATTCCAAAGTACCGGCATCGTGTTCAGCATCATCGAAAACGGGAGGTGACGCAGTTTTTCTCGGAATATGTCGGTATATCCGAGTTTCACCCCTTTCGGGGGTTATTTTTTGCCGTTTAAGGGATGTGGTTGACTCGGAGAAATTCCAAAGTACCAGCATCGTGTTCAGCATCCTCGAAAACGGGAGGTGACGCGGTTTTTCTCGGAATATGTCGGTATATCCGCGTTCCACCCTTTTTGTGGGTTGTTTTTGGCCGTTTGGGGGTGACGGTCAACTCAGAAAGAGTTTAAACCACCGCCATCGTGTTCAGCATCTTCAAAAACGGGGGGGGGGGGAGGTTACAGAGTCTCGTTAGGCTCTGAAATATTTTCATATTTTTCCACTACGGTACTTGCTGACTATTCCCCCTAACGAGCGAGGAATAGCCTCTCTCGCCTGGTCGTGTTAACCTAAGCTACGTTTACGAACCATCGCCGGCCTCATTCAAGTTTGGCCTTCCACATGTGTCTACCACGTCCGTGAATCCGTTCCGATCAGCATCCCTGGAATAAGAAGGCACGGGGTCGTGGTTTTAGAGGTGAAATGTATGTGGTGCCCAGTTCACCAGATCTTTTGCAGCGGCAACATTAGTTTCGCCCCAAGGGGTTACTTATTTCGAGATCCGCGGAGAGGACGTTGCATGCTGAATCTACTGCCAGTTTCTCTCCGGCCTGGTAGTTCTCTCTCGAATGCTTCACGTGGCAGTCTACGTGATAACAGCGCTTGTGTCCGCTACAAAAATTATACGAACTCGAATTAATGAGTATTGATATTGTCGAATAGTCTTGCGTCGATCCTATTTTTCATTTTTATTATTAGTCAATAAGAACGGCCCACACCAACTTGATTGAAAAGGTCATAGGTCGCTTTCAAGTGGCGTATTAAGCTGTACCCTCAACATGACTTTGCTTCTCGCTAATTAATAATTTTTTTTTTCATATTGATCCTTGTCTTGTGCTTTTGTATTTGTTCAACCAATGGAATCTAGCCTACGTTAGCTTTTTACTCTCATACATTGTCAATCAGATTCGTACAATAGTATATTACGGGGTACCGAGTAGAGTTAGGGGAATCAGCAGAGGAATCATGATGATATGATCTGATAGAAATAAAATAAATTTCATTATTTTATTTGTTGGCAAATAATGGGCAGTCTTGGATCATCTTGCCTCTTCGAGGTACCGCTAACACATAGTTCAGGCAACGAACCTGAAAAAAAATATAGTAAGCTAGAATTTCAAATATTTTTTTTTCATTTTGTTTATAATACCCCATAGATCATTCATGACTATCAAGACCAAGGGGTCGACTATTCTACCCCCTCAAAACGGGGTTTCAACCCCTCAGAGGAGCATTCTTATAAAAACAGTCCAAAATCAATGAATTAAGAGCCGAAAATGACACCAAGTATGTTTTTTGGGTCGCTGATCCGCTATTACAGCGGAATCGTGATCAGCGACCCAAAAAATCTACTAGAGGTCAGTTTTGCAACAAAATTATAAGTTATATATTATATATAAATTTTCCAAACTTCCCATCTGGAGGGAGTTTTCCGAGAAAACTAAGTGCGGAATCGTGATCAGCGACCCAAAAAACATCCTAGAGGTCATTTTCGGCTCTTAATTCATTAATTTTGGACTGTTTTTATAAGAATGCTTCTCTGAGGGGTTGAAACCTCGTTTTGAGGGGGTAGAAAGGTCGACCCCCGCGGTCTTGATAGTCATGAATGATCTATGGGGTATTAGGAACAAAATGCAAAAATAATTTTGAAATTCTAGCTTACTATATTTTTTTTTATTATGGTCTTTTTCCGGGCTTTTTGCCTGGACTAACAGGAATTAGTGGTAGAGTTCACATAAATTAGTCCTTCATAATATGTTTCGATTATTTTGTGTTACTTTCAAAAAGGCTATATTGTTGACCATTCGATAAGACGTGTCCGATTTGTCCTCCTGTTTTGAGAAAGAAAATGAAACCTCTGACGTATTGAAGGAGATAAATACAATTTCTGATTCATATCTCTTTATGTGAGATGGATTTATATTCCAAAATTAATATCACGAGAGCTCTGAGCAATCATTAATAATTATGAGCAACAATCAAATTATTTATGGAATTTCAATAATATGCCAGTAAGATTAATATCATATGATGGTCATCTTACTTGACCGGAATACCTATTGGATGGTTCACACATTCCTAAATCTCTGCGGAATATGTAGCATTACTGCAATAAATTATAACCGATCCGTATTGGCGCCAATGCGGACGGGCATAATGTCCCTAGGTCTCTTGCCTTCTTCACAATGCATATTGATGACGGACAGACTGATTCCTGATCGTGACGATCTTCAGTCTTTCTAGTGCCATTAATCATGAACAGACATTATTTACAGGATAATTAACCAAATGGAATTATCTCATCAGTTCAAGGTATTATCGTTGATAGCTACAGAAAGTGATTTCTTATTCATGAAGATAACTGTTTAATAAAGTGTAAAATTTAAATAAACGAATCAATGTAAATAAATGAAGATTTATCACGGCATCGCATACTATTCAGTTCAATCTTAAGTCATTCTCATTCTATCACGTTTCGTATATCCATGTAAGAGATATTATTAATAAAATATCAAATAAAAAAGGAAGGACCATTATAACCTCAATATAGACCTAATTAAGAATGTAATTACCATTATTAAAACAATGTATAGATGGCCGAATATACACTTAAAATTACGAAGGTTATTCCTGTGCATAAAAAAGATGTAAAGACGACATGAACAATTATAGACCAAAAGCTATAGTTCTACTTTTTTCAAAAATTTTTGAATCGTGCTTGAAGATTCAGATAACCGACTATTTTGAAAAGTCCAATGATGCTGTAATTAAACTTATAGAGATCATTGTAAGCGGTATGTAGAAAGAGTTCATCGTAGGCACATTATTTTAAGAACTTAGCAAAGATTCTGACCTGGTTTCTCCTTTCATTCTTGTTGATAAACGGACATTTCGCAAATTTCATGACAACAGCTGTAATTTAATTTACTCTTTTTTATCCAACCGAAAACAGTACACTGTCATCAATGGAACCTCTTCGGAACATGGTGGGCTTGTCAGTAAAGTTCCACAGGGATCTCTTATTGGTCCGCTACTGTTCCTTATTTTCATTAATGATCTGATTCAGTCAGTGGGAGCGCCAGATCTCCTGCTCTTTGCTGATGACACCAGTATGGCTCGAAGCGAGAATAATGAAAGGGATTTGCTGGCTTGCTTGAGTGATTCTCAAGAAAGTCTTTTTGGCTGGTTTTGTGCAAATGAACTGTCCGTAAACTTTGACAAAACCGGTATTCACACACAGAAACTTTACTTTTGGAAACCCTGACTACATAAAGTTTTTGGGTATCTTATTTGATTCATTTCTTGGTTGGGAGTGTCATGTTGACAGTGTAGCTAACAAAATCTCAGAAAATATTTTCTTGATAAGAACTATGGTAAGCTACTTGCCTGAGGAGGCGATGCTCATGGTATACTTCTCCCTTATGCAGTCGCATATGTCATATGTCCTGACAGGCTGGGGTAATTCACCTCATTCGGATAGGATATTTCGCCTCCAAAGAAAATTGTAGAGAATCTTAACAAAGAAACGTTTCAGAGATGACGTTAGAAACAGTTTTATTGATTTCAAAATTATGACTCTTCCGTCATTATATATTTATAATTGCATACTAATGGGTATGTCGTCTGATACACATGTTTTTAATAATAATCTGCATAATTATAACACTAGATGTTGCCATAATATTCATTTGACTCCTTGAGATTAAATTCGAGTCGCTGTTCTGTTAACTATTATAGTAAAATAATTATGAACAAGCTACCCAAGAAGATAAAAGAGTGCTCACTCAATGTTTCTAAATCCACATTAAAAAAATTCTTTCTTAGTCGTGCATTCTAGGCGATAAATGAATTTTTGTTGCCCCAATGGCCAATTGTTTATTTTAAATAGTTCTGGAGAAAAATCGACGATTTTTGTCCGAATTTCCGCGAGGCCTAATTTTGGTCTATTCTAATATATTTTGACACGCTGAACACGATGGTGTAGATTAAATTTGAATCAACCCTGTGCTCGGAAAACTATGACCATTTTTTGGACCCAAAAATGGCCATTTTTAGGTTTTTTTTCGTTTTGAGACCAAACTATAGATACTACTCTATATTGTATGAAAAAACGTTTAAACCAATTAATTTAAAGTTTAATTAATTGGTTTGAAAAAATTAATACGCGATTTTTGGCTATGGGCCCAAGTCGAATTGGTCGTGGGCCCAAAATAGGGCCCTTTTGTGTGTTTTTTTAGCACATTGAAAAATTGAGTATATGTCAGTTTTTGTTTTCTTCATATTCTGTTTTGGTGAAACAATAGTATTTTTATTCATGTATATAAATACTATTACTTCACCAAAACAGAATATGAAGAAAACAAATACTCTTAAGACATATACACAGTTTTTCAATGTGCTAAAAAATACACTAAATAGGCCGTATCTTGGGCCTACGACCTCAAATCGACTTGGGATCGTAGCCAGAAATGGCGTATAAATTTTTGCAACAACTTTTGTTTATCCATTTTTTCATACAAACCATAGTTTTGTTTCAAAACGCAAAAAATTGAAAAATGACCATTTTCTGGTACAAAACTGGCCATAGTTTTTCGAGCACAGGGTTAATCCAAATTTAAACTACACTATCGTTTTCAGCATGTCAAAATACATAAGAACAGATCAAAATTAGACCTCGCGGAAATTCGGACCAAAAAATTCCTTAAATGCCTGGACTAATACCTAAATTATTAACTACATTTTCAAACATTTTAAATCTCTTTTTTTATATACATGTCATAGCATATCATTTTAATATTTCATTTGACAAATGTAAACAATAGTTGATACATGCAATAAATACTCTACTCTGCTCTATTCATCTAAATGGATCTGAATGGAATAGAATTTCAAACATTTTATTAGCGCTTTCAATTGCCTTTGTACTGCTCATTTGTATGTAGGATATTAAGAGAAGATATTGAGATGAAAGAAAATTACGAATTCAAGATTTCATGTTTCATCAAGTTTTTAGTTCTCTAAATTGAATTTGATGAATTTTATTGACATACGGTGTACATCTTTGTTGATTAATGGCCTCAGTGAATCAAGAACAATCGGCAAGGAAAATTACCACCACGGGCGAAGCGTCGCTAGTGCATCAAAACAAACATGACGGCGATGGGGGTACAGTTCGTATAATAGTTACACGGTTCATGCTTTTAATGTTTTAATTTTGTCAAAGTCATGAATCGTGTACTGCCATTGTGGTTAGACTTGCTGTGCAATTTTGCACAAGCTACCCGGCATCACGAAATATGATAGGACAGAACGTTACCAATTTTGGCAAGATTGTGACTTGTAGAGTATATAGCTCTAACTAGCGAAAAAATTGATTTGTATACATTGCGATAACCGGAACACGATCGACAGATTTATTCAATAATAACAATAGTGATGAGGAGTTTGCTTGCAATCAAAATAGGCACTGTACGAGTAGCACGAGCTATATTTGCAAACATATAGTCACTGTGTTATTACATTGCAATACGTAAGTAAATCTTTATTCAAACCCAAATTCATTCATTGATTAATGAATTATGTTTATTTATTGTTCATGTATTTACCTTTCAGAAATAATCTGCATGATTTAGAGTTTGTTGTCATCAATCTTTAGAAAATTACTGTGAAAGCAACATAACGCGCTAGTGCATGAACAGTTTCAGGCTTTACCGACAAAAAGATTTTGTTGTGTAATGCAAGATAGATTACCAACACTTCCACCAAACGTCCGGACTGTTGTTAATATTAGGCTGATAGACTGTGACAATGAAAGTGCTACTGATTCAAAACAATCAACTCTCTGTTGCGATCATCTAATAAAATTTTACCTCCACTTCTTTAATCTACTAATTCCAATTTTCCAAAAAATTATGTTTTTTATATTGAAACTTGTGTTAATGTTTTTTCAGTCACAGTTTTCAACACATTTTCCCCACTTGATTTCTTTGAGCTCAAGGAAACTCCATTCTCAATTCATCAATATTTGGAATAATTTTAGTACAATTTGTAAGAAAAAAACGATTTCTTATAGACAACATCAAAATAATCCGATATTACGATTATGACAAACGTTAACACTTTTATCCTCGTGGCCGCCATCTTCATTAGTTCATGCGGCGGCCGCTACTGCCGCTAGTGTCGTATGGATAATTTAAAATCTAAACTCCCAGTAGTATCAGAATTGTTCTGCATGAGTTATTGTTACTGGAGCATTATTGCTTGCTGGCCAAGAAGTTAATATTTTCATTTATCTCAATCACTGTTATAAATTGCAATTTTGCATGAACGTCCTTGAATTTATGCAGAACATTGTAATTTATCTCTGGGTATACCTACATCTTCACAATATTATCTTTTAAGAAAATATTTATTTGAGATTACTGATTTAATAAGTTTATAAATTTCCACTTAATAATTGGTCGAAGTTTTAAATACAATGTTATTGTTATACTTGAGATATGTCTTGTCTAGACAGATTATCATAGCTTTAATCAATTCGAACAGATTTAAGGGAATATGAGTTTAAATTTCGTTTTACCTACCGTTTATGGTGCCATTGGCCAAATCGGCAATAATGCTGATACCTACTATATTAGTCCAGTTCTCAGAGCATTTCTTTTACTTCTGAGATCCAGTCAAAATAATTATTTTTTTTTTTCATATTTTCTGTTACCTAAGTGGCGCGCATATAGCATTTTTTTCAAGTTTGTCCTAGGGACTTAAAATTAGCCGCAATCTCTTATAATAAGAATTCAAACTAAATTTTTTATGTAGCGTAGGACGTGTTTCTCCATCGCCCTGAAGGATCCTTATAGGTTAGGATCGAACTTTCGACTTGGAAATCTCAACCTTACAGAATCGCACCGATATGCGGTTTCAACCATTCTAATAAATTTTTTCTTTAATATAAGTCCAAGTAGTCCTTGATCCGATAAGTAAAACCGTATATAAGTATAGGATTTCGGACCTAAAATGGGCCTCCGTTTTTCAAACAAAACTAGAGATGACAAGGCGTAATCGAACTGCTGGAATAATCGAATATTTCATTCAGATTGAACAATTAATCATATGATATATTTTGCAAGATTAATGAATTTTTAAATGATTATTTACTCATTAATCGACACAGCACCACAGCCTGAATGAAAATTATATTCCAGTGTTCTGTCTGAACTGTAATTCTTGGTTCGGTGTATATGATATCCGTCCAGAAAATAAAGACCAAAATCGACCCAAATGCGGAAAATTTGAGGTAATAGACCGATTTTGATGTAAGAGGGCTCATTCGATTCGTTTTGGAATCTAGATGAAAGTTTGCAATAGCTACATAGGGAGAAATGTCTCAGATTGTTAATAAACAATAAATATTGGCCATAAAATGATGTGTTATAACAATATATTTAAAAAAATTAAAAACGCTATTTTCCATCAACTTTTAGCGGGTAAAGTAGAAAATTGCAGTTATTTGATCAATAAATAATGTAAATTTAAGGTTTATAACAATTTGTTAGTTATCTATTTGTTAATAAACTACAAAATGGAAATTTTCAAAATAATCAAGATTAGATTCATTTTCAGGTAATTTGAGGTCGCTGAATAAGAATTCGATGTTATTTTTTTGATTGCCTGTTGATCTAATTAGTTAATCAACAATTTGTTAATTAACAAATTAACCCAAAAAATGGGAATTTTAAAAATAATCAAGACTAGAGAGTCATTTTCAGGTAATTTGAGGTCGCTGAATACGAATTTGATGTTATTTTTTCGATTAGATGTTAATTCAATTAATTAATTAATAATTACTCAGTTACCGAATTAACGAAAAAATGCAAAGTCTCAAAATAATCAAGATTAGAGTCATTTTCGGGTGATTTCACTAAACACGAATTTGATGTATTTTTTTGGAGTAAAGGTTGATTTAATTATGTAATTAATAATTACTTAGTTACCGAATTAACATCAAATTAGATTCATATTTAACTACTTCAAATTATCCGAAATTGACTGTAATCTTGATTATTTCAAATACTTGAATATTTTTTGTTGATTCGCCAAGTGAGTAATTATTAATTAAAAATCCAAAAAGTAAAATCAAATTAGTGTGCAGCGACTTTAAATTATATGAAATTGACTCCAATCTTGATTATTTTGAAACTTTGAATTTTTTTGTTAATTCGGTAACTAAGTAATTATTAATGAAACAATTAAATTAACCTTCAATCCAAAAAATGAAATTAAATTCGTGTTTAGTGACCATAAATTACCCGAAAATGACTCTAATCTTGATTATTTTGAGACATTGAATTTTTTTGTTAATTCGGTAACTGAGTAATCATCAATTAATTAATTAAATTAACATTTAATCAAAAAAATAACATCAAATTTGTATTCAGCGACCTCAAATTACCTGAAAATGACTCTAGTCTTGATTATTTTGAAAATTCTCATTTTTGGGTTAATTTGTTAATTAACTAATTAGATCAACAGCCAATCAAAAAAATAATATCGAATTCGTATTCAGCGACCTCAAATTACCTGAAAATGAATCTAATCTTGATTATTTTGAAAATTTCCATTTTGTAGTTTATTAACAAATAGATAACTAACAAATTGTTATAAACCTTAAATTTACATTGTTTATCGATCAAATAACTGCAATTTTCTACTTTACCCGCTAAAAAATGATGGAAAATAGCATTTTTTATTTTTTTTCTATATTGTTATAACACATCATTCTTTGGCCAATATTCATTGTTTATTAACAATCTGACACATTTCCCTCTATGTAGCTATTGCAGACTTTGATCTAGAGGCCAAAACGAATCGAATGAGTCCTCATACATCAAAATCGGTCCTTTACCTCAAATTTTCCGCTTCAAAACCTTTATTTCCTGGACTATATTGTGAAAGACCGCAACTGGTGAATGACAGAAAACTAGACCGCGAAAAATTGGCACAAACTAACCTGCGATAACTCAGCCTTTACTCTTAGTGATGACTCAGACACCCTGTTAGTATGCATTTGGTCATTTGTAATCAATCTTTGATGTTTCAATTCGATTCTCATCCGAATGCCTCCATCTAAGGGTAAAGTACGTATTTTGTTTAGAAATGTACATTAACAAAAAAGTTTCAGTGAGATGTAAATTGTGCTTAAAAATATTCAAACTTCCAGAAATCTTGTTTGAACGAATGATTAGGATTATGTAGTACTCATTGATGTTTTATTATTACGTGAACAAGGAGCGAAATGAAATAATTTTCTCAAATATTAGATCAATTGAAAGACTGATTGATCGATTGTTTTGTGATGATTTAATCAGTAGTTCAATTAATCAAATGATCATCGGATAATCCATTAGTCCATATTTATTAACATCTCTAACCGAAACTCGATTCAAATTAAAGAAACTTGTAAGAGATTTAGTTATTCTTAAAATCGTATTCCTACATGTTTAGTCCAGGCTATGAAATGGAAAATAAAAAAAAAACATGTAAGTTCGAATCAAAAATTTTTTTTTGCAATAATTTTAACGAAAATCTAAAAAAAAACTATGCAACGTATGTATGAATTCATGAAACTATCACTTGGGCTCACAATGAAGGATGAAATGAATGTATTAAAATGGTTGAAGCCGCGTCTCGATGAGATTCTGTAGAGTTCAAAGTAGGACCCAGGCCTAAGATAAGGAAAAAAAGTCCTACGCTATATGTCGTTTGAAGTCGCTTCAAGAGATTACGATGAAGTAGAAGTCGCTAGGGTGAACCTGACAGATTCTAAAAGACTCTGAAGAGAATGTAAAAGAGCTATTTGCGCTACTGGAGAAGTCAAAATAAAAAATTTGAGTATAATCTATGGTAAATTTAAAGTAGTTCAAAGGTAATTTCCTATACACGAAAATTTCGAGAACAGGGTGTTGGGGAATTTTAGTTATAAACGATTTCTTCAATAGCGTTGATTTTAGACCCCTCATTTCTTTTTTACAGAAACAAAAGTGATGTTAGGGAATTTAGCTCGCAATTTAGTCAAAAAATAGTCACCATCGTTTGTACAACGTCGATTTGAATGAAAATCCTGTCTTAACAAAAATCGCAAATGATTTGAATTTTTAAACTTACATAATATAATGGACTGTTTTATTTATTAGGAGACATTGAAAAAACATCGGAATATATAAAACGCCTTATGTGAAATTCATAACCTGAAGTACGTTTGTTAACGATCTCATTAGTCAGAGGGGGCTTTCCATTTATATGTAATTTTGATAATCTGTGAATATGGATTGAATTTATGATTGGTTATCAAATTCATCTTTGATTTTATATTTTGAGTGACATCTGATGTCGTCGTCTTATACGTTGATTTATTCATCAATGAACTATCCACATAGTTAGTTAGTTATAATCAGTTCAATGAATTTATACTGGTTTCTTACATTTGACGCCAAACATTATGATAGCTCATTTGGCAATGCCGAAAAAAATATAAATCCCAGTTTCTGAAAAATGCTGTTAATCGAAACCTACTTTTATAAATAAATAAGAAATGACCGTTTTTGGAAGTATCGCAACAGTTTTCATTTATTTTTGAAGAAGCAATTTATCAAACCTTTTATCAATATATAATATTTTTGTCTTGTTCAGGCTACTGCCACGAACTTTTTATTCATCCCCCCTCCTGTTATATATACAACACGCTCATCCCTTAATCCGAGAAGCTCAGTTATCCGCAGGCACTCAATAAAGCAGCTCATATCTTAAAAAAAAATTAATTGATACTTTTTCAATAAAACATAAAAATGTAAGTTTTTCAGCGGGAAAAATCATGCTTAGGGTTTTGTTTTATGTACCCTTATTTAATAGGTAGGTATGTATTGTATAATTACTTGGTAAATACATTCAGTTCTATCAAAACTGCCTATTTTGTTATAAACATCTAGTAATAATCCGCTGTCTCCGATAATCAGACACATAAGAAAAAATTATTTATTCGGGCGCGCCTAGAAGCTCAATAGGCCGTTTACAGCTTAAAATGGATTAAATTATAACATTTTTGTGCTATACCTCGTAGTAGTCCCACATGTTTGCCAAATAGGGGAGCCATTGCAAAATAATGAAATTTTAGTTGCATAATGCAATTTGGCCAAACGGTTCGATAATTTGGAATGAGGTTTTTGAGTGACTTGAACTACCTTCAACTACAATTTTATCGGAATTATGCCATTAGTAACCGAGATAATATATGCAATCACATTTTTGGCCTCCTTTTGTATATATTTAACAGGAGGGGGATGAATAAAAAATTCTGAATCAATCGAAAAACTAAGATTTATATTACTTTCGGTATAGCAAACATACTCGATATACTTCTTTTTTTCGCCAGAATGACTCCATTATACGTTTCAAGAACTATAGCATAATCAAAATGTTTGCTCATTAGCTCCCGGAATAGCAGCTAATAAAATAATTCTTCTAAGCAGAGTTCCAGACCGTGAATGCATTCGTTTTGACATGAATGGTGGTTATTGAACCGTATACAGTTGTACGTGTTGTTTAATTTAAAGGTGTTTAGAAAAATTACACGCCTTTATGTAAAACGGTCGCCACTTATTAAAACGTAATAATAGCATAATTAGAAAAATGGTACTCGCCAACGGTCTTATAAATCATCATGTCTAAAACATTGCATCGAAACGAGAAACGGTACACGAATACACATAGTAATGACAGTTTAGTGGTTTAGAAGTGAGAGTTTCATGTGACGAACGAATTAATCATCCTCTATAGAAGTATGATTTTGTCGACACAGGGTTACATGCATAATTTACATAAATGTATAATTTAAATTTTATCACCTAGATTTCAGAGCTTAAAATCGTTCTACCTAAAAACCAGTCCGGTTTACATGAAAATCATGTCATTAACCCGCAAACTGAAGACTGGTGAGAGGAACTTCATGCTTAAATAGGTGTATGTAAATAGAATGAAATTAAATTAAAATACTGTTTCACTAACAAATAACCAAGACAAATTTAATTATAATTTATGAAGCCACAACATGTTTTTCACCTGTCCAGAGGTTTGCTATTGTTTTCGTGGCGTACTTAATGCTCATCAACAAACTAAATTTAGTACCTAATAGATCTCTCCAGAATCAAAGTTTTAGATTTGGATGTTTCTGCATGCCCAGAAAACCGAAAGTGAGTGTGTCGGTTTGTGGGTATTTAAACATACAATAGCCCAAACAGTTAGTTTTGGTCCAAACCAAATCACCTAAATACGATGGTATCATGTTTTCAATCAGATTTTGCATCTCAACTTTATGGCACAATTCATAAAAAACAAAACAATTCACCATCCCACCTGTAGTATCGTCGTTCATTTCATTATTAGAATCAGCGATATAGCACACAGAATGTGATGAAAGTATAATAAGCAATCTTGAAGAAGTACTCACAGAAGCAAGACACTAATTCAGCTTATATGCTAGTATCGTGAATGTTATTTGCTGTTAGTATTCCGTTCAAGCCACAACCGTTCAGAAAAAGTAAAAGGATTCATTCAACTGGAATGAACTTTCAGACATAACTTTACTCCTTCCATAGTATCTGAAGTATACAATGACATTAGTAACAATCACCCAGACAATCATCCAGTACCAATTTGTTGGACGAAATAATTTAATAAGAATCGGATATTGTGGAGTAAATATTTCCGAAAGAAAACTTTGTTCATCTAGATTTACACACAGCATGTGTTAAAATAAAAGTTGTGATCTACAATAGTGATACTGAATTGATCTCTAGAGCTTTGTAGATTTTTCCAATTCAATGATGGTCTGCCTCTGCTACTCATAAAACAACAACCAACACTATGAAAAACTTGAGACTCAAACATTGATTATTTCTAACATTTAAGAAATGAATTTCCTTCTTTCTTTTTAGCTTCAGCCAATGGTAAGGTTTCTCTAGGCTAGATGATCAGTAACATACACAAACAGTTCCGGCTGCTGCACCGTTCTTTTGCAAAGTTCTCGTTCCGCTGTTGAGATCGAGAGAGCTAAATAGCTTCCCGGAATTTTAGTGTTAGTTTGCAATGTTACCGTTCGGTCTAGACTATTAGAGAAATCTTACTATTGTTATCTGAGTATTTGTCAAACCCTACGTTCAAAGACAAACAAGTACTAAGTGAGGAATAAAGTAAAGGAGAATCAAAGTGAATAAAACGCGAAAATAATATTTCAGAATGTATTGAAGTATTTCGAAATATAGTTTATGTTAGTTTGGTATGAAGAAACATTTTATTCAACTATTACAATCATAATTTCTACTCCCTTCCTAGTTTATTTTCAGTTGTTCAGGTAACGTTAGTCGACCATTCGATTTTATGTGAGACACTGGTTTCGTCTACAGGGTCCGCCAATGTAACGAGAAGATTTCGTAGATAATTTTACTGTGAAAGAATTATTTTTTAATAACTTCTAAGATATTAATGGAAAGTAAAAGAGTAGGCATTTGTTTCACAATATGAAAAACATTAGTTTTTGAATACTACAACCCCCAAATATCCTCCTTTGACATTTATGCATTCTAGGAGTCAAGCCTGAACGTTTTGCATAACACTTCGCAGCTGTAATCTCGTCGCGAGTTCGTTGTTTGAGGACTGGGATTGTCCTGGGTGGGTCAGCTCGAGATTTCTGTTCTTGGTATCCCCATAAAAAGAAGTCGCAGACATTAGGTCGGGAGATCAAGGGGGCCAACCGATATCCCGTTTCGAGAAACGACACGCCTCGGGAACAAATGCTCGTTGTTCACCCGTCCAACAATCTATTGTAAACCAAATGGCAGGCCATGCAGGTTATAACGGGCCAACAACTTACGTCCCCATTACTTCACCACGAGCTGCCAACCCGATTTCAAATTTATTCGTTTCACTGGCGGACCCTGTATATTGGTATATCTGGAAACTAATTCCTAAAGTGGCAAATACTATTTTTTCTTGTTTTTTTATATATTATGGTAAGGTAATTGATTTACTTTAATTTATTTTGTATCGTTTTATCTCATAATGCCTCTGTGTTATATACCCAAGTACAATAGCAATTATTATGCAAGTATTGCTGATAAGACTCATTATGCAACATTTCTTTTTCCAGAAGACAAGGGCTTGAAACAAAAATGGATTAGAGCAAATCATAGAGACTGAAATTATTAGAGAAGACAAGATATCAAAACGTGATGGTTCAGCACCTTTGTTTAATAGAAACCTTCCAAAATTTACAACGATTGTGTACCTTCTACTCTTTCTAATCGACTTTTCTACTGGTCAAAGAAGTTCCAATCAAAGGTAAACATCCTGAAGAAGGACGATTAACCCTTGAATATCGCGATCAGATTGATATCCAAACCTCCATCATAATCTAAACTATAACTTCCTATTGTCATAAATTGTTGCATGGGAACTAATTAATATGTGATAATGCGATCGAACTTTCACGATAGTCTTTATAAAAGGATGTAACATAGTATGACAATCTTCAATGAACGAGTTATGACGTCATAACCAGAGATTCAAGTAATTTCCAATCCAGGACATTACAACAAGATTCAGATTGTTGTAACAATTCTAGATGCAGCTACTACTGGGCATTATATAAAATAATTAATTTATTGTGTGAAGAAGAAATTACTGGAGGATGAAGCAAAACAGTTACTTTTGAGTTGAATGGCTCATTTTAATCACCGTTCCAAAATAAACAAAAGCGATAATCTTTTCGAACAGTCTACGTTAACACCCTTGGATGCTGACATCCGATCTGGTCGAGATAAAGTGAGAACCAAATCCATCTGTACGGATCGAGTGATGGATATAAATGGTCAATGGTTCTTTACTGGACGGGTCTGGACCGTGAGCTATATTTTGAGAACAACATCGTGTTATATTGTGACGAGGGAGTGCCAGAGTTCGTTGGCGCCAGGCAGTCCCCAGACAAGACCCAATTAGCCTCGCGCACCTCACCCTGATTTACGACCCCCGCTTTCACTTCCTGTTCACGCCAGATATACTACCCTTCCTCCTCTGCGCATATTTCACTTAATTTACACCCACATAACCCTAATTTTAATTGGTGGCCATCTTGTATCGACACCTTCGCCGTGGACGTAGTCAAATACTTTCATTGCTCAGGTAACGAAAAAGAAATTCATGGAACTTTGTTATTAGTCTGAATGGTTTCACTATCTCAATCAAATTCACATTGGAGAATAAACTAGAATTGGAAATAAAAAAAATATTCTATATTAAAATATTATAATACATCTGTATAATCAATATTTTTAATTTCAATAAGGGATCTAACGTTTTTTTATATATAATCTTGTTGTGAAAGGTAAATTTGTACAGAGATGTTAGTTATTATAATTATTTAGTATAACAAAAGGAATATTATATATAAATTCCCGAGAAGTAGGTCACACTAACAAATATGCTTATTATTTTCGTCTTCACGTACGTGTTTCTTTTCCTTCGGCGACGTGGGCATTTTATTCAAAATTGGTGCGATAAGTACGCTTTGTGCTGATACAATTTGTTTTGAAGAAATCCCGTTTTAGTCGTAATACGTCTTCTGATGATGGTAGAGAGACCGAAACATACCTATTTCCGAGAATTTATATATAATTCATATACCTTGGTCAAGAGTCATTATGAACTCTTTCATCCCTGAATATACATATTGAGATTTTAACAAGTAGAGTGTAACGGATGTGTAAATTTGACTAAAAATAATAAGTTATCACCCTCAAACATTTTTTCTATCACAAGGGTAGGGAGTGAAAGCTGCTACACATGTGTACCATCAGGGTTCTTAATGGTACATATATTACCATCAGATATGTACCATTCAGGTGTGAAATAAATCTACGAATTTTGAGTTTGAATTTTTTTATATTCATTATTCTGCATCCAACTAATTATCATCTATTTCGTGTGATACAGCATGAAACAATCCTTGCACAATGAGATATTACATTCCTGGCAAATTGTTTTTGTTCGCGTTTGAAGTCTTCGTATTCATAATTTATTCTAAAAACAAATGAGAGTATGAATCTGGTGGTACAAATACGTACTGCCAAACAAACCGGTTGGTATACATGTGTACCGCAGAATGGAGAAACAATTTTATTTCAAAATACAACGAGAAATTCGGTATTTTATGGTTAAATTTTATTGTGTAAGTTATTGTGCATCAAAATCATAAAAAAATGTTCCCTTACGTCAAAAAAGCTCTATTTCCTACCACAAAACAACACGAAACCCATGTGGATGCTCTTCGCATGCTCTCATTAACCTCAAACACAGAAATCAGCTGGTAATATTCACGCAGTGTACGGAGTAATCTCGAAACACCGAAGTAGTACAATCGCCATGTGCCCACAATGCTTCCTTGGCCTTTCAGTAATTTTTGAATCAGGCTGGTACATATGTGTACGAAAGGGTTAGAAGGGATATTCGTCATATTATTAAAAACGGTATTTTATGTTGGGAATATCAATGACTATTTTGTTTTAACTGAATTTAGAAAATGCAGCTGATGATATGTCGAAGGTAGTGTTGCCCAAAATCGGTCTTGGTCTTGGTCTTGTTCTTGCATTTTTGCAAGACCAAGACCGCATAATTTTAGCAAGACCAAGACCAAGACTGACCGTGCAAGATTTGAGGAAGAACAAGACTAAGTCTGCGAGACTCTTGCGTCTTGCAGTTAGGACTGAGTATCGTTTCAGGGAGCGGACAGGCTTAATTTATAATACAAGAAATTGACACATAGAAAACAAACGAAACAAAATAAAAGAAACTACTAGTACATAAAATTTTTAAGAAGAAAAGAGGCAGAAAATAGGAAGACGTAAAGTACAGATCCGAATAAGTAAATAAAAATAATATATCAAATATAGTATGAAAATAAATAATAATATGAAAATGATAACAAAGAAAAATAAACTATTTAGAATAAAGCGTAATAAAATTATATGTAGTATGTTACCGAGAAAACGTTCATTTTCTTAATATTTCAAAAGTTAAAGGCCGAAAAAGAGTTTAATGAGAGCCGGCACGTGCCAAGGCGGCGCGGTACTAGGCGACACTATCTAAGCGAATGGACTATAAACAATAGTATTTATTTCAATTCCAGTCTCTCCCAATTGAGCTTTGCTTCGAGTCTAATGTAATAATTGTTTTTACTCTAATCCTTGTTTGTTCTCGGAAAACTTATCACGTTTACAATTTGACATGAGTGGCGAAGATTCAAATAGTTCCAGTCGGAGTAGTGAGAGTTGGAGTTATAGATCTAAAAGACCTAAAAGCAAATTTGATGAATTTTTCGAGATAATTCATGCATCCCAAATGGCTGTGTGTAAATTGTGCCAACATAAAGAGGTTGAAATAAAAATGAAAAACAGAAACACTAATAGGTAATTGCGAGACTTGCGAGACTCTTGCTGCAAGACCAAGACCAAGACTGGGAGCGCAATACCAAGACCAAGACCAGGTGTATTGGCGCAAGACCAAGACCAAGACTGGCTAAGTCTCGTCTTGTTCTTGCATTTGGGCAACACTAGTCCAAGACTGATACACGTGTCATTGATTCTGTCACAGTTATAGTTCATAAACATTCTGAAAATTTCATAGAAGTAGCATTTGTAATTGTTTCGAAAAACGATCGTACATAAAATCTTTTGAATACCTCGTGCGTGATTGGCACATGATGCCATTAGTATAAGGATAACCATAACCTACTCTATATCACAGGCCAACACCTTGACCAAATGACACCCATGTCACATCACCAACTCCGGCCTAGAGCACGACGATCGCTTGAAACCCTTTAAAGTGGTTAAATGAAGAATTCCATATCTATCAGTTAGAAACTGTGCTTCATACAGTAAATATAAAGACCTAATTGAATTCATTTGTACTACAAACAATTAACAAAGTATAGAATAAGAGAGTGTGTGCAGTTTTACACTGCAACAATTTAAAATGGCGAGCTATTTCGAGTGTTTATTTTCAGTTGTTCAGGCAATGTAAGTAGATCATTTTGATTTTACGTGAGATAATGGTTTCTTATACAGCATCTGCCAATGAAACGAGAAGATTTCGTAATTAATTTTACTGTGAAAGAATCATTTTTTTATCAACTTCTAAGATATTAATGGAAAGTAAACGAGTGGGCATTGGTTTTACAATATGAAAAACATTAGTTTTTGAATACTACATCTCCCAAAAAGTCCTCCTTTGACATTTATGGATTTCTTGGAGTCGTGCCTAAAAGCTTTGCATAACACTTCGCAGCATATTGAGAGGTATTGCTACTGCAACCTGGTCGCGAATTCTTTGTTTGAGGGCTAGGATTGTCCTGGGTGAGTCAGTTTGAAAGACTTTTGTTTTTAGCTATCCCCATGATAAGAAGACGCAGACATTAGGTCGGGAGATCAAGGGGGTCAACCGATATCCCCGTTTCGAGAAACGACACGCCCCAGGACCAAAGTCTCGTTGTTCACCAATCCAACGATTCATTGTAAACTAAATAGCAGGCCATGCAGGTTATAACGGGCCGACGACTTACGTCCCCACTACTTCATCACGAGCTGCCAACACAACCTAAGATTTTTCCGTTTCACTGGCGCAGCTTGTATATTGGTACATTTAGAATCTAGTTCGTGAAGGGGCAAATACTATTATTACTTATTTTTCTTCTCGATATTTTTTGGTAAGGTAGTTTATTTCCATTTATTTTGTATCATTTTATCTCAGATTGCACAATATCAATTATTATGCAAGTATTTCTGACTTATTATTCAACATTTTGTTTTCCACAAGGGCGCAACTTACAATATAACTTAATTGTAAAGATTCAATGTTACCTACATTGATACACATACTGTTCAAACATAATTAGAGATATTTTGGCCATTTTACCAAGTTGTTGCTCGGTTATGTCTACCTTCAACAGTTGGTAAAGTGGAAGTGTAACGCTTCAACAGAGATCGTTCAGTAACGTTGTAAACTTTCTCGTTCTACCGATGATCTCTATGAGAGGAGTGAAACACCTGTCTAGGACTATTAGTTAGCGGTGTTACTGATCGATTTAGAATCAAGAGACCTTATAATTATTAAGACAATTATGTTTTCAAACAGTATGTGTATTAAAGTATGTAATATTGAATCTTTGCAATTAAGTTTTATTATAAGTTGCGTGATTGTCTTTTGTGCATTTTCAGATTTTCTTTCTAAATATGTCTCAGGATGGATTCCGCGCCATAGGAGCAAAACTGTTCGCCACCCTTTACAAATGACATCCTGATAATAGGCTGGATAAAACTGGTTCTGAGATTGATCATCCCTTGTTCTTACTCTGAACGTATTCAAGCGGGAGCTTCTAAATATTACAACCTGTACTCAGATTTTTGAAGATTTCTATTGCTTCAAAGATGTACTAATGATCACAGAAAATATGTTAACGGACATGTACTAACGTATTTATATACAATAATCAAGTGTACATTGAGGTGAGTGCTGTAAATATGAGAATGTAATGTACCTATAGAGAGTAAAGACATAAGGTAGAGTTTAAAATATTTGATTGATAGCAATAATTAGATCATAGTGTGAAGATATCGTGTGTATTTCAATTTAAATAATACGATATTAATTGAGAACTACATTATTACCATCGGCGGAAATTAAAAAGGGTATTTATAAGTGTTAATCTTGACCGGACAACCATTTATTAAACGAGATCATCGTAAATATTTTTTTTGGCGTAACCTATCATTAAAAGGATAGGAAACGATCACAATGTGGCAATATCGCCAATTAATGTTGAATTTAGAGTGTATTGGCTAGCAACTTAAAACTGTTAATTGATCGATCATCCTTTCTTTAACGGATGTTTGGGTTTTAATGTATCGTGAGATCTCGACACCTGCTGGTGTCAGAAACGAGTCCAAAGTGACATTTTTTTAAATGCTTCAGACTTCAGAGAGAGAATGATATTGATGGTGAAGAATATCTTATGCTTAATTAACTACATATGTTGAGTATTTTGTTTCAACTCATTTAAATTTCATTAACTGTGCTGATGCACTGTAAACGTATTTTTTTGGATGCCCTACAATCCTTACATGTGTTAGCTCTGTGTTTGCTATGTTATACAAAAATGATTAGTTATTCGACACGTTGATGGTGAAAGAGGCATGAAACAAATTATTCCCTGTGCTAATGATATATTATACGCAGAGTCTTCTCTAAACTATTACAGGAAATAATCTATTAAAAAATAATTTTGTTAAATGATTGGCATAAGTCGAAAATTTAAAAATCATAGCTAACGTGGTATTATTCAGTAGGACGGAATTAAAATTGATGTCAATAACATAAACATGAAATAAGGAGTTAACTAATGAAACTAAATTTAATGAGCTTAATCTAAAATTTTATCCGACTCAATAATTCAGCTCAATATTTTTCGTTAGGACGAATCGAATGTATAAATGATTATCTCAGAACATACACATCAAATATAGAGCTAGAAAAAACGAATTTTTAATGTCATTATGTCTTCCCATACATAAAATTTTAAGTATACTTCAAAGAAGAAATTTTATTGGCAATGCAATTTTGACATTCCTCTACGTGAAGGGTCTCAAATGAAATATGACCTTTCTTCCGCCTGAATAAGTTTTGATTGCCGTCGATGGTTCAAGAATTTTAATTTTTCACTACCTACGTGTGACAAAAAAGACAAATGCTTCTATAAAAAGTCGGGTCATTGGTGAAAAAATTACAAATGTTTTGGTAGAATACGAAATTTATTGTGAATAGTTAGGTTAATTGTGATAAGGATAAGTCTTTCAACTTCATCTTCCTTGAAGAACATCTATTTCATTGATGCGATGAACTGATTATATTATCAACGAAAGTGTTTCTTTGAGCCTATTAGTTGTTACAGAAAATCATATCTACGGAACTATTTCATCAACTCATGGGAAATGACAAACTCGTCTTAAAATGTGGATAATACTTGGAAAGTGATGCAACCGAAATTCCCACGATACTTATTTTTCTTACCGGAAATTCTTTTATAAACATTTATAAAAAAATGCTCCGGACAAAAGTTATTTCTGATAAATTTCCTACACAAATGATTGGCGAGTACTATCTAGCACTCACATAAAGAAAAAACATTTTATGCATAATTTCAATTATGCAAGGTATTCCTCTCGAGTAGTTAAAATATGACAAAAATATTTAAATCATGCGTTTTCGACAATTTTATACATGCAGATATATTTAAATCTGTACCTCATATGTATGTACCTTTCATATTGTAATGTTTTGACTGACTCATAATATTTTTTTATCGTATTTAATTATCAAATTTATAATTATTATTATTGTTGGATCGGCTAATAATATGCAGATAAATGAAGGTGTTACAAAAATATTTATTGTTTATGTCTCCGTTTCTATTTCTATTATAATTTGAAAAATATTCTGTTGTCTGTTGTTATTGGAAATTACGGTTTTGTCTGTACTTCCTTTTGCTTAAACTTTTTTTTTGCTCTAAATTAGATTATATATTTTCGTTTAGTCACTAGAATTTCAAATATACCCTTTTGTCTGAGGGTCATCAGGTAAATAAATGATTTGAGCATAATTTGGAAAATATTAAGCTATGCGATGGAAATATATTATCCACAAGCGGTAATTCTATTATTAGTCTATTTGGAAGCTTATTCTTAATGCAAAAACATCAACTGAACACATAAGAGAACAAATTATACATCACTGTCGTTCATCTCGAGATCTGTTTATAAAAATATACATCTATTCACAAGCAATGAATCTACAAACGAACATTCAATTCATAAAAAAATAATTTGATATTTGGTAATCTTGAATATACTTACTTGCAAAAAAATGTTAAATCCATGATAATAAAAATTTATAATAAAATATCTGAAAATCTACGCCAATTCAGGAATCAGGATTGTTGAAACGAAATTTGAAATACTTTCTTACAAGCTATCCTCTAGAGTCTAGACGAATATTGTCAAATGTATTCTTTAGTTTGAAGCTGTGATAAAGTTTTAAACTGTCTATATTTTTATAACATTATGTCTGATTAGTAAAGAAATATATATTTTAAAATGTATGTAAGTTTACCTAAGTACTAGTATTTTATCTGCAATTTACATATTTCTCATACTTATTTTGTTACCTCTTCAATAGGATGCTTATACAATTAACGAGTTCTATACACCTGTATATTTACTGTATTGTATGAAGAACAAACAAACAAATCCTATCATATATTGTCTCCATTCGGAAATCCTAGATTAGTCTTTCGTTTGTAGGTTAATTTTTGGCTGCAAGGAACATTTTAGAGCTGGCTCTTACAAATCAATTAATAGCTTCTTTTTCAATAAATGAAATTGGAAATTTGGACTCATTAATTATTGACTTAATAAATACCACTTGAAAATTTACCTTAGGATTATAAAGATGAATAAACGTAAAACATTGAACCATAGGGGAGATTCGAACCCATATTTCTAGTCCAGGGTGTTTACCAATTATACCACTTTGTTCCCGTCAGATTCTTATATTTTTGTAAATATAAACCTCTGAAAGGATACTAGATCATAGATGAACACAAAGCGATTCGATGCCTTACCATAGATCAACTATTCACGCACATTCATCTAAAGTTCAATCGTTTTGAAGTAAGGATTGTAGGTTAGAGTATTACTATACTTGACAATTACTCTTGACAGTACTTATTCAATGACGGCATCCCGGTTCTTATATTTTTCAATAGAACTGACTGAGAAATGTTTTTTTAAGTATAAGCAAGCTTAAAGTTTCTTTGCCTAATTGGCCACAATTTCGTATAGTTACATTAAGAGATATGGAATAAATTTTTCTGAATTATGAAGATTTGGCCCAACGAGGAGTGGAAAATTAATTAATAACATCAGCGAGCAGCGTGGGGCAAAGAAGGGCATGGAGGGTTGCTGGGAGAACTCAGGACTCCATATTTTACAAGCGCAACCTTTCCAAAGCCTGGATTGACTACCGCAAGAATCAACACGCATGAGGCAGGCCAAGCTCTTCATCAAAGAGCCTGTGCCTAGGCTCTCAAAGAAACTCCTTTCTCCGAACAGAAGGGACATCAGACAAATGACTGGAATTCTCATCGGTCACTGTCGTTTTTACAAACACATACACACTATGGGCATCACAGATGACCCAATATGTAGGAAATGCAGAGAGGAGGAAGAAACTGCCTCTCACATGCTGTTGGAATGCCCAGCATTAGCATCCCTCAGGTACCGACACTTCGAAGAATCAAAACTTCTCCCAGAAGAACTTATGGAAGCCAGCACTGGCAATATTTTGGATTTCTGGCGGGCCGCAAATCTGCTGGAATAGAATAGGCTTCTATCCACGGGGCGCACAATGGGCCCAACTGAGTGGCCTAAGTGCATTTGACGACTAAGCCCCCTCCTCTCAAGTGATGATGATGATGATGACTACCGCAAGTCATTTGCTTCAACATCACATGAACTATTATTACTTGCACTAATGCCTTACGATACCACCCTCACTAATGAATGAGATGCATAGAACATCTTTTGCCACAATGGAAGACTCTTTTTGCCGTCACGTCAGGCACACGATGAGTCTTGACAGAATTGGTAACATTCAAGAGGGGTGTTTTCCAAGAAGACTCCTTGAGTTCCCTCTTGTTCAACTTCTCACTGCTGCCGCTCTCCATTGTAAATAAGCTATAGCTTGTAAAGTTCTTAGGAGTTCGGGCCTGCTGATGTGCCTTGTCAAAAGTCACGAATTGTCCGGAGTGGGGGAATTTATTGTTGAAGCAGCACAAAAAGCTGCGGAAGATCTTGGTTTCGAATTTCACATCAGTCGAGAAGGTCAACCAGAGGACAGCCTCAAATTTCAACCTTCTCACCTGAAAGTCCAGATAAATGCTGCGGAGCAAGATCTTATGCTCAGGCGGCATGTTGATAAACCGATACACGGTGTTTTCTACCGAAACATCGGAACGGATTTACCGCACCTTGCCAAGATGACTTAATCAACATCATAGGTCTATCGCCGCAACGTAATGGGTGTCCAGGGCCTGTCGAAAGGCGCCTGAGCCGCTTTGCCATTTGCAGTCAACGTGTTCGGCAAAAGCGGCCTCGGCGTACACCCATCGCCATAATGCGGCCCTACGGGTGCTTTATTACCATCTCGTACGGGTGCTGTATTACCATATAAGGCATTCGTACGGAATAGACCAACAGCCGGTGCTACCTTACATGCCAGGAGATTGAGTCCGTTGTGGGAAACGAAAAATGCCAGAACTACTGGAATTACTCTTTTCCGACCGTCAGGTCCATACAAGCAAATAGGCCTGACGTTTTCCTCCTCGATAAACTAGCCAAGACTATGTATGTTATCGAATTCTCGGTTCCGGCAGAGAAGAACAGTCTTGAAAGAGAAGGAAAAATGGACAAAGTACCAAGATCTCATGTTCGAAATCCACACGCTATACCCAGGTCACAAGGTCGTATTAGTGGTTCTAATCGGTCTTTTGTGCGGAATTCGGTCTTCGCTGCGTTCGAACTAGAAGATCATTCCAGCCTGTAAGAACTCGCCGCAGATCTTGATAGATCGGACCCAGAAGGCAGTCATTCTCGGTTAAATAAGACCACTTAGGGCAGGCGATTTAGGAACCTGAAGCTACTTACCGGCAGGTGGGGAGGAGTAGCTTCGGTTAACTGACTTTTCTGGCGCGATTGCTGTGATGTCGTCGGAACTTCGACCAGGTTTTAATGTAAAAAAGTATATATATATACATACATATATATAAATATATAAATATTTTTTTTTGTTTTTGACGTTTCGATATTTTATTTATATCTTTATGAAAATTTGTTATGTTAATAAGTATTTCCATGTAATTTAGAAAAGAATAGATGACTTTGTTTAAGGAAATGCGTCTGCAGCCGACTTGTTTTTTGAAATCCAATTGAAACTGTAGAAAACATTGGATCGCATGTGTGGAAGAGTAATGTATGGCTAATTATTAAATTGATTTACTTGAAATGGATTGAATCTAGCTGATTAAATACCTAATGTACTATTCTATGATTTACAAATCCAAATATAATTATGATTATTTTAGGAATTACTTATTCTATGATTTACATTTCATTTCTATAACTAATAACTAATCAAGTTTAAGATAGCTCTATGGAATTTGTATTTCAAAACTCACTGTCATAAATGTTTTAATCTCAGATAATACATAATCTTTTTAGATTGAATTGAATAGACAATAATATAAGTAAGTGATAAATATGATATAAACAGCGCCTCATAGAGATAGACCTGGTTATATTAAAATATCATCAAGCTGTCCCACGAACAGATGTAAACTAGGAAGTTGTAATAATATGCAAAATTGACTCACATTACCAGATTATTTGAATTGATGATTTGTTTTTCTATTAGGAGTAATCTAAATTCTAACATATCATTCTGTTAGGTGGTCGTTGAACGATTTTACATAAAGGAATTAGATTAGTTTACCCATTAGATTATACGCACGACCGTGCGCAATGTTTGCAAGATTGAGAGTCGTTACATAGTCAGAGGTTCATTAGCAACCTACATACTCGAGCTGCCTGATAAATGCCAGTTTGTCCCAACATGATTTATGGGACCATGTGTATCGCAATTATACACTCCTCGAAGATTTAATAAACTGAGAAATCGACCACTGATTTATAGCTGTTCAACTAAAAAATCACAGAATGCGTTTTGCAGTTCAACTTGAATTTTTGTTACGGCCGATAAATTAGTTCTCTTTAGAGTTAAGTGGCATCTCGCCAGGTCTTAATGCGGTAGATAAATAACGACGGAGCTTATGTTACCAAGATTTACTACGTGTCCTCCTCAATGAATTTCTAGCTTACAAGAGAATTTCAAAATATTGTTACATTCAGAGAAATTACGATCTACTTCTACGCATATATTAATTAGACTTCCAGATTTGTTTATGGCACTTGTTACAGTCAAAATTACAAACATTAGTAATAAAAACAAGGGCGTTTATTGATTCACCAAGCAACGATTCGCCTAAATATACGAAAGTTGTTAGTCCTAACTACATTTCCATACACAATGGATTTGAAGAGCTGTAGATTTGTTGGATCCGTAACAACTACATCAAGAATCAGGTCGATGAAGTTATCTCTACAAAAAGATTAAACATCAACATGAAAAATTAGTAGCTTTCCTGACCTGAATAATATTCCGTTTTGAACTAATAAAACAAAATTTCTCTGTTGAATATCAGTTCTTTTTTCAGACTAAAATTCTGAGAAACAGTGAGAGATTAAAAAGTTACATACAAGTTGCCATAAAAATTCCACAAAGATGGGGATAAGAAATATTTTATGACATTCGAAACAAAATGAAAATTAAAAATGTATGTCAACGTTAAATAATAGGAATTTAACGAGCTCTATGTAATATTGTAATTAAAATGTTTTATGTGATTTTACCCAAAATAACAATGGGAAATATATTTTAACGATAAATGATAATAATAACAATATACTTATAGAATATAATGAGCTTAAAAATATTAGCAAAAAATTGAAAACAAAATAAAATGAATTTTAATTATAAATATTTAATAGTAACAACAATTTATAAAATATACCTATCGGATTTTATTAAGACGGAGTAAGCGATCGCGAACGAAGTCGTTTCTTGAATCGGCTTACATGGCACAAGGTGCCATGTAAATCCTCGTGTAGTGGCCAATGGGTAATTGCAATCTACATTAAATTTTGTCACAAACTAGATATGATGCTAGAAATTTACTGGCATAAGCTGTTATTGATTAGAGCGGTTCGTCGAAATACCTGACGCTATTCGCTTTGTTTCGAACTTGTTCTGGGTGCGATTGGTCGATTTAGGAGACAGGAAAGAGGATTTTGGTAGCCTTGTTTGGTGGAGATTTGGTCAAATCTCTCACCTCACTGAGATACAATAAATTTGTCTCTGGCAGTGCCAAACCTAATCTGGTAAAACTTCCACCAACACCGGATGCTGCCAAATCCCATGCCTTCAGATAATATCACCAGGTAAATAACGTGGGTGGGAGAAAAAAAACAACAACTTGAATGTAGTGGAAGAGACAAAGTAGAGGTTTAGAACCTATTATAACAGAAAGGGATGCTGCACCTCTAACTCTTTTGAAAAACGTCTCCTAAATGTGCCACAGGATACATGGATGCCTGCGACTGCAGGAAGGAGTACGACTTTTTCAAAAATTGCAGCGGCTAATCCAGAGAAGCGCCTAGAATTTGTTTTTGGATACGACTAAGAAGACAACGTCAACTTACCGTCTGCTTTTAAAGATATATTGTAAATTGAATCAAACCTAAAAGACAAAGTAGAAACTGCACTTTTTTGAAATTCGAGTGAAAGCAGTTGTAAACATAAAGAATGGTGTACATTTTGGTTCACTTAAATAAAGATTTTTTTGAAATTTAGTTGAAAGCAGTTTTAAATTATCTTAAATTTATTGTAAAAGTTTGAACTTATTCAGTGTATACTTTGGGAGTTACGATTATTTTTTCATTTTCAACTTTTCAGGAAAGGGTGTATGTAGCTATTAGACTATTTCCCTGTATAACAATAGGGTTTGTCATCAAACACCAAATGATTTTTTGTCAACATTTGAATATGATATGATAGGATCTTTCGTTTTTAAGTTATCGTGTTAACAAATATTTCGTGAGGGCAAAAAATATGATAAGGTAGAGCATTTGCTGAGGTATAAATCTAGGTACAAACTAATTGAATTGGTTATTAGCAGAAAACAGGGCTAATATCAAATCAGATCTGAAACAGATTGATCCATCCAATGGATCCGCACTAACTCACTGGTACAAATATTATATAAAAATGGCACCTCCGTCAGACAAGGACAGCAATATCAGATCACCAACTTATGATTTATATTATTAAATTCTAGAAAATGTTTATTATTGAATATACAATTCTTGGAATTTTCGAGACTTCATAGATCATATTTTGATATCTCTTGACGCAGTATCATTATTCCCCAACATTCCAACAGAAGTTAGCATATAATAACTTTAGAGCTATGTGATACGAAAATGAAACACATCCACAAGTAGAATTTATTGGAATCATACACTTCAGGATACCACATATTCTCCATATACCGATAAATTTTATAATAAAGATTCTTAACAAAGGTATGAATTATTATATAAATTCTCGAAAAATAGGCAACATTAACATTTATGCTTTATATTTTCGTCTTTACGTACGTTTCGGTCTCACTACCATCATCAGAAGACTTGTTATGTCCAAAACGGGATTTCTTAAGACTAATTGTACTAGCACAAAGCGACCTCATTGCACCAACTTCAATTAAAAATGACCACGTCGCCGTAACGAACAGAACCACGAATATGATGTGTTACATTTTCTATTATTCGTAGTTCTGTTCATTTCGGCGAGGTGGGCATTTTTAATTGAAATTGGTACGATAAGGACACTTTGTGCTAATAAATTAGTTTTAAGAAATTCCGTTTTGGACATAATAAATCTTCTGATGATGGTCGTGAGACCGAAACGTACTCAAAGACGAAAATATAAAGAATAAGTGTTAATGTGACCTAGTTCCCGAGAATTTATATATGATAAATTTTATTCACAACTCTAGGATACAGTAATGTTTTCGCATACAACTTCTGTCAATTTCGTGATGAATTGTATAGAACAGGAGAAAATTCTCTAAATTTTTTTAGATTAATTTTGACGTTTCATGTTTCATACAAAAGTTACAACCGAGGTACATTTGCATTGACTAATAAAAAAATAGAAAGTACTCCTTGCAGTCAACGCCAATTGCTTGTGATGTTAACGAACAATATAGGAACATGATGTTCTTAAAATATCTCAAAAACTGGGAAAAACTTCTTTTTCGATCCACAAAAGCTTATAACAATTGATATCATTTACAATCAATTTTACTATGTATTAGCTTTATCTATATAGATATTATGTAGGTTGAAGAGATTTCCTGTAGTTTAGTGAAATATAGCTGTATGACGATGTAACATGTTCTAAGAGGAGAAGAAATTTTCCAAAATTAGCAGTTCTCTTCAAATCGATTCACTTCTAAAATAAGAAGAAAACTGTTTCAAATTAGTCCAGTAAATGAAGCCCAAAATAGACCTGACTAACTAAAATTTTGTCGTACGGACCGATTTTGATATGTCAAAGCTCATTCGATTCGTCTTGACACCTAGATCAAAACTTACCACGTTTGGTAGTTGACAAATTGTTTATTTTATTAATAAACAATAAATAGTGGGCAAAACTTTTTAAACGCTTTTTCCATTGATTTTAAGCAGGTAGAGTGTATGTTTTTATTTATAGACAGTGTTTATTCAATGTTTATAGCAATTTGTTAATAAATAAACAATTCGTTAAATAACAAATTAACAAAAAAAAATTAAAATTTCTTAAATATTCGAGATTAGAGTTATTTTCGCATGATTTGGAAGCTTTTAAACATGAATTTTATGTCCATTTTTCAATTAGTTGCTAATATAATTAGTTAATAAACAATTTGTTGATTATTAAATTAACAAAAAAATCAATACCTTCTAAATATTCGAGATTAGAGTTATTTTCGGTTAATTTGAACCTTTTAAACACGAATTTTATGTCCATTTTTTAATTAGTTTCTGATATAATTTGTTAATAAACAATTTGTTAGTTACCAAATTAACAAAAAAATAGAAGTTTTCCAAATATTTCAGATCAGAGTCGTTTTCGAATAATCAGGACCTGGATAAATGTTTTTTTCATATCAAGGAAAGGTTGAAGTAAATAAAAAATAATCATTTCAAACTGTATTTAAATTAGTTTTAATTAAATTAAGACAAATTTTGAAATATTACGTATACATTATTTGTTCTTATCATCTCATCACCATTTTCATCATCTTTATCTTCATTATTGTCATCATCGTTACAATAAAATGGTGTAAAAATATCTTCATGGATTGAAGTTCTACGTTTGAATGGCGAGGACTGGGGGTGGAAAATGTCCAATGGCATTTTAAAACCCATTAAAATGGACAAAATTCACAGTTCCAGAAGCTGTTGTTGAAATTGTTTCATTGGGTTGCACAAAAGGCTGCACTGGTAAATGTGGGTGTAGGCGAAAAAATATGGAATGTTCACTAGCATGCGGGAATTGTATGGGGAACTGTTCCAATAATTTTAGAAAAAATAATCTTCAAGGAGAAAATGATGATGAATTTGATGATAATAGAATTGAAAATGAAGATGACAGCAATGAAGATATTTTTACACCATTTTATTGTAACAATAATGACAATAATAATAATAATAATAAAGATGACGATGATGAAAATGGTGATGATGATGAAAATGAATAATGTATATATAATATTTAAAATGTTTTTCTTAATTTAATTGAAACTAATTTAAATATGATTTGAAATGTTTTCTTGAATTTATTTCAAAATATACCCTTTCCTAGATATGGAAAAACATTTATTCAGGTCCTAATTATCCGAACATGACTCTAATCTGGAGTATTTAGGAAACTTTTATTTTTTTGTTAATTTGTTAACCAAGAAATTGTTTACTACCATTAGTTAATACTAATTAACAAGTAATTAAAAAATGGACCACAAATTCATGTTTAGCAGGTCCTAATTATCTGAAAATGACTCTAGTGTCGAATATTTGGGAAACTCATTTTTTGTTGATTTGTTAACTGAAAAATTGTTTATTAATTAACTATATTAGCAACTAATTGAAAAATGGACATTATATTCATGTTTAGTAAATTAATGTTGTCCGAAAATGATCTCTAATACGTAGATTTTTTTGTTAAATTGATAATTAACAAATTGTTTATTAACTAATTATATTAGCAACTAATTGAAAAATGTACATCAAATTCGTGTTTAAAAGGTCCAAATTATCCGATAATAACTCTAATCTCTAATATTTAGGAAATTTTTATTTTTGTTTTTAATTTGTTATTTAACAAATTGTTATAAACATTGAATAAACACTGTTTAATGGTCAAATGAATGGAAAAATACACTCTACCTGCTTAAAATCAATGGAAAATAGCGTAAACATTTTTTGTCACTATTTATTGTTTATTAACTAAATAAATAATTTGTCAAGGACCAAAAGTGGTAAGCTTTGATCTAGGTGTCAAGACGAATCGAATATGCCCTCACAGATCAAAATCGGTTCATAAGAAAAAAAATTTGTAATCAAGTCCTCCGTGTTTACTGGACTAAATTATCAGTTCTCTCGGAACCGACTGACTTAGTTTTGATATTATCTGATAGATGACATCACAGAATGCACTATATTCTAAAAGAAGAATTTCATTCAAAACAGTTTTCTCCCTGGCTAATATTTGGAAGCTTCTTGGTAGATTTGTACCCTGCTTGTAAAGTGAATATACCTAACAAACATCTCTTGTTAATTACTAATAAGTGGTAAGGTTTCACTAAATCGACCAGTGACATCACCAGCCAATAATTCTGGACAACGCATTCTTCTCTGGTTCATCAGCAGAACGGAAAGAGTTGTGATGTCATTGGTCTATTTTTCTATCGGGGTATAATAAAATATCGTAGGCGAATAGATAGATGTCCCACTAAGAATTGCAAAGTTTTCTTGATTTAACTAATTACCTCTTGAATAAGCTTCCAAGATGAATAAAAAAACAAGTGTTAGAGTTTGTGTGCATGTGTGATGGGCTCCTGATACAGGCAACATTCTATCTGACAAAAATTTGCAGTCGATTATAATCGCCAGGAACGTCATATTCTATGACCTCACAAAGATATGCGATTACTCGTTTACAGAAATTAGAGCTTCTACAACGTATACATACAATATAAACTATATTGAATCATTTCGACAGTTTTTTTTTAAATAAAAATATCCCAGTGCCTTAGTAGGATCAGATGAACAAATCCTGTCAGAGTGAGTGCTATTTTAACAGCAATAACTAATCTCACCGATCCTTCAACAGTTGATCTAACTGAAAAGGACGCGGCCACCACGTAGCTCCGGGCCGACGGATATATTTCACGAAGTTATTTGTGAATACCGCGTCACACTAAACACTCTCTCCTTTCAATCACGTACCTAATTCCTGCACATCTTAAAGACAAATTACCAAACCATCCACTCTTAAAAGGAATGTTCCGTTAAGTCAAGTCATTTATCTCATGAATCACCGTTTGCGTACACCACCTCCTGAATATTTCATGAAAATCGAGTTTAGTGCAGAAATTGATCAATAAAGTTAAATTGATATGGTTGTTTTTTTAATGACCTGGGCCAAGTGGGATTTCGGGTCGTCTTTACAGCATAAGTTCAACTAATTATTTCGGTCTTGAATAGCATTTAGTTTTCGTGGTCGGCTACTTCTAGATCTTTCTGACACATATCCAATTTCAGTAAACGAGAAATGACACCTTGTGCTACATCAAATTTAGCCGCTACTTCAATTTGACCAGCACCAATCATCACAATAACCTGAAGTGGTTGAATATCCGTTAGTTTCCTTCAAGGCATTATTACACACTAGATTAGAACGAGGAAACAATTTTGAAGCGCTAAATTCAGAATATGACTGGATGTTAACCCACTATGAATTCTGATCATTGGTGAAACCGATCAACAAACAAACATTTATAAAAAGGAATGAGGTTTTAATATTTTTAAACTAAATCACATCTATCTTGAAACTTAAATTCTTTAACATTTTTTCCACTAAAGCAACCTTCGCAAGTATAAGATTTTCAACACTATCCCTATAACTTTCTTGGAGCAGTTTAGGTGAGTTATTTCATAATAAAGATTCTTGATCCAGTATGAATTATATATAAAAATTCTTGGGAAATAGGTCACATTAACACTCTGTTTTAAAATTTTTGTCTTTACGTACGTTTCGGTCTCACGACCATCATCAGAAGACTTATTATGTCAAAAAGGGTTTATTAAAACTAATTATAGCAAAAGCGTCCATATCGCTTTCAATCAAAAGCCCACACCGTCGAAATGAACAAATAATCGAAATTGTATCGTCAATATTGAAGTATAAATTTCTTGTAACAAGAATCCACTGTTCAGTAATATTCTCATAATATACAAGTGCATGTTGCTATAGTCTCATAACAACTGACGTTCGAAGTTATTTGTTGGTATCTACTCGAACCAGATGTAAGATTTATGAGGTACTTGAAAAAGGTTTCAGACCTGTATTGGAATTTACTTTTAAGCATTCTTCCTAAATATACTTTTAACATTATAAAGACGCATGTAGGCATTTGCAAGAGTTTTAATTAATCAAGCTACTATAAATCTGACTTAATCCCTGAATATCATTCCTATGATTTACAGATATGGAGTCACGTTTTATGTGAATCATCTCCAGGATAGATCTTTTATAATAATTGGTTTCCTTAGTTAAAATATTAACATTTTTGTAATCAAATTGATGGTTATAATCAAAGCAGTGCTTAGCAAGGGCGGTGGAATTTTCTAAGTTATTATTTCTTGTGCTATACTTATGGCCATACATTCTTTTTTGTAAATATTGTTTAGAGATTCCAGTATAAGTCCCATCACAATCTTAACAATTCAATTTATATACTGTGTGAGTTTGTTTATCTTTAGGTATTACAGGTTTTAGATTTGAGAAATATTTCCCAACACAGTTAGTAGGTTTATACGCAACATTTATATCTTAACTTTTCAAACATTTCTTAATTTTTTCTGAGGTCTCCGGAATGTATGGTAAAGTTATAGTTGTCTGTATTACCTTTTATGTTATTTTTATATGAAGAACCATTATAGATTCTGTTTATTCTCTCTTTAATGATAGGATTGAAGAAAGTTTTTGGGTAGCCATTCATTTCCAGTGTATTACGAACAATTTTCAAATTTTTGGGACGGTCCTCTGCGTGGGACAATTTTACCGCGCGGTCTGTAAGGCTGTTTATGACACTTTTTTTATAACAAGCTGGTGCAACGGAATTGAAGTGAAGATAACGTTGAGACCAAACTTCTTTAGTAAACCAAGAAGTTTTTATTTTTCCATCTGCATCATGCCTAATGTTCATATCTAGGAAATTTATGTTTTTGTTTACTTCTATTTCACAAGTGAATTGAAGTTTACAGTGGAAATTGTTAAATTTATTAATCACATATTGAATTTTATCGTTGGGAACACACATAAGGCAATCATTTACATACCGTTTAAAGAGTACAAGCTGAAAATCTGATGAACTTATAACAGATTCCTCTAGGCATTCCATAACGAGGTTAGCAATGGTAGCTGAAATAGGAGATCCCATTGCTCTGCCGAAAATTTGTCCAAAATATTGCTCACCGTACTGGAAATAAGTGCATCCTAAACAAAACTTTACAGCATTTATAAAATCCGATTGATCAAGAGGTGTGTGGTTTTTAATCTCTGCCCAACGTTTTTTTATGCAATTCAATGCCAAAACGACAGGTATATTTGTAAATAAAGAAGCAACGTCTAAGGAAATTAGTTGATGGTTTACGGGTACGGATTGATTTTTTATAAATTCATTAAAATGCCATGAGTCCTTCACCTAAAATTCATTTTTTCCTATTATATTATTGATAGATTTTGATAGAAATTTTGCTAAATTGTATTTTTTAATTCAATAGGGATTATCTTATTTTTGTGCCATTTATTTATCAATTTATTCATGTTATTTTGTACTGATAAAGTAGGGTCAGATTTTAATTTTTTATAAGTTGTTTCATCATTTAAAAGGTTTCCTATTTTGTTTTCATAGTCATTTCTAAGCATTATGACGGTTTTATTACATTTATCCGCGTTCAAAACTAATATTTGAGGGTCAGCATCTAAGAACTCTTTTGTTATTTTTGTATGATAGTTAAAACGATTCTTTGCAATACCTATTTCTGCTTTCTGTTTGTTCTTTTTGTTTGTCAAGATGTTACAAACTTTGTTTCTAATTTCATTTTTTCTTCAACATTTTTATTCCTAATTCCGCATTCTAAATTTGCAATAATATTGTCAATAGGCAGTTTTTTATTATTATTAGGCAATGCAAACTTCGGACCTGAGCTTAACGTGTGCTGCACCTCATCCGGAATTTTTGTGTCAGTTAGATTTTTCAACCATTGTTCATTGATATTTTGTTTTTCATAAGCTACGCCTTTCATTAAAGTGGTGAGTTATTTCTACATTACTTTGTCGGATCTAATGCTTGAGTATGTTTAAGCATTATTTCTATGAAATAGTTTGTTTATTATTAATATAGGTAAACCGCTTTTCATTAGAACGTTTCTTATTTCTTTTTAGTGCTCTTTCAAAATTGCATGGAAAACCCTATCGCAGATCAGTAGTTCCCTTTACTCAAGGAAGATGGCATGTTACACTCATTATAATTATTCATTATTATAATTCCATATTGTTTCATGACGTAATTATCAGGTGACACGTAACACCTCATATGGTCAGAATCTGGTGTGATGTTTCATCATTTCGTCAACTGCACCCAGTGGAATTCTTAGGATATTTCAAAACAAAGGTAATGTAGACAATATAAAGTCCTTGCGCAAATGTGATTGATTTTTAGTGGTGCGATCTATAGTTTAACATTGTATGTGTTAGATCACACTATGTTACAAATTCAACATTTTATTCTGTCTAAACTTTTCGATGTTTGCGTTCGATTCTACATCGATTTCGAATAATTAAAAGCCACCTTAGTAGATAAAAAGTTTGCTTTTGCGCTCAGAACGAATTCATTTCCAAAAGGAAAACTTCGTTGTTGGAATAACTTTTTATAAACTTGACTCAGCACCAGTCTATGATATATCAAATTATTCGCAATTGTGTGGAGAAAAGAGATAAACAGTTAAAAGTTGCATAAGTAAGATTGTTTGGCTGCTATTTGCAGGAAAGTAAAAGAAAACGGTAAATTTTCATCAAATTTGACGCAAAAATCGCCAAATTTAGATCCAAATACCGGAAAACTGTCACGTCAATAATTGTTTCTACTAAAAAAGTTGATTGTAATAATAATTTGTTACAATGATATTTATTATTTGCTTTTAAAATGCCATTCACGTATTTGAAAAGATCTGATATGCTAGAGGTATATGTGGTATGCAGAAAAATAGTGTAGAAACACTACATTATTACCGGCGTACATTTCCGGATCGTCAAACACCAATCATACATTATTTTCTGACATTATACAGAATATTGCGAACAAATGGAGCCACATTTAAGAAAAGCAGACAAAATAAAGGATTTATAATTGATGAAGAAAAATGCGCTAGCGCATTCTGAAGCATTTCCTGAAAATCCTATGAGACATTTATCGAGTATTAAATGTGAAAAGGAGCATCATTTGAACTTATTAGCCGGAGATACAGAAAGAAGATTAGTTTTCTGTAGCTGGTTACTAAATTTAAGTTCACTCTATGGTCTGACGAATCTACCTTTTCTAATTCAGGTGTGTTCAGCTGTTTTGTTGCACATACATTTCAAGTGTTTACATATTGCTTATTTTTAAATCTAGGGTGGTTGTTTCAGATTGTTTTTTTTTCAAAATAGGTATATAAAATGAACAGTGTGTAGATACCATTTTTTTTTTGGGAATATTTCGAAAACTGGATATTTAATTGTTTTTCAGTTTTCACCATTCCAATCAGTGGAAAAACTGTCTCTATGGTCTGACGCATCTAATTTTTCTAATTCAGGTATGTGCAGCAAACACACACTTAACATTATTCCATCGTCTGACGAATCTGTATGTATAATCAACATTTTTGGCTCTTATAGTGGATCCACGTAATCCCAAGAACCACATTGGTCTAAATGTTTGGTGCGTCGTAATAGGTTCGCAACTTGTTGGGTCAGTTTTCTATCATCGCACTTTAACAGGACAACGATATGTTGTACCTATTTTTAGCACCAAATATTGAAAATTTTCTAGGCAATATTCCATTAATTCCCATTCAGCAGTATGGTGTACCTGCTCATAATTATTTTGACACTGTAAATTTAATGAACATCATTGGATAGGAACAAACAGACCGTTTCGTTGACCCGCGCGATCGCCTGAGCTTATGCTCCTAGATTCCGATATTTGCGATTTTTTATAAGATTAGGTTTATAAACAACAATATCAAAATGTAGCAGAGGTAGGGAACAAAATTAGAAACATATCGAATAACATTTCTGGTCAAAACTGTCCAGAAAAATTATACGATCCGTTATAGGTAGAGCTGAAAAATGTATCGAGAAAGAAGGCTTTGTCTTTGAACATTTATTGGTTCTTCATTATTTTGCTTGATTTTATTTATTTGACAGTACAACTCACTTCTCACTTCAACTTTATTTCAACGACCATCAGAAATTTCAATTGTTTGTAAATTGCTTATTTTAAAGTTTGGGGCGTGATAACAATTTTTTGTTCTAAATTAATTTTCTTACAATTTTAATACTGGAAAAAATATCATTAGTTTGTTGATTTAACCGAATTTGTAGCTCCAATAATAACGGAGATAGGCTAGCAAAGGTGAACTGATAACTTTGGACACCTGGTATATTGGAAGAACAAGGCATTACAACCTGTGAATATTAAACACTAGTCAATATATAGATTCATGGCAGTAATAATATAATTAAAGTCATATCTAGTTGTAGTACATGTATTGAAAATAAATTATCGTAATATGTACGAAACTATGCAGTCCAATTGTTTTCTCAGTAAAACTTCAATTTTCAAAGCGGTGACAAACTGAAAATATTACAGACCAATTTCAATTTTATCAATGTAAATAAATGGAGATTGATACTATTCATCTAAATGGATCTGAATCGAATCGAAAAATTTAAAATAATTATCGAAGTGGCTGATGAAAACGACTTGGAAGATATCTTAGATGCAGTTCGAGAAGCTTCTTCCAGTTTACTTCCGATGAAATGTTATGCGAGTGGAGAAACACCAAGAGTTTTGAAGGAATTGATGAAAACTTAATGTTGGCTTATTTTTAAGAAAAGCTTCATTATTTTATATACAGGATGTTCCATCTCAGACGAACCACCCCGTATATTTCTTATCCCATAGTGAGTGGAAAAATCTCCCGAAACACGTCGAATGATTTTGTTTGGGGGACATCTTTTGACGTATATTTGAGGCTTGAACGAGCAACCCCCTAATAGGGGGCGTTTCAACCCCTCAAAATTGAATAGGGGAGAGGGTTGAGTGATACGTCATTTGAAAGGTCTTGGAAGCCTCTTTACAACGGTGTATGAAAAACGTAAATTTGATGAACCGTTTTCGCCAAAAATTAATTTTGTTGCTCGAATGCGCCACCTTGAACATTTTGGTTATTTGTACAATGTACAAGCTCATTTTTATTAAGCCTTTTTTACAAACTTAAACAATCTTCAAAAAATCACATTCGTAAAAAAATTGAATTGTGTTGTCATGCTAACAATGAAAAAAATTAAATCTGCGTGTTTAAATCAAATGTTCAAAATGTCCTCCATTGACTTCCATACAATAATACATTCTCTCAAACTAATAAATAGAAAAACAGCAAAACATTTCCTTATGTTGCCTTAATTTTTTGTTCTTAGAAGGTGCTTAGGCATAACTGTAGAATTTGGAGCGATACAAATCCTCATGTATTTCGAGAAGCTCACACTCGACATCGGGAAAAGCTAAACGTGTGGGTAGGAGTTTTGGGAGACCACCTAATTGGACCTCTGTTTATTCCTGGTAATTTAAATGGCGAAAGGATACCGCACACTTTAGTAGGGAAAGTGGCCCCCTGTCGAATTGGCTGAATTTTTGATATGTTATAGTCCAAGTCATTCCGAACAAAAAGTTCAATGGGCACAACTTTTTCTATAGGCTGGTTTTGGCGCTAGAGGCCAATGAAAACTTTCATTTGTTCTTCATTGTTAAACAACACGAAACGTTATCCTGGATAATAATCACTTTTCCAAATAATCAAGATCTAAACAGTCATTAATATGAGATACTATTAGAAGTATTGTTCATTGATGTCACTATAGGTGATCAATTATACAGCGTGTTCCAGCTATCACGGTCAAAATAATACTTCAAGTTGATGATGAAACTCAAGAATATAACAAAAATTGGTCTATCATTTTGATAGGGTTGTGTCGAATGAGTACGTAAATACATCCGATAATTGTACTGATGCTCAAGGAGTGTGGCGGAGAAACTCCTTTTAGCGGGTCAACAAAGCCTCCATTTTCATAAATATAATAGGAAGGAAATAATGGGCTATAACTCAATAAATATATTATATGTAACATTTAACTTAACCATTGAACCTGGTATCGTTGACCCAAATGAAAAACTCTCGACTGAACCCTAATAATTCATTTAATGATTTACAGGGTGTTCCATCTGAGAACATATCAATATGAACAAAGAAACAAGGAGAATATGCCATAAACAGTCTAAACAATCATAGGTTCTTCATTATTATGTCTCTCTGCAGCATCAGATACGGTATGAAGTATTTCGGTCGAAGGATACTTAACATTGGCAGCATGACGGGCATATCCAAGGTACCAAAGTACGCTAGCTACATGCGAACATGTACCCAATGTACGACTTCCTGATTTGCACGTACAGTAGTACCCCTGAATTGGCACACCTTCCAAACTGACATTGTACTTGATCCACAGTTGGTATTTGATACTATTTCGATGACGAGATTTTATTCTCATCCTCAATAGACCTGGAATTTCAATACGGTCGTCGAATTCAAATAAAACGTTTCCCAAATCCTGTCTATTATCTTGTACATAAGATGGAGCTATTTTTATATGGAAAATTCCGAATGTTAGTTCTCGTAGGTACTCCAAACTGAGAACTGGAAAATTTAGTAATTGGTTTTCCTCCATTGGAAACCATCTACCATGTCTTCGTAGCAGACCCTCTTCTTCTATTCTCAACTGGAGTTCATTTATTTCATTGGCACGGTTTAACATTATCTGAGCTAGCTCAGCATTGGCTCCTTTCATGGTAATTGGTTCATGATACTTATTGATTATCGCACATGCTATTCTGATATAGTCTCCTATATGCAGAACTTGTGGCATGGTAATACTTGAAATATCCGACTTTTGGGTATTTTTATGTACGTCCCGTCAATATAAGCTATTGCTCTTCGATAATTTGGTTCAGGATTGTTAAGGGTATTTGCAAAATCCGTAACATGTCTAGTAATATATTGGCCCCTCTCTATATGCTGATACCCTACATTTTGTGGAACGAATTGTTGTAATAATGATACACGCACTTTTTGAATTGCCAAGCTCACAGCTTGACGACTGGACTAGGAAAACATGCCCATCAAAAATTGATCGGAAAGTCCTTGTCGTAATTTGCACAAGAAACATAACAAATCTTTCTTCGCTATTGCTCTATTTTTCTGATGAATATTGGCGCGATTGCAAAATTCAAAGAGGTCTGTAAACTGCACTTTTTTTATTGGAGTTAACGCCTGGAACTTTTCATCAGTAAAATTATCCTCGTTATTGTATTTATTTGTTGATTTATTGTTCAGCACAGCTTCTCGTAACGATACTAACATATGTTTGAGTTCATTACCTTTCAAATTGTATGATCTTGTTATTCCTCTAAGCCCATTCATAACAGGTGGCAGAAGATGTTCCTCCTCATTCAAATGACCACCACAGATTCTGACGCCGTCAGGTGCAAACATTCCGGTCTTCAGAAATACATCCAACCTACCAGAAGGTGACATTCTACCAAGATTTTCAAATCTACCACATACAAAACATGACGTATGAGAGGTTCGCAACAAAACTTCAAGTACAGTTGGATCGGGATCTTCTTCATAAGCTTGTATCTCTGAGAGAATACTCAAATGACAGTTTCGGCAAATCCTTGTCTGTTCAATAAAAGCTATTTGAGGCAATTCTAATTCATTCCTTCGACGTTCGGCAATGGCTCTGCTTTCTTCGTCCAAACGTACCATTTGCCTTGGTGTTCCATTGTACTCACAAACAAAACATTCAAATCTCACTGCGAAATTATACGCCGTATTCAACTTTATATTGACATGAAGTAACAAACAAACAAAACCTTGCTAGAAACTTTGACATCATTTCCAAAGCCATCTACAGAAAAATGTGTTTTTCTGCAGTAAAGGGATGCAATGTTTTCATATTATCCAGTAGGTACCCTTCAAGTTCGAGAATGAATAAACAATTTTTAAAAGAAATCTAGACTATATTTTTATACAGGGTGGGGCAATAGTGTGTCTTTCGATTTGTAGAGTTGTTCTATTGTGATATCGACTTGAAAACGAAAGTTAACTAGACAACAGAATCTAGCACAAGAATGTTTTGCATTTACAGGGCGATACGAAAAAAATCGGGTTGGAAGGTGAAGTGCATTATTTTAAAAAGAAATATCATTAATAATAATAATAAAAATAATGATAATGATATATATTAGTGAATTTTTCAAACATCTACATAACCTCCATTCACCACTACACCTACTATTATTGATTGTCTCTGAATCACTTGGACGTTACGACTTTTTGGTCGAAATTGGGTAGTCCATTTGCAGATGCATACCTTGAAAATCCCTGACGTTAAGATGATAGATTTAGAAAGAAAAAAAAGGCCATTTTATAGACAGACTTGTAATATTTCTCATTCTTTTTCATGGCCTAAAATTATTCAGGATGGTCGAACAATATTTTTCAGTAGGTACGGAACTTTTCGAATATAACTTTCGATTTCTTTTAAAAGGAACACTCCTTATATTTTTCGACTATGTGATGTAGAATACGGTGTAGAATAGGATTCATAAACATTTTTTCATTGTAGATCCCTAAGACGATTTGTAACCATTTTCGAATTATTGCACTTTAAAAATTGTAAGTAGCTGGAACACACTGTATAATTGACCAAATGTAGCAATACCAAAGAAAAATACTTTTAACAGTATGTCATAGTAATGACTGTTTAGATCTTGATTATTCGGAAAAGTGATTATTATCCAGGATAACGTTTCGTGTTGTTTAACAATGAAGAACAAATGAAAGTTTTCATTGGCCTCTAGCGCCAAAACCAGCCTATAGAAAAAGTTGTGCCCATTGAACTTTTTGTTCGGAATGACTTGGACTATAACATATCAAAAATTCAGCCAATTCGACAGGGGGCCACTTTCCCTACTAAAGTGTGCGGTATCCTTTATCTTGAAATATTGGAAAATGCGATTGATATGTTGATAACTGAACAATTAGAAAACGATTCTCTACTACTTAAACAACAATTGCATTTCCAACAAGACGGAGCCCCTCCTCACTACGCCGCACCAGTTCACCAATACCTCAATTTGCAATACCCCGGTGGTTGGATTGAAAAAAGAGGTCCTATGGAGTGACCTGCCCGATCTGCTGACCTGAACCCTCTGGACTTCTTCTTGTGGGGACATCTTAAGTCCAAGATTTTTGTGACTCAGCCTGAAAATTTGGACGAACTACGCCAACGAATTGTAAATGAGTGTCGTCAAATAACTTCAATTATGCTGAACCATGTTAGAGACGGTTTTTAGTCAAGATTTTATTATTGTATGGAAGTCAATTGAGGACAATTTGAACATTTGATTTAAACACGTAGATCTAATTTTTTTCATTGTAAGCATGACAACACAATTCAATTTTTTTACGAATGTGATTTTTTGAAGATTGTTTAAGTTTGTAAAAAGACTTAATAAAAATGAACTTGTACATTGTACAAATAACCAAAATATTCAAGGTGGCGCATTCGAGCAACAAAATTTATTTTTGGCGAAAACGGTTAATCAAATTTACGTTTTTCATACACCGTTGTAAAGAGGCTTCCAAGACCTTTCAAATGACGTATCACTCAACCCGTCTCCCCTATTCAATTTTGAGGGGTCAAGCGCCCCCTATTAGAGGGTTGCTCGTTCAAGCCTCAAATATACGTCAAAAGATGTCCCCCAAACAATCATTCGACGTGTTTCGGGAGATTTTTCCACTCACTATGGGATAAGAAATATACGGGGTGGCTCGTCTGAGATGGAACACCCTGTATTTAAAGTGTTGTACATAGGTAATAATTTTATTAGTTTTAGGCAAAAGTCCTTAAATCTTCGAGTTTATGGGCTACATACATAAAGTACGATACAAATCAATGAAAATACGGATATTTCACAATATAAAAAGGTAATCGCTTTCTTGAAACATCAAAATTACAAGTATGAACCTAAAAAATCAAAAGTTTTAACTATGGAAAATGTAACAAATTTTTTGAACGAGGCTCCTGAGATACGTTGCTGTTAATGAAAGGGGTATTAATTTTTGGCCTGAATGGTGCATGTCGACGTGCAGAATCATGCAATTTAACAACTAAAGATGTAGAAGATTGTGGAACAATGTTGATTGTTACGTTACACGATACCAAAACAAAGAAAAAACGTGTATTTACTGCAGTCTCAGACTGCATTGGTATGAAATCTACCAAGTACTTACTATTAAGACGCAAAAGAGTAAGTCATAATCGATTTTTCCTGTTCTATCGTCATAGCAAATGTACAGTACAGCCGGTTGGCATTCGTATTTTTGCAAAAATTCCACAGAAAATTGAGGTATATTTGAAACTTCCTGATGCTGCAAGTTACACCGGGCATTGCCTGAGGACTTCTGCAATTTCTCTTGCTAACAGTGACGCTGATATTCAGGTTCTTAAACGGCATGGGGGATGGCGATCTGCAATCGTAGCTGGAGGATACGTGGAAGAAGGCATTGGTAACAAAATAAAAAATTCTAAACTGATAGTTAACAATGTCCAACTTGGACAATCCCAAGAAGTTCCTTTAGTAATTGTGGTGAATGAAACAAAGTTCAGCAACAACTAGTTAATGCAGCGAGGTCAGAAGTTGTAACCTTTTCTAACTTAAACAACTGTTGTTTTAATATTTGAAAATAAACCTTTTCCTTTTTTGTTAAATTGTGTTTTAAATGATACTGATGTTTCTATGTACTGGTTGCTATGCTGTAATGGATGCTATGAAGTAAAATGTCTCATTACTGTACGATTTTGAAGTCGTTAATGCAGTGCATTACTGTACAAAATGTGAAAAAATATTATTACTTCAAGACGTTTGTATCCAGTCACAATATCGAAATTCATGTGTTGCAGGTTAGTTTCATTGTAATCTAATCCGGAGGAGATGATTTATAAGACGTGAATGGAACTGTATATCTATTTTCAAATATGAACAGTGAGGAGATTATTTTTGGCTCAATTATATTATTACATCATCGATTATCCGCTGTAGAAAATGATAGGTGACAAGCGCATCGATTAAATTCATTCGAAATTGTATGCAATTCAGAACTACATGTTATTTTGGTGTAATCACATTAGAACTGAACAAAATACCTATAAACCACGTTCAAAACATTTAATGTGCAATAAAAAGAAACGAGTCTGATCTAGCGTTCGTGGGAATGAAAATAGCTGTGTGTAAAATACGAACAAGGTATAGACAATGGCCGAACATTCATCACCAGTTGCATCCAAGTGCGAATCTCCTAAAGGCGCCTAGCGTCCCTGCAACTTACGAGCTCTTTCAAACAATGAATACAAATTCAAACGCTTTTTACAGGAGATTCTTTGTAAGTTCTTCAGATTGTACGAGATAAAACGGAAGCATGCGAAGCACTCGAGTGTCGGCTAAATAAATGATGCCCAGAGGTGAAAGTTCTTTAATTTTATCTCTAACAAACCCTTAAAATTATGTTATCGAGGGTAATATACCTAGCGGAGATAGATGAACTGCCTTGTATTGATTATCATTTCCATACGACATTTTTATGATTATTTACTTCATAGTTTGGAGATTTCGTTGAGAGAAGAAGAGTAGATTAATACATCAAAAAATGTTCGCTGGGTTCATGATTCAGCAAACATGTTATTCTTCTGGAGAGAATCACTACGTATTGATGTTATCGAATCAACCAGTGGTACATAAATATAATCCACGCTTATTGATAACTATAAAGAAAATAACAAACTTGTAGTATTATTTCAGATATGTGCCAAATCGGCAAATACTATCGTAAACATACCATTACGTTCCTTTCTACTAATTACAGAATTTTCATCTATGATCTATTTATATTCAGTGATTGACAGTTGCCGGTTGCTCCCGCACAGACCAACCCGCTTTGCAAATTGACTACGCGCAAATATTCACACTGAATGAAACAAAAAAACAAAGAAAACAAAAGAAGTTCCGTATAATGATAGATAAGTTTGCTAACCTATCATGAAGAGCTGTAATATTACGAAAATCTTTCAGATTAGGACCATGTTCTTCTAGTGCATATGGAAGCGTAACTTAATTCACTCAGATTCTATTAAGGTGTCTGAACATAGAATCCAAACATGTCATTCATGTGTATAATGGGTTCAGCTTTTTCTACATCAATCCAAGAATTCTATATAACATTTTATTAAGGAGGAAATTCAGAAAAATAGAGTGATTTGGCAATTTTTGACGAAATTGAGATTTTTAAACAAGTCGATTCCTCATATACAGCTGCATAATAGCTGCAAAAGCGCGCGCAAGTTCAGCCACTGCAAAATTCCAACAGATACACTATATTTTTCTTCTGAAATTAAAGGTGGTTCTTTGTAAAGCTTGGATATATCATTGTGCGTAACCGAATATATAACAGAATGTGCTTCCCCTTTTTAAATTGAGAGACCTGTACTGATTTTCTAAATAGCTATTCCAAAAATAAATCTTTATCGGCTCATTTTTTTTTACAGCTAACTCAACCATTTCGTTCCACTTTATGTCTTTGTCAGAATTGCTGTCATCTGTAGGTATGGAGAGAAAGTATTTGTGAAGCCGTTTTAAAATCTGAAGTCAGTGTGGATTAAAGGGACTCCTCCTTCTCGCCAGACGAAATACTGGAATGAGTTGCGTGGGAACCGTGATATCACCAGCTAACTTTTGAGCATTTGAAATTGCGCTGTGGACCAAATCTCCTTCGTTTTGACCATGGTGAGGGGGCAAAGAATTTGAGAGATATCTCTTCTAAATTGGTGTTGTTGTTAATTACATATAAAAGAATGGAGCATCTAATTAAATTTTTATTTTGCCTCCAACATCCGTCTGCGAATAGGAATGCCGTCTTAGTTCCATCTTTGTCGTATCTACCTAAAAATGTATATAAAGCTGTCGCTATCTCACAGGAACCAATTTACTTCACTCCAGGTGAAACAAAAACAATCGCCAAAACCATATCAAAATTGTGAAATTAAAAACAACTTCTTTTGTAGAAGATTTTGTTATCACTTGATATATGTACCTTACATGAATTAATCTGTTGCAAGTCAAAAGAAGCACCAAACCACAGACGTTTTATGATACTTGGCTTCTTCTTTGCTAATATTTTATACTCGTATGTCTCTAACCTTTTCTTTTTCTTTTATATGCTTTTGATATCGATCATTTAAATTTGTCTTAATTTCATCAGATCCGACATGCAAAGACCTTCTCAGGCCTATGAAAAGGCAAATGATGCATACTCTTAAAAATTTGTCTATATAAAGAAAAAGATGTTTTCTCACAATGTATACATACACCTTGTAGTTTTCGATAAGTTGTCAGCAATATGTTTCCTATGGCTGCCATATGCGTAGTGCGACGTTTATCACATAATTTCAGGCGTAGTCGCTAAGCGCTAGTTTAAGCCTTTTTTTGTATTTTGTTTCCGAGACAGAGTGGAAAGCGAACAGAAGGACATTCTATACGTAAGTGATGTTCAAATTTTAAATGGGGAAAAACAGGGGTTACTAAATCATTGTATATAGATTTGCTATAATACCATTTGAATTGTTTTAGTGATCGGGTATGAGGAACTGGATATTGATCAAGAACCCAAATATTTGCCACAGTAAGCCTGATTTCAGGAGAGTATTAACTCTGAATCGAGCTTGCAGGCATGAATCCCGAATAAATATCTTTGATTCAGTCGTCGATTCATGTTGTTGTGTAATAGTGGTAATAGCGTGGCGTCACGTGCAAGCCGTTGTTTCCATTTTTAGGCCCTCAAAGCAATCCGCTTTTACTAGCCGCAAAGTAGAATTTCTGGATTTTCGACGGCACGGATGGACAATGACATGTCTGATGAGTTCGTGTCAGGCAGCCTTAGACGAGTCGCTGGTTCAAGTTCGAACTAAGTACTCTAAATGTATGTCGTCGGCAGTGTATAAAGGCAACACGACGGACACCGCGACCTCCTGAATTCCGGTACAGATTTACCGCGAAACTCCGCGTGAGAACGTAAACGTGTTCCATAAACTAACACCCTGGAATTTTCTAGGATTCAAATTCATTGGTATAGCTTTAACTCCGAGACATACAACTTGTGTGTGACATTCAAAATTTATAATACGCAAATACAGGTTTATTTTCACAAGTAATTAAATACTCTTTAATTTATTGTCTAACAACTAATATTTTGACATGTGAAATGTATCGCACATAACCATGTGTCACAACAATTACATCAACATTGTTGATTAAAAAACAACATAGACCTGTGATTTAATGCAAAGTGAAAATAAACACATTTCGTGTTAGAATCATACGATAGGCAAAGAAAAAAAAGGCAGGGCAGATGCATTAAATTCTATTATCTATCCCCATAGACCGATTAGAAATCGTTATTGATGCAAAGAAAATAGAGCGATTGTAAAACTTGATTACTTTTTTGTAGTCCAATTGAACATTTAATCACAGGTTTCAAGTGTTTGGTTCTCCAGGTTGAACAGTGACAACACGCCTATTAGTTCCGGACAGCTATTCCGCTCGTCTCATGGGCTCATCTTCTGGCTTTTTTTCTGAAAGTGGGCATTGTACATAGATTCAAAGTAATGGACTTATTGAATGTATTTTCCACTTTGTGTACACAAGTAGTAGTTGTTCGGATCCAAAATGGCGACATATTAATAATAAATTACTTCAGTTTTAACCAATTCGCCAAAAAACGTTCTCTCTACATCTACCCCCTTCAAACAAAACCTGATTTCTTTCGATTTTTTCGTGAAAAACTCGGGAAATATCAATTATTTGGAATATACACTTGTGAGTAATAAATTTTCACAATCTTCGTTTTTATTGAACAAAACGTGACATGTTCCACCAGACGGTGGCTTTATCAAACAATGGTTTCACAAACAACTATGGTTTATTCCTTAAATACTAAAATTAAGATAAAGAAGGAGGGGATGAGTGAGGTACGTGTACAGTAGGATGAGAGTTACTTTTTCTCTAAGTTATTTAATACTTTACTTTTAACTGACTTATAGAGAATCTCAAAATCATCTTTGAAATTATGATCAGTTTCTTTAATATGGTTAAAACTTTTGAATCTCCTCTGTTTAAATTCTATATAGACCTGTCTGGCGTATATAGAATTTATCATAAGCTTCACACTCTACCTTGCATACTCCTTTTTTTTTTAAATTAAAACTATATATATATGTGAATTTTCAACAAGTAAACACCAAAACCATCGAAAATATTTGGAAAAATGAAATGAAATTCAACATGAGAAACAGCTACCGAGTGAAAAATTTTTATATTTTCCAAAATTGACCATTTTGTCATAATTTTCTTCAAGGGCTGCAACTCGGAAGGGATTCTCTTCAAATTCCGTAACGTGGGAAACCACCGATGGAAAAATGATCAAAGAATGCGTAATTGCAGTAGCCGAAGAAATGTGCCCCGAAAAGGTAAATTTATTTAAAACTATCAGTTTGTGAGCAAACACCGTGGCTCGGAGGGTAGAAGACAAGGCAGAAAATATATCATCTCAACTGTCTCAACAAAAACGGAATGCTCAGGTGTTTTTATTCGAGGAGTAGATAAAAAGTATGAAGTGTATGAAGAACTTCTTAATGTTGAGAGCATTCACGACACGACTACTGGGGAAGATATTTTCAAGGGAGTTGTAAACGACGAGGCTCGAAAAATGGCTCGATATAGAGCACCGTGCCTACTGGAGAGAACTGCCCCGTATGTCGCACTCCAAGCGACTGATGGGAGATCTCCAGCAGCAACGAGTGAAAAATTTGCTGACGTTCAGCAGACAAGAAATACGGAATCTTGTTGCATTGCTGACCGGACACGCCCCATGCAACAAACACCTCTACACGATGGGACTGGTAGATCAACCCACTTGCAGGGGTTGCGGCGTGGAAGATGAGACACGGTAGGTCATCGGACATACCTCGATGAAAAAACTTGAAATCTATTACTACTAGATGGAGGCAAAGACATGTGTAGTATAAATATACGAGTGGTTGCTCTTCTGTCAAAGGCTGTAGAAGATGATGGTGGTTCAAACCATTAGTCTTATATTATATCATTCATCAACTGTCCTTGTGCGGGAAATGTTTGGATATATCTGAAGTTCTAAAACAAGTCATATCAGTTGTTAATTTCATCAGATCCACTGGGCTGAATCACCGACAATTCCGCGAGTTTATTGAAGAGATTGGAGAACATGACTTACCATGTCATACTGCCGTAAGCTAGCTTAGTTGCGGAAAAGAAATTTTTTGAATGAAAAGCATCGGTCTCTTATCGAATTACAAAATAGCGAATTACTGTTAGCATTCTATGTCGATTTGACTAAACATATGAACAAACTGAATTTGAAATTGCAAGGAGAAATCCAGCTTCTCCCTGATTTATACACCAATATCAAATCGTTCAGGCAGAAAATGATACTGTTTCAATCACAATTACGTAAAGAATGTTTCACACATTTCAAAACATGTGGAATTTTCAGCCACACTACTGAGACTGAGTTTCTCGTCGATTTTGCAATTGAAGCTTTGAGAACTTTGAAGATAAATTTTGATAACCGTTTCTCAGACTTTGATGTCAATGCGAATGAAATCAAGATTCTTCAAAATCCTTTTGATACTGACTGATATTGAAACCATAGACACGGAACTTCAAATGGAAACTATTGATTTCCAGTGTTGTCATATAATTAAGAACAAATATCAAAACGCATCTTTCTTGGAATTTTATAAGAGTCTTCCACTGGTACAATTTGATAATTTGCATAAATTTGCTTGTGGGCTGTTTTCTGTTTTTGGTCAATTGGTTTCTATAGTAACCGAGTTTTGTATTATTTAAAACTATAAAATAACTTGACATATTTTGACGTTTAGTTGAAAACGTGACATTTATTATAAAATGGATAGCTAACGGAGGTGCTGACATCATAAACTTAAAACGACATGGTGGTTGGAGTTCATCTCGAGTTGCCGAAGGTTACATTGAGGATTCAGTTCAGAATAAGATTGATATAGCTAACAAAATTCAAAGAGGAGGTAACTCAAACACAGAAATTGTCTCAAAAACTCATTATAATGTAAGCAGTTCAAAAAATCTCACGTCAACGAATAATTTTGAAATACCGTGCTTACAGATAAGTAATGCTAATAATTGTACGTTTAATATAACTATTCAAAAATAATGTTTATATTTGTAAACCAAAAATTAACGATTGTTAAAAAAAATTGTTGATATTGATTAACTACTATTACGTAACGAGTCCCGAAAGTGGTCTTTTACTGGACGAGTGGGCAAATTGCAAGGCGAGCCGCAGGCGAGTCCTCCAAGCCTGCGATTCCAGTAAAAGCACTTTTGGGACGTATTACGTACAATATTTTTTTTTAAACGGGCATTGTTGTACCATAAACTTCATATTATTCAGTTTACATTTTTATAACAAGAACTCTTTATTAACTAATTTTAACAATTTTTTTTAACAATCGTTAATTTTTGGTTTACAAATATAAACATTATTTTTGAATAGTTATATTAAACGTACAATTATTAGCATTACATATCTGTAAGCACAGTCTTTCAAAATTATTCGTTGACGAGATGTTTTGAACTGCTTACATTATAACGAGTTTTTGAGACAATTTCTGTGTTTGAGTTACCTGCTTTTTGAATTTTGTTAGGTATATGAATCTTATTCTGAACTGTATCCTCAATGTAACCTTCGGCAACTTGAGATGAACTCCAACCACCATGTCGTTTTAAGTTTATGATGTCAGCACATCCGTTAGCTATCCATTTTATAACAAAAGTCACGTTTTCAACTAAACGTCAAAATATGTCAAGTTATTTTATAGTTTTAAATAATACAAAACTCGGTTACTATAGAAACCAATTGACCGCTATCTTAGACTAGCTATTTTATTATTTTTTCATTAAAGATAAGCCGGAAAGTAAATAAAAATGAGTCCGGTAAAAGCTTTTACCAGACTATCACAATAATTTTCGGCTCGGTCCGACAAAATGAGATTTTCTGACCTAAAGATAAACCGGAAAGTACTAATTTCTGGCCTGTTTTAAAAAAACTAATATTACAGATCTAAGTTAGCCGATGAGCATCTTAAACCTCGTTTAATAATTGGTACAAGTAAAATTGGTCCACAACTACAAACTATTGTCAGTGGAAAATCACAATTACATAAATTTCATTAGTATTTTATATGTTATGTTTATATGTTATATGTTTATGTGGTTGTATGTTATAATGTTTATAATGTTAGTGGGACTCATTTCAATTATTTGTTAGTTATTATGCTTAAGTTACATTTTCTGCGTATTATACTTATCATTAAGCTTTACCTAGCAATTAAATAAAACCGAGTTATTCATTCTGTGTCTTTTTATCCAACTTATCGCAACATCAATAACAAAAATAAGCCATTAGCTGTCGCGTGCCGGATTGATGACACTGTCGGGCCCGATTTGGGCTGCGGGCCGTAGTTTGGAGACCCCTGGTCTAGAGGATTGAAGCGGGTGTTGTGACCACAATATGTGAATACATCATCACACTGTTACTTATCTAAGATAATGCTAATGAATACAATTCGAGCCCGTATCGGACCAATCTGCAATGCATTGTTTGAAGGATCTGTCGAATTCCTTTGTGGATACAAACGTTAAACAGTGGCCGATACGCGCAAGAAGCCGATTGGTATCTTCTTCAATTTCCTCGAAGAATTAACGATGCGAAGTATTTTTAACGCTATTAATTTCGACATGCATATTATCCGGCCAACTATCTATAGTAATAAAATCTCAATATCGAAGTGTAGATATTATATGTAAATTGCAGAAAAGTATAATTGACTCGTTTTACACTCTACCTATCTTTTACGGGTCAAAAGATTTTGCTTGTTATAAATATGTTAATTATTCAAGTACATTTACAATATCGCGAGACATAATATAAGAATAGTGGAATCTCTTTGAGCTTCAAAATGTTGGTGACAGATCAACTTAAGGGAGTTCTTACCACTGTAGAATTAACATTGAGTTTTTGACGAAACTTTGCAATTTAATAAAAATGTTGAATCTCATTTGAAGCCTCTCAATACCTTTATATGATACAAAAATATTCTCGAGCGTTTCAGTAATACTTCTTTTACTTTGACTACAAGAGGAAAAGTTATGTTTTAAGAACATCGTTTGAGTCAGCAACAAATGTATATGATGAGTCCGGCAGACTCTCATATATAATAATACAAACACATAAGCTACAGTGAAGATTTATTTTATTTTTTATTTTATTTAATTACACTACGGGAGAAACCCCTTGGAGAGCTTAGGAGTACACATAATATAATTACAAAGTAGGAATTAAATTTAACAAATATACACAGCTTTACAAATGTCATTAGGGTTACAAACAAAATATGTCAGTCAAACCGATCATCTCGTAGAATCTACACATTTGTAATATTGGGGAAAATAATAGCGTATTTGTTCTGCAAAGTGTAGATGAAATGTTTGTGTTAAGCGGGTGCGAGCAGATGAAACGTGTAAATTTGAGCCTTGATAAAATCACAGGACAGTCAACCAGGTTATGAATGACTTTATACACGAATAAAATAGAATTTCCCTACGTTTATATAACTCTAGACAAGAGAATATATCAATAGAGCCTGGTGGGAAAATTCAATAGATGGATAATCACCATCAGCTGTGAAGGCAAATATCTTAAGAAACGCCAATTTATGAGCTCTATTTTGTTTATATACATTTTATAATGGGGGTTCCACACGATTGAAGCATATTCCAGCTTACAACGAACAAACGAATTGTATAACATTATTATTGAATCGCTATTGTTAAATGGGCGGCAATTCCGGATGATAAAGCCCAGCATTTTGTAGGCACTAGAAACAATTGATTTTATGTGAGACGCAAATGACAATTTCACGTCAAACAAAACTCCCAAGTCTCTGAAACTAAAGGAACGAGCGAGGGCTGTGTCAACAATTTTGCAATTGTAAACAAGAGGCGTAATTTTCTTGGTGAAAGTCATTACAGTGCACTTATTAATACTAAGCATCAGATGATTGATTACGCACCAAATACTGAGTACATCCAAGTCATGCTGCAGTGAGATACAACATAAAGAACGCTTTACTGCCGAGTAAAATTTTAAATCGACAAATAAAGAAGAAATGTCATTGATAAATAAATTGAATAGGAGTGGTCCAAGTATTGACCCTTGAGGTACACCTGAAGTGGCATGAAATTCATACTATTTAAAACCTCTGTACTCTACATGTTGATATCTATCACGTAGGTAAAAATTCCAAAATTCAATCAAATGATTTGTAAATACAAAGCTAGACATTTTATTCAATAAAATACTGTGATCTATTTTATCGAATGCCTTAGCAAAATCAAGGTAGATACAATCAACCTGACCACCCTCATCAATAACATCAGCCAGTATCGTCTGCAGCAACTTAAGTTAGCAACACTTGATCTGCCAGGCATGAACCCATACTGCTCTGGGGATATCTGCAGTTTTACATAATTGAAAGTAGCATCTCATATAAGATATATTCAAATATTTTGCAGAAGTTATTGATGATGACAATTGGGTAATAATTAGTAACCTCATGTCTATTACCTTTTTTAAAAACCGGTACTAATTCTGAAACTTTACACAGATTTGGAAGAGTATGATTTTCTTTTTTAATGAAGAATCAATACATCTTTTCATATCATGGCTAAGTCTAGAATTTTTAGACCGTCGATTCATGAAAGTTAGTACTAATCCATTGCAAAGGGCTTTCATGAAAAGTCTACGTTTGCGCGTTCGTCCAGCTTGGTGGTCTTTATTCTGACATGTATATAGCAAAAAGGCATTCAATGCTGCTATTTCAATTATATTGTAAAAAATCGCAAATGGCCAGCGTCGTGTTTGAAATTTGCATGTCTAGTTGCCAAACATCTGATCCATTTGACCGACACTCCTTTTGTATAATTATAATATTCTATTATGTTCTTTATCTTTCTTTGTATCTTTTTGGAGTGATCTTCATTTATTGATGCGTCATGATGCATTGAACTAACCTATATAACAGATTTATTTCTGTTATTAGAGACATGGTCACCAATTGTAAGCTTTTCATCGAAGCTAAAAATTGATGACAATACTTGTCTCCATTTATCTTCATGCGTAGCGTTCAGCCTGTAGTTATTCCAATGTCTAGCAATTGATCAACTAAAGGGATACCTGTAAAAAAAATTCTGTTGTCAAATTTCTCAACGAATATTTAAATGGCGCAATCAATGTCTCTACAATATCCATTCCCAAATTCTTTTGAGCATTATCGCCTGGTGACTTTCTCACATAAGTCGTATTCACAACATACCCAACTCTTACTTCCACATAACCAAAATGAATTGTATACCATATTTGGCCGGTTCACTTGGCATATACTGTATAACACTACATCGGTCTTTATAAGCAAGCAACTGCTCACCAATTGGGATGTCATACATAAATAACATAACCGGTGATACAGATAATATTATAACAATTCCATACATTCCGGAAACCTCGAGGAAAATTAAGAAATGTTTGTTTACAAAAAAGAATGTAAGGCCATAAGTATAGTACAAGAAACAAAAACTTAGAAAATTCCACCGCCCTTGCTAAACACTGTTTTGATTATAAACATTAATTCGATTACAAAAATGTTAATATTTTAACTAAGGAAACAAATTATTATAAAAGATCTATTCTGGAGATGATTCACATAAAACGTGACTCCAAGTCTGTAAATCATAGAGCATACATTCAATCAATAAGTCAGATTTATACTAATTTAATTAATTAAAACACATGCAAATTCCTACATGCGTCTTTATAATGTTAAAAGTATATTTTGGGTAGAATACTCAAATATCAATATTTCTGATAAGGTCTGACAACCTTTTTCTATTGCCTCATAAATCTTCAACATCTGGTTCGAACGGGATATTTGAGTGTTATAGTTTTTGGTTTCAGTCGTACGCAAACAATGCTAACATGACGTCGTATCTTATAAGAAAATTGCTAAGCAGTGGATTCTTGATACATATTCATATACTTGGAACATTAATGTGTTACAATTTCGATTACTTGCGTTTCTGTTCGTTTCGTCGACGTGTGCATTTTTAATTGAAATTGGTGCGATAAGGAAGATACGTACTGATACTATTAGTTTGATAAATCCCGTTTTAGACATTGATATGTCTTCTGATGATGGTCGTGAGACCGAAACGTACGTAAAGACGAAAATAATAAGCATATGTGCTAGTGTGACCTATTTCCCGAGAATTTATATATAATTCATACCTGCGTCAAGAATCATTATTAGTTTTTCGGCTTATATTTAATTATTTATTTGTTTCAAAAAATTATAAAAAATTCCGATTTCGATTTTAGTTCGAAATTTATTGTTCGAAATTTTCACTGTATGTATCATTTGATTCGTTTCGTATTTATTTATTAATTCAAATTATTTACTACTACATATATTGAATGACATTTAATTTCGAATCGTCGCATTACATCGAGCGTTTTGTTCGATTCACATCACTTCACATTCACTCCTTGGCTTGCACATTTTATTCTTAATCTTTCATTTTCGAAAGTTTACTACCTTTTCCTGTGTAAATAGGTACTAACTATTTAGTTGAGAAGTGTTAAAATTCAAAATTGCAAATAATATAAGAGTTTTGAAAAATAATAGCATATTCTTCCTGTCCTTAAGTACTCATGTCATTTATTAGCTTCAGTATTTTAAGATACGTAACTTGATTAGTGTGCAATTTTCATCTAGTGATATGCTGGATCGACAACGCATCGATACTGCTCACTGCAAAGCATGTGGTGTGGATGCTTTTGTTACGATCCGTATCTATACAAAATATCGATACTTTTCACAGTATCGAACATCCCTACTTTGAAGCTACCCTGCTCCGCAGCAACAGACATTTCTGGACATACATAACCATCGCGAAAATTTTGCCATTGGAGCCAGGAAAATGCACAGGAAATCCTGTTCTACACCTATTCTCAGTAGATGTTCCTTCACCGGAATTGGTTTCTTGTTAGCTCCAATAATCAACGAGTCTATCGTTTCCATGGTCCCCCCATGAATACTTTGGATTGCCTAAAACCTTTGGTTTCTACCCAGTATTTCCTTGTTCGAATTGTTTCTGTACAATGCTATAGGTAATGCTTCCCGTAGGTTCTGATTCAAAACATGTTGGTTGGCTCCCTTGTCTTGACAGCAGGTATGCTATTTCGTTTCCTTTCATGCAATCTTGGCCTGACACCCACACCAGATGTACCCATGTGTTGGTGGGTAGGACGTACTGTTTATGTCGACTCTCTAAGATAGTCTTAGAGGTGATCACATAATAAGATGCTGACTGCTTGATTATCCGTCATGGTGGAGATTTGCTCATTGTTGTATGCTATCTTTAACATAAATTGGCAGCAGTTTACAGTTAGTTGGGGCCCAAAGTTTTGACATATCTCATCTTATCCTGGGAGCCCCAGATTCTGATGCCAGTGCCAATCTTTGATTCCGATGCATCCAGTGTATTAGTTGTTTCCACTTTGTCGTATGCAAAAAATTAGTATATCAGTAAATGAGGTTAGATAAACCTCATTCTTATCAACTGAAGAAAAAAACTTCATGACCAAAATACTATGATGAGGACTCGAACAACCACCGACTACTACTTATTTGAATCTACCATTATGTCTTTTTAGCGAATAACAATGGAATTGTTATAGCTAGCTAGCTTCTTTCAAGGTGGAGTATGAGTATATGTGCTAGATATAAGCTATGTTACAAATTATTATTATATCAACCAACGGAACTAATCCATTACTAATACATTGATGTGGACCCGAACAACTACCGTCCCACCTATTTGAATGTAACATAATTTCTTAGCTTCTAACTTGAATCCAGAATTAATTCGTAGGTTCAAATCTCTCCCAAAGTTATGTGGAAAATTATTATATCGATGAAGAACAAATTGTGACACAAAAATATGAGGTGGAGCTGAATACTTACCTTCCTACTTATTTTAATCTAACAGGATTTCTTATTTTTAAATTTATTAGTTTTAATGGAATGGGTTCTGAAAATATTTACTGATGATTTATTTTATTAATTATGGTGGATTACTAATTATAGCCAGGGATTTTGCCTCCATTCATTACATTCCCATTAGACGAAGTAAAGGTACAAACTCATTTATATGTGTATGTATAGATTACATCTCGGAAATGAATAGTTATTTGATTAATTTGCATTCTATTTAGTTAGGAGTTGGAATCGCTATCACTTAATCATGTTTACTTTCTGTTAATAATAACGTACCGCCTTTCGATTCCCATTGATAAAAACAACATAATTTATCACATCTAATGGACGTGCTGATATATAATTGTAGAGAAGATTCATATTTTTAGTTCCATTAATTTCTCCATATAGAATCAAATATAGCGCTCATGACTGAGTGTATTGGTTGTTGATTAGTTAATTCGACATTATTCAAGAACGCCGATTGATTTAAATTTGAAAGAATATATTATATTCCAAAAATCCTACTTGTCAATCATTAAGAGTGATGACCAAATCCAAATCCGTGATGAGAATGATAATTTCAAGCTTTTGATTTCTCATGTTAATGACAATAGGTATAACAATTCTTCACTCCACTTCACATAGTTTGTTTCAATTAATTACTATATATCATAAAAGTGGTTGTGTCAATAATTGTGACAGTTCACCTCACAGCAAAGTATAATGATTTATAAGTAAGTATAATCTAAAGTAGTAAATTACATGTGGTTAATTCGAATAAGCTTTCAATCAAAAAAGAGCATTATTCGACGTTTTCCCATGTATTCTAAATCAATTGCGATATATTTTGTGTTCCTGCGGACTTTCGTCCCGTCTTATATTTTTGTAAATATAAATTTCTGAAAGGATAGTAAATCATTGAAGAACACGATGCGATTCGATGTTCCACTATAGATCAACTATTCATGCACATTCATCTAAGGTTCAATCGTTTTGAATTGAGGAGTGTAGGTTAGAGTATTGCTATGGTTGTCAATTAGTCTGACAGTACTCATTCAGTGACAGCATTCCGTTTTTATATATTTCAATAGAACTGACTGAGAAGTGTTCAGTGTAAGTATAAACAAGTTTAAGGTTTCTTTGCCTAATTAGCCACAATTTCCTATGAGTACATTAAGAGATATAGAATTAAATTTTCTGAATTATGAAGATAACTTAGATCATTTAACATAGTATTATAAAGGTGAATAAACTTAAAACATTAGACCATAGGCGGAATTCGTAGTCACATTCCTGGATATCTAGTCCAGCGTGTTTACCAATTACACCACTTCGGTCCCGTCAGAGTCTTTTTATTTTATTTTTGTAAATATGAATTTCTGAAAGGATAGTATAGATCATTGATGAAAACAATGCGATCCGATGTTCCGCTATAGATCAACTTTTCTGCACATTCATCTAATAGTCCAGGCAATAAGCCCGGAAAAAGACCATAATAAAAAAAAAATATAGTAAGCTAGAATTTCAATTTTTTTTTTGCATTTTGTTCCTAATACCCCATAGATCATTCATGACTATCAAGACCGCGGGGGTCGACATTCCTGCCCCCTCAAAACGAGGTTTCTTATAAAAACAGTCCAAAATTAATGAATTAAGAGCCGAAAATGACCCCTAGTATGTTTTTTGGGTCGCTGATCACGATTCCGCAGTTAGTTTTCTCGGAAAACTGCCTCCAGATGGGAAATTTGGAAAATTTATATATAATATATAACTCATAATTTTGTTGCAAAAATGACCTCTAGTAGATTTTTTGGGTCGCTGATCACGATTCCGCTGTAATTTCTCCCAAAAAAGTCTCTCCAGATGGAAAATTCGGGAAATTTGAGATTTTCCTGAGACGTTTGTGAATGATAAAGTATAATTTTGTTGCAAAAATTACCTCTAGTAAGTTTTTTGGGTCGCTGATCACGATTCCGCTGTAATTTTTGCCAAAAAAGTCTCTCCAGATGTGAAATTCGGGAAATTTGAGATTTTCCTGAGGCGTTTATGAATAATAAAGTATAATTTTGATGCAAAAATGACCTCTAGTCATGACCTCCAGTCATGTCCAGCGAAATCGTGATCAGCGTCCCAACAAACCTACTATGCGTCATTTTTGCAACAAAATTATACTTTATTATTCACAACCGTCTCAGGAAAATCTCCAATTTCCCGAATTTTCCATCTGGATAGAGTTTTTTGGGAAAATTAACAGCGGAATCGTGATCAGCGACCCAAAAAACCTACTAGGAGTCATTTTTGCAACAAAATTATAAATTATATATTATATATGAATTTTCCAAATTTCCCATCTGTAGGGAGTTTTCCGAGAAAACTAATTGCGGAATCGTGATCAGCGACAAAGAAAACATACTAGGTGTCATTTTCGGCTCTTTATTCATTAATTTTGGACTGTTTTTATAATAATGCTCCTCTGAGGGGTTGAAACCCCGTTCTAAGGGGGTAGAAAGGTCGACCCCCACGGTCTTGATAGTCATGAATGATCTATGGGGTATTAGGAACAAAATGAAAAAAAAAATTTGAAATTCTAGATTACTATATATATTTTTTTCATTTTCTGGTTCGTTGCCTGGACTATAAAGTTCAACCGTTTTGAATTGAGAAACGTAGGTGGAGTATTAGTAATGTTGACAATTACTATGACAGTACTCATTCAATGACAGCATCCCGGTTTCTACATATTTCAATGGAACTGACTGAGAAATGTTCTGGGTAAGTATAAACAAGTTCAAGGTTTCTTGCCTAATTTGCCACAATTTCGCGCAAGTATATTAATCTCACAACTTCTATACCTTTATATTTTCCAATCCATGTAGAATGTTTAAAATATGAATAAATAATAATTGTGATAAAAACGGCGCCTCATAAACAGGTGCCTAAAATTTATATCTATATTTCATAAATGTATTTATCCGCAGGAAGATGTTACTGTCTTCGTGCAAATGATCGTATGATTTAATTTGTTATGGTATTCAGAAATGGCACAGAGTAGAACGCACAGTTGAATGTAAGAGATGTACTAATCGCATTGTCGGTTTCCTTGACTGGCTGGAGAGCGCCGCCGCCTTTTAATACACAATGTGATCTCTAATTTATCAAACGGTCAGACCGAAGTGGAGAACAATCACTAACAAATAACTTCAGATAAATACGTAATAATTATTATTCCTTGTGCAGCATTATTCATTCATCATATATAAATTACAATTCGATCAAATAAATTCTCAGCAAATCAGAATAAAATTACTTTGATAAATACATACTATTATATTTATCAAAAGATTAGTTAATAATTTCGATCCATACATAAAGATGTGAGGATCTCGTATTCTGTGCAGTTTGTATCGGGGATATTAATATTTGAAAGCCATTTCTTCAGCGTTAACCAAACGTATTTTAAATAAAGGTCACACCATTACTAAAAAAAATCTAAAAAAACCTAAAAGTTTATCTATCACTCTTGAAACACAGTAATGACAAATCTCTAGGTAATTGAGAAGGAATGGAAATGTATATATAAGCATTAAGCAAGTAAGCTATTTAATGGATTCAGAATCATCTCCAGCTGAGGGAAAAACTTATTTATATTTCCTATTAATTATAAATAGTATTTAAACAGGCACATTTTGTTTTCTAATCTGGTTTACTCTGATGATGGCTACTTGGTAGCTGAAAGATCCTCAGTGCCTTAACAGTATTTTTAATGGACAAGGGTGGTTGTTTCTTATTTGTAGAATTATTTCCGTAGAAATGGTCCACCTCACAATGAGTTAATATCAGTTAATAACTCATTAGGAATATACCACTGTGGTGACAGGTGAAACAATTACCAATTTATTGTCATTAAGTGATAATTTTAATTTAATTCATATTTTACTATTCAATAAGATTGTCAATTATTATCCTTGAGAAATTATGATAATCGAAATGAAATATGAGATTTAGATGCAAAAAAAATAGTTCATCCGCATATGGATATGGAATTTTCTTAATCGGAACAAATTTTTTTTTGTTTACGAAGTTTTTGAGCACTACAGGTATTAGTTACATAGTGAGTAATAAAGAAATGTACTAATCAGTTTCGACATATCTCATTGACTTCAAATTTGTCAAAATGCAGTTATTTGCCAATTCCTATGATAATGCAATAATACATTTTCTTTTTTTTATAATAAATAAAAATAATAAAAACTTGTATCTGAAAGATTATTTATACGTTTATTAGTAAGATAAAGTAGGTACTTCACCAGACTAGAAACTAGAAGGGGGGTGTGGGGGAGCAGCGCACTTATCTTTCAATCGTGACAGATTGATGCATACATAATATCCATATATACAAATTTCTTGTTTCATGTATTCAGTAGATATTGTATTTATGTGATATAACAAAATTCTAAATGTAATGTACATTCCATATTTTTAATAAACTGTGCAGATATAATATTTAATAAAATAATAAATCCGTGTTTACGCCAGAACGATAAGTCACAGCTCCCAATTAGTATAAATATAAAATAATGGAGTCATCAGAAACGCAGTCTATGACAAAAGCCGTTTTAACAATGCGATGCCTCCGGCTAACTCGACTACAGGACCGCCATCCGTCCAAAACAATGAAATAATGACAACCCAAAGAAATACAAAATTGCAAACTTCCCTTTTCAGCTCGTTCGAAGTCAAACGGATTAGGCTTGTAGCCTTCCGGCTGTTCAACTACTTCACATTTGCAACATTCACTTTGGCGGATCATCTGAATTATAATAAACTCCTATATATAACTTCAACCATCGAAAATAGAATTACCACAATATTATATCGAATCTAATATGTGAATTTGGTTGCATAAAGCGAAAGGAGAATAATTGTATAACTCACTCACAGTATCTTACTGTAGGTTCTTATCCGATGTTAAATATGGGAGGTTACACATCCAAAACTGCTTGGAAGTTCTGCAGTGACCTAGCAGGTAGAAACCGCGATAAACTACTGACCGCATATCCTTTTTGTGACTTGAGTTATGCTCTTCAAATGTTTGTAGAATTTGTCTCCATTTACAAATATATTGTTATTAATGTAATATTTGTCGAGGTACTAGCTAGTTATTATTCTACAAGGTGGCGCAAAATCAAGTACGCTATTTCTTTTTTATATAAAAGCAAGATTAATTAAAAAACAGTCATATTATACATGAAAAACGTTTATTTAAACTTTAAAAATTTGTTTTGTTACACACTAAAAATAATATCGACCAAATGGCCACTCTCAGCATTAATGCAATAATGAGCTCTTTTTAAAGCATTTTTCATAACTTTCTCCAACATTTCAGGTGGTATTCTGTCAATTTCTTCCCGGATGTTGTCTTTTAATGCCTCTAGTGTTTGAGGATTATTTACAAATACCCTATCTTTGAGATAACCCCATAACCAAAAGTCTGGAACAGTTAAATCTGGGGACCTTGGCGGATATGCAATATCGCCGTTTTTCGAGATAAGGCGTCCAGGAAAAATTCTGTTCAAAATGGCTATTGTCTCACGGGCCGTGTGTGCTGTCGCACCATCTTGTTGATACCAAATCTCTTCCTGATTAAGTTCTTCCATTTCCGGAATTAAAAAATTCAACAGCATGCTTCTGTAGCGATCTCCATTTATTGTAGTGGTTCTTCCGCGATCGTCCTCAAAAAAATATGGCCCCAAAATTTTTCTGCCAATAACGCCACACCATACGGTCACTTTTGGCTCATGTAACGGTTGCTGGTGAATAATTTGTGGATTCTCACTACCCCAGAAGCGATGATTCTGCTTATTCACAGCTCCATTTAAACAAAAATGAGCTTCGTCACTCATTATGATTTTGTTCCAAAAATCCCCAATTTCGTTTTCAAGGTTTACTATAGCATTACAATATTGAAGTCGTTTTTCAAAGTCTAAAGGCATAATTTTATGGGTTACCTGTATTTTGTAGGGGAACAAATGCAAATCTTTCACTAAAATTCGTTGCAATGAACGTCGGGTAATGTTTACTTGCGAAGATCGTTTTCTTGTTGATGTGTAAGGCCTTTCCATCACATCTCTACGCACCCGGTCTATATTCTCCCTTGAACGAGCTGAACGAGGTCTGCCAATATGAGGTCTACCAGATGTAGACCCAGATTGTTGAAAATTTGTCGCTAATCGCCGAAATGTCTTCGCAGTTGGAACACCGCGTCTTCCATATTTTCTACGGTATTCTCGTTGAGCTAGGATAACCGACGAATTATTTTGATAAAAAAATTTTACGATTTCAGCACGTTCTTGAGGCGTATATCGATTCATAATAATTTCCCAAGTATCTACTTTACAACTGACAGAAAAACTCGAACAGATGTCAAATACAAACGAACTAATGACAACATTCCATAGGGTACTTGATTTTGCGCCACCTTGTATATGCCCACATATGTTTTTCTTTCATGATTGATAATTTTCCATAAGGCTTTCTGTTTGTTGTCACTAGTAGTGTCTCACTTTTGGCTTTTCTTGTTTCTTCAATAGCTTCTTTGTATTTATTTTTACATAATTGATATGCATGTTTATGTTAAGACGCAGTTACAGAATCTGAGAAAAATTTCTTAAGTATTTTTATATTGAAAATGAATAAATCTAGTAGTAAGTAGTAGAGTCAATATGTACCAAACAGATGCGAAAGATCAAGAACCTATAATTTTCGAATATGTTTCAGGAACCAAGGCCACCAGTAGAAGACCACCTTTGCAGAAACAGAGTTTAATTGAAAAAATTACGAATTCTTTTGACTGTTTTCGAATTTTGCTCAATTTATTAATGTTCCAAAAAAATAACCCACTTTCACCGCTCTGTATAGTTCGATAACTATAAACCGTAGAGAAAAATTGTAAACTCAAAAGTCGCAGCAAATATTCTACAATATTGATAACAACAACGGTGCATAGGTAGTTTTCTTAATATGACTCTGCTTGCGCAAAGCTTTCAAGCTCTCACTTCTGCAAACTTCGTTTTCTCCTAGCGACCTAGATCCCTATAATATATTAAGAAATTATAGATACTCGACCTTCTGTAAGGATTCATGGATTATTTATTTTGGTTTTCACTTCTTCTCAACTCTTTCCAGTGGCTAAAGCAGATATTTCGTCGCAGTGTTGACATGTTAACACACTGTTTCTGATATTTAGGTCATTTAAGTATAAACAAATAGTGTTGGACGTAATACTAAACCTTGTGGTACTCCATACTAAACTCTCACCTCATTAGATAATTCTCCATTCCAACAGACTTGTTGTGTCCTATTTTCCAAGTAGGATTTGAATAAATTAAATACTATTCCCCTGATTCCATAGAAGTTCAGTTTTTCCAATAATATATTATGGGCTATTGAATCTAATGCTTTACTCAAATCAAAGTTAACCATATCCATCAAATCTTGGTTATCTAGGATATTAGTTATATGGTTAGTCATAGTCAGTAGAGCTGTTGTTGTGCTCCTGTTTGTCCTATTATATACCAAGGTTGTGTGTTACTAAATAGTGTTGGACGTAATACAGAACCTTGTGGTACTCCATACCAAACTCTCACCTCATTAGATAATTCTTCATTCCAACAGACTTGTTGTGTCCTATTTTCCAAGTAGGATTTGAATAAATTAAATACTATTCCCCTGATTCCATAGAAGTTCAGTTTTTCCAATAATATCTTATGGGCTATTGAATCTAATGCTTTACTCAAATCAAAGTTAACCTTATCCATCAAATCTTGGTTATCTAGAGTATTAGTTATATGTTTAGTCATAGTCAGTAGAGCTGTTGTTGTGCTCCTGTTTGTCCTATTATATACCAAGGTTGTGTGTTACTAAATAGTGTTGGACGCAATACAGAACCTTGTGGTACTCCATACCAAACGCTCACCTCATTAGATAATTCTTCATTCCAACAGACTTGTTCTGTCCTATTTTCCAAGTAGGATTTGAATAAATTATATACTATTCCCCTGATTCCATAGAAGTTCAGTTTTTCCAATAATATATTATGGGCTATTGAATCTAATGCTTTACTCAAATCAAAGTTAACCATATCCATTAAATCTAGAGCATTAGTTATATGTTAAGTCATAGTCAGTAGAGCTGTTGTTGTGCTCCTGTTTGTCCTATTATATACCAAGGTTGTGTGTTACTTAGAAGCCTATATTTTTCTAAGAATTGTACCATTCTGTTTTTGATAACTGTTTCGAAAACTTTGGAAAAAGCAGGTAAGATTGAAATGGACCTACAGTTTTCACTTTCATTCTTGTCTCCTTTCTTCTTGTATATTGGAACAACTTTTGTCGATTTTAGTTCTTGAGAAAAATGACCTTCCTTACAGCTTTTATTCAAGATGATGAGAGTGGTTTCGAGATTTCTTCTGCCGACAGTTCTATTAACTCAGTAGAAATGTTATAATGTCCTTTGATTTTTTTTATTTTGCTTATAACTTGTTCTATTCCTGCAATAGTAGTATCAAATAAGAAACAGGAGTGTGAAGTATCTAAGTGTAGTTTCTGTAAACATGTTTTAGAAGTTGAATTTGTATTACATATTTTCTCAGTTGTCTTTTCACCTATTATGCCGAAAAGGTTATTCATTTCTATCGCAGTCAATTTGGAATCTATTTCTTGATTTTTAGTTTTTCTTTCTTGATTGATAATTTTCCTTTCTGTTTGTTGTCACTATTTTTCAGTAATGTTTCACTTTTGGCTTTTCTTGTTTCTTCAATAGCTGCTTTGTATTTATTTTTACATAATTGATATTCATGTTTTGAAATTTCATCTTTTCTTACTTGTGCTACGGTATGGTATGCAATGCGTTTAATTTGTCATTTATTTTTAAGATTTCGTTTGTTTTCCAATCTAGTTTTTTTTTTAGGTATTTTTCGAACCTAGTAAATTTTTTCGATCAATGGAAGCTAATTCTCTCTTCAGCAGGTAAGAATTTTCTTCCGTCATATTTCTGCACTTAATAATTGTTACTTTTCTTTCAGCTTTGGTATCGATTGGACTATAGTTACTATTATCAATTTTAATAGACAATTCTGATGTATTATTGAAGTGTAAACCTGAAATAAATAATTAACAAAAGGGAAAGTTTTTAGTTTAGATTATCAATTATTTTCACGTTTAGTGGTGGATAAGAAAAAAGAGCTTATTGATATATTCCTATAAAAAATAATTCAGAATGATGTACTCACTTGTTGACCATACATTCACTAAAATTTCACAAGATCGAACTATTCAATTTTTGAATGAATAACATCACAATAACGTTAAATATCAACAGGTTTATTCAATTTTTGGATTGCAACAAGATCGAACTATTCAATTTTTGAATGAATAACATCACAATAACGTTAAATATCAACAGGTTTATTCAATTTTTGGATTGCAGCAAGATCGAACTAATCAATTTTTGAATGAATAACATCACAATAACGTTAAATATCAACAGCTTTATTCAATTTTTGGATTGCAACAAGATCGAACTATTCAATTTATGAATGAATAACATCACAATAACGTTAAATATCAACAGGTTTATTCAATTTTTGGATTGCAACAAGATCGAACTATTCAATTTATGAATGAATAACATCACAATAACGTTAAATATCAACAGGTTTATTCAATTTTTGGATTGCAACAAGATCGAACTATTCAATTTTTGAATGAATAACATCACAATAACGTTAAATATCAACAGGTTTATTCAATTTTTGGATTGCAGCAAGATCGAACTAATCAATTTTTGAATGAATAACATCACAATAACGTTAAATATCAACAGCTTTATTCAATTTTTGGATTGCAACAAGATCGAACTATTCAATTTATGAATGAATAACATCACAATAACGTTAAATATCAACAGGTTTATTCAATTTTTGGATTGCAACAAGATCGAACTATTCAATTTATGAATGAATAACATCACAATAACGTTAAATATCAACAGGTTTATTCAATTTTTGGATTGCAACAAGATCGAACTATTCAATTTATGAATGAATAACATCACAATAACGTTAAATATCAACAGGTTTATTCAATTTTTGGATTGCAACAAGATCGAACTATTCAATTTTTGAATGAATAACATCACAATAAATAAATTAAATATCAACAGGTTTATTCAATTTTTGGATTGCAACAAGATCGAACTATTCAATTTTTGAATGAATAACATCACAATAACGTTAAATATCAACAGGTTTATTCAATTTTTGGATTGCAATTACGAACACCAACAATTCGTTTCTAAAAACATGTTATTTGTTTAAACTATAGTTTTCATGGTAAGTTCTATCATGGTCAGCTGAAGCCTTGGAAAATATTAGATGGGGTTTATGGGTTCACGTAAGATAATTTTGATTGTCTGTTAGCGAACATCTCTCAAAGATTCACGTTTATATTATGTATCTATCAGCGTAGGTTCTAGATCATACGATTTTTTTTGGATCGCCGTATTTAACAAGCCAAATTGTTTTTAATAATTTATTGTGAAGAAAGAAATGAAAACTGATCATTGAGTCATTACACATCTCGTTATACCATTTTGAGATAGTAGGATCTTAAATTTATCGAACGTTCTCGATTGAGGAGAATGTTGATATATTGTATTAAATTATTAGAGGAAGATACTTCTAGTTAGGGAGTCATCAATGCATGCTTGACAAGGCTTGAGCTACACCATCGTAACAGCCCATCGATCAATCAACTAGATTGACTCCCCAAAGGATATCGACATACATATACCTACATATTTATATTATAAACATATGAATTTAATTCCCTTTGCTGAATTCTACTATCGTCCTTATATTGGAAATTGGCTAATAAATCGACTGATTTTAATTACAAATATTTTATTCAAAAACAGGAAACATATGAACATGTAGAACTCAAACCACAAAAGGAAAGGAAACAGCTGATAACAATCGATAGCTATTTCGACAAGCTAGATCCCACACAAATTTTGAAACAATCTTCATCATTACTAGCCCAGTCTGGAAATATGTGTATCTTCATTAATTTGAGAAATGAAAAACAGATGATCATTCCGAAAATTTGATTGCTTTGTCAAGAACTACAGTCTCAGTAATCTTTTAGCCATAATAAAATCATCATACAGTGCGAATAGAACTCTTCGATTGCCAGTAGTCTTCTGGCAATCTCTAATCAGCTCAATTTGGTTTCGTAAGAACGTACCATCTGATGATAATTATTATGTTTTCATTTCCCATTGACGTCATCACTATTTTTCCAAGCTAGAGTATCCCTTTCTTATTATTCAAGTCCAAGGATACATCCTTTATGTATGTTGCCGGTATTATCAAGGTAACTGAGAGAATTTCAATTGTGCTAGGCGATACTGATACACGTCTCACAAGAAAATGTCAAGATGCTTTTCAGTCAGAAGTATCATGATAAAACCCAACCAACAAATCAAAAAAGTAACATAGAACTTTAGTTTCTAGGAAAAGAAAAGTAATGTAATTAGTTCATAAATTCTAAGATTATTATGATGAGACAATTCGGAATTAGTCAGAGATCTGGTATGAGATATTAGGACAAAAGATGGAAATCACAAAATAATTCTTGAACATAAATTGATACTCAATTTCTGGGTACGTTTTAAGGCCATAATTTTTCGAAGGTGTACTTCAGCCGGTGAATAATGTTTGGAAGATGATCTAATATCATACATTGAAGTACCCAAAAGCGTAAGATTCAGATATAGCTCGAGAATCGTAGTAACATCTGCATTATGAAACGACGGCAAATTGTAGAAGAGCTATGTTAACTCTTTCTTATAGATTGATACGAAGCTGACAAATGATAAAAATTATTTTACTTTTTAATGAATTAATTACAATTACGTGTTCTAATTCAGGTGAATGATATAGAGTATGTCCAGGATAGGGATGCCCATCATGGGGATATCGGAAACGGTGTTGGATTCAGTTTTGATGGAATGAGGGGAAAAAGTTGCGGATCTTGAGTATAAAAGTTCCAATAATTTTTGATTTTCAAGTGATCTCAGAAAAACCTAATTTCTTGATTTTGTTTTCTAATTTAGTTTACTCTGATGATGACAATTTGATAGCTTAAAGATCCTTAGTGCTTCAACAGTATTTTTAGTGAATAAGGATTGATTCTTATTGGTAGAATTATTGCCGTAGACACAAGGACATATTAATGAGTTATTATCAGTTAATAACTCATTAGGAAACTACCCCTGTGGTGACAGGTGGAAAAATTGCCAATTTATTTTCATTAAAGTGTTAATTTGAATTTAATTCTTTTTACTATTTAATAAGATTGACAATTAATATCCTTGCGAAGTTACGATAATCGAAACGGTAATAGACTCAGTTTTGATGGAATGAGGGCAAAAAGTTGCGGAACTTGAGTATAAAATATCCAATATCAATTTTGATTTCCAAACGATTTCAGAAAAACAAAATTTCTTGATTTATGGATTTTTTCTTTCCTAGTATTACCCTCGGAGATTGAGCAAAATGAACACTTCTTCAAGCAACTTTTTATAAATGTGTGAATATCTCCAGACATACAAATTTTGTGATTTAATTATAGTAACGTATTCGAATTCAGGTGAATGATATTATAGAGTATGTTCAAGATAGGGATGCCCATCATGGTGATATCGGAAAGGGTAATAGACTCAGTTTTGATGGAATGAGGGGAAAAAGTTGCGGAACTTGAGTATAAAATATCCCATATCAATTTTGATTTTCAAACGATCTCAGAAAAACAAAATTTCCTGATTTATGGATTTTTTCTTTCCTAGTATAACCGTCGGAGATTGAGCAAAATGAACACTTCTTCAAGCAACTTTTCATAAATGTGTGAATATCTCCAGATATACAAATTTCGTGATTTAATTATATTAACGTATTCTAATTCAGGTGAATGATATTATAGAGTATGTTCAAGATAGGGATGCCCATCGTGGTGATATCGGAAAGGGTAATAGACTCAGTTTTGATGGAATGAGGGGGAAAAGTTGCGGAACTTGAGTATAAAATATCCAATATCAATTTTGATTTTCAAACGATCTCAGAAAACTAAAATTTCTTGATTTATGGATTTTTTCTTTCCTAGTATTACCGTCGGAGATTGAGCAAAATGAACACTTCTTCAAGCAACTTTTTATAAATGTGTGAATATCTCCAGATATACAAATTTCGTGATTTAATTATAGTAACGTATTCTAATTCAGGTGAATGATATTATAGAGTATGTTCAAGATAGGGATGCCCATCATGGTGATATCGGAAAGAGTAATAGACTCAGTTTTGATGGAATGAGGGGAAAAAGTTGCGGAATTTGAGTATAAAATATCCAATATCAATTTTGATTTTCAAACGATCTCAGAAAAACAAAATTTCTTGATTTATGGATTTTTTCTTTCCTAGTATTACCGTCGGAGATTGAGCAAAATGAACACTTCTTCAAGCAACTTTTTATAAATGTGTGAATATCGCCAGATATACAAATTTCGTGATTTAATTATATTAACGTATTCTAATTCAGGTGAATGATATTATAGAGTATGTTCAAGATAGGGATGCCCATCATGGTGATATCGGAAAGGGTAATAGACTCAGTTTTGATGGAATGAGGGGAAAAAGTTGCGGAACTTAAGTATAAAATATCCAATATCAATTTTGATTTTCAAACGATCTCAGAAAACTAAAATTTCTTGATTTATGGATTTTTTCTTTCCTAGTATAACCGTCGGAGATTGAGCAAAATGAACACTTCTTCAAGCAACTTTTTATAAATGTGTGAATATCTCCAGATATACAAATTTCGTGATTTAATTATATTAACGTATTCTAATTCAGGTGAATGATATTATAGAGTATGTTCAAGATAGGGATGCCCATCATGGTGATATCGGAAAGGGTAATAGACTCAGTTTTGATGGAATGAGGGGAAAAAGTTGCGGAATTTGAGTATAAAATATCCAATATCAATTTTGATTTTCAAACGATCTCAGAAAACTAAAATTTCTTGATTTATGAATTTTTTCTTTCCTAGTATAACCGTCGGAGATTGAGCAAAATGAACACTTCTTCAAGCAACTTTTTATAAATGTGTGAATATCTCCAGATATACAAATTTCGTGATTTAATTATATTAACGTATTCTAATTCAGGTGAATGATATTATAGAGTATGTTCAAGATAGGGATGCCCATCATGGTGATATCGGAAAGGGTAATAGACTCAGTTTTGATGGAATGAGGGGAAAAAGTTGCGGAATTTGAGTATAAAATATCCAATATCAATTTTGATTTTCAAACGATCTCAGAAAAACAAAATTTCTTGATTTATGGATTTTTTCTTTCCTAGTATAACCGTCGGAGATTGAGCAAAATGAACACTTCTTCAAGCAACTTTTTATAAATGTGTGAATATCTCCAGATATACAAATTTCGTGATTTAATTATATTAACGTATTCTAATTCAGGTGAATGATATTATAGAGTATGTTCAAGATAGGGATGCCCATCGTGGTGATATCGGAAAGGGTAATAGACTCAGTTTTGATGGAATGAGGGGAAAAAGTTGCGGAATTTGAGTATAAAATATCCAATATCAATTTTGATTTTCAAACGATCTCAGAAAACTAAAATTTCTTGATTTATGGATTTTTTCTTTCCTAGTATAACCGTCGGAGATTGAGCAAAATGAACACTTCTTCAAGCAACTTTTTATAAATGTGTGAATATCTCCAGATATACAAATTTCGTGATTTAATTATATTAACGTATTCTAATTCAGGTGAATGATATTATAGAGTATGTTCAAGATAGGGATGCCCATCATGGTGATATCGGAAAGGGTAATAGACTCAGTTTTGATGGAATGAGGGGAAAAAGTTGCGGAATTTGAGTATAAAATATCCAATATCAATTTTGATTTTCAAACGATCTCAGAAAAACAAAATTTCTTGATTTATGGATTTTTTCTTTCCTAGTATAACCGTCGGAGATTGAGCAAAATGAACACTTCTTCAAGCAACTTTTTATAAATGTGTGAATATCTCCAGATATACAAATTTCGTGATTTAATTATATTAACGTATTCTAATTCAGGTGAATGATATTATAGAGTATGTTCAAGATAGGGATGCCCATCATGGTGATATCGGAAAGGGTAATAGACTCAGTTTTGATGGAATGAGGGGAAAAAGTTGCGGAATTTGAGTATAAAATATCCAATATCAATTTTGATTTTCAAACGATCTCAGAAAAACAAAATTTCTTGATTTATGGATTTTTTCTTTCCTAGTATAACCGTCGGAGATTGAGCAAAATGAACACTTCTTCAAGCAACTTTTTATAAATGTGTGAATATCTCCAGATATACAAATTTCGTGATTTAATTATATTAACGTATTCTAATTCAGGTGAATGATATTATAGAGTATGTTCAAGATAGGGATGCCCATCATGGTGATATCGGAAAGGGTAATAGACTCAGTTTTGATGGAATGAGGGGAAAAAGTTGCGGAATTTGAGTATAAAATATCCAATATCAATTTTGATTTTCAAACGATCTCAGAAAAACAAAATTTCTTGATTTATGGATTTTTTCTTTCCTAGTATAACCGTCGGAGATTGAGCAAAATGAACACTTCTTCAAGCAACTTTTTATAAATGTGTGAATATCTCCAGATATACAAATTTCGTGATTTAATTATATTAACGTATTCTAATTCAGGTGAATGATATTATAGAGTATGTTCAAGATAGGGATGCCCATCGTGGTGATATCGGAAAGGGTAATAGACTCAGTTTTGATGGAATGAGGGGAAAAAGTTGCGGAACTTAAGTATAAAATATCCAATATCAATTTTGATTTTCAAACGATCTCAGAAAACTAAAATTTCTTGATTTATGGATTTTTTCTTTCCTAGTATAACCGTCGGAGATTGAGCAAAATGAACACTTCTTCAAGCAACTTTTTATAAATGTGTGAATATCTCCAGATATACAAATTTCGTGATTTAATTATATTAACGTATTCTAATTCAGGTGAATGATATTATAGAGTATGTTCAAGATAGGGATGCCCATCATGGTGATATCGGAAAGGGTAATAGACTCAGTTTTGATGGAATGAGGGGAAAAAGTTGCGGAATTTGAGTATAAAATATCCAATATCAATTTTGATTTTCAAACGATCTCAGAAAAACAAAATTTCTTGATTTATGGATTTTTTCTTTCCTAGTATAACCGTCGGAGATTGAGCAAAATGAACACTTCTTCAAGCAACTTTTTATAAATGTGTGAATATCTCCAGATATACAAATTTCGTGATTTAATTATATTAACGTATTCTAATTCAGGTGAATGATATTATAGAGTATGTTCAAGATAGGGATGCCCATCATGGTGATATCGGAAAGGGTAATAGACTCAGTTTTGATGGAATGAGGGGAAAAAGTTGCGGAATTTGAGTATAAAATATCCAATATCAATTTTGATTTTCAAACGATCTCAGAAAAACAAAATTTCTTGATTTATGGATTTTTTCTTTCCTAGTATAACCGTCGGAGATTGAGCAAAATGAACACTTCTTCAAGCAACTTTTTATAAATGTGTGAATATCTCCAGATATACAAATTTCGTGATTTAATTATATTAACGTATTCTAATTCAGGTGAATGATATTATAGAGTATGTTCAAGATAGGGATGCCCATCGTGGTGATATCGGAAAGGGTAATAGACTCAGTTTTGATGGAATGAGGGGAAAAAGTTGCGGAATTTGAGTATAAAATATCTAATATCAATTTTGATTTTCAAACGATCTCAGAAAACTAAAATTTCTTGATTTATGGATTTTTTCTTTCCTAGTATAACCGTCGGAGATTGAGCAAAATGAACACTTCTTCAAGCAACTTTTTATAAATGTGTGAATATCTCCAGATATACAAATTTCGTGATTTAATTATATTAACGTATTCTAATTCAGGTGAATGATATTATAGAGTATGTTCAAGATAGGGATGCCCATCATGGTGATATCGGAAAGGGTAATAGACTCAGTTTTGATGGAATGAGGGGAAAAAGTTGCGGAATTTGAGTATAAAATATCCAATATCAATTTTGATTTTCAAACGATCTCAGAAAAACAAAATTTCTTGATTTATGGATTTTTTCTTTCCTAGTATAACCGTCGGAGATTGAGCAAAATGAACACTTCTTCAAGCAACTTTTTATAAATGTGTGAATATCTCCAGATATACAAATTTCGTGATTTAATTATATTAACGTATTCTAATTCAGGTGAATGATATTATAGAGTATGTTCAAGATAGGGATGCCCATCATGGTGATATCGGAAAGGGTAATAGACTCAGTTTTGATGGAATGAGGGGAAAAAGTTGCGGAATTTGAGTATAAAATATCCAATATCAATTTTGATTTTCAAACGATCTCAGAAAAACAAAATTTCTTGATTTATGGATTTTTTCTTTCCTAGTATAACCGTCGGAGATTGAGCAAAATGAACACTTCTTCAAGCAACTTTTTATAAATGTGTGAATATCTCCAGATATACAAATTTCGTGATTTAATTATATTAACGTATTCTAATTCAGGTGAATGATATTATAGAGTATGTTCAAGATAGGGATGCCCATCGTGGTGATATCGGAAAGGGTAATAGACTCAGTTTTGATGGAATGAGGGGAAAAAGTTGCGGAACTTAAGTATAAAATATCCAATATCAATTTTGATTTTCAAACGATCTCAGAAAACTAAAATTTCTTGATTTATGGATTTTTTCTTTCCTAGTATAACCGTCGGAGATTGAGCAAAATGAACACTTCTTCAAGCAACTTTTTATAAATGTGTGAATATCTCCAGATATACAAATTTCGTGATTTAATTATATTAACGTATTCTAATTCAGGTGAATGATATTATAGAGTATGTTCAAGATAGGGATGCCCATCATGGTGATATCGGAAAGGGTAATAGACTCAGTTTTGATGGAATGAGGGGAAAAAGTTGCGGAATTTGAGTATAAAATATCCAATATCAATTTTGATTTTCAAACGATCTCAGAAAAACAAAATTTCTTGATTTATGGATTTTTTCTTTCCTAGTATAACCGTCGGAGATTGAGCAAAATGAACACTTCTTCAAGCAACTTTTTATAAATGTGTGAATATCTCCAGATATACAAATTTCGTGATTTAATTATATTAACGTATTCTAATTCAGGTGAATGATATTATAGAGTATGTTCAAGATAGGGATGCCCATCGTGGTGATATCGGAAAGGGTAATAGACTCAGTTTTGATGAAATGAGGGGAAAAAGTTGCGGAATTTGAGTATAAAATATCCAATATCAATTTTGATTTCCAAACGATCTCAGAAAACTAAAATTTCTTGATTTATGGATTTTTTCTTTCCTAGTATAACCGTCGGAGATTGAGCAAAATGAACACTTCTTCAAGCAACTTTTTATAAATGTGTGAATATCTCCAGATAAACAAATTTCGTGATTTAATTATATTAACGTATTCTAATTCAGGTGAATGATATTATAGAGTATGTTCAAGATAGGGATGCCCATCATGGTGATATCGGAAAGGGTAATAGACTCAGTTTTGATGGAATGAGGGGAAAAAGTTGCGGAATTTGAGTATAAAATATCCAATATCAATTTTGATTTTCAAACGATCTCAGAAAAACAAAATTTCTTGATTTACGGATTTTTTCTTTCCTAGTATAACCGTCGGAGATTGAGCAAAATGAACACTTCTTCAAGCAACTTTTTATAAATGTGTGAATATCTCCAGATATACAAATTTCGTGATTTAATTATATTAACGTATTCTAATTCAGGTGAATGATATTATAGAGTATGTTCAAGATAGGGATGCCCATCATGGTGATATCGGAAAGGGTAATAGACTCAGTTTTGATGGAATGAGGGGAAAAAGTTGCGGAATTTGAGTATAAAATATCCAATATCAATTTTGATTTTCAAACGATCTCAGAAAAACAAAATTTCTTGATTTATGGATTTTTTCTTTCCTAGTATAACCGTCGGAGATTGAGCAAAATGAACACTTCTTCAAGCAACTTTTTATAAATGTGTGAATATCTCCAGATATACAAATTTCGTGATTTAATTATATTAACGTATTCTAATTCAGGTGAATGATATTATAGAGTATGTTCAAGATAGGGATGCCCATCGTGGTGATATCGGAAAGGGTAATAGACTCAGTTTTGATGGAATGAGGGGAAAAAGTTGCGGAATTTGAGTATAAAATATCCAATATCAATTTTGATTTTCAAACGATCTCAGAAAAACAAAATTTCTTGATTTATGGATTTTTTCTTTCCTAGTATAACCGTCGGAGATTGAGCAAAATGAACACTTCTTCAAGCAACTTTTTATAAATGTGTGAATATCTCCAGATATACAAATTTCGTGATTTAATTATATTAACGTATTCTAATTCAGGTGAATGATATTATAGAGTATGTTCAAGATAGGGATGCCCATCGTGGTGATATCGGAAAGGGTAATAGACTCAGTTTTGATGGAATGAGGGGAAAAAGTTGCGGAATTTGAGTATAAAATATCCAATATCAATTTTGATTTTCAAACGATCTCAGAAAAACAAAATTTCTTGATTTATGGATTTTTTCTTTCCTAGTATAACCGTCGGAGATTGAGCAAAATGAACACTTCTTCAAGCAACTTTTTATAAATGTGTGAATATCTCCAGACATACAAATTTCGTGATTTAATTATATTAACGTATTCTAATTCAGGTGAATGATATTATAGAGTATGTTCAAGATAGGGATGCCCATCGTGGTGATATCGGAAAGGGTAATAGACTCAGTTTTGATGGAATGAGGGGAAAAAGTTGCGGAACTTAAGTATAAAATATCCAATATCAATTTTGATTTTCAAACGATCTCAGAAAACTAAAATTTCTTGATTTATGGATTTTTTCTTTCCTAGTATTACCGTCGGAGATTGAGCAAAATGAACACTTCATCAAGCAACTTTTTATAAATGTGTGAATATCTCCAGATATACAAATTTCGTGATTTAATTATAGTAACGTATTCTAATTCAGGTGAATGATATTATAGAGTATGTTCAAGATAGGGATGCCCATCATGGTGATATCGGAAAGAGTAATAGACTCAGTTTTGATGGAATGAGGGGAAAAAGTTGCGGAATTTGAGTATAAAATATCCAATATCAATTTTGATTTTCAAACGATCTCAGAAAAACAAAATTTCTTGATTTATGGATTTTTTCTTTCCTAGTATTACCGTCGGAGATTGAGCAAAATGAACACTTCTTCAAGCAACTTTTTATAAATGTGTGAATATCTCCAGATATACAAATTTCGTGATTTAATTATAGTAACATATTCTAATTCAGGTGAATGATATTATAGAGTATGTTCAAGATAGGGATGCCCATCATGGTGATATCGGAAAGAGTAATAGACTCAGTTTCGATGGAATGAGGGGAAAAAGTTGCGGAATTTGAGTATAAAATATCCAATATCAATTTTGATTTTCAAACGATCTCAGAAAAACAAAATTTCTTGATTTATGGATTTTTTCTTTCCTAGTATTACCGTCGGAGATTGAGCAAAATGAACACTTCTTCAAGCAACTTTTTATAAATGTGTGAATATCTCCAGATATACAAATTTCGTGATTTAATTATAGTAACGTATTCTAATTCAGGTGAATGATATTATAGAGTATGTTCAAGATAGGGATGCCCATCATGGTGATATCGGAAAGAGTAATAGACTCAGTTTTGATGGAATGAGGGGAAAAAGTTGCGGAATTTGAGTATAAAATATCCAATATCAATTTTGATTTTCAAACGATCTCAGAAAAACAAAATTTCTTGATTTATGGATTTTTTCTTTCCTAGTATTACCGTCGGAGATTGAGCAAAATGAATACTTCTTCAAGCAACTTTTTATAAATGTGTGAATATCTCCAGATATACAAATTTCGTGATTTAATTATAGTAACGTATTCTAATTCAGGTGAATGATATTATAGAGTATGTTCAAGATAGGAATGCCCATCATGGTGATATCGGAAAGAGTAATAGACTCAGTTTTGATGGAATGAGGGGAAAAAGTTGCGGAATTTGAGTATAAAATATCCAATATCAATTTTGATTTTCAAACGATCTCAGAAAAACAAAATTTCTTGATTTATGGATTTTTTCTTTCCTAGTATTACCGTCGGAGATTGAGCAAAATGAACACTTCTTCAAGCAACTTTTTATAAATGTGTGAATATCTCCAGATATACAAATTTCGTGATTTAATTATAGTAACGTATTCTAATTCAGGTGAATGATATTATAGAGTATGTTCAAGATAGGGATGCCCATCATGGTGATATCGGAAAGAGAAATAGACTCAGTTTTGATGGAATGAGGGGAAAAAGTTGCGGAATTTGAGTATAAAATATCCAATATCAATTTTGATTTTCAAACGATCTCAGAAAAACAAAATTTCTTGATTTATGGATTTTTTCTTTCCTAGTATTACCGTCGGAGATTGAGCAAAATGAACACTTCTTCAAGCAACTTTTTATAAATGTGTGAATATCTCCAGATATACAAATTTCGTGATTTAATTATAGTAACGTATTCTAATTCAGGTGAATGATATTATAGAGTATATTCAAGATAGGGATGCCCATCATGGTGATATCGGAAAGAGTAATAGACTCAGTTTTGATGGAATGAAGGGAAAAAGTTGCGGAACTTGAGTATAAAATATCTAATATCAATTTTGATTTTCAAACGATCTCAGAAAAACAAAATTTCTTGATTTATGGATTTTTTCTTTCCTAGTATAACCGTCGGAGATTGAGCAAAATGAACACTTCTTCAAGCAACTTTTTATAAATGTGTGAATATCTCCAGATATACAAATTTCGTGATTTAATTATATTAACGTATTCTAATTCAGGTGAATGATATTATAGAGTATGTTCAAGATAGGGATGCCCATCATGGTGATATCGGAAAGGGTAATAGACTCAGTTTTGATGGAATGAGGGGAAAAAGTTGCGGAATTTGAGTATAAAATATCCAATATCAATTTTGATTTTCAAACGATCTCAGAAAAACAAAATTTCTTGATTTATGGATTTTTTCTTTCCTAGTATAACCGTCGGAGATTGAGCAAAATGAACACTTCTTCAAGCAACTTTTTATAAATGTGTGAATATCTCCAGATATACAAATTTCGTGATTTAATTATATTAACGTATTCTAATTCAGGTGAATGATATTATAGAGTATGTTCAAGATAGGGATGCCCATCATGGTGATATCGGAAAGGGTAATAGACTCAGTTTTGATGGAATGAGGGGAAAAAGTTGCGGAATTTGAGTATAAAATATCCAATATCAATTTTGATTTTCAAACGATCTCAGAAAAACAAAATTTCTTGATTTATGGATTTTTTCTTTCCTAGTATAACCGTCGGAGATTGAGCAAAATGAACACTTCTTCAAGCAACTTTTTATAAATGTGTGAATATCTCCAGATATACAAATTTCGTGATTTAATTATATTAACGTATTCTAATTCAGGTGAATGATATTATAGAGTATGTTCAAGATAGGGATGCCCATCGTGGTGATATCGGAAAGGGTAATAGACTCAGTTTTGATGGAATGAGGGGAAAAAGTTGCGGAATTTGAGTATAAAATATCTAATATCAATTTTGATTTTCAAACGATCTCAGAAAACTAAAATTTCTTGATTTATGGATTTTTTCTTTCCTAGTATAACCGTCGGAGATTGAGCAAAATGAACACTTCTTCAAGCAACTTTTTATAAATGTGTGAATATCTCCAGATATACAAATTTCGTGATTTAATTATATTAACGTATTCTAATTCAGGTGAATGATATTATAGAGTATGTTCAAGATAGGGATGCCCATCATGGTGATATCGGAAAGGGTAATAGACTCAGTTTTGATGGAATGAGGGGAAAAAGTTGCGGAATTTGAGTATAAAATATCCAATATCAATTTTGATTTTCAAACGATCTCAGAAAAACAAAATTTCTTGATTTATGGATTTTTTCTTTCCTAGTATAACCGTCGGAGATTGAGCAAAATGAACACTTCTTCAAGCAACTTTTTATAAATGTGTGAATATCTCCAGATATACAAATTTCGTGATTTAATTATATTAACGTATTCTAATTCAGGTGAATGATATTATAGAGTATGTTCAAGATAGGGATGCCCATCATGGTGATATCGGAAAGGGTAATAGACTCAGTTTTGATGGAATGAGGGGAAAAAGTTGCGGAATTTGAGTATAAAATATCCAATATCAATTTTGATTTTCAAACGATCTCAGAAAAACAAAATTTCTTGATTTATGGATTTTTTCTTTCCTAGTATAACCGTCGGAGATTGAGCAAAATGAACACTTCTTCAAGCAACTTTTTATAAATGTGTGAATATCTCCAGATATACAAATTTCGTGATTTAATTATATTAACGTATTCTAATTCAGGTGAATGATATTATAGAGTATGTTCAAGATAGGGATGCCCATCGTGGTGATATCGGAAAGGGTAATAGACTCAGTTTTGATGGAATGAGGGGAAAAAGTTGCGGAACTTAAGTATAAAATATCCAATATCAATTTTGATTTTCAAACGATCTCAGAAAACTAAAATTTCTTGATTTATGGATTTTTTCTTTCCTAGTATAACCGTCGGAGATTGAGCAAAATGAACACTTCTTCAAGCAACTTTTTATAAATGTGTGAATATCTCCAGATATACAAATTTCGTGATTTAATTATATTAACGTATTCTAATTCAGGTGAATGATATTATAGAGTATGTTCAAGATAGGGATGCCCATCATGGTGATATCGGAAAGGGTAATAGACTCAGTTTTGATGGAATGAGGGGAAAAAGTTGCGGAATTTGAGTATAAAATATCCAATATCAATTTTGATTTTCAAACGATCTCAGAAAAACAAAATTTCTTGATTTATGGATTTTTTCTTTCCTAGTATAACCGTCGGAGATTGAGCAAAATGAACACTTCTTCAAGCAACTTTTTATAAATGTGTGAATATCTCCAGATATACAAATTTCGTGATTTAATTATATTAACGTATTCTAATTCAGGTGAATGATATTATAGAGTATGTTCAAGATAGGGATGCCCATCGTGGTGATATCGGAAAGGGTAATAGACTCAGTTTTGATGAAATGAGGGGAAAAAGTTGCGGAATTTGAGTATAAAATATCCAATATCAATTTTGATTTCCAAACGATCTCAGAAAACTAAAATTTCTTGATTTATGGATTTTTTCTTTCCTAGTATAACCGTCGGAGATTGAGCAAAATGAACACTTCTTCAAGCAACTTTTTATAAATGTGTGAATATCTCCAGATAAACAAATTTCGTGATTTAATTATATTAACGTATTCTAATTCAGGTGAATGATATTATAGAGTATGTTCAAGATAGGGATGCCCATCATGGTGATATCGGAAAGGGTAATAGACTCAGTTTTGATGGAATGAGGGGAAAAAGTTGCGGAATTTGAGTATAAAATATCCAATATCAATTTTGATTTTCAAACGATCTCAGAAAAACAAAATTTCTTGATTTACGGATTTTTTCTTTCCTAGTATAACCGTCGGAGATTGAGCAAAATGAACACTTCTTCAAGCAACTTTTTATAAATGTGTGAATATCTCCAGATATACAAATTTCGTGATTTAATTATATTAACGTATTCTAATTCAGGTGAATGATATTATAGAGTATGTTCAAGATAGGGATGCCCATCATGGTGATATCGGAAAGGGTAATAGACTCAGTTTTGATGGAATGAGGGGAAAAAGTTGCGGAATTTGAGTATAAAATATCCAATATCAATTTTGATTTTCAAACGATCTCAGAAAAACAAAATTTCTTGATTTATGGATTTTTTCTTTCCTAGTATAACCGTCGGAGATTGAGCAAAATGAACACTTCTTCAAGCAACTTTTTATAAATGTGTGAATATCTCCAGATATACAAATTTCGTGATTTAATTATATTAACGTATTCTAATTCAGGTGAATGATATTATAGAGTATGTTCAAGATAGGGATGCCCATCGTGGTGATATCGGAAAGGGTAATAGACTCAGTTTTGATGGAATGAGGGGAAAAAGTTGCGGAATTTGAGTATAAAATATCCAATATCAATTTTGATTTTCAAACGATCTCAGAAAAACAAAATTTCTTGATTTATGGATTTTTTCTTTCCTAGTATAACCGTCGGAGATTGAGCAAAATGAACACTTCTTCAAGCAACTTTTTATAAATGTGTGAATATCTCCAGATATACAAATTTCGTGATTTAATTATATTAACGTATTCTAATTCAGGTGAATGATATTATAGAGTATGTTCAAGATAGGGATGCCCATCGTGGTGATATCGGAAAGGGTAATAGACTCAGTTTTGATGGAATGAGGGGAAAAAGTTGCGGAATTTGAGTATAAAATATCCAATATCAATTTTGATTTTCAAACGATCTCAGAAAAACAAAATTTCTTGATTTATGGATTTTTTCTTTCCTAGTATAACCGTCGGAGATTGAGCAAAATGAACACTTCTTCAAGCAACTTTTTATAAATGTGTGAATATCTCCAGACATACAAATTTCGTGATTTAATTATATTAACGTATTCTAATTCAGGTGAATGATATTATAGAGTATGTTCAAGATAGGGATGCCCATCGTGGTGATATCGGAAAGGGTAATAGACTCAGTTTTGATGGAATGAGGGGAAAAAGTTGCGGAACTTAAGTATAAAATATCCAATATCAATTTTGATTTTCAAACGATCTCAGAAAACTAAAATTTCTTGATTTATGGATTTTTTCTTTCCTAGTATTACCGTCGGAGATTGAGCAAAATGAACACTTCATCAAGCAACTTTTTATAAATGTGTGAATATCTCCAGATATACAAATTTCGTGATTTAATTATAGTAACGTATTCTAATTCAGGTGAATGATATTATAGAGTATGTTCAAGATAGGGATGCCCATCATGGTGATATCGGAAAGAGTAATAGACTCAGTTTTGATGGAATGAGGGGAAAAAGTTGCGGAATTTGAGTATAAAATATCCAATATCAATTTTGATTTTCAAACGATCTCAGAAAAACAAAATTTCTTGATTTATGGATTTTTTCTTTCCTAGTATTACCGTCGGAGATTGAGCAAAATGAACACTTCTTCAAGCAACTTTTTATAAATGTGTGAATATCTCCAGATATACAAATTTCGTGATTTAATTATAGTAACATATTCTAATTCAGGTGAATGATATTATAGAGTATGTTCAAGATAGGGATGCCCATCATGGTGATATCGGAAAGAGTAATAGACTCAGTTTTGATGGAATGAGGGGAAAAAGTTGCGGAATTTGAGTATAAAATATCCAATATCAATTTTGATTTTCAAACGATCTCAGAAAAACAAAATTTCTTGATTTATGGATTTTTTCTTTCCTAGTATTACCGTCGGAGATTGAGCAAAATGAACACTTCTTCAAGCAACTTTTTATAAATGTGTGAATATCTCCAGATATACAAATTTCGTGATTTAATTATAGTAACATATTCTAATTCAGGTGAATGATATTATAGAGTATGTTCAAGATAGGGATGCCCATCATGGTGATATCGGAAAGAGTAATAGACTCAGTTTCGATGGAATGAGGGGAAAAAGTTGCGGAATTTGAGTATAAAATATCCAATATCAATTTTGATTTTCAAACGATCTCAGAAAAACAAAATTTCTTGATTTATGGATTTTTTCTTTCCTAGTATTACCGTCGGAGATTGAGCAAAATGAACACTTCTTCAAGCAACTTTTTATAAATGTGTGAATATCTCCAGATATACAAATTTCGTGATTTAATTATAGTAACGTATTCTAATTCAGGTGAATGATATTATAGAGTATGTTCAAGATAGGGATGCCCATCATGGTGATATCGGAAAGAGTAATAGACTCAGTTTTGATGGAATGAGGGGAAAAAGTTGCGGAATTTGAGTATAAAATATCCAATATCAATTTTGATTTTCAAACGATCTCAGAAAAACAAAATTTCTTGATTTATGGATTTTTTCTTTCCTAGTATTACCGTCGGAGATTGAGCAAAATGAATACTTCTTCAAGCAACTTTTTATAAATGTGTGAATATCTCCAGATATACAAATTTCGTGATTTAATTATAGTAACGTATTCTAATTCAGGTGAATGATATTATAGAGTATGTTCAAGATAGGAATGCCCATCATGGTGATATCGGAAAGAGTAATAGACTCAGTTTTGATGGAATGAGGGGAAAAAGTTGCGGAATTTGAGTATAAAATATCCAATATCAATTTTGATTTTCAAACGATCTCAGAAAAACAAAATTTCTTGATTTATGGATTTTTTCTTTCCTAGTATTACCGTCGGAGATTGAGCAAAATGAACACTTCTTCAAGCAACTTTTTATAAATGTGTGAATATCTCCAGATATACAAATTTCGTGATTTAATTATAGTAACGTATTCTAATTCAGGTGAATGATATTATAGAGTATGTTCAAGATAGGGATGCCCATCATGGTGATATCGGAAAGAGAAATAGACTCAGTTTTGATGGAATGAGGGGAAAAAGTTGCGGAATTTGAGTATAAAATATCCAATATCAATTTTGATTTTCAAACGATCTCAGAAAAACAAAATTTCTTGATTTATGGATTTTTTCTTTCCTAGTATTACCGTCGGAGATTGAGCAAAATGAACACTTCTTCAAGCAACTTTTTATAAATGTGTGAATATCTCCAGATATACAAATTTCGTGATTTAATTATAGTAACGTATTCTAATTCAGGTGAATGATATTATAGAGTATATTCAAGATAGGGATGCCCATCATGGTGATATCGGAAAGAGTAATAGACTCAGTTTTGATGGAATGAAGGGAAAAAGTTGCGGAACTTGAGTATAAAATATCTAATATCAATTTTGATTTTCAAACGATCTCAGAAAAACAAAATTTCTTGATTTATGGATTTTTTCTTTCCTAGTATTACCGTCGGAGATTGAGCAAAATGAACACTTCTTCAAGCAACTTTTTATAAATGTGTGAATATCTCCAGATATACAAATTTCGTGATTTAATTATAGTAACGTATTCTAATTCAGGTGAATGATATTATAGAGTATGTTCAAGATAGGGATGTCCATCATGGTGATATCGGAAAGAGTAATAGACTCAGTTTTGATGGAATGAGGGGAAAAAGTTGCGGAATTTGAGTATAAAATATCCAATATCAATTTTGATTTTCAAACGATCTCAGAAAAACAAAATTTCTTGATTTATGGATTTTTTCTTTTCTAGTATTACCGTCGGTGATTGAGCAAAATGGACACTTCTTCAAGCAACTTTTTATAAATGTGTGAATATCAGCTTCAATATTTCACTTTCATTGTCATCAACCATTATCAACGTTAGTTTTCAGAAACGGTTTTTTTTTCGAGAAATGATATTGGATATTTTATTCTTCCATATGAATCACCTTTTATTTACACAACTTTTTCCTCATGTAACCAAAACTGTACCCTTTCCAATATCATCATGATGACATTCTCACATTGGACGCACGGTATATGGTATTTGAAGCAGACTATTGATGATTGTTCTCATATTTTTCACTCCACAATTTAAAAGTTTGTTACACATTCTTCCAATATAAGATTGAACTTGTGCAATATCATGATGGTTAACGCAATAAATCAGATGAAACAACATAATTTAGAACCAAATTAGTTGCAGTCTAACTTGGTTTTCTTTTAAGAAATGGGGCGTTGTAAGTTATGTCTATGGCCTCTGTTAATACAGTTTTAATCCTTTGAGAGGAATTTAGAATTTAATCGGATACGCATAAGATCAACAAGCTAACGAGCGATCATCCTTCGACGACTGAATGGTTGCATTTCGCCGCTCATTATACCATCTGATAAGCTCTGACTGTCAGGAAACTGCTTACGCTGCTTACTATGTCCGCCTAGCGTAGTGTCTCCAAGACCAGGACCCGAGCTGGACTTAATTCTGATTATATTAATCCTGTACCACACACGGAGATAGTTCATATCAATATTACAACCGCGCGGATACTAGACATGTTATCAGCTTCTCCAATGGAAAAATTCCGAGTGTTGAAAAATTGCTACCCAATATCTGTTGTATTGTATAATGTTTGAGATATTCTAAAAATAAAAATAGTGATAATTTATTATGACAATATCCTAAAATTATCATATTTGCCGCAATGCTGGGAGGGTGTATTATATTTAACAAGATAGCATGAGTAGATAATTTTAGAAAAAAATTGGATTGTTATGACATGGACATCCCTACGATGTTACATGTAAGGTACGAAATCAACTCTAAATTTACTTCTAAAATTCCAAAAGCAGCTAATTGAACTTATTAATGAAGACTGGAGATGATAAAATTCTAGACAAAAAAGGTGTCTATATTATTGACATTAGATATATTGAAAAAAGGGTATCCATTTGAATCTTCAGTGAAATTATCTCATCTTAGGTTCACCAGAAATTTCTACGAGTATGGTTCTACCAAGTAGCTTCTCATAAGGGCGAGAATTTCTCAGTCTCGCTCTGGTTCCCGTGAGCGTGACAAGAGCAAGATACGAGACGGAGTACACTAGTTATAGCGAGAACGAGTCCGAGAGTTTTTGAGTCAACAGCGAAAATTTCAAGCAGAAGTTTTGGTACAGCTCTGGCTCTCGGCTCATAAGATTATGAAAAATATAACACATCAACTCACTTTTTGAATTTAGGTCTAGACGTTTAATTTCTAGTTCCGAGTGCTAACAATGCACAAGCATGTAATAAAGAAACATGTTTATTCTTAAAACTATTACATATATTATCATATTCAACGAACACTGATGTAAAAATAAATATATTTATTCAAAATACAAGTCATGTGTTAGACAACAAGAAATAGGAACCGAAATTATTCTTATATCTTTATAATTATTTATAAAACTAACTAATTACTTCAACTGAGATCATTAATCATAAGTCGAATCTACACTTAAATGGCCATATTACAAGAAACATCTTTCTACAGTTTTTCGTACTAAATGTTGAAATGCAATAGGGAATTTTCCGAAATAATTCTATAATGAATTGTGGAAAAATATGCAACAAATGAAAGACGTGTAATAACTGCATGCAGAAACATACTGTAACCAAGGATTAGAACTGTAGATCTTCCACATTTGACGCGCTACAAAGTTGATGTTAAGACTGTTTTATGTTCTACGTAAATCACCGTACACATACCTAGGTATGTACGGTAGTGAGCCTCTGAACGTTTATTGTTTCTTGGGATGGGCCTGGGCACGTGAATTTGAGATTTTTTCAAATAACCTTTCGAATTGTTCGGAATGTTTGAATTGAAGGTGCCTTTCAACCCCGAAGTATACAGTTGAGAATCATAAATTGAATAGAATCAGCGATTACGCGATGAAAATCTATTCTAAACTTTAACTATTAAGAGTTCGATTTAATTCGAGTTTAATAAATAAATGTGACAATAGATGATTATTGGATTTTTACCTAATAGGGTTCAACCCATTGAGGGATTATACGACAAACTGGTAGCAAACAGAAATTCTCATTATAGAAATTTAACAGGTTTGAATGATTGTATTGTGATTATCGAAACTACAAAACTGTAATGGATAATATTACCATAAAGAGACATGAATTAGTTTATTTTTTAATAGTAGGCGTGAATTTTATGATTTTCAGTGGAAGGAACCCAATATGGCGGTTACAAATCGGACAAACGTCAAATTTTTCTGCAACTTTATCGGTATCAAATGAAAGGGATGGACTTGTAGAGTACAACATTGATACATGCCGATCTATAAACTGTTAACTATCGTTCTATGAACTGTCTCATAGCATAACTATAACACCATCTACCTGTCATAGTGGTAGCCATTATGTGAGGTGGAAAGTGGTCAATCAATGATATGTCAACAATTCAAAATGGAGTAGTGTAGGTATTAATACGCACGGGACCGAAAGTGAGGGTAAATAAATGTTTCTCAGTTGCACCCGAAATAATGATTTTTATTGCATGCTCATTAATATTGAATTAGAACTTTGAAATCAGAAGGATAGACTGTAGTGGTTGATATTGAGAGCTTCCACTCATCGATGCTTCCTCGACATCGACTAGTGATCATAGTTCACTAACTATGATCGCCTGCCGATGACGTTACAAACCGTTTCACTTGCTCTTTCCTAATAATGAGACATATATAGTTATGCAAGCGCATTTCATAGTTACCTTCACGACACTTGTTCAACACGTTGAAGCACATGTTAAACACGTGTCTGAATATTTAAACACATGTGTCTGAATGTTGAAGCAAATGTCAAACAAATGTCGTCAAGTAAACTATGAATTGGGTTGAGTTAATTATATGTTTCAATATTAGTAAAGAGAAAGTGACTGAATGTTGAAGCGCTGCATTGAAACGGTTGGAGACGTCATAGTTCATGAATTATGATCGCCGGTCGAGTTAATGGTAGCATCGATAAGTGGAAGCTTTGAATATCAACCACTATCCTTCGAATTCCAAAGTTCTAATTCAATATTAATGAGCATGCATTACCTCTGGTGCATCTGAGACATTTATTCGACCTCATTTTCTCTCTCGTTTGTGGTTCATCACATATAATGGCTACCACCATGATAAATAGATGGTGTTATAGTTATGACTTGAGATAGTTCATAGAACGACAGTTGATAGCTCATAGATCGGCATTTATCAATTTTATACACTATAAGTCGAGCCCTTTCAGTTGATACCCATACAGCTATAGTTGCAGAAAAATCTGAAGTTTTTCCCATTCATATCCGCCATATTGGATTTTTCCACTGGAAATAATGAAATTTACGATCTACGTGTGGAGACCTTTGATAAGATACCTATAAAGCTATATTTCGAAGTATAAAAATGTCAATCCCTTATAATGGAAGATCGGACGAGTCGACTACTATATAAATACTAAATCATTGTTTAGCACATTACGTACATTCCGAATATACAATATCATTACTTCCGGCTTCATTTCTAGTGTAAATTAGTGTTGACTGAACTTCCGGTTCCACCCTGATGATGTCAGTCCATGAAAAATGGTAGAAAAGTGAAAATATCAAACGCCATCTATGAATAGATGTCCCACCAAGAAGTCAAACAATGTACGACATTCACTGATAGATTACTTGAACTTTAACTCGAAAAGTTATGGGGAAATGTAGACTACTCTAGTGCACCAGATGGTGACACGAAACCGAAACAATGTAACAATAGGAAAATAAATGAATATATTCATTCATTTCTTATCGACTTTCTCCAAAGAACAATGTTGTCTCTACTCTAGATAAATCATAAACGTAAGCTAATAGTTCTAGACAGCTGTTTCGCTCTTATGGAGCTCATCAGTAGAATGAGGATGCCTGCCATGTAACTGAACGATCTTTGCTGGAGATATTCATAATCACACTACAGCATGGTAGGAAGAGCAAAACATGTCATGTCATTTATGAGTAGATGTTCCTCTAAAACAATGTACGGCATTGACTGATAGATTTCTCGAACTTCATAAAAGTTACCGTGAAAGTTAGACTGCTTGAGTGCACCAGGTGGTGACACCAACCGGAACCAATGTAACAATAGAGATATGAAGAACGTATTTCAAACCAATTAGCGACAAAATTGGTTTATTTGACTAAGAGAAATAAATTCTCTCTGATGATACTAGCGTAGCTGGGGAAATGCGCATACGATTTAATAAATCAGGAGATATAAACTCAGTATGAATAAGCCAACTAAACATTTATATCAAATCATTAAGTAACTTGCAAACTGGGCAAGTGCACAAAGTTACAGTTCATATCAACAATAATACAACCATCCTCAGGAAGAGTTGATATATATAGTTATTATAGTATTTTATTCACATTCTGTTACTAATTTTGAGTAAATTTATACATTATAAAAGGCGAAACTATAGAATCATTCCAGTGATTTTCTCGTCAATAAATTCTGTTACTGAATTCTGATTGAAATGATTAGATGGTTCTTAATTTTCTCTTAGGTTCTTGTCTACCTTTGGGATATAAAACTCCAGAGTTGCAATCAGTAAATGGAACGGTGATTATTTTTGTTTTCGAATAATTGAAGGATCCTTTGGAATATTTTAGTAGAAAGAACATTGTACATTCATATCAATCACATTGGAAGTTTTTACTTTTGGTAATAACTGCAATCGATCCAACATTATGATTCCAAATATTTGAGACAAACTTATTTTAGCTTGTGACAAAGCCTGACTTAGCTGCAAGGCAGGGAATATCAACCAATAATAAAAACATATGATCGATATGATGTACAGATATTTTAGAGAATTTGGCATACATTGTCAAATAGCTGCTGTCTTTATATTTCTAGTTTGCCCCATTACTGCTCTGGGTATATAACATTCCCTAACACACACAAATACAGTCAAACAAACATATTGTTTTTCTTGTATTTACCTAGCTTCCAGCGGTCATGGAACATGCAGAATAGAAATATAGATTTCATATTTTGAGCGCTTACAATGCTTTCTTCAAGTTTCATTTGGTAAGACGTTGAAAAAGAGTATGCCGCGTGCGTGTGTCTTGCGATAACGATCATCACTTGTTTGTTTACAGCATCAAGGTAGGATGGACCTGGGTCCCGCCACATATGAATCTAACATAAATCATGTTTTCCACGCCATGACATTTAATTACAAAGTTGAAAACCAATTATGAATTATTTAATTTATGACTGACTTTGGGTACGATTACTGGTTTCAAACAACACATACCAGCTGAGCTTCTGTTTTAGAAAAAAAACTCAATTAATAGTTGAAATGATTTCGAAATATCAAACGTAATTTCATTAAATTCCTTTCACTTCGGGTTTCATTTCAATTTGAGTCTCAACCAGTAGCAGCACATGCGATTTAAATCACTGAACTGGATAATTTACAATGTTAATTATTCTTATTGCGATTCGTTGAGGCCAACAAAGGAATAAATGAATTAATTTAAAATAACCAACACTGTGTTTTAAAAAGAACAAAAATGAATTGTCCGTAACGTGATAGAAATTCAATACAATATTAGTTCTACTGTTAATAAGTAGCAGTCTTATTCATAATATTGATTTTGATAAATATAATTGATTCAAATGACATTCGATTCACATTAAATGGGAGAATTAGATATGCTTAAGCTGGAAAAAAGAAATGTCGTTTCAGGTAATCTCGTAATTCTGACATTTTTCTTTCTCTTGTAATAATGTAGAATTAATGTGCTGGTGAATTGACTTTATTCTAATATAATCGGTTTTGTTGGGAATCTATCTACTTTTTCCATATTTTGGATGCACATCCATAATGTTATGAGGATTATCCACCTTGATTTACCAGGATATTTACCGATTGGGCAGAAATTGATTACAATGACCAACAACATTTATCACATGCATTAACGAAAATGGAAATGTCTAGCTCCAGGACAAAATTGAACTCAAAACTGAAGTTTCTGTAAATGTCATTTCGAAACAAAGTACAACTCAAAACTATCAGAACTACGATACTAATAGTGGAGGGCAGTTATGATTTTTTTTGCAATTTTCGCGCTCGTCAACGGGACCCGGCTCAAAATGTTCGTATTGATGGCCCAAACAACATACTTAGAGATTTGACTCAGGTTTGGGATTGATACCCTTTTATTCTGGGTGTCAGAGGAACCCATTGGTTCAAGGTTTTTTAAAATCGGTTCATGCCACCTCTCACAATATAAATATATATACATGTATTTTAGGAAAAAATTCAAATTGATCTGGTTATAAAAGATGTCTAAAATATCATTTTGCTTCGGAATTCATTAGTCGAATGTCCATTTTAGTAAAAAATTGGGTAGTCCAGATCTGATAGACATGGGGCCATTGGACACCTATACATAACCTATGTATTGTTATGATTTCATTTCCTAAACAACAAAAATGATAAAATTAGAGCTTACCGAACATTGAAAATCAGAAAAGATCAATAAAAAGATATTATATGGAATTAAAAACAATATTGAAAGTTAAATAATAGTTAGTATAATATAATAAACAATGTAAAACATAATAAACAACAATGTAATTAGAATTAGAAGTGTAAAACAAGAACTTCAGTGAAAGTGAATAAACGTACAGTGTTACGAAGGCAGAAATCATAATTAAAATGATTACAAAAACTATCATGAGATAGCACAAACTATTGAAAAATGTTATAGATATGAGTTAGGATTAGTAAATTTGAGTTATATAATGTTAAAGAAATGTTATTGATATATTATATTATGTATTAGTTTTTAAGAATGACAACTGCCAAATTTATAATAATTATTGGAATAATCATATTAATAATAACCTAATCATAGGTTATCTTATATCAAAGTGTGTGGAAAAATGTAGGCAATATGAATTTAAAAAGAAGGAATCATCATCATTTAAAATAAGTTGAAAATCTCCAATAATTCAAAATTTATAGAATACTAAATTCTGATTGGTCGAGGCGATTTTATAAACGTCAGACTAGTAACAATGTAATACTTCTGTCAGTTTGCAACAATCATCAAAGCATTCTTGATAGGTAAACTAAGCACCTCATTGGTTATTTTTGAAAATACTTGGCGTCCTTTTTGAAGGCCTATAAAAGGCATCTGAAGACAAGCAAAGTTAGTTAGCCATCAACATCTGAAGAGTCAAGGTACTCAAGCAACTCTTAAAGTTTCCATAACCATAGTTTATTGGATGAACATCGGTGAACCCAAGTGTTCCAGTAGCTTCGTAAGGTTGAAAGTAACCGAAGCAAATAAATAATTTCTACAAGTCAAGTAGTGTTCCAAGTCTCCGAACAAAGTTTAAATGTTACAATAACCTACAATTCATAAGTAACATCGAACGATAGCCAGCCTTCGATAAAGTTCCAAACATCATTAAAGAGTTTTGTATCTTTAATAAAAAGAATAAAACTAAGTTAACAATTTTCAACAGTTCCTGATTTCAAAAGAAGTAACCAAAATAGTTTACCTGTGTTTATTGTGTATAGCAAAGAAATTGTGTACGGTTAAAGTGAATTATCAAATTAATAAGAAGATCAAGCCAATTGAACATTGCCTACATTTTAAAACATATTCTTGGATATAAACTAAACGTAAGTTTATTTATTATTTCTCCATTGTATTATTATCTGTCTGTAAATCTGAAAGAAAGATTGTAGATTATAACTTTGTAAACAAATATTAATAGTAAATAATTTTGAGGTTAGATCATAGATCTATATATGCACATAACATTAAAAATTGATACCAGAGATAAATTAGAGTCATAGAAATTTAAATATTAAAAGTTTTAACATTCAAAGAACATTGTGTTCAATTCCATATATTTAATTCCATAGATATAAAATAAAAAGGTAAAAGTTCATTATTCAAATCAAACAAACATTAATAAGATTCAAAATACAATAAGAAAGCTAGCCGGTAGAATTCAAAACATTGAAGTATTCAAATCAATATTCAAATGAATTAATAATAATTCATAATTAAATAATAAACTCATAAGAGTTTAGTTAATAATTGTCACCACAATGTGGGGCAAAATAAATCAAAAGAGTTTAGTTAATAGTATATTAATATATATTTGTATTTAATATGCATAAAAATAAGTAGGTATATGTATTAATATGCAAATATAAGCGTAATGGCGCCATAAAAATCATAAATCATATCCAAAATATATAATAACAATAAATGTCCAAAAATGAGTCCAAATTTTGGAAATTAATGGATGATGCCCATAAGTTGAACAACATAAGAAATAGCTTTCATTTGAGACCAAGTAGATCTCGATAACCCTAAAATGACAAAAGATATTTGGATTTGAATTTTTTGGGAAAAATGGACTAAAATTGAGTTTTAGGGAAAACCATCAAAGATTTCCGACCAAACCTAGAACCAGTTTTTTATTTTTGGAAAGAGTTACCTTCACCTAAATTTTCAGCTGAATTGATCGATTATTGGCTCTTGCAGATCAATTTGAATTTTTTCCTTAGATACATGTATATATTGTGAGAGGGGCATGAACCGATTTTAAAAAACCTTGAACCAATGGGTTCCTCTGACACCCAGAATAAAACAGTATCAATCTCAACATATTCCTAGACATCATTACCCTGTCCTACAGGACTTTTAGATATTTCCTAAATAAATACGATTTTTCTGGAGCAAATAATTTTCATGAATTTAAGATGAGGCGTTATTGATTTCTGGCAATACAACTCGACTTATCCTTATTACAAAGCTATATACCTAATTTGCTGGAGAGCCTTTTCTGTTTTAACAGAGTAGGGAGGTTAAAAAAGGGTGACAATGCAAAAAAAGTCTAAGATATGATTATTATTTTTATTTGGATGGACTGGTCCCTCTAGAATAATTGTTGATAGTATAGAATTTGGTTGTAGATATTACCTAGCACAATTTAACCAGATATGGGTTTAAAATAATGAGTTCCTCAACCCTTCATCTTTATAAACTATCTGAGTAAACAAGATAAACGTCCTTCACCGAATAAGTAACAAGCCTGATATGTATTAGAGATATCATATAACTTAGATATTGATTAAATAAAACACGTTCCCTTTGTTTTTTATCACTTATATTTATAGACACTAATGTGACTACAATTTAGATTTAGCGTGTCATCTTCGAAATGATACTAATTTAGATAACTCGTTATAGTTGTCCAAACTGTTATAGACACTTTAGTGTTCCCATAATATGAATGATAAAAATCCAGTTACAGGTGTTTCATTTCACTAATACGATAAATTAAAACACAGTAACGGCTTCCACTATCGATTTTTACTTCTCTCAATATACGTAAGTATAAGGGTAGTATTGTAATTGGTGTGGAAAAAATTCCCTCATTATCACGGATAAATCAGTTTTGATCATTTCTAAATGATCTAGACTATTTTCGAGATGATGTCTGTGTGTGCGTAAAAACTATTGGTCGCATGGATTTGCAATTTTTCGGATCTCTTTAAAGTGATGAAAATAGGAACTGTATTGTTTTTGGGAGCAATAACCTCGTTTCGAGTGGTATTTTTGATCATCCAGATACTGAACTTGTTCAAGGAAGGACCGAAAGCCGGAAACCAGGAATCACATAGGGACAAGCATACAATAGCTATTTCAGGCCGCAGTGCTTTGGGTAGGAACGGAACTCACTTTTTCTATCGTATATAGCTCTTGGATCCGATGGTAGTCTACCGCGCGAAGAGTAACTCCTCTACATTTTTAAGCTGCTACTTCTTTCAGTTCTTCATCACTTTACAACTCTTTGGTTAGAGGGTGGAGCTACCCGTATTGCAACTGGACGAATAAGCCAAAAGTTATACGTCTGGTAATTGGTGTGTAATGGATTCACTTCCAGTGGATAAGTGTGGTTGTTTCTTATTTATAGTAATATAGAATAGTGCTTCCACAGGTGAACTCTTTTATAGTTTATTAGCGTTTTTTATTTAAACAAAACGCCACGTGACATAACTGAGATCAATCTGCTCGTGTACAAGTCTAGGAAATGCAAGCAATCACAGAAACAAACTTTCCAATAACTTAGTGTTTCCAAAAATATACAAAAATTTAGCAAACTAGCCTGCGATAACGTTACCGCTTGGAGATTCCTGCATCTATCAATTATAAAAATAAACTTTTAAAATACCAATTCATATTTTTTGACAAGCCATGTATACGACTGAAAAAAATTAATATCTGATGATTGTATTTTGAATTTTGGAACATGCAGAACTTTTTATGAGGAATAATTTTTTTTCCTGAAATTAATAATCAAAAAGTTTTCCATATGGTTCCAACTTAGTGAGACATATTGTATATATAAATTTAACAAACTAACCTGCGATAACGTTGCAGCTTGTTAAGATTCCTGCACGTGTTCAAGCCCAAGGAAAATCTATCAATTATAGAAAAAAACTTTCAAAAAACCCATACTAACCTAATATTCCCAAAAATATATAGCAATTTAACAAACCTACGTTAACATTGCCGCTTGGAGTTTCCTGCATGTCTACAAGCGCAAGGAAAATCAATCATTTATAAAAAAAAACATACATACTAACCTAATAATTCCCGAAAGATATGAAAATTTAACAAACTAACCTGCGAAAACGTTGCCGCTTGAAGATTCCTGCTTATGTACAAGCGCAAGGAAAATCAATCAATTGTAAAAAAAATCCATACTAACCTAGTATTTCCAAAAATATATAAAAATATAACAAACTAACCTGCGATAACGTTGCCGCTTGGAGATTCTTGCACGTGCATAAGCGCAAGAAAAATCAATCTATTATAAATTTTTTTTTCAAAAAACCCATACTAAGCTAGTATTTCCAAAAAATATAAAAATTTTACAAACTAACCTGCGATAACGTTGCCGCTTGTCAGAGTAAACTCTCATGATAGCTACTTGTTAGCTGAAAGGTCCTTAGTACTTATGGTATATGCGAATTGAAGGAACGGTTATTATCGAAAAAAATGACCTGCAAATGTGGAACTTGTTTTTGAAACTCTGAAGCATATTTATCTTCATTGAACCCACATTAGGTTCAAAGTGTGAAAATTTTAAATTGGAAAATCAAGTTGTAAAAAAGGAAATAAATATAAGGCATATTTTAGAGCCTTTAGTCTTTTGAAACAGATTCATATTTCTCTAAACATATTCTAGAAACGGTACATACTAGACTTGAAATTTTCTATTATTCGAGTAAAAGTCTAAAATTAAACACCTTAGAATTTCAATATTCATAGGTATATTGAAAAGGCAGAATAAATCTAACTCTAAAAGTCAAGATATCCTTTCTATTCAATATACCCGTTTTACCCCTTAACAATAGCCGCGCGCTTGATGAGTGACCCGGCTAATAAAATTCGGCTTTGCGCTTTTGCCTTCGAACGCCAATGGAACCACCTCAAAGCATTATTATAAAATTCAAAAAAATGGCTGACTAAGCGACTGACAGATGTAAATTGTGCAGGATTCAAAAGTCAAGTTTTTGTTGAGTCAACCCTTATAATATTATAAAGTAATGCTTTTTTTTAAATATATTATTCGAATATCAGATGATTTTTGAAGAATGCAATTTCCTAATCAAAATTTCTATTTCTAAGTATTATATGTGTGATTAATGAATGTACCAGAATCTGTTAAAATATATATCACAGATCCGTGGGCTATTCAGTATGAGTAAAAACTAAATACATAATCTTTTATACGGATTCACTTCAATCGTCGCAAAGTATAATACTACAACCTCGCCACAATAACAACTGTCATTAAAAATAGAATCATCTTTGTATTCAGTTAGAATTTTGTACTAATAAAACATGTTACGACAGAAGAACGCGTGAGGTTGACATAATCGTATTATCTTAAAATATAGACACACTCAAACGTATCGTGCAGCTTTCTTTTTTTGAACATAAAAACTATGTAAATAAAAGTACTTCCTCCTTGCTCGGCATTCCGTATTGAACATATTTTATCAATTATATAGCGCAATGTGACAAGGAAGCCCCTAATGATTAAAACACGTCGCCGAGGGTATGTGACAAGAGATTAATACGTCGCTAAATATATAAGTTGTTCTGGAATTTTACTATTTACAAACACTGAAACACCAATTCAAACATTAATAACTTTCGGCTCGAGCTAAAAAACGCCACTACATACCCGATAAATATACGAATATAAATTATTTTAATACAAGTTTGCTAGCATATGTACACACAGGTATATTATCCTATAGCGACTTATCATACGATAATTTCAATGACGTTAGAATATTTTTCTTTGTAATTTTCTTTGATTTTTCCGGAATTTTCAAACAATTTTTTTTTGACATCACTTTTAATTTTTGTAATTTAACGTACACATCGAAAACAAATGCTAATATCAATACTCGAAAAACTAAAAAAAAAGAAGAATTCATAAAAAAATTTTCTTCGTTTTTCCGGAAAATGATATTCTTCAACTTTTTAATTATCAAATTCGTAATCAGCGACAACAAAAAACCCTATAGCGACTTCTCACACGACAATTTCAACGACGTGGAAAGATTTTCTTTTCAGGTTTTTCACAGTTTTTCGAAAATCCTGGTTTTGGTCTACTTTGGATCGAAACACGCGACAGGCATCATCTCTTATGCATAAAACGATAATCGCGTGAAAATGAGCAAATTTGTATGAAAATGCCCAATATCCCTGATTTTCCGACGATTGAATGAGTTTTCAGGGAAAATGACATTGGATTCGTGTTCAGCGACCAAGAAAACCTCCTAGAACCCATTTAGGGGGCTTAATTTTTATTTTTTTATAAATTCAAAATTATCTTAAAAAAGAGGGTGAGAAAGGGTTAATTTAGCGTTTAGGGGTGAATGGGAGGTCGTCGGAGTTTAGCTTGCTAGTCACGAATGACGTAAGTGGGCCATAGAACATCATGCAAAAAAAAAGTCCGACACCACACCCTGCTGCTTTTTTTTGGAAAGTTTCCCGCTTATTCACTGGACTATTAATGTGAGGACATCACAGAAAACATCCCACTGAAGTCGAACTTTATATAATTACTTAGGTACTCAATTTTGGTGTAATAAGTTAAAAAATGGATATTTATTTGTCGAAAATTTCGGAAGTACTATATTTAAATGAAACAATTCTAAATTTTCTGGTGCACCATGGGAGTGAGAATTAGGTTTAGTGCAATTAAATATGTAATTCCTTATTGGGACGAATATTTAAATTTTATCTGAATGTATGATCTATAGAATAAAGATGTTTCATCAATATCGTTTTATAACCAGTGTTGACGTTTGAGCTGCATAATCGGTATTTATTTCCGATGGAGGAGGAAAGATATTATTCACATCAACATGGAGGACCCACGGGGAAAATGATGAGTATACAAATACACTTAATGTTCGGGATTCTGGTGTCTTTTAACTTTGGAGATTATATTGAGAGCAAGTTAGGCATCTCATCTATGTCATGCAACACTATTGTTGAGTTGCTTATCTAAATGATAAACCTGGAAATGCATTGTAAGTGTAATTATTTAGGGGAAAATAATGAGTCCTGTTGTTCATAACATTTTAGTGGTAACTAAATTTAAAACAATTCGTTCAGAGTTTCTAACTTAGATACAGTAGGACCTCGATAATCCGTCTATCTAATAATAACCGTCACGTCCCATTAACCGTCAGTCGGGAGTCCAAGGTGAGTTTAGCAGCACATGCCTGCTGTTCCCCCTTACCCTTCACAATTGTTCTGCAACTCATGTAGTTTGTTTCTGAGCTGTTAGTGAACATTTTCTCTAGAGTGCCAAACAGTTTTAAAATTAGTGAAATTCGTGTTCTGAAAAACCCATCTGTTATATTTCCATCTTATCGTTTATTCGTTAATTTCATTTTAAAAACAGGGATCATATTTTTATTTGTGTAGTAGATTCCACAGGTTTTTGTTGCAATTCTTCAGCTCAGCATTTGGGCAATTGTTTTACGACTTCATATTTTTTATTTTGCCAACGGTATTGAATTCAAAATAGATTTCTCAAAAAGATTCTCGTGATGTAAAGTCAATACTTTGGTTGGGCTTCAAAGAGTTTCCAACAAGGTCGCGCGAATCTCAAGTGCTATTGTACTTATCAGAATCAAGTACTAGCCCCGGATATACAACAAAATAATGAATTTTCTTTTTATTTAGTGGACATAGGAGTTTCTCCCAAGAGCGAAAATATTCGTTTTCCAATGCGTTAGTTGGCTTACTACACCCTCATCGAATAGGTATGACATTTTACCAAATCCTTTCACGCATGTTTATAATGTAACTGCTATCCATCCTGATTTTGAGTCCCATCGCTTTTCCCGTTGATAGTCGGGTCAAATTAGACGAAAAAAGTATAAAAGCGGGAAAATTTGCGGGCAACTCCGATCGTCTCCGGGTTTTTTGTAAAATTTTCCTGAACGGATTTACAACATTCCCGAAAAAAAACTAATATGTGCTTTTCCATTATTCAATTGTTATAGAGGAATATAGTGGAAAATCGCCAATTTTCATGGCAACGATGGCTGGAAATGTCCATTCGGGGGTTTTCGAGGTCGCTGATCACGATTCCGAAGTCGGATTTTCCATTTTTCGATTTATTGGCCAGTTACTGGCCAATGTTGATGAACAAAACGCGGAATTTTCAACGAAAATGGCTAGAAAACTGTACTCGGGGGGTTTTGAGGTGACTGGTAACAAATCTTTTTAGATTGTTGGAAGATTTATATTCGATCTATGGAGTAACATTCAATTCTGAATATGATGGGACTATAATATATATAGAAATTTTAGAAAGGGGTGGGCCAAGAGATTATCTAGTATTAATTAATTGCGTCTGTATGCGACAAGATAATATGGTGGCGTGACAGTCTATATGGCAGCTGTTCGAAAAAAGATGAAGGGGAAATGTGAAAGAAAGACGCATGGTAATGGAGAAGAGTAAGGAAGGATCACTTTCTATATTGGAGTCATATCAAGATTATCTCGGGGAGACGCAAACTTTCAAAACCGTTGATTGAGCACGTGGCTGTTGAATTTTATTGTGTTTGTTGTGTAAACGACATTTTTTTAAACTTATTATTTTTTGGAATAATTAATTATTCATCCATAAATTATTTTTTTTTCACATCCACCAATTACGAATTGTAAGCATTTATATTCTTTTCTATTGTTCCATATCAACACAGATATTTTGAAAAAAATTTGTTTTCTTAATTTTTTTTTATATAGATTTCAATTTGCGTTTGGACAATATTACGAGTTGGCATTTCCAGCCATTGTTGGCATGATTTCGAAATTTCAGAAACTTCATAGTTTTCTCTATATTCCTCTATAACAATTGAAAAATGGAAAAGCACATATTAGTTTTTTTTCGGGAATGTTTTAAATCCCTTCAGGAAAATTTTGCAAAAAACCCGGAGTCGATCGGAGTTGCCAGCAAAATTTCCCAGCTTTTTTGCTAATATGACTCGACTATGACTATTTAAATCCAAACGATCCAAAATTTAATCATCCGGTTTATTTGCAAATGCCAACATTTTCAGAAGGACACCATTTATTGAAATGAATCCTCCCATCCACAGCTTTGCAGATGATGGTACACTTCATACCGCTTTCTGTTCTAGAGCTCATATATCATTCAATAAAGGCAGATTAGCGGGACAGAGACAGGTAAGTAAGTAAGTAAGTAATTTATTTTCCAAATTTTACATCATTGGTTGAATTTATCAATATTACGTTTAATTTAAACTAATAATAGTAATATTAACAGTAATAATGGTAATAACATTTATAATAATAATAACAATATTAATAATAATTAATAATAATAATATCTAGGTCTACAGCAATAGTATTTATATAAGCAAAGCTTGTGCATAAATACTATTGCTAAATTTTGGAATGATTTTGGAAATATCGTCGGACATAACTGTGCTATAAATGAATACAATTATATTTATAGGGTAGTATCATTTTAACTTCTAAGAAGTATTTTTATAAAAGAATTATGCTAGGTGTTTATTAGGTAGATTCAAGAATAGTGGTCCATACAAGTGATGTAAATTTTTTGAATATGAAATGTGATAAGTTTTAAGTAATAGATGAATAAAATAATTAACCAATTGTTTGTTTTATTTAAAGTATTAACATAAAGAAACAGTTTTTTATTTTAGATATTGTAGCATATGCGATATGTTGTTTTTCAATAAATATTTATTAATTATTCTACCAATTCCTATTTTATTCTTTATTTTTATATATAAAAATTCTCGGGAAATAGGTCACAATAACACTTTGTTTTGACTATTCAACTATGTTGCGCATAAACCTACTAACTGTGTTGGGAAATATTTCTCAAATCTAAAACCGTTAATACCCAAAGATAAACAAACCCACACAGTGTATAAATTGAATTGTTTAGATTGTGATGGAACCTATACTGGAATCTCTAAACAATATTTACAAAAAAGAATGTACGGCCATAAATATAGCACAAGAAATAACAACTTAGAAAATTCCACCGCCCTTGCTAAGCATTGCTTTGATTATAACCATCAATTTGATTACAAAAATGTTAATATCTTAACTAAGGAAACCAATTATTATAAAAGATCTATCCTGGAGATGATTTTCACATAAAACGGGACCCCAAATCTGTAAATCATAGGGTAGACACACAAAATCTAAGTCATATTTATACTAATTTGATTAAATAATCTCTTGCAAATTCTTACATACGTCTTTATAAGTGTAGAAAATGTTTTTAGGAAGAATTCGTAATAGTTATTTCCCAGTACAGGTCTGAAACCGTTCTTAAGGGCCTTGTCATAAATCCTACACATCTGGTTTCGAAAGTAGATACTTGACAAATAACTTCGTTCTTCTCATTTGTTGTGAGAATACCAATCAATATGCACTCATATATTTTAATAATATTACTGAATAGCGGATTCTTACTACAAAAAAATAATTTTTTATACATTAATTCTGATGATACAATTTCGATTATTCGTGGTTCAGTTCGTTTCGACGGCGTGGGCTCTTTTAATTGAAGTTAAATTGTGCGATTTGGACGCTTGTGCTATGATTAGTTTTAATAAACCCCCTTTTTAGACATAGTGAGTCTTCTGATGATGGTCGTGAGACCGAAACGTACGTAAAGACGAATAGTTAAAACAAAGTGTTATTGTGACCTATTTCTCGAGAATTTTTATATATAATTCATACTGGGTCAAGAATCTTATTATTCTTTATTTTTCTTATTTTCGCCGGAAGTTCATTATAGAATCGCGGTCCTAAGAAAACGCTGCATCTTTGCCCTATTGATTTAAATGCTATTGGTATTGGTTGATCTGAATTTATATTTTTTCGTGTAGAGTATTGATGTGAAATTGTATTATGTGAAACTTGGTGGCAGAGGAAATTTAGTAAGACAGATTTAATATATAGTTGTTTGATATCCAGTAAGTGCGATACTTTGAATAGTTGCTGTGTTGAGAATAATTTTGGTTTCCGAAAGATAATTTTAATTAATCGTTTCTGTACTCTAAATAAGGGTTGTAATGTAGATGTATATGCTCCACCCCATCCTATTATTCCATATTGAATAACAGATTGAGCTAGAGCATAGTATACTTCTTTCAGCTCAATTTCTTTCAAAAAATTTCGGAGTTCGAGAAAAATGTAAAAGAGTTTTCTTATTTTTTTTACTAATACTTTTTGATATGTGCATCCCATTTTAAATGTGAGTCTATTATTACCCCTAGGTACCTTGTATTATTTACTAGTTTTATTTTATTTTGGAGAGTACTGTTTGGATCATTATTGGGTATAGTTAATTCCTGGTAAATTGGAAGCCACTTATGTATGATGCAAATGTAACACAGCAAGATTTTTGAAAATTTAAGGCTAATAGATTTTTTGTCAACCAACATTTCACAATTCCCAATACATTTTCCATATGCGCCTTTAAATCGTACCAGGTGTTTCCTTTGAAGAATAAGACTGTATCGTCTGCGAAGGAAATGATGAGACAATTTGTTTCAAGGTCAAGTAAGTCATTAATGTAAATTAAAAAAGAACAGGACCTAATACAGTGCCTTGGGGCACTTCATAATTTAAACTTATGCTCTTGCTGTAAACATTGCCTATTTTCGTTCGTTGGGTACGATCTGACAAGTAAGATTTAAATAGTTCGTTGCTGAGACCTCTGACGCCCATGAGTTTAAATTTTTCTAATATTATTTCATGACATACTGTGTCAAAGGCCTTTGACAGGTCAAGAAAAATAGCCGCGCATTTTTCTCCATTATCTAGACTCTTATATAATTTCTGTGTTAATAATTGTATTGCGTTTTCAGCACTTTTCCCTTCTCGGAACCCAAATTGATGAGTTGATAATAGGCTCTTGCTATCAAGAAATGACATTAACTTACTTTTTAAGATTTTTTCAATAATTTTCGTGAAATTACAAATTACAGAAATAGGACGATAATTAGCAAGTATTTCTTTATCACCTGATTTGTAAATTGGAGTGATCATGGCTTTTTTTAATTGAGAAGGAAAAACTCCAGATGATAGGATGAGGTTTGTTATGTGAGTTAAAGGACTAATCAAACAATCTTTATGTTGTTGAATTATTCCTACTGAAAGGTTTTCATTTCCGCATTTCTTTTCATGTAATGACATGATTATATTAGATATATCGAGTTCTGTGACCGGAGTTAGGAACAAATTTGAATAGTTGATTTAATTTTCTGTTTGAATTTCAAATTAGGACTATTTTTTCTGATTTGATGGGCAATATCTGAGCCTATTCTACTAAAGTAATTATTGAAAGTCTCACTAATTTTATCAAGATCATTTTGATCTACTTTGTTTCCTTCTGTATCGATTATGTTGCCAATAGGATGATGTGTGGTAATATTGTTTGTGCTTTCTTTTATAATTTGCCAAATTTTCTTTTTGTCATTAGTTGCATTTTGTATTGCGTTTCTATAATAATCAGACTTTGCTGATTTTATTATGGCATTTAAAGTATTTCTATAGGCTATAAATTGTTCTTTGTATTGAGTAATATGTGGGAATTTGATTGATAGTGATCTTAATTTGTCCCTTTTAATAATTGATGAAATGATACTTTGACTGACAATGATTTTGAAATGGGGATATGATAATTTAGCACTGTTTAATGCAACCAAAACTCAAGCTTTTATCTTCTCCAGGAAGGCGTATCCCACAATCCCAAATATGATGACGTCAGATACAACTACTCCTATGAAATCTTCCATATCCATGCTCGGGATCACCATCAACTGCACCCTCTCATGGAATGCTCATGTGAGGTCCAATGCAAAAAACCGCTTCTTTGAAGCTTGGTTTTCTATTCGACGTCAAGAGCTACTTTAGCAGGTTCTCATAATCTACGAAGCACAGATTCGACATGTCTTAGAGAACTGTTCACATATTTGGAGTTAGGCTTCAAAAAATAGGCTGAAGTTCTTGGATTCTATCGAAAAGAGCTATTCGTCTGATGATGTCATACTTAAGAATTCATTGGCACCTCTAGAACATAGTAGAAGGGATTCCAGTTGGCGAATACGAGCTCAAGCTTTCACTCCTCCATTGTCAAGCTCCAGGGGTCTTCCAAACTTTTTCCTCCCAGAACTCATTTTCCTATAGAACGGCGAAGTTGTGGAACTCTTTGCCTTGAGAGGTCTTTCCTTATGCCTATAACCTCCAAACCTCCGAGCAAAAATCGAATGACTATCTTCTCTCCCAACATTCCACCGCGGGTTCACACGATGTTCTTCGAACATAATAGGTTTTCTACTCGTGTGGTCAAAGCATAGAAAAAAATTATACAATAGTATAATTATGTTGTATATAATTTTTGGGTGTAGATTGATTACAAATACACAGATAGTATGAAAAAAAAACCAATTCGCATACTGATTTCGATTTCTTCAGCTTTAAAATGAAAAATATACTAGTTTACTATAAGGATGTTTGAATTAAAGTCAGAGTTTTACTTTGTGAGAAGCAAACTCTTCATCTTCAAATCTTTTCTGTGGTTTGGTTCACTCGAGGGTTGACAATACATTATTTTGAATGCAAAGAACTTAAAATATTGAGCAAATAAAATCAGAGACGTGAATTCCTTCCTCTCGTTAGTTTCGAATTGGAGTTATTTAGAAGGAAATTTATGGTAATACAAAATCCATAGTTTGATATGGATAGGTTGTTTTTTGTTTATTCATTAAACTAAATTCATACAACAAGGAATTTGTACATCAATATTTTCAACTTACATAAACTAAAATCTAAATGCAAATATAAATTGGAACTCTATTAACATTATGGAACTAGTCTTAATAAAGATTGCCTTTTACCTTCTTGCTGTATGGTTTCGCCAATATAACTTCATTATTTCTCCGAAATTCCTCTATTGTCTTTTCCACAAAGCTTCAAATATAACTCATCGCAATTACCTTTAGACTTGTCGAAATAGATTTGAGATCGAATTAAAAGTCCATCAGTCTATATCACAATCGTGGTCAATTAACATTATGGGATATAGAATGTATCTAATTTTTGTATAGCAATATTCTGTTAAAATTTATTAGTTGATATCAATATTCTGAAAGCTATATGTACTAAATTTTGAATGTATAATAGTTTACTATTATTCATGGAAAGTTTATGTAATAATTGAATCAACTTTTCTGTTTAGGAATGATTGATAACTCTTGTTAAAATCATTCAATAAAATTTCGCTATAATACTACATCAACATTGCAATTAACAAGAAATATGTCAATATTAATAAAGCGAGCTCTGGGCTATCATCATGAATATAATGTTTGACAGCCAGCTGATTGACCGTTCCATTTGTAATATTCATTATTGAAACGTCAACACAACAAGTTTTAATTGAAGATTTTTGAGGAATAATTATTTACTAGTTATGGGCAATTCTCGGTTTATCTGTTCTTTTTCCTATCGATTATCAGTATATTATATACTTATAAAATGTCTCTTTCTGTGATTATTTTATAACAGATGATGATCAGATCATGAGTTTTGTGTCGTTACTTAGTCCAGTCATTTAAGGAATTTTCCTGTCCGAATTTCGGCGAGGTCTAATTATGGTCTATTCTTATGTATTTTGACACGCTGAACACGATGGTGTAGATTAAGTTTGGATTAACCCTGTGCTAGAAAAACTATGTCCATTTTTTGGACCCGAAAATAGCCATCTTCCGATTTTTTGCGTTTTAAGACCAAACTATGGGTTTTATGGAAAAATGTTTGGAACACAAGTTGTTGGAAAAATTAATACGCAATTTTTGGCTTTGGTCCCAAGTCGATTTAAGGTTGTGTGTATCTTGGGCCCATTGAGTATACGTCAAAGAGTTTTTGTTTTTTCATATTCTGTTTTGGTGGAAAGGTAGTATTGTTATTTCTCTTTTATTTGGTTTTTGGTATTTTGACCTACCTCATTTTTTTGGCGTCACAATCGGCCATTTTGAAAAATCCGTATTTCGCGAATTTCAGTTGAAATACTAATGTTGTCAATTTAAAACCAAAATTATTCGCAAGATTTAATCATTCTGCATATAATATCAAAAATTCAAGCATTTTACTCTGAAGACATAACTTTGGCGCTATTTTGAAAATTTTGGACCAACAAAAAATCCTAATTTTTTGAGGTTAGAAATTTTTCACGGAACCCAAATTCTAGGTTCTATTAGAGGTTTTGATAGCGAGTATTCTAAGTCCAAGCAGTCGAAGTCGAATAGAAATGTAGGTATCTTAATAAATGTGTTTGAGCCTGTAGAGGGCCCAATTTTGGGCCTATCGATAAAAATCTTCAAGCAAATTACAAAAATATACATCTGTTATTCGAGTTTGAAACAGCGTACGGAGATTCGTTCATAATTCCAAGCTATAACGAATTTCATCATAAAAACTAGCACGGAATTTCATTCAGCGGCAATAAGCGAGCATTGGTACAATAGATTCCGCGCGGGAAATTATAGTTTTTTAAATATTTTAAAATGCACCTGAAGCCATAAACTTTTTTTATGAATGTGTGAGTGTATGTAGACGTGTGAACGTGTATATGTGACCGTGACATGATGTTTTTATAGGGTGTTACACAATAAATTTCAATATTTAAACAAAAAAATAAGATTAATAAATCATTTCGTTTTTTTTTCACATTCATATTTTTTTTGTTTATTACATTTCATATTTATTAAAAAATTATCTATATGTCTAATTATTCACAAGTATCCTAAGTTTTTGTTATCACTGTCAGCATAATATATTGTTAATGATGTAATATGATCATTATCGATATACAGAATATCGTGATTCGCTTCATCATCTGAATTCGATAATATTTGATCACATTTATTAGAATAACTCCATTTCTACTCAATTCAAATTGATCTGCTTGAACTTAAAATACTCGCTATCAAAACATCTAATGGAACCTAGAATTTGGGTTCCGTGAAAAATTTTTAACCTCAAAAAATTTGAATTTTTCGTGGTCCAAAATTTTCAAAATGGCGCTCATGTTATGTCTTCGGTGCAAAATGCCTGATTTTTGTATATTATATGCGGAATGATGAAATCTTCCGAATAATTTTGATTTTAAATTGATAACATTAGTATTTCGTCTGAAATTCGCAAATTACGGATTTTTCAAAATGTCCGATTGTGACGCCAAAAAATGAGATAGGTCAAAATACCAAAAACCAAATAAAAGAAGAATAAAAATACCATCTTTCCACCAAAACTGAATATGAAAAAACAAAAACTCTTTGACGTATACTCAATTTTTCCATAAGCCGAATAACACACTAAATAGGCCCTATCTTGGGCCCACAACCTTAAATCGACTTGGGGCCAACGCCAAAAATTGCGTATTGATTTTTCCAACAAGTTTTGTTCGAAACATTTTTCCATAAAACCGATAGTTTTGTGTCAAAACTCAAAAAATCGAAAAATGGCCATTTTCGGGTCCTAAAAATGGACATAGTTTTTCGAGCCCAGGGTTAATCCAAATTTAAACTACACCATCGTGTTCAGCGTGTCAAAATACATAAGAATAGACCATAATTAGACCTCGCGGAAATTCGGACAAAAATCGTCGATTTTCCTCCTTAAATGCCTGGCCTAACTCCCTAAATAGGGACTGGACTCTCTTGCAAGACAGATTATTAGTAAAAGGAGCCCACAATATAATTACGCTCAATTTTACTACTTATAATTCACCTTTCTTTGGTTACATCTACATAATATATACTGTGTACCATTTTTAGCTTGGTGTATTGGGATCTAGGTAACTATGAGAGTTAGAAGGTAAAAATGGAGATAGTTTTGCCAAATCAGATGAGATCCGTTTAAAAAATGTTACTTCAGCTTATTTTTGAGTGCAAATTTCTTCAGTTTCACTTTTTGAAGTTGTTCGGGAGTTATAAAAAGCCGATGGTACTTTTTTTCTTCATAAAATGAGCATTTTTTTAAATACGAAGTAACGTATTCTTAAGCTCATCAACTTTTGTTTTTAAAATAAGGACCTGCATTTTTCTGTCCGTCTGCATTTTGAAAATTTAAAAGTAAATTCCACACCATAACATGTAAACTTTATTACAATTATTAAAAAACAGTTATGAACAAAATTGTGCAAATGCCTAGTTGCTCCAATATATTAGATAAATAATTAAATTTAAGAATCAAGAAATCATTTATTCATAATGATTAACAATTTGAAAACAAATGGTACTATAGGTAGTTTATGTAAAGAAATTTTTCCAGATTTTCGAATTTTATCCGTTTTGAGCATTTCTGAATCGATCTAGACTATTTTTGGCATGACAATGTGTTACAATTTCAATTATTCGTGTTTTTATGGGTGTCGGCGACGTAGGCATTTTTAATTGGAATTAATGGAATACAGAATCGGCATTGTACAATTAGTTTTAAGAAATCCCATCACTTAGTTTTAAGTAATCTTCTGATGACGCTCGAGAGACGAAAAAATATAGTAAACATATGTGTTGATGTGACGCATTGAAATTGTCAGACTGATATGTCATTCAGTTCTGGTTTGACAGCCATTGAAAGGAAGTAACCTTGAAAATTTGTGTAAACATGGAAAAGGTGAATTTTGCGTCTTGATTAAACATTATTTCTTGCGTGGAAAAAACATTAGGCAAACCAAAGAATCGCTTGTTAGATACTATGGGGACTCCTCACCATCGATTGGAACGATTCACAAGTGGTTTACTGATTTTCGCTGTGGTAGTATGACCATAAAGGACGCCGAACGTTCTGGTCGGCCAATTGAGGTTACAACGCCAGAAATCGTCGATAAAATCTATGGTATGATAATGGACGATCGGCAAAACTAAGTGCACGAGATTGTTGAGGCTATGGGCAGCTCAACCGAACGAGTACGGACAATTTTTCAAAAATTTTTGAATATGAGAAAGTTATCTGCCAGATGGGTGCCGTATTTGCTCTCTGTTGACAATAAGCGCGACCGTGTGACAACTTCAAAGATGTATTTGGCGATGTTCAATCATGATAAGAAGGGCTTTTTGCGCCGTTTCGTAACCGTGAACAAAATATGGATCCATCCCAACACACCAATAACCAAAGAACAGTTGAAAGTGGACTTGTCCTGGCGAATCGAAGCCGAAAAAGGCCAAAGTGGATTTATCGGCCAACAAAGTCATGGCGAAAATGTTTTGGGATGCCCACCTTATGAAGAGCTGTTGCATCGATTCGACGCCAATTTAGAGCGATATGGGCTGCATTTGGCCAAGAAAAAGTGCTCTTCTACCAGGATTTGACCTCCTGCGGTTTTTATCTATTTCCAAACTTGAAAAAATTGCTAGTCAGAAAGAGAAAATGAGGTCATCGCTGAAACAAACGCCTATTTTGGAGTATTACCGAAATCATATTATTTGGAAGGGATCGAAAAATTAGAAATGCGTTGTATCGGGCTACACGAAGAATATGTTGAGAAGTAAAATAATATTTGACATTTTTCACAAACTTTTCACCTTGCCCTCGTGTAAGTAGTATATAGTTTAAGGGAAGTATTGTAATCGCCCAAAAAAGTGTCCGGAATTTCGCGAATATGTCCATTTTGAGCATTTCCGAATCGATCTAGATCATTTTTCACGTGATGACTGTATGTGTGTGTATGTACGTGTATGCGTAACCCAATGTGGAGATGATTGCGCCGTTCCTGTTGGTCATATGGATTTGAAATTTTGCAGATCGCTTAAAAGTGGTGAAAATGGGAACTATATTGTTGTTGGGGCCCGCCCCTGTTCGAGTGGTACATCTGACAGCCATCTTCATTTTTCAAATGGAATTACGGTATTTTATAAAACCATAAGAACAACCGTGTTGTTTCGTTTATAAACATGTATCACACTCATATATTTAACCCCACAGAAATGTCCGTTCTTATTTCAAGATTCAAGTGACGTCATCGATATAGCGTTACTGTCTATGTTATGTCTTCACTCTGTGGCAAATTTCGATAGTACATTTGATAGACATGTGATAATGATCCGATTCTTTTCAAAATTGGTATGTGTGGCTTCTGGGGTTTGAGATCATGTTGTTTTAGTCAAAATTGAAAAATTCAATATGACGGCTGAAATGGAGTTTTGTGATCATGTTCCGATTCTATTCAAAATTGATATATGTAGTTTTTGGGGTCGGAGATCATGATTCTTTATTTCCTTTTAGTAGGGAGACCGGTGTCAATAGTAACAGGTGTCAGTTGTAACATTCGCAATAGCGCCCTCTCTGTTAACGTAGAGGAACCAGGTGCTGCACCATATGAACGCCAGTGCATCACTTAACTGTCACGCGAGAGCGGAGTGAAGCAGACTGATTCAGCAGAGAGTGATACAAAAATATCGTTTTCGACGGCCAAAGGTAAGTTTTCGTCGCAAACTTTTTTTCGTTATATCCCAGTTATGCTTGCAAATACATTACTGCCACATGTAATAATTAAAACAGCCTACTTTTCCCTCCTACTGACAGTAATACATTGCCCGGGATGTTAGGTTAGAATACAAAACACCCATATAAACATCGTAACGTATGGTGGTGTCAATTGTAACAGACGGAATGGGTGTCGATTGTAACGTGTTACAATCGACACCGCCTGTCATAATTACAGCTCCGATTCCAGAAAAATGGTTAAACCAAGACCGCGAAAGACTACAAGAGGCCAAATTCCCAAAGAAGTGTTCCAAGAAGCCGCTGATAGAGTCTTGAATGGGGGTCTTCCCGTTCGTGGCGCAGCGAAGCTTTATGAAGAGATGTCTCATGTGTCTCTACGTCTGAAAGCTCTTCAAGATAACAAGACTCCAGCAATTGGATATCGTCCCCACAACAAGGTTTTCACGCGCGAACAAGAAATTCAGCTCTGTTTTTATTGTGAACAATCATTAAAATTGTGCTATGGGCTTTCGCCTAAAGAGTTGAGATCTCTCGCTTACAAATTCGCTACAGAATTATCCTGTTCATTGGAACGTCACCGAAATAGCAAGCGAAGATTGGTTTGCAGCCTTTCTCAAACGAAACCAGAATTTATCTATAAGGACACCTGAGTCGACAAGTCTTGCTCGCGCTATGAACTTTAATGCCGTTAATGTTCAAAAGTTTTTTGAAAACTTGAAAATTTATTAGAAAGGCATGCGTTTGAACCCAAAAACATATACAACTGTGACGAAACAGGGTGTACAACCGTTCAAAAGCCGGGAAAAGTTGTCGCATGTAAAGGCGTAAAACAAGTGAGTGCAATAACTTCACAAGAAAGAGGGACACTGGTAACGACTGTAACGACTGTAACGGACTGGTAACGACTGGTAACGACTGTAGCCGTCAATGCGTTATGAAAATAGCGTTCCGCCTATGTTTGTCTTTCCCTTGAAGAGATATCAGGATCATTTCGTGCGAGATGGGCCTGAAGGATGCATAGGTTCTGGCAACAAAAGTGGATGGATGCAGGAGGAGGGATTTCTCATTTTTATAAAACACTTTGCAAGGTATTCAAAACCCGCTGAGGATAACCGCGTCCTTCTCAATTTAGATAACCACAGTTCCCATCTGTACTACACTGTAATAGATTTCTGCAGAAACAGTTATATAACACTGCTGTCATTTCCGCCCAACACCTCCCATAAACTACAGCCACTTGACAGGAGGGTGTTTGGCCCATTCAAAAGATATTTTAATAGCAAATGTGATCGCTGGATTGAAAATAATCCGGGACAGAGAATGACTATTTACAATATACCCTCCCTGGCCAGAGATGCCTTGCCAATGGCAATTACTCCAAAGAACATAACTGCGGGTTTCGCTTGTTCTGGCATTTGGCCCTTTAACAGAGATATTTTTACTGACGACCATTATGCTCCAAGTTCTGTCACAGACCGACCATTGGAAGTAGTCGACGTTTTAGAAACTCCGGAGACAATGAACGCTCCCAGCACCTCAGGAGGTGTTCTTAGTAGATCAGAAGGCAATTCCAGTTCGGTAATTCGGGATAGAACACCAGCATCAACCTAACGAAGATTCTCGAATTAGGGGCATTTCGACACCACCGCCTATTCCAGCAAACGAGATGCAACCTCCACCTCCTGCCAAAATCCTCACACTTGAAACCATACGACCACTTCCAAAAGCTGACTTCAGCAAACCATACACCAAAAGCAAGGAAGATTGGCTACAGTGCAGAGAATGTCGCCTGTGGGCGCATTCAACGTGCGCAAATAATGACCCCTTGTTAGTGTGTCCGAATTGCACGTCAGATTAGAGACTGTTTTTCATTTCAAGTTTTTATTTGCTAAAGGGTGGAATTTATATTTTGTTTTGTTTTATAAGATTTGAAGTTCTGTTGGTAACAAATGTCTTACTTTGTATTTTTATCATAATTATAATATTTCAGAGATACGTTACAATTGCAACCGGTGACTGTTACAATTGACCCCCCCATGGTATCAATTGTAAAAAATGACATCAACAGCTGTTTATTTTTTTAAAGCGTTAGTTGTGGACTGTACTTTCAATTTGAAATAAGCAATGCACTCGTAACGCTTATAGCCGTATGGCTCTATCTTTAAAAATTCTTTTTCATGAATAAGTTGACTTCGAATTCGAAGCAAAAATGTTACAACTGACACCGGTCTCCCCACACTTTGGAATAGAAGCTTGTCTTTAAATTTTTATTTTCACTTTTAGTTTAATTATCCGATATATTTTCAGTTCCTACAATCATATACATTTGATCCGCAGGAGTATCCGAAAGCTAGTTTACTAAAAAAAGTGAGAGAAGTCACATGATCAATTGATCAGAGTTCATTTGTATTAACTGTGATACAATTTAGATGTTATGTGATAAATTTATTGTGCTTTTTTTAATTCGAGCCCGGGCCTGTAATATGTCCAAAACGTTGTAAGCTCAAGTGTGGCACATAGTTGTCAACAGGATAATAATGACTTCTATCAAAATCGATAAGAAAACATACGGGTTCGTATGTAAATTGAAGATGGAACAATTTTGATGCCTATACACCATGTCAAAAATGGGATACATTGCATAAAAGAGAAATACCACTGACGCATCACGAAATCTCCAAGACAATAAAGCCAACCGAGAAACATTTTGGCAGGTAGGTTCCTAATAAAAAGTAGACACCCACTAAGAACGGATTATCCGAAATTCAACCCCAAAGGGGTTAAAAGAGGATCGATGTTTTTCGACGTATATTTGCAGTTCATAGAACATAACAGGCAGCTCCTAGATCGAAGGATCAACACAGTTCAGACGGATTATGGCACTTTGAAAACTGAAATTGTCCTCGAAAATACTTTATAAATTTGAAATATCACTTATGTATTATCATTGGATTAATAAAATTGTCTAAATTCCAAAACTTGACAATATAATTAAAAAATTGGATGTTGATATTACTTCCGGCAAAACAGGAAGAGGGGAAAATTTCTTGAAAAAACTGGCGTTTGACAGTTGTATTCAACATGCCGAGTTGAAAAATGTATCTCAATGAATAAAACGAAAAAGGGGGTGTACCATGAGCCTCTTAAACCCTGTATAGTGATGGACAAAAGAAGATACTTTGAATATTCAGAAACCAATATTTATTCCATTATTACTTTCGGTACTGTTTCGCTATACAGACCATATGTTCATAACCACACACTATAAGGATATATTTTTCTCTCCCATTGCACTGAAGGTTAAATTTTCCTGTACAATTTTAGATAAATAACTTTTATCAAATCTGTATAACTCCTATTTTATCGTCAAAGGAGTTGTATAACGTATCTCCATATTCTGCCGTTTCTTTCCAATAGTGGTAGTATAATTACGAGTTAAAATTATATAATTATGTGATTAACAATCACTGACCACCTTCGAAGAACATAGTTAACGTCTACTTAGAGACATGGTGAAGATGCGACTGGCCAAAGCTTGATTTTACTCAAACAATTTGATCCGTGCGAGATTAAAGAAATTCCCACAAGACCAATATTCGCTGATTCGAGCAGCGGAGATAAAGCATACAGGACGTTTCGATTAATAAAACATTAAGGTGTATGGGGCACAACGAACGTATAATGAAGTAGTAGTTGAACCTCAGATAACGTAAGAAACCTCTTTTCCAGGACCAAATACGTATGACGATAGACGCATCAATTCGCTGGCCGATATAAGGTAAATTAATACAGCAAATGAAAATGATATTAACAGCCCAATTCGGATTGGAAACAGCAGACGGTCGGTCGCAGATTAAGATCGCATCTTTCATATATTTAACATAAATTTCGCGGCCTCTTTATGACTTTGATTTGTATGCAATTAGTAGCGGGAGATATACGGCGGCCCCGCCAGACGACCGTATTAACATATCCTGAGATAGCGACCGCTCGATGACGACGGCTACTGCCGCTTCTTCTTCTAACTCTTTAGACATCCCCGTGGAGTCACCTTCGTCTATCTGACTTATATGCAGTTCGCTTTTAATTAGTGGGTGCACATCGAACGCTAATTGTAAATTTAATTAAATGCTTTCTACAGACTCCTTATCAGATCAACTGCAAGACGAATGAGTTATACTTTGGTCGCGACCTCCCAATATAATACAACTAAAACAAACAAAAACAATTTCGATCAGACCGACATCATGAAATAACTTCCCATGCTACTGGAAGAAGCTCAAAGCCCATATCCAGTTTTTCATGAATTGCACGGAAATACTAATAAACATACAATTATTGACGAAGAGAGGAAGAAACTTTCGAAACGTTAAACGGAAAATAGTTTTATCGGTGGTAGCATTGCACTCACTAACAATGAAGAGATATAAACAATTGCAGAAAATATAAACATTTAACTACGAAAATTGAGATAGAAGCTTTACCGTTAGGGTAACTATAAAGAACGATCTACGTTACTGGAATATTTTTGTCGCTTCGATTTTAGAAGAAGGGGCATGAACTGATCATAATGAGTGGTGTTGCTGGAACCCCCAACCCCTGATTGAGAAACGTGGAAAACTATTCACCGATGGGGAAATGATCAAAGAATGAGCAAATTGCAGTAGCCGAAGAAATGTGCCCCAAAAAGGTAAAGTTTGCCAGCAAACACCATGGTTCGGAGGGTAGAAGACATCACAGAAAATATATCAAATCAACTGTCTGACATAAATGGCTATCTTGAGTGGTTTGCTCGGGCCTTGAATGAGTCAACGGATGTGTCAGATACTGCTCAGGTGTTAATTTTCATTCGAGGAGTAGTTAAAAGGTATGAAGTGTGTAAAGGACTCCTTGATATTGATAGTATTCAGGGCACGACTACTGGGGAAGATATTTTTAAGAGAATTGAAAATGCCATTAATAAAAACATCCTTCGGTGGAAAAAATTGAAATCTATTACTACTGATGGAGGCAAAAACATGTGTGGTAAGAATAATAGTGGTTGCTCTTGTGTCAAAAGCTGTAGATAATAATCGTGGTTCAAAACCATTAGTCTTACATTGTATCATTCATCAACAGTCCTTGTGCGGAAAATGTTTGGATATGTCTGAAATTCTAAAACCAGTCAGATCCACTCAGCTGAATCACCGACAATTTCGTGAGTTTATTGAAGATTGGAGAAAATGACATACCATATCATCCTGCCGTACGCTGGCTTAGTTGCGGAAAAGTCCTTCGGCGCTTTTTTGAACTTCGAGCAGTGATCGAAAATTTTTTGAATGAAAAGCATCGCCGTGTTACCGAATTACAAAATAGCGAATGACTGTGGACTAAGCATACTATATCGATTTGACAAAACATATGAACCAACTGAATTTGAAATTGCAACGAGAAAACCAGCTTCTCCCTGACTTATACACTAATATCAAATCGATCCGGCAGAAAATAATACTGTTTCAATCACAATAACTTAAAAAATGTTTCACAAATTTGAAAACATGTGAAATAATCAGCCACACTACAGAGACTCAATTTCCCGTCGATTTTGCAATCGAAACTTTGAGTGCTTTGAAGATACATTTTGCTACCCGTTTCTCAAACTTTGATGTCATTGCGAATGAAATTAAGATTTTTCAAAATCCTTTTGATACTGACATTGAAACCATAGCCCCGGAACTTCAAATGGAATTTATTGATTTACAGTGCAATGATATAATTTGGAACAAATATCAAACTCATCTTTGTTGAAATTTGCTGTCGCAGGCCGGATTGATGACACTGGCTGTAGCGGGCCGTAGTTTGAAGACCCGATTGAAACGATCAATTAGTTATGAAAACGGAATTAGGTTGTCAATAATCACTTTTAGGTAGAATATGCCACCCCTTGGCAAATCTTAAGTATTTTAAGAGTATTGCCTTAAATAGATTATAATGTAAGAGCATTAGAAATAAATGAATATACTCATTTATCTCATGTTGGGTTTTGCCAGATAACATTTCTAGTCCAGATTGATCAATAACGTCACAAACTTATATTTTATAGTGGGAAGTTCCACTGATGAGCTATATGAGAAGAGCGAAACAGCTGTCTGGAGCTATAAGTTTGTGACGTTATTGATCGATCTGGATTAGAAAGACCTTATCATTGTTATATGGCAAAAGCCAGCATGAGATAACTGAGTATATTCATATATTCCTTTATTTCTAATTCTCTTACATTGGTTTGGTTTGATGTCGCTGTTCGGTGAACTCAAGTAGTTCCAAATTCCCAGTAATTTTTGTAAAGTTCGAGAAATCTATCAGTCAATGTGGTATATTGTTTGATTTCTTAGTAGGGCACATATTAATAGATGGCGTGAGATACTTTCGGTCTTTTCACAATGTTGTTGGCCGGTTATGGCTAACTTCAACAGAGATCGTTCAGCAACGTTGTAAACTTGCTCGTTCCACTGATCAGCTCTATGAGAAGAGCGATACAGCTGTCTGGAACTAGAAGTTTGTGGAGTTACTGATCGGATCAGTAGTAAAAAGACCTTATCAACTAGATAATATTTACAAGGAAATTGTTCTTCAAGTTTAACAGATTGATGGCCAACCCTCACTCTTACCTGTAACAAGGAAAAATGGGTTAGATTTTTGACATAATTAGCTACTAAGGCACAATTATTTAAGAATTTCTACGTTTGCTGCAAATTCATTACAAATTATTATTATTATTCACAATTTGAAGAAAGCATTTTGACAGTTCACCTCTTATTTGATGGGTAAACGCAATTCAATGTTTCGTTCGATATATCCATTACTACCAGAAATTAATGGTGCACATTTTGAACAGTTTAAGAAGATAACTCTTATTTAGAATATGCTGCCTGTATCTTTGAATCCATGGATCAATAACTTCCATCACTCATAGGAGCCGACAATATGTTGTAAATGATTGGAAATAGACAAAGGTGTACCGCGGCAACAGCTGACATCCGTGGTGACCCATTTTTAATACTTCCCAGGAATATCTCGATTGAGATAGGTATCGGACAGAAAATTTTCTCGACAAAAGTTGGAATCAATTCACACTCCCTTGGGGTGGGACTCCGAAATACCGAATAGAAACCCCTACGTTTAATGGCAGATTCTGATAGATTGTAAAAAGTGAAGCATTTTTTTTTAATTCTTGAAAGATGGCTCCAAAATCGACAAAACATAAAAATGATTAAGACAATCGGTGAATAACTTTGAGAGTGCATTCAACTGTGATAAAATGTGATTACCCTTCCCCAGCAGGAGTCAGGCTGGAGGTGAGTTTAAAATCTCGGATGGAATCATTGAGCCTCTTTGTTCAACTCAATTTTGAAGAAATAATGAGACGATTCACATTCTTTGCTGATCCGGGTGAAGAAATTCGTTTTTTTTTGTTAAAGACAGATACAATTCAAGAAACTATTGATAATTTGTCCACCACTGATATGGGGAGAACGGATTGGAAAAGGTTCTTGTCATTTATACAACGGCAAGACCTTTTCAAATTAGTGATGTTCTCCGATAACGTCACATTATGTTGTGAAGGGTTATTGAATCACCGCAACAGTCCATTTTGAACACCGGTGAACCCTCATTGGATGCAGCAAATAGATCACCAACCAACACCGCTGGACAGTAAATGTATGGTGAGGTATTGTCAATGAGTATGTAATAGCTGGAATAACATGATATACAAAATCCGACCTCCTCATAGTGTACATCGGTAATGTTAATATCGGCGGTGAAATCAATCTCCCATCTCAATGGTGAACAAATATTACCAATAGTTTCTCAAAATGTATCTCCCTTCAACAAAAGAACGAAATTTTTCCACCTGGATCGGCCAAGAATGTAAACTATAATATTAATTGACCAAAATCGAACTGAGCAGAGAGGTTCAGCGATTCTATTTCAGATTTTAAAGTTACCTCCCTCCCCCTCCTGTGTGGGCAGAGTGGTTTCATTTTACCACAGTTGAAAGTTCCCTCAAAGTTGTTCACGGATTATATTTATGATTTTTATGTTTTGTCGATTCTAGCGCCATCTATCAGCATTTTCGACCCACCCCAAGGGGAGTGTAGATGGAAATCCTTTGAAAGAGTTGGGTAGACCCCTCGAAATTTTTCCACCCCATGCATACTTCTCCAGATATTCCTACCGCGCTACCGCGCCCAAAAACAATATAGTTCCTGTCAAAGTGGTGAACTATGAAATTTTAAATCCGTACGACCAATAGAAACGTCGCATTCGTCTCCACAGTACGCACCTACAGAGATCATCTGAAAAATAGTCTAGATCGATTCATAAAGGTTCAAAACGGATATTCCCGAAGCAACCCAGAAAACATTTTTTCACCGATTACAATACTTCCCTTATACCGGGATATCAAAAATTATCTTGGTCAAGGGTGGTTGTGGAATCTAAAACGTGTGTCTTACTTTACGTTTGAAATAATTATGTCACTGTCACACTAACATCATCAATAACGTACAAATTTTATACCTATTTATTTCAGTTGTAAAACAACAATCAACTACAAATTAAAAATTATCTTGGTCAAGGGTGGTTGTGGAATGTAAAACGTGTGTCTTACTTTAAATGTTTGAATATGTTTTGTTGTGTCAGAATCTGTTAAGTCATATTGCTAAAATTCTCTAATCCAGTTTTTGAATCATGCCTCTTACTACACAGCACAAAATGTTCATGATTGAAGCCTATTTTCGAACGGGTGCGCTAGTTAATGGAAATTGGTAATACAGTCAACGTTTGTGTTTGGACAATTTTCGAGAGCACTTCCCAAACGTGGAAATATGACCGGACAATATTTATGCGTGCCTCACAAATTGTGTTGAAGTGTTCCGCAAAACTGGTTGTGTGACTCATAAAGAAGGTGCTGGTAGACCAAGAGTTCGTACAGAAGAAATTGTCAATGACGTTCGTCAACGTATGGAAGAGGAGCCTGCAAATCCTTGATGCAAGCACATCAAGCTCTTCTGCCCGCAGACCACCCCAGACGCCTTGCTTACTGCCATTGGTTTGTCAATAATTTAATGAATGACGATCTTCTGGACTAAATTTTATTTTCTGACTAAGAGTGGTTCCACTCCGGTAAATAATTTGCAAGAACTTCAACAAAGAATAGTTCAGCAATGTGGAACCATCACGCCAGAAATGCTGCAAAAACGTTTTCACAGCATGAGGATGCGCGTCAACTTGTGCATCGAACAAAACGGGGGACATTTCCAACAATTACTGTAATTTAGTTTTTCTTGTTACTAAAACCGTTATTTCATAATTTGTAGTTCATTATTGTTTTACAACTGAAATAAATAGGTGTGAAATTTGTAGGTTATTGATGATGTCAGTGTGACAGTGACATAATTATTTCAAACGTAAAGTAAGACACACGATTTAGATTCCACAACCACCCTTGACCAAGATAATATTCGATATCCCGGTACTACTATAGCGAGGGAAGTGAAAATGTATTCACCGAAAAAAAAGGGAAATAGTTTTTAGCCATTTCTAATCTATTTAGGAAAAAATCATACAATAACATCGTTGAAATCAAGTTAAACTTGGATTTGAAATAGACAACAAGGAAAAAAAAACATTTCCTAAAGTTTGTGTTCAAAGTATCATTCAGATATCTCAAACCTTTCTCGAGATATTTGACCGTTTCCATACATAATAATAATAATAAATAATGTGAGTTAAATCACTCAAATTCTACTGTCCTACCATAAGAACTTGACGGATACTGAATTGCAGAGAAAGTAATCACATACATGGAGGAGTACTATTTATCAAGTAATACTGAAATAAAAGGATGCGAGCATAACTGCTAAGAGTTTATAGTTTCGATTTCAGATTTGAGTTTTACCTGATAAATATCTGTAATATTTTCATTCATTCTATTATAGTCTTTTTGATTCAATATTATCCAGGGGAAAGAAAGTTTTCAAGAATTATTCAAAGTTACTATTTCATGACACACTGTGGAATGTAAGTGAATCAACTAACGTATCTATACATTTTGAATGTACCTAGTAAAATTAAAAGTAATAAATAATATATTTTAATTTGATATTAAGGCGCGTTAATAGTTTCCACTTCAAGAATTATGAAACATGGCGACCAAATATTTTTGAACATGAAAATACTCAGTTTACATCTTATCTATAAATATAGCTCACAACGGTCTACTCAAATTGCACGAGTCACTTCAGAACAACTGTTACACAGAGCATAAAGACAACACAAGTTTTTTTTGCGTTATTTTCATCACGATATCTCAATCCCGAAACTGAATGTTGGAACGGGTACCGGGAAATATGAAGACAGAATTATTGCAGCTTCTGAATTAATTCGAACAAGATTTATATATCGGCTCATTACCTTTTGCCTACATTCTTGCATCGTAACAATAGTGATGCTGGTAACATATTCCTTTGTAGTACAGTCGATAGAGGAACGAAATCCAGCGCATATAGCTCAAAAAATGAAGGTGTAAATTAGGTATGTTTTTATACGTATTTTGATGCGGTGAAATCGGGAAAAATAGTGAAAAAATTCCTACGAGTTAGCTTCAAAAGTTACGACCATTTTTTGGCGCGAAACAATACGATTTCCATATTTTTTGTGTTTAAATAGAAAACGGTGGCCCAAATGGAAAAACATGTGAAGAGGCAAATTGTACAAAAAGTGATAACGCATCGTTTGAGCCGAAGTAAAAGTCATTTTGAGGTTACGGTAGAGTAGAGTAGAGTAGAGCAGAGTAGAGTACTTTATTTCGTGCTAATATAATATAAGCATTATTTGCACAGGTCAGTTTAAAGATAAAAGTCAAAATACAAATTAATAAAAAACCAAAATCAGTCACTTAACAAATTATTAAAATTTAGATTAACAAAATCATCTATTTTATACAATACGTTTTTTACTAAGTAAGATCTAATTAGAATTTTAAATTTGTTAAATGGAAGACTACTAATCAGTAATCTGTTAAAAAATTTGAAGGCAAGAAAATTCGGGCCGTTTTGTGACCTTCTGAGTCTGAAAAATGGCAAATGAATATCATCCTTATGTCTGGTATAATGCGGATGAATGTCGCTATTTGAACTGACAAATTCAGCATTTTTGTGAGCATACGATAAGCATTCAAAAATAAAAAGGCCAGGTATTGTTAAAATGTCCAGTTTTAAGAATGTGCTTCTGCAACAAGCTCTATAGTTAATGTTACCTATTATTCTAATTGCTCTTCGCTGAAGACTAAACATTCTGTGAATTTCAACACAGTTTCCCCAAACAATGATACCGTATCTGAATTGAGACTCACACAGACCAAAATATGCTGTTTTAAGTACATTTGATGAAACAGAACCAGACAATCGACGTAAAAGATATACGTTTTTACTAACTTTTTTTGCAAGATGGTCGATATGAACATTCCAGGTAAGGCGCGAATCCAAATACACATCTAGAAATTTTGCATTAGCGTCGTCAACATGCCTCATACTAAAAACGATTTTCTCCGTTTTTTCCCGATTCATAGCTAGCCCGTTTCCTGAAAACCATTCAAAGGTATTTTCCTGTATGCGCTCAAAAGCCTCATCAACAGACACCAGATCGGCACAATTTTCAGAAACCACAGTGTCATCAGCAAAAAGTATGGATAAGATGTCAGCAAGATAATCCGGAAAATCATTAATGAAAATCAAGAAAAGTAGAGGCCCAATTATAGAGCCTTGAGGAACTCCAATATCAATTATTTTCATTTCGGACCAGGTTTCATTTACATACACATACTGCTGGCGGTCTGTGAGATATGATCGTGTAAGAGCCCTACTTGATTCATCAAAATGGTACCTCTCAAGCTTTTCCATGAGAAGTGAATGAGACACACAATCAAAAGCCTTTGATAAATCTAAGAAAACTGCAAGAAAATAATCCCCTTTTTCAAAACATTTTACAGCATTGCCTACGAACTCAATTATTGCATCAATCGTGCTAAGTTTCTTCCTAAAACCATATTGATGATTAGTAAATAAAGTAAATTATTTATTTGTGTCAAAATAACCAATAATTTGTGCACACATCAATTTCTCAATAATTTTTGAAAAAACGGGAACAAGGGATATAGGTCTATAATGTTCAACTCTAGAAATATCACCCTTTTTAAAGAGTGGAATTGTCTTGGAAATTTTCAGACAGTTTGGATAAATTCCTTCCTTGAGGCATATATTAATGAGAGTTGTAAGTGGATAAACAATACTATTAATGTTTCTTTTTATCAGTGAAATATTCAATCCATAAAAGTCTCTGGAGGAATTATTTTTTGAGGAACAGATTACATCTCTAACTTGTATAAATGTGACTTCAGTGAATGCAAACTTCAAATGCTGTGGGATGTTTTTACAGAATAGTCCGACACCGTTTGGAACATTCATTGGAGTAGAATCAACAATTTTAGGTGGAATAGTTGCAAAGTATTCATTGAATTTGTTTGCAACAATATTACATTTTGAAACTGAACTATTTGATCTTTTGTTGATCTTGATTAAATCCCACATAGTTTTGTTGGGATTTGATGACTGCTTTATTTTGTAGTCATTTGCTCTGATTTTTGCTTTGTTGATTTCTAATTTATAGTTTAATCGAAGCTTATTCCTTGTGATTTTGAAGTTTTCTGTTTTAAACTTCTTATATAAATTATTGAAGATATCAAGTTTATTTCTCAAATGCCGGAGATGATTAGTAAACCAGTGCATATCAGAGTTGCCTGTTCCTACTTTGATTTTCTTTTCAGGAAAACTAATCAGAAAAGACTCAACAAAATTTCGGTGATAATTATCAAAAGCAGTATTGGCATCAATGTTAACATCCCTTACATAGTCACAATTTAAACTTAAACCTTCAATAATTGAATGAAACTTATCGTAACCTTTTTCTTTTAATGGTCTGTATTTATTATATTTATTTGATTCACACCCGCCTGGAATGTTCAAACTCAATTGTTGAGCTTTGTGGTCTGAGAAATGACATTCCCACACTTCGGTAGTTTCATTTTCAGGTACAAAATTTATAAAAATGTTGTCTAAACAATTTGAACCTCTGCTTGGTTCGAAGATTTTTTGATGGAAACCAAAAGAATTGAGCAGGTCACACAACTCGCCAGAATTTTTATCCGAAACATTGAACATAACATTGAAATCTCCACATATTATGATTTTGGAATACAAAAATAAACAGTTTAAAATATTGTTGAGTACTTTTAAGAAACATCTAAAATCACTAGACGGTGAACGATATAGTGAAATTATAATTAAATCAAATTTGCATAATTTAACAGCGGCAACTTCACAATGTAACTCCACTGAATGGGAGTTAATATTGTTAAGGGTGGTAAACTCGCTTGTTTTACTGAAAATGGCTACACCACCTTTTTTGAATGTGGATCGACCAAAAACCGAAGCTGTGTACCATCCTCCTAAAGTTAATTTATCATTAAAATTCTTTTCAATAAAATGTTCACACAAACACAGCACATCAGGGTTGTTTTTACCATGTAAGTAGGCTTCTAGCATGTTATATTTGTTACCTAAGCCCTGAATATTTAAATGAATCAATGAGAATGAATTTTCCCTCGTGCATGGAATGTTTTGATATAAAACACTATGTTCTGTAGAGTTATTTACGTTATTTATATGTGTTACTTTATCTGCGAGAGGGGATATCGCTTGAGAAAAAAACGATTAATTGTCACTCCTTCAGGCCAAAAACTAGGATTCATCAGCATATCATGATGAACTGTTGGTACACTGACTTTAAATGATGCGTAAATATCAGGCATCTTAGAATTTAGTTTCTCAACTGCGATATTGGAGCAATGGGGCTTCAGATAATCCGATATGTCAGCAATTTTAGTTTCGAGGATTTAACCGACTAATATGTAAGTAAGAAAAACTTGTTTTAGGTGCACTGGTTAAATTTTTGTTCGTCTTGAGATGTAAGCAAAATAGTGTTTTTTTGGAGGAATCCAAATGTTTTTTTCTCACTCGACCAAACAAATATTCTATTCAGATGGAAAGATGGTATTTTTTATACATTTTCTACAGTGTTTTCTTTTATCTTTCATTTTGGCTCCACAATCGGCCGTTTCCAAAAATCCCTAAAACTGAGATTGCCAGCCGAAAAATGGACTTATCGAAAAAAAAAAACCTGCTTGTAGATATAAATAAATGTGATATGAAACATTCTTCAATACTGTTTTTGAGACATAAAAAAAGTAGGACAACTTTGAAAATTTCGGACCTCGGAAAATATGAAAATTTTTTCGATTAGTAATTTTCTAGGCTCTATTATAGTATTTCACGACGCGTATTTTACGCTAAAGAAAACTTTTCTAGGTCAAGTAGAAGCCAACATATTGATATAAATGTGTTTGGCCCTCCCCAGGGCCCAATTTTGGTTCTATCGGAAAAAATCGGAAACGGTTGGAAAGCAGACAAAACTTCGAATTTAGCGCGTTGGCATAAAAAAAATCACGTGTAAAAAATGCAGCGGCGTAACTTTCTAAACCACTTATCCGCCGTAATAGTAGATTTCAACTAGTAAATTCAAATTTAAAAAACTTTCTGAATTCTTACAACTCAATTAGAATCAAAATAACTAAAAAATTATCATATCAATTTAAAATATTATTATTGCACATTTTTTATAAGTAATATGTATGTACATGGTACACGGTGGAGAGTGCCTTCTATAATAGTACACGTATAATAGTATTATAGTACCTTTCATTTACAGGTAAACAAAAAAGAAAAAAAATTATAAAACACGCACACGAAATATCAGGCGGTCACATGAAAATGCGCTTACATTAGTTAAATAGGATTCTTGACAAGAAAAATGATTTAACTTAAATATAACAAAGAGCAATAATAATATTATAAATTGATGTGATCATTTTTTAGTTATTTTGATTCTAATTAAGTAGCAAGAATTCAAAAAAAATTTTAAATTTGAATTCACTAATTGAAATCGAATTTTGAGCCGCTGCAGTATTTTACACGTGATTTTTTTATGTCAACGCGCTCTAAATTCGAGATGGTGATACCTACGAGGTAGTATCTTTGAATTTGGATTAGAAATATGATCTACTTTCCAACGGTTTCCAATTTTTTTCGATAGGCCCAAAATTGTGTCCTATGGAGGCCCAAACCCATTTATATCAATATCTCGGCTCCTACTTAACCTATAAAGGTTTTATTTAGCGTAAAATACGCGTCGTAAATTACTATAACAGAGCCTAGAATTTGATCATCCTACAAAATTTTTAACCGGAAAAATTTTTCACATTTTCCGAGGTCTGCAATTTTCAAAGTTGTCCTACATTTTTATGCTAAAAAAACAGTATTGAAGAATGTTTTATATCACATTTGTTGAAATCTACAAACGGATTTTTCGTCTGGCAACCTCAGGTTTAGGGATTTTTGGAAATGGTCGATTGTGGAGCCAGAATGGAAGATAAAACAAAACACTGTAGATATATAGCATCTTTCCATTTGAATAGAATATTTTTTTGGTCAATATCAAAATTTGGATTCCCCTAAAAACACTATTTTGCTTATATCTCAAGACCATAACGTCAAAGCGACGTTTACTTTGGCTCAAACAATGCGTTTGCACTTTTTCTACAATTTTTCCCTCCACATGTTTTTCCATTTGAGCCACCGTTTTCTTCTTGAACGCAAAAGACATTGAAATCGTTTTTTATCGTGCCAAAAAATGACCCTAACTGTTGAAGCTAACTCGTAGGAATTTTTTCACTATTCTTCAATGCATCAAAATACAAATAAAAACATACCAAATTTACACCTTCGCTGATATCTCGAGACCATAATCTCAAAATAATTTTTACTTCAACGCAAACAATGCGTTTTCACTTTTTCAACAATTTGTCTCTCTACATGTTTTTCCATTTGAACCACCGTTTTATTTTTAAACGCAAAAAACATGAAAATCGTATTTTTTCGCTTCAAAATATGCCCGTAACTTCTGAAGCTAACTCGTAGGAATTTTTTCACTATTGTCCAGCACATCAAAATACATATAAAAACATTGCAAATTTACACCTTTAAATTTTTTTCTTCATTTTTCATCTGGCGACGACTATTTCGAAGAGAACGATTGCCAAGCGATAGGTTCTTTCCAAACAGCTGAAGTACTTCATTATCTATATCACCAAATATTCTTGGTGTCAAGAAATACAACGCCAAGAAGATCATACTTGAATTGGGAATCAGCTCATTCTACTTATGTGCAGTTATTGCATTCTATATTTTTCTTCTTTTTCAGATTTATCAACCAGTTTCTATAATTCCACACAAGGTTCAGTTTACTCCGTGCTTCGAACTCGACTATTTAGGAATAACTATTCCGAAATCCTTTCGTTAATAAGCGAACTATAGTACACTCGTTCGCCATTTTGAAGCCGTCTGACGAGATCTACATGTCAGCATCACAATTTGTTGTCAAAAATATTGATTTTCTACATACGAAACAAGTTTCAGTTATTTTAGAAACTATTGAATGTGCAAACGTTACTTTATTTTGAAAACCACGGTACATTCGCATTGAATTTAGTGTAAGTAATAAGATTTGTCACTGTTGAGATCTAAGTTCAAATCATTATTGCTTATTTTCTTACTGCAATTAATAGGCTGTTTCAATATTCACATCAGAAAAATCGTATTTTCTGAAATTGTATAAAAGTTGTGAAAGATTGTAACGAAGGTGCACCTTGACACGTTACAACTTGGAGAATCACAAGAGATTGTAGTAACTCAATCTTTGTTAGAAAATGTAGTGAGTCAACCACATCCAGCTGTAGATTTGAAAATACTCAATCAATCAAAGAAAAGGGGGCGGGAGGACAAGATTAGAGCACTTAGACCGCTTGATCGGGTTCATTGTGCGCCCCTTGAAACAAGACACAGCCAGGCCTGACGCAACGCCGATGGCTATAATTCTGCAAGGACTGATGTCTCATTGCCTCGGGCGGCATGTATGCGGTGCAGAGGTGTTGTAGCCTCTCCGCATCTACTACCACCTGGGTCTTCAACAATGCCCATTAAGTATAATGTTTATTCAGATGACAGTGTCCTTGAAGAGTTCTGTCAGTAGTTTAAGTCTCTTCTACTCATAGAGAGGAGGGTTTTCAAGCGTTTGGGCGAGTATTCTGCAATGTGAAGCTTTGCCTGCTTGCTTCCAGCAGCCCAGTCCTAAATTTTGCCATGACCTCGCGACGCACGGCAGACGTCCCGACCCACTAGCCCAGACCAGCAAGCCGATACACAGGATGCGTTACACCATCAGATAATAAAATGCATCCTTCTCAACCTTTGAATAATGATATGGATATATTGATATGTTGTTTATCCGTTGAGGAAAATTCTGGCATATCAACTCGTCAACTAGCGGAGGATCTTGATATCAATCAAACACATCTAGTAAGGACATTAAAAAAAAACAAATATCATTCTTATGAAGTAGATAAAAGTAATGAAGTTTTTCTCGCCGACAATGCACGCCGGATGAAATTTTGTGAGACTGTCATGGAAATGGTGTACAACGATGACAATTTCATTGGTAATATTTTATTCACCGATGAGTCATTATTTCCTTTGCAAATTTAATGTATGTGCTGGAATGGTTAAAAATCATGTGATTGGACCTTTTTTTATTGAAGGAACCTAAAATTGCCAAAGGTACCTCGAATTGTTGCAGACGCGTGGCATTCACTTCATTAGGAACCTTACCTGATATGTATTTGGGCCAGGTTTGGTTTCAGAATGATGGTTGTTCAGCACATAAAACAAGGTTCGTCCGGAAGTTTTTGAACATCAACTGAAACGAATGAACGAGATACGCCTCGCGCTTAGCGTATCACACTAATTGTTCTTCTTGTAAATCTTATTAAACAATACGAGTCTGGCTCGCTTACACTCTCGCAAGATTATCCCCATACCCCGACCGTCCTGATTCAACCTGCATAGAGCCTTAATCTAACTGCAACTTCTCTCTTCATAGGTATTATGATATATTTCGATCTCTGTGTTACAGAATTGAGTGCGGAATTAGAAAATGTTAAGCTTCTATGTCAATCTGACATTTCAATGTAGTTCCTCATGACCCCTATCCCTCTGAGGGGTGAGTGTAGAAGAATGTCTCTTCAGTATGCGTCTAAATTGTAGGACATTCTCATCGAAGTATCCGAGTATACGAGTGAAATAGTTCTGAAGATACAGTTATCTATGTGAAAGATTTATTATCGCGAGGTAAAGTATAGACCAAAACAAGTAACAACCATGGATGTGAATTTAAAATTGAAATAATGTATGTTCGAGATGCATGTAGTAAGGAATTATTTATTTGCGCTATTTTGCGGTTGGATGTTAATACTTTAACTATGTGGTTAATGTTAGTTCATAGATGACAAACAAAGTTTCTTCGGGTTCCAATTTTTTCCTTCATGAAGACCTATATACTATTTAAATTCTAAATTGAGTGAGCGTACATATTTCGTACATATCCAATATAAATGAATCTATGGAAAAAATTAGCCTCCTTGTGCAACGGAAATAGCATGTTACAAGCAAATAATAACGACATACGCTTGCAAACAATATGACGCAGCAAATTCGGTACTTTCCATTACGAGCTTGATAGTGTGAAAAACATTGAAATTTAGAATTAAATTCGAGATGATACAAATGACCTAATTCATTGAACATCACTCATGATGAAGAAGACTTTCCATCAGTATTAAAATGTGGGAAAAAAACATACTCTATTATTGACGGTGAAACAGGCTTTGCTAATTTTCTATTTGTATGCTATCACGTTTGTTTATGGCTTATCAAATTAATTTCCATTTTGGCTTGTAGGTATTGTAAATATTCACGAATTGAATAACAAATTGTGGCTGTTTCACTATTACCTCCATATAAATTGAATAATTAGCGTCAATTGGGAAAACCTTTGTTATAAAATTTCAATACACAATTCATGTACAATTTATAGACCGGTAGAAACGTTGAATGACATTTATTGTCAAATTGGGACAAAAAATTGTTTAGTCGTGGTCAATCTTGGTTAGATTACAGTGCAGGTAAGACAGAAGGTAAGATGAGCCCCCAAGTTATTCGGCACAAAATTCAGCACTTAACACCTATAAATACTAGGAAATCCGAAGTGCTTGAAAGCTGTTTACAGACTTCTGTTTGGAAAGGCATATGCTTTTGATAGGACAGGCATACCCGTAGGAGAACTAGCACTAATTATGGAAGATTATGGCTTTAATATGCGTAAGAAAAATCCTGCTGCCAAACAATTTCAATAGCATTTTTATGATAAATACAAACGCTGTATGCACTTTGTGCAAAAAGTTATCCGATGTTAAAGTATGTCACCGTACGATGGTATTTCTGTAAAATCTCATTGAGTGATGCAGCGGCGATTTGGAGAAAACTTGTTTCGGATTGTATACCAACATTTGCTTCAAAAGTCTGCAGAATATGGACTCCTAAATACCCAAAAACTAAAGAAAATAGTGTCAAAATATTATTTATATTTATTAGACAGAGATGTTTGATAAAAAATTAAATTTCTCCTCGTTCAACCTATTCACCGTTAAGAAGAGAGGAGGTAGTAGAAGAGTATCAGACACTTAAAATTCGTAACTGAAAATTAGAATAGGATGAATAATTTTTAATGTAGGTAAACGCAAAATATACTTTTTAGTTTTATTATACTTATTAAGTTCTAGCGATTCCAGCAAATTTAATTTGTTACTTTTGTTCTGGAAGAGTAAACTTCGAAATCATCAGTTGGATAATAAAATTTTCTGCAACGAGTGGATCAGTTTTATTATCAAAGCGTCTGTGTTCTTTAATCCGTTTAGGTTTTCCAAATCTAAATAATAATATTACTATGTATGTAAATTTCGCTTGATTCTTGATACTATTAATTATTATTCATGTCTCTTTATCATTTATTGACATTGAATTATTATTCATTTCTCATTTGCCAGAGAATTTAAGTTTTGTTTCAAAATATCCCACCAACATTTTTAAACCATTAAAATATGTAGTTTATCTAGCGTTACCATGGCAACCCAGGAATTATTCGGAAGTTTTTTCTGCATTTTTTGACATAATCATGAAATAATTTTATACTAATAATTGTAGTAACTCAAACCTGACGTAATATATTGAGAATAACCGGGAGCAAACTAAATCTGTACATGTAACAAAAATTGATAAAATATGATTTTCTACCAATTGTAGTAATATAAATTCTATATTGTAAAATAATGAGTTATACTAAATCTTAGAATAGTATTTATAAAGAACTACAGTTGATAAAATAGAGAATTGAATTGATTTTAACTACTTATAAGAATATAGGGACAACAATAATGTGCGAGTTACGGCCCCTAACGCAATATAATACTGGGATATCAAAAATTATCTTGGTCAAGGGTGGTTGTGGAATCTAAAACGTGTGTCTTACTTTACGTTTGAAATAATTATGTCACTGTCACACTGACATCATCAATGACCTACAAATTTCATACCTATTTATTTCAGTTGTAAAACAATAATAAACTACAAATTAAAAATTATCTTGGTCAAGGGTGGTTGTGAAATGTAAAACGTGTGTCTTACTTTAAATTTTTGAATATGTTTTGTTGTGTCAGAATCTGTTAAGTCATTGTGCTGAAATTTTCTAATCCAGTTTTTGAATCATGTCTCTCACCACACAGCACAAAATTTTCATGATTGAAGCCTATTTTCGAACGGGTGCGCTAGTTAATGTGCATCGAACCAAACCGGGTACATTTCCAACAATTACTGTAATTTAGTTTTTCTTGTTACTAAAACCGTTATTTCATAATTTGTAGTTCATCATTGTTTTACAACTGAAATAAATAGGTATGAAATTTGTAGGTTATTGATGATGTCAGTGTGACAGTGACATAATTATTTCAAACGTAAAGTAAGACACACGTTTTAGGTTCCAACCACCCTCGACCAAGATAATTTTCGATATCCCGGTATAAGGTAATGTACTTAAATCTTAAACTGATATTTCTGTGCAACTGCAGTTGATAAAATAGTAAATCATTTAATGGCAAAGCAAACAAATATAAATTTTGAAACAATTCATTTAAATACAATATGGTGTGGAATTTTTTTTACCGTGCTTGAATTATTCCTGGTTACGAATATTATCCTGACCAGCAGGCGACCTCGAACAAAATTACTTAAATAAATGAAGCACTAGTGGTATTATATATGATAATTTTTTATTTCTTTTATTAATCAAAATATGATGTTACTTGAGAGAATATAGCTATTTGTATAACAAGGGAGGAAAGTGCTACTTTTCCTCCCGAGGATGAAGTTTAAGTTTCAAGGGAGGAAAAGGCAATTTACTCCAATGTTATATATATGATTTTTCCGCCTCCCTCAAATAACAAGTCATTTTTAAATAATTTATTTATGAAACTAACAAACATAATTTATTAAAGAACTAAAACTAAGAAGTAGGTACAATATAACTTATAGGCACGTTATTTTCATTCTTGCATCCTACATATTTTTAATTTGTGGTAGAGTAATTATTTATACTAATGTTAAACGTGCAGTTTTGAGCAGTGGTTATTTGAATACCACTAGAAGAAGAAGTGAGAGCTGGAGCCGAAGCAGTTTTCGTGATATTTTCATTAACTACATTATCATACAGCTGGTAACCCCGGGAAGTACTCGTACTTGGCTGATTACAATCAATTTCATTAACTTCATTGACTCCCATAATTTGGTTCGAAATTTTCCTCTTTTTTGCAAGAGATTGCTCCACATACCCTTCAGCGATATTCGTAGACTTCCAACCTCCGTGTTGCTTCAAAGCAAGAATGTCTCCCCCAGAATTTGCAAGTAAACTTGCCGTGGTTCTTCTGAAACTATGCCCGGTATAATTTATGGCATTAGGCAGTTTTAAAAATTCTGTAATTTTTTCAGGAATTTTAGCAATAGTATTTTTTCCAACCATTTGGTTGATACATTTTCCTGCTCTATAGCAGACAAATAAACGTGTCTGATTTGTTTTAGGGCGTAGCGATATATATTTTCTATAAATGTCAATATAATTAGGGCCATTTCCCGGTGAAGCATTGATTACAAAAGTTCTCTGTATATTTGTTTTAGAATTTGGTATATTTACTATTAAAATTGAACCTTTATCTTCAATATCTGTAGTGGCCATTTTAAGGAGCTCATCACACCTGCATGCTCCTGAAATTCCGAAAATGAGGAGAACCTACAAAACAAAGAAAAAAGAATATAAATAAAAAAGCTGTCCACGCTGGAATTTGAACCTACGGCTAAAGCATCATGAACAGTGAGCGGTGCACTAACTCATTGCGCTACCGGGACTCACAGACAACTTATGGGGAATGATGAACATGGCGTATTGTTGTAGCTCTATTTTCTTGATATATTTACTTCTTGAAAATATCTTACCTTCATCAATAAATAATTATCATCGGGGGCTTCTAGTAAAAATTTATTTACTTCCTCTCTTGAGAAGGTTTTTGCTTTATTAGGTTTATATCCCTGGTTTTGTCTTTTCAAGAAAGCAATTAATTTTGGGTATTTAATATCCACATTTTCTTTCATTTGAAGCATGGTACGTAGCATCGAATAAATACTTGGACCACAAAGTAGAGGCTTTTAACGTATTTGCTAATAGCGAAAAATACCCCAAAATAACATTTTCTGAGTAAGTACGAATATGCTTTTCTTCGGCCCATTGCTTGAAATGTGAATACTGTTTTTCGTATTTTTCTTTAGATTTTTGGGGTAATAGAGATTGTATTGTTATATTAACTTGTTCCAAAATATCCGGTGGTGTATTATTCATATCTTCAAATTCGCTTGAATCACTCATTTTTCAAATATTATTTTATATTTTGTAGATATATTATAGCGTAACACACTTTGAAACTGTTAATCTGTCAATCGACCATAGCATGCTGTAATATTTCAGTCCTAAATTCGAAAACCGGATGAATCTATGAATTGAAGTCGCATTATTAATGTAAAAATCGTTAAATTAAAATAACAATTTACTGATCTCTACCATTTTGCAAAATACACTGTGTTCTATAAATAAACGGCAAAATTTATACTTATATAATAGAAATGCCGTATAAGTTATTTTATTGATGACGTACCATGACGTCACTTTTACTTTTCCTCTCTAGGGAGGAAAAGTACGACTTTGCTCCCTACGATGAGGCCAGGAAATGTATACTTTGGATAGAGGTAGGCGGAAAAATATTTTTCATATTACAGATACTGCCGATGCCACTTACTTTTGTTATGATGAATACAATTGTTCTATAACGTTTTTTAAATTCAAACCAGTGAATTTCAAATGTTTGTTTGCTGCCAATTGACAATGTTTTAATTTCAGTTTAGTTTCATTCATTCCAAATTCCGATTCTTAAACTTCGAGTTTGAATCGTTTCGATATCAGCGATGTTTATAGGTTCCTCCCGGGAAATGATTCGAATTACAGAACCTGATAATTACATTCTACAGGTTATTTCTATGATCGGATGGAAACCGATTTTTATTCCGGATAACGTCCATCGCTAGTAGTATATAAATAAACAGCCTTGTAATATTGCCCTTGCTAAACTAGAATTATATAATGGTGATGATAAAAAACAAGTGGATAGTTATATCTTAGTCTGGTTGATCATATGGTGGTGCTGCTTCTATAACCACGGACAGGTGTTTAACATTTTTTGTGTTCATTTCGAGGACACGATGAGAGTAATAATAATTATTAGTTTAATTACTAAACATGATATTCAATTACGTAATTTTTTAGAAGAAGATATTTATACCAACTATGTTTCCGCCGGATCATCGAAAACCATACAGGACGATTTGAGTAATTTCATTAGGGGCATTCCACGCCAACTCAGCAGTCGATCCCACATCACCCTCTCAAATCTGGCTCAAAATTGGTACATCGATTAGTACTATCGAAAAAAGGATATTCCCAAATTTTCAGCCCCTTAGACCACTTCCTGTCATCAGGGGCCCATAGTGAAGTTTTCGACCATCATTTCACCTCTAGGGGTCTGAAATCGGTTTTTCGTGTACTGACGCGGCATTTTGGTCTAAAAAATGATCAAAAATACATAGGAGATGCCAAATTTCCCGTAGAACACGATGCCACCATCCGTTTTCCGAAATCTAGCAAGGAAAGTCCGGAAAACGCGAAAAACCGCGGTTTGGTAAAAAAATCTGATATCTCAAATACGGTCGCTTCAAACTGGCTGAAAATTTACCAAAAGGTTCTTCGATTATTGCTTTTTCGAATGTTCATACGCGCGTGGTGATCATTATATGTAAAAAAAAGTTACACGCGTTTTAACGGTTTTATATGAAATTTTCTATAATTTTTTCATTATAACCTCTCCACTGGCCCTATCCAGTTGGGTAATAATTGGATTTTTTTCTCTCACCGAGCGTCTCTTCTGTCCCCCTGTCTTTACAAACACAGAAATTTCTCTCCCCAGCCAGTATTAAAGAAAACATTATTTATTCAATGATTTATTTCACAATTTTTCGTCAATTTTTTGATAATTGAGCAAATTTACATTTTCTGCAGCTTAGTTCCATTAATAATGAAGAGACTATTCCAATATTCATTATTAAAAAAACGAGAGCATTTTGAACCCAGTACCATTCGGAAATCGAAAATCGCGCTGAAACTTGTTGGTAATATAGGTTCCTATGCGCCCTCCGCACAGATGACGCCAAGAGGCGGGCCTTGTTTACAAGCATTTGTTCACCGCCCTTCTGTGCAATAAACAAAAGATTTGTGACAAAAGAAGGGAAGGAATTATCATTATTTGAAGCTACAAACTACTCATGATGAGTGATGAATCTCAAGGTAAGCTGAATAAAAAACAATTAGTGTAAGTTTTTTCCGGTCATTTTCTAGAAAAAAATTGTGATTCGTGTTTCATCGTACTGACGCTATTGTGTATTCTGGGATCAGAATGAAGAAATCTCCAAACCCAAGATTGTGGTTGTAATTTTGACTAGCCCAAATGTCAGATAAATGTATTCCAAATTTTTTTCCAAGAAATGACCAGTCAAAGCGCCTGCCCCTTTAAGAATTTCGACATTTTTAACTTCATTATCAGCGACGTTAAAACTGGCGCCTTACCAAATTGAGACCAAATCCGGGGTCAATAATCAAGCAACAAGCAGGTTTGTAAACAATTTGACAATTGGACTCTACGCCCCTCCACTCTGGTCTTGAGGATTAGAGACCTTATTGGCAGAAACGCGCGTGAGCCCAGACTCAATTATCTACTCCAAAATCACGGAAAAATTGAATTTCTATCAAAACTGAATCAAATAACTCGTAGAAAGTGCTCATCGCGGTAGATTAACGAATAGGGGACCTTGTCACCACTTCTATATCCCGAGGTTAGAATGCACAATAGCGCCAGTAGGTACGATGAAACACAAATCACAATTTTTTTCTAGAAAAAGACCGGAAAAAACTTGCACTAATTGTTTTTTAATCAGCTTACCTTGAGATTCATCACTCATCTTGAAAACGTGAGTAGTTTGTAGCTTCAAATGATGATAATTCTCTCCCTTCTTTTGTCACAAATCTTTTGTTTATTGCACAGTGCGGCGGTGAACGAATGCTTATAAACAAGGCCCGTCACTTGGCGTCATCTGTGCATAGAGATCAAGAATGATCTCTATGCATCTGTGCGGAGGGCGCATAGGAACCTATATTACCGACAAGTTTCAGCGTGATTTTTGATTTCCGAATGGTACTGGGTTCAAAATGCTCTCGTTTTTTCAATAATAAATAAGGGAACTATTTATTATTATTGGAACTAAGCTGCAGAAAATGTAAATTTGCTCAAAAATCAAAAAATTGACGAAAAATTGTGAAATAAATCATTGAATAAATAATGTTTTCTCTAATACTGGCTGGAGATAGAAATTTCTGTGTTTGAAAAGACAGGGGGACGAAAGAGACGCGTAAAACGAGTTTTCCGGGCTCCTCTTGCTAGATATCGGAAAACGGATGGTGGCATCGTGTTCTACGGGAAATTTGCCATCTCCTATGTATTTTTGATCATTCTTTTAGACCAAAATGCCGCGTCAGTACACGAAAAACCGATTTCAGACCCTTGGAGGTGAAATGATGGTCGAAAACTTCACTATGGGCCCCCGATGGCAAGAAGCGGTCTTAGGGGCTGAAAATTTGGGAATATCGTTTTTTCGATAGTACCAATCGATGTACCAATTTTGAGCCAGATCTGAGAGGGTGATGTGGGAACGACTGCTGAGTTGGCGTAGAATGCCCCATTACTTTCATTTTGAATCAGGAAATGTCCAATGAAATCTCGAAATCCCCTTTATTCAATGGCAATTTGGCGAAACCACGGACGTTAGTTGTAAACCGCAGTTATTTGAAACCACCGAGGAAACAGCATTTGAGATTAAAAATAGTATGGAGTAAAGTTTAGTTGTCAAAATCTGGAAAATATTTGCTTTGCCTCCCCCCTCCCCCCCCCCCATCGACTTCCCTATGAATTATGCAGGCACAAAATGTTGAATCACCATATAAACCACTGATAAGCACACATGAAGTGAAGAGAAAGCAATCAAAATCACCTCGGAGATAATCCAACTGAGTAGTATGTACGTTAATTCCTTAAAAATAATAAGCTCAGTAGTTGTCAAGATCTCTGGTTCGAATATTTGTTTCTCGTTACTATACTTTCGTTTAGCATAATATTCTGTACATGCGACGTGGTAAAGAACCCAAAAATAGAATTTCCTTTTATTTGTGGAAAATCAAATGAGGGAGTATCAGTTCTCAATTACTGTTTTTTATATTACAATTTTTCAATTAAATGTGTCAATTAAATTTCATTCCACTTTCACTTTTAGTTCTACTCTTGTTTTTCATGAAAACTTTTTGAATGAGGCATATTTTGACTTTGTGGTCCTGTGACTTTGAGCAAAAGCAAATTGAAAAATTATTCCGATAAAAGTTATTCACATTACTATGGACTTTCCAACTGTGGAAAAATATGGGTACGTTCATGGATAAAAATTCCGACGATTATTGTCATTAACAAACTAAATTGATCAATGACAACACGTAGCTCGTCAGGGGGACGAGGCAGACGTGAAGTCACCGTTCAACCACCTCCGAAAATGATATAGTTTCTTGAATAGTAGACTTCCGCGGATAGCTAATGTTGAAAATTCTTGGATTCCGGATGGGTTCCGCGTCACAATAGCACGACTTGATGCCGTATAACAGCAGTGAACTGTGTAGCGTGAAGGTTTTTTCCCACAATAAATACCGCTACAGAAACCAGAAGAATCATTTTCAGTTCAAGCCTCAAGCTTGCACTGAAGATGCCTCCTGTAATGATTGGTGAAACGCGGGTTCAAGTCGTGCTTGATCAGTGACTTCACGTCTGCCTTGTCCCACTGACGAGCTTATGAGAAGAACGAAACAGTTGTCTGGAGCTAAAAGACGTGTTGTCACTGTTAAATCTGGGGAAACAATACTTTGTCTATTGACTTATAACACGTGTTTGTGATTCACTATTCATTATAATTTTTTCTCTTTTAGCTCTGGCCATCATATTCACGATGCTAGGTTCAGAATTTAATTATTTTTTTACTTTTGCCGTAGTAGTAGTAGGCCTTGAACGCCAACTTTGAACCAACCTGTACATATTTTTTATTTTCTTCAAACTGTTATCTATTTTCATTGCAATTCACACCGATAAGGCATCCAAATTCTTTCTGATATGGGCAACTTAACAGTCTGTTAATTGATCATTGGTCTCATTGTTCCAGTTGATTTATTAGACAATATTTGCTAACGAACGAAGACTTCAGAATAAAACACATTACCTTCTTTCCAACGAAGTGATGGGTATTTCCGCTTTTCCGTTAGCATATCTTGTATTTACGACCCACATTTCTGAAGAGCTTTTAAAACAGCGATGTAAATCTGTTAAACTTGGAGTGGCGAACATCGGTGTCGACAACAAACTTATAAGTCAGTAACTCCGAGTTTGTCATTTTCAATAGACTACATCCGGAATTTTATTATCAAGTTGCTTTTATTTATTTCCTGCGAACTATGTATACTTCTGGATCTTTCTTGATGTCCACTGGTTGATTGAGGAAGGTAGTAATTCTTTTCAATTTTCCAAATCTCTCTAAATATGATTCGTCATTACGGTTTTGAGATTTGAGGCATAACTGAATCAGGTCAATAAATGAAGCCTTATATTGAGCCTCCCAGCTTCAGTGAAAAGAACTATATTAAATATTTCGTTTTCAATATTGAACTAAGAGGTCCGTCAGTATGCTGCGTATGGCCGTAGGGTTAAGAAGGACTGAGTGAGTGTCCGGAAAGATAAGCCGATAAAGAAGAGCGCTCGCCGCAGTTTGTCTCGATTCCGCTATATAGAAACTATAACAACGTGGTATGAACTGATTTCAAAATATTTCCTTTTCATTAATTTGTTTGTTTTAAATAAAATTGCATGTTTGTTCTAAACTGGTCAGCATTTCAAACCGCAATGTGAGTATTCTGTACACTTGAACACCGCATGCATTTGTCTACGTGCGCTCTATCTTGGAAGTGGATAGTCTATTATAGTAAGATACAAATCCATGAAAATCAGTCGGCATCAAAACAAGAAAGCGGCATTGGCACACAAAGGCACAAAACTGACAGAATCAAGACATCTGACAAACCTAGTTCTCCAAACGCCTACCCGTAAATAGTAAAGGGCGCTCCGGTAGTATACTAATCGCCGAGTTTATAGAAAGTAATTCTCTCTACAATCGGCCAATCGTGCACAGAACAGTGAACGAAAAAAGATTAGCGTCAGGCATTTCGACGAGCCGCTGTGATCAATTACTCGAAAACGGCTTATGCCGGTAAATTTCTAGCATCATATCCAGTTTGTCATGTCATATCATGTAGATTTCAATTACCATTTGGCCGCTAGACGAGGACGTACTTTGTGTCATATAAGCCGATTCCAGAGACGACTTCGTTCGCGAGTGCTTAGTCTGTCTTAATAAAGTCCGATAGATATATTTTATTTTGTTTAATATTTTTTATATGAATCAAACAGAATTGGATACTCACGCACTTTTTCAAATAGTTTCTCTGTGTCACACATGTTTCTTCTTGCAAAATATCGCGCGAATTGACGGGCAAATGATGCATGCAGCGTTCTGCCGCTGTCCGCAGGTGGGTAGCGATAGAACGCTGCACTGGGCAGCGGGCGCGTTTGTCAGTCCGCTCAGGTTAACACTCTTCCGTTTAATTTAATGAAAAGCGTTTGATCGCCACCGCCACCGCGCCCGCCACCGCACCCATGACCGATCCAGTTTGCGCTTCGCTTTACCTGTTGCCGCGGGCTACCCCCTAATACAGCTAGTTCTTTATATGGGCTATGGGCAATACTTTCTAGAAACAGTTCCAGACATCTAGTGTTGTCAATAAGAATAGCGGGACAAACTAGGGGCCAAGGAGTTTCTATTCCTTTTAAACCTAGCAGGGTGTCACGCGGGAGTCTGATGCAGATGTGTTTTGCATAAGTGCATTCTTGTAGGCTGTCATAGCGACCCCGGTCGCCCGTAAGTGCATTTACATGTCGCATCGATCCAAATATGCGAAAATATATAGCATGCTTAGACATAATACGACACGAATGGGAATCGATCACCTTGTACTTCTGTCGGATGAGCCGTTTAGTCGTTAGTTGTGTGCTCAAATCATGGTTTTATAAGTATCCCTTTTCGCTACAAGTTGTAAGCTTGTTGTTAACGATTGCATTTTAGTGTTTTTAATGATGACCCGGGTGAGAGAACAGCCAATACCAAGCTTTTAAATACGTCACATTCTATGTCGATTATATTTAAACGAACTTGAGACTGACCGCTTGTCAGTCAGAAGACTCCACTAAATTCAACAACAATTCTTCCGACACTTGCGAATATTACCCATCCATGTATATAATATATAAAACAACTATATATAAAAATTCTTGGGAAATAGGTCACATTAACACTCTGTTTTAAAAAAATTTTCTTTGCGTACGTTTCGGTGTCACGACCATCATCAGAAGACTTATTATGTCAAAAAGGGTTTATTAAAACTAATTATAGCACAAGCGTCCATATCGCACAAATTTCAATCAAAACTTTTATATTTTAATATTGACGATACAATTTCGATTATTCGTGGTTCTGTTCTTTTCGACGGCGTGGGCTTTTGATTGAAAATTGTGCGATATGGACGCTTGTGCTATAATTAGTTTTAATAAACCCTTTTTGACATAATAAGTCTTCTGATGATGATCGTGAGACCGAAACGTACGTAAAGACAAAAATTTTAAAACAGTGTTAATGTGACCTATTTCCCAAGAATTTTTATATATAATTCATACTGGGTCAAGAATCTTTATTATTAATATAAAACAACTCTAGACATAAAAGTTGGCTCATTTCCACGTAATGATTTCAATCATACTTACCCTGCAACAGGCCGAGCAGACCTATTGATACCTCAACGTAGGATGTCTTTTTATGAAGAAACTCCGCGATATATAGGCATAAAGATGTTCAACAAACTTTCGCAGTCGCTCAGAGATAGTAATAAGTTAAAACAGTTTAAAAATGATGTGCATAATCGTTTCCAAGAGCATGTATTTTAAAGTCTTTCTGAGTACTTGGAATCTTTGATAACACAAAATTAATAAAGTTTCGCTCATTTCCTTTAATTATAATTTTATATTTATTGATAATTGTAATGTAGATACTGGGTTATAATTATAATTTGTTACTTTTCGAACGGTTACTATGTGTTTTTCTAAGCAAGTTTTATATACCATTTTTCTTTCTTTTTTCTCTCTTACTACACCAAAATACGTGTTTATTTATTTATTTATTCATTCATTTTTTTATTTATTTGTTTGAATACCTGTATATTTCTTGACTGCTTATACCATTGCGTATCATTGGTCTTACGGACAATAAACTATTATTATTATTATTAAACTACCATTGTTATAGAGGCATTCCATATGATATTAGCACTCGTTCCCAGGTCACCCTCGGGGATCGTCCTGAAAGTTTTTCTTACCTTTTCCACATTGAAAAATATGACGATTCCCGAAATTTTAGATCTTAAATGTCGATATTGCGCCGAGGAGAACATGATGAAGTTTTTTTTACCTTTTTTAAGTAAAAAAATAAAATTCGTCTTATTATCGTGAAATATTCGAAAATCAGGCTAAAAAATTTTTGAAACCACATTGTCGATCGGAAATTTTCCAGGTTAGAAAAAAATTTAAATATAGGTATTTTGGGAAACGGTTTTTCCCATTTTCCGGGTTTTCCTTGCAAGATATCTCTAATCTGACTGCAGCATCGTATTCTACGGGAAATTTCCGATCGACTATGTGCTTTCAACAAATTTTTTAGGCTGATTTTCAAATATTTCAAGATAATAAGACGAATTTAATTTTTTTACTCAAAAAGGCCAAGAAAAACTTCATTATGTTCTCCTCGGCGCAATATCGTCACTTAAGACCCGAAATTTCGGGAATCGTCATATTTTTCAATGTGGAAATGGTGAGAAAAACTTTCAGGGCGATCCCCGAGGGTGACCTGGGAACGAGTGCTGATTTTTCATATGGAATGCCTCATATTGAGATTCTGAATTTTTTGTCCAATAACAAACCCGTTTTTTTACTGTAATTTTCTTCCACCTACCCTTTGTGATAACAAGCATAACTGTTTTGAATATATCAAGAACCGGTAACAAATAAACAAGTTGTACAAAAATATACACAGCTTTGTGCCAAAAGTTGTGAAATTTGGCGATTGAGTATCACGAAGAATTGACGTTATTTTTTTGTTGAACAATAGTCATGAATTGGTAATCGCTAACTAAAAATTCAATAATGACAAAAAAATTTAATGGGTTTTAATTTTTAAATTTTTCAATTATAAACCAATTTAATTATCTCAGCTGCTATGAAGTATTTTTATTTATCTTTGAAATGAATCACACTTTGTCTGGATTTGTAAGTTAAAACAGTGCTTTTGTTAATAAAAGTCCGACATTAAGACACTGAAAACTGTCGTTCGTGATCCCAAAAAGATTATATAGGAAAAGAAATACTATAGCGCGACACTTTTTAAAAAATTGAGTACTTTCATATATAAAACTAAATACACAAATAAAGATAACTGTGATCAATTGATCAAGTAACTTCCTTCACTTTCATAAGCAAAATAGGTTCATACACTTCTGCGGGTCAAATGTTTGATTATAGGAACAGAAAATATATTGGACATGATTTAGAAAACGCTATTAAAAGACGTTATACCGGGATATCAAAAATTATCTTGGTCAAGGGTGGTTGTGGAATCTAAAACTTGTGTCTTTACTTTACGTTTGAAATAATTATGTCACTGTCACACTGACATCATCAATAACCTACAAATATCATACCTATTTATTTCAGTTGTAAAACAATAATGAACTATAAATTATGAAATAATTATGTGAACTTTGAACCTTTTCAGAGGTCGTGATAGCCACAATCCGGGTCAAAAACTGTTTTGAAATAGTTAATTTTCCGTAAATCGAATGACGTTCACGTGAGAAGCCCGTAGCACGCGAGTTAGAAAAGTGCAAACTGGTTGTACCTAATACGGCTTTACGACGACTTTTCGCGTGCCGTTTTCGCTCCATGTAGTTAGATTTAGTATCGGACCGTGCCCGACGGCCCTTCTTTTTTCGATAAATGTCCATTAAATAGGAAAATTTAATTAAAACAGTTTGAGCTATTCTCAGATCTCAGCTACGCTCGTCTAACGTGCGACGTACCAAAGGGAATTTTCTCGTGACTAAAATATACACGAAGCGGGTAAAAGCTAGCGGCCCATAGCCGAAAACACTTTATTACAACTGGCGCCGCCCGCACAGGGCACGAAACGGCCCCAAATTAACAAGACCGAGGTAAAATGTATAAACTCTAACTTACGCGTAGCAAGCTCCTCGAGGCATATATCAAAATGATTTCGTTCGTAGCTAATTACATAGGACGTCTGGCGTTCATGCAATTATGTTTTTAGATAATTCGAACCTTCTAATTCGATAGGCCACGTGAAAATCCCGGTGTCCAAAGCGCTAAAGACTTCTGAGTGTTACAATATTCGTATAAAATTGCGAAATTTCGCACTTTAGAAACTTCAAATTAATTATGACATAATTATTTCAAACGTAAATTAAAGACAGACGTTTTAGCTTCCACAACCACCCTTGACCAAGATAATTTTTGATATCCCAGTACTATACTCACTGAAACTGTTTTAATAGTCTACATAATTATTTTACCAATCTGTGTTTCAGTGTTCTACTGACACCTGCTGTTAGGTTGACTTTCAAACGCTATATTACAGCCTTGTTTTATACTGACACAAGAACTATCAAATATCACTATACTTCCCTTACATTATATAGTGAGGGAAGTAAATATATGGAAATGTATGTCGTTGCATTTTTTGGGTATAGCTGGCAATCAAATTAATAACAATCAGGTATGGTATGGTATCACTTATCTGACTACATGAGATATATTAAATAAATACTTTTCGGTTTATTTCAAAGGAAGTTGCGTTCTACTCTTACCTCAATATACTCATGTATTATGCTAGTGGAAACATGCAAATTGTCGTTGCTGATTTTATTGCAGTTTTGCCATGCTCTGCTTACAGAATAATCAATAGGGTGTCATACGCTATTGCAGATTTGAAGCATCGTTATATAAATTCAGGGTGTCTAGCAAAATCAGTTTACGAAATTCCCGGTTTTTTCCGGCTAGTTTTGAAAAAAATTCCGGAATAATATAATAAGTGCTAAATGAGCCCGCTACACATTTGCATACGGCTCATACAGTATTTTCTATTTTGTGAAAGCAGAAGTCATCAACTGGTAACACTAACTGATAGCAGTTATGACTATGAGAACGCTATTTATTAATGTAACAAATTACACGCAGTGAATTTAGACATTTATATACATTTATTTAGGTAAACAACTGGACGGCATAACTTCAACAATTATGAACCTTAATTTTATTGCAACAATCACATAGCAGCATTATGTATACCTACATGGATTTATCACTTATAAGTTCAAGAGCACAGAGCTTAAATCACAGCACAAATGTTACTTTTACAATCACGGTTGATTTGGTACTAAATAAAATGATATGCAATATGATTGATAACGGCGAAACATTGATAATCTACAAGCACAGAACACAAAAGACAATCAAGATCACAGAATAAAATTTTTTTCCAAAACACAGCTGACATGATACAAACTAGAACTAGACTATGATTTTATTTTCATTTGTTCAATAAATCGGAAATTATATAAAAGAAATTCTTTTTTCATAAAATTCCCGGTTCTTCCAGGTCAACAAAAAATTCCCGGTAATTTCCCGGTTGCTAGACACCCTGATAATGCATTGTGTTACAAACAAAATTGTGTTCTTTACTTTACTTTACAAATTATTTGTAATCTTAAATGTAGGAAACAGTTGTAGTTCAAAGTAACTGTATGTAATTATTTAAAAATAAGAAAAACAGAACATTGAATATCCAGTTTCCTCGCGAGCTACTCTACGGAGTTGGTACTGAAGTGCAGTGCTGTGTGGAGTCAATGTAATATGTAAAAGATTTATTTATACTTACTTCTAATTTGACAAAACAAGTAGCTTTATTTTTCAAAATATTGAAGCAATATTCATTTTGTTACATATCATTTGGAAGATACAAATGATACAATCATCAATTGAAGCTGAGGGCATGACGTAAATAATCATTACTTGTAAAGTTATAACTACAAAAGCTGTCAGCAGTAGTTGGAATGAAGTTTTAACGTCGCAGAATTCCCATCTATCATTCGTTGATGCAGCATTTGTTAAAGGAACCCTAATATCAAGTGAACACACACAAGCATACACACCCACACACGCACATACGTCCTAATATAAGAAGGGATTATTCTTGCTAAAAGCTGAATAAAAAAAATAAATGAATTCAAAACTTCAAAACGTATCATTCTTAAATATGTAGATGGATTATTGATGAGTTTGCTTTTTCCCCAAATAGAATTCTAATATATTATAAATGTGCTTTATAAATAGAGCCAAGAGTCTCAAATTCAGATGTCTCAGGCAATATAATTTATTCCCACAGGAGAAATAATCTAGAACCAATTTATGTAAGTTACTATTAGCGTTATTCATTTGACAAATAGTCAAATAAATAATTTTCCGCCGTAAATTCAGTGACAGATATTTTCACCCCTTAATTGTCTTGTTGTTTCCAGATGTCGAAACCGTTTATCTTCTCACATCAAAGAGTAAACGAGGAAATAATTTCACCAACAGTAAATAATTTAGCAGGCTATAATCGTAAAACAATCACAAAACGTATCATTAAAAACAAATCTGGAAGGCATAAACCACGGAATTTATTTCGGCTGTGCATTGGAACTATAAGCCATATTTATGAATATCTATTTAAAAATCACATTGGAATGTTCATGTCAAACATGAACTTGCCGTGAAAAGGTTTCGAATACAAATAATTATGAATATTATAGGCTATTTGGAATATTGACATCTGATTGTGAGTGATTAGAAATACATCTTCTAATTAACAACATTAACAGTATATAAATGAGAAATAATCACCCTTGGCTCTTTGGTAGCCGAAAGCTCCTCTGTACTTTAACATTATTTTTAATGGATAAGGGAGATTACTTCTTATTTATGAAGGAATAGATGCTGTATAGGAAAAGCAAAACAACAAAATGTTGCAGTAGTTAATTCAATGATTAATGAAATTAACCAATTAAACGAAACAATCGGTTCATGGGCGGTAACGTCAACTTGACAATGTCATTTCTAGACATGTTACGCGACAGAAAAATTACAGCCAAGTATACAGCAGTGGCGGCTCCTCGAAGGAGGCTAAGGAGGCTCAGCCTCCTCACCAATTTATCTTAATGATCATTCTCCATTTTATTTCCTGTTTCTCTGATAATTCTTTAAATTTTACAATTAATTCCCCGTTCTCAGTAGTTATTTTCAATCCGGCAACAGTGGTCAGAGGCTAGATTCTCTATATATCTCAAACGCTGAGTTGTGTTGTTCAACACAGTTGCCGTTTTTCCGACCAGTCAATCGCCAAATAGCGTGAAACGGCGAAAACGGCAGCAGGGTAGTGAGGCTAGCTTTTCGTATCCATTCGTCGGTCGAATGAAATACGATTACTTGCGCTCCCGCCTCCCGCTGCTAGAAGAATGCGGTTAGTTGTTATTTTTATTCCATGAGGCGTAGTAAGGTTAAGTAGTTAATTTTTAAGTTATAATTTATCTAATCGGAATCGGTGAACGTTAAAATTATGAGTGACTTAGTTGCAAAGTTCTTAGAAAATCCATTTAGTGGATTAACATATGATAGAAAAGTGTTCTTCAAAAACAAACGGCCTTTACCGGATTTGAAAGGATTAGTGATGGCAGGGAAGTATCAAAATCGATCGTTTAATACTGATAATTATAAAAAATATGTATGGTTAACGGGATCTGATGTACACAATAAATTATATTGCTGGTATTGCTTGCTATTCACATCAGATACAACTTCATGTTGGGGGCACTTGGGTTATAATGATTTGAAAAATTTAGCTCGTGGCCTAGAAAGACATGAAAAATCGCAGGAACATATTACATCGTGTATTAAGTTTAAATTAACCAGTAAACAGAATATTGTTAATGCGATTGATTCTACACGAACACGCGAAATTGAAAATCATAATAATACAGTTAAAGAAAACCGCGAAGTTTTAAAAAAAATCATTGATTTCTTATTGTATTTATCATTTCAAGATTAGGCTTTTAGAGGGCATGATGAAACTGAAAATTCAGTTAATAAAGGTAATTGTTAGATTTGTTTTGTAAATACGACAGTAAGCTTCGCGATTTTATGACTAACGCGTCAGTATTTGCAGGCATTTGTTTTGTTTTATGCGGGTATAATGGTTGAGTGACACCATGCGAAATAAGGTTAGATTAGAATTCGTCTGTTCGGTAAATTATTAATTGTAAAAATGGACAACTAGTGGAAAGATTTTTAGGGTTCTACGATGTTAGTTCGGGAAGAACAGCGGTCAATTTATTCAATTTTTCAATGGAAACATTTCAACGATTTGACTTTGCGAATAAATCAGACTTACGACGGCATCTGTAATGGCGGGACATTTAAACGGTCTTCAAACAAACGTAAGTTTTAAATAACATAGTAGGAAACAGAATTCCCTGTAATGCTCGAACTCGATGGAATTTTACATCACATGCAATGTTTAGTTTACTATCCATAAAAATAAAGACAAATTAATTGAAATATTTGATTTTATATTAAACAGTGATGACTTTTCAACAGATCAGGTTTCATTGAATGCTGCTGTTGGTTTAAAATCTTATTTAGAAAATGAAGAATTTTTGTTATTTCTTGATACTTTTAAATTAATATTTGAACAAACTGATCTTATTTTTCGAATTTTACAACATAAATTCACTGATATAATTCATTCAAGAGATCGTTTAACACATCTCATTGATAAAATTCAAGTTTCCGTTATACAGAATTTCATTTTAATACTTTATTTGGAAATTATTCAACTGATGAGGCTTCTCCCGTGAAAAGGAGGAAAACATATAATTTGGTAGACAAGAAACTACATTATAAACAACTTTTTTATGAAATTTTAGATACTATTAAATGTCAAATATTGAGATTCGATTTTCCGATTTACATGAATTGAAGTTTTTCGATTTGACGAATAGAAGATTTTTCGAATCTTTTTCAAAAGAGTTTCTCAATACACTTTCAGATAACTTAGTTCTAAAATATAATTTTTTTGATAAAATAACGCTGCACAATGAATTATGCGTTGTATACTGGGATAAAGATATTTTAGGCCAGTACGACAGTCACGCCGATATGATAAAATATATGATAGATAATGATTTGCAACAAGTCTTACCTCAGTTTTATAAACTACTTTGTTTGACAGTCACCACTCCTGTCACGTCGGCATCGGTGGAGAGATCATTTTCTACTCTCAAACGAATTAAAACATACATGCGAAATACAATGGGCCAAAATCGTTTATACAATGTTAGTTTAATATCTATTGAAAAAGATTTAGTAAAACACTTAAAACATAATGATTTATTTTATGATAATATTATTGATCATTTTTCGTAAATTAAAGACCGTAGAATTTCGTTAATATATAGAAAAGTTGATAAAATTAATAACAAAAAACAAAATATGAAAAATTCCAAAAAAAAAAGAAAAAAAATTAAAAATCCAAAAAAAAATAAAAAACAAAAAACGAACGAAAAAAAAATTTGTGGGCAAGAGAAACTCTATACCTCCACGTTGGTTCTTGCTGGGTAACAATCAATTTTGTCACTGAAGGTTAAATTAATTGGCTGAATAGAGTATATTTTTACAAAAACGTTTTATGTCCAGCCTCCTCTCTCAAAAAGTTCACGAGCCGCCACTGGTATACACATATTCACATGTGTGTTTTAGATCAATTTCAGAAAAGAAAATGTAATCTCATGTTTTATTTTCGAAGTTGCAATATTAAATGAATTTTTACAAAATGTGGTAATCGCCAAAGTAATATGTTGGTCGTAAAGGTATTCCAACTTATTTGCAACTTTCGGGAAACCCCTTTATATCCTCCCATCAGAGTTCAGGCTTCAAAAAATCCTATGCTGAGTGATGTATCCATAATTTCTTCGGACAGCGAGGGGTGTTAAATGGTTTCTTTTTCCTCCATGTAGTAGTGTCATCTATTTTCTTAAGGAATTTTTTTACTTAGGTGACACCTGGAAGGTGTTGAGCAGCGCAGTTTCGCAGTTATCTGCCTAAACTCATGTTCAGTAAGGGAAAGAAACAGTTTTACGTTCATTATGCCAATATTAGTATGATCATTTATTGTGAATATTCCTACTTGGGAAATGACAAGGTTATGGTTCCTAAGGCAGCAGCATTTGTTGATAAGATTATATTCGAATTGAACCGAGCTAGTGATGTTAAGCTCACATCTCTTGATTTATTATTTTTTCAAGTTTCTTCGAATTCCTCAAGTTACAAAAATATGTTAATACATGTTTTTAATAATTTACGATTTCAATTTTATCTAAATTTCAGGTTGTAGCGTATCAACATAGAGATAATTTCCATGAATCGTTCATCATACATGAAAATTACAAGTTTGAATCTCAGATATTTCAGCTCCCAGATTCATTCTAAAAGAGTGGTTACATCGGAATTCTATTTTTTTATACTCAAAGTATGAAGAGGGGAAAAGAGGGTAACCTATAATGTACGAAGAACATCGTGTGAGCCAGCACTGGAATGTAGGGAGAGAAGATAGGCATTCTTATTTTACTTCTAAGTTTGGAGGTTATAGGCAAAGGGAAAGACCTCACTAGGTAAAAAGTCCCACAACCCACAACTTCGCTGTTCGCTGAAAAAATGAAGTCTGGTAGGAAGAAGTTCGGCAGGTCTCGAGCTTGACAGTGAAGGGGTGACTAGTTTGAGCTCATCTAGTCTGCCTATCTGAAATCTCTCGTGATGGGATAACAGACGAGATTGCTCATGAACACCGACCATGGAAATATATATAGAAAAGGGAGAGATCTGCCACCTTTCTACGATGTCAGAATGATGTCGATGAGAGAAGTCAATGAACTCGTAAGTGTGTCATCATCAATCAAACGAATAGTTCTCTTCTAGATAGGATCCAAGAGCTTCAGCGTATGTTTGGGACTCAAAACATGTGGAGAATACTCCAGGACCTGTCGAATCTGGGCTTCGTAGATTGTGAGGAGCTGCTGGGATGCTTGGCATTACGGAATAGAAAATCAAGTTTTGTGAAGCGGTTTTCGCAATGAACCTCACATTATTGTCCAATAAGAGGGAGCCTTTCCTGGTGATCTCGAACATGAATATGAAAGACTTCATAGGAATAGTTGAACCTGATATCTTCATATTAGAGACTGTGGGATCCGCCTTCTTGGAAAAGATGAAAGCTTGAGTTTTTGTTGCATTAAACTGTACTAAATTATCAGATTCCCATTTCAAAATCTTTTATAGATGTCCATTAATTGAGTCAACCTGTCCCTGTATCGCTCCTCTGGACTCCAGATGAGAACGCGGTATGAAGTGTAACATCATCTGCAAAACTGTGAACGGGACATGTGGTCACTTCCAGCAGATCGTTGATATGGAGCAGGAACAAAGTTGGTGCCAAGACATAACTCTGTGGAACACCAGTGTTGATAGCCATTGTACCGGAGGATACTTCGTCAACCACCTTATGGAGTGATTAATCCGAGAGAAAACTCGATACTGAACGACAAAGTTGAGGCTGCAAACCATATGACGGAACTTTCCCAAGAAGGCTTTGGTGCCAGACAAGGTCAAATACTTTGGAGAAATCCCATGATACAGCTAGAGATTTCCCATGTTTTTCAATAGATTTCTGCCATACATGTGTTACGTAGGCAGGCACGTCTCCTGTTGATCTCTGCTGACGAAAGCCATATTGCCGGTCATTCTCAATTTCTCTCTAGGTATTTGATGAGTTCGATGTTGATTGCTTTCTCCATCATTTTAGAGATCTCAGATAATAATGCAAAGGGTCTATAATTATTAGGAACGATTTCTTCAGTGGCGGCTCGTGAATTTTTGAAAGAGGAGGCTGGACATAAAACATTTTTGTAAAAATATACTCTATTCACAGCCTTTTAACCTTTGCACAGCGACCGTACCAGCTACTTCAGTGACAAAATTAATTGTTACCCAGCAAGAACCAACGTGGAGGTATAGAGTTCCTCTTGGCAGAACATTTTTTTGTTCGTTTTTTGTCTTTTATTTTCTTTGGATTTTTAACAGTTTTTTCTTTTTTTTGGAATTTTTCATATTTTGTTTTTTTTTATTAATTCCATTATTTTTTTTTATATATTAACGGAATTCTACGGTCTTCAGTTTGCGAAAAATGATCAATAATATTATCAAAAAATGTATCATTTTGTTTTAAGTGTTTTACTAAATCTTTTTCAATAGATATTAAACTAACATTGTATAAACGATTTTGGCCCATTGTATTTGGCATGTAAGTTTTAATTCGTTTGAGAGTAGAAAATGATCTCTCCACCGATGCCGACGTGACAGAAATGGTGACTGTCAAACAAAGTGGTTTATAAAACTGAGGTAAAACTTGTTGCAAATCATTGTCTATCATATATTTTATCATATCGGCGTGACTGTCGAACTGGCCTAAAATATATTTATCCGAGTATATAACGCATAATTCATTGTGCCGTGCTATTTTATCAGAAAATTTATATTTTAGAACTAAGTTATCTTAAAGTGTATTGGGGAACTCTTTTGAAAAAGATTCGAAAAATCTTCTATTCGTCAAAAAACTTCAATTCATGTAAATCGGAAAATCGGATCTCAATTTGACCTTTAGTAGTATCTAAAATTTCATAAAAAAGTTGTTTATACTTAATGTAGTTTCTTGTCTACCAAATTATATGTTTTCCTCCTTTTCGCGGGAGGAGCCTCATCAGTTGAAAAATTTTCAAATAAAATATTAAAATGAAATTTTGTATTACGGAAACTTGAAATTTTTCCAATGAGATGTTTCAAACGATCTCTTGAATTTATGTTGTAAAATTTGAAAAATAATATCAGTTTGTTGAAATAATAATTTAAAATTATCAAGAAAAAACAAAAATCCTTCATTTTCTAAATAAGATTTTAAACCAACAGCAGCATTTAATGAAACCTGATCTGTTGAAAAGTCATCACTGTTTAATACAAAATCAAATGTTTCAATTAATTTGTCTTTATTCTTATGGATGGTAAATACTGCACGTGATGTAAAATTCCATCGAGTTGGAGCATTACAGGGAAATCAATGATTTTTTTAAAACTTCGTCTTGTCAATATTACTATTAGTATTAACAATGATCGATTTTGATAGTTACCTGACATTACTAATCCTTTCAAATCCGGTAAAGACCGTTTATTTAAAAGAAACACATTTATCATATGTTAATTCACTAAATGGATTTTCTAAAAGGCAGCAACTAACTCACCAACACTCATTTTAAATTTACAACAGACAACAATCTAACCTTACTTGGCGTAACACATAAGCAAACAAGCACTGACTGACCTACGCAGCAGTCAGCAGAACGCACGTCTCGTATGTCATAGATTGCTAGCGGCTGCCGCAGGCTAGCCTCCAGAGGGTGTGGCCGTTTTCGCTGATTTACCCAGTTGGCGTTGGGACTGGTCGGAAAAACGGCAACTACGTTGAACAACACATGCTCAGCGTTTGAGATATATAGAAAGTCTAGCCTCAGGGCACTGTTGCCAGATTAAAAATAACTACTGAGAACGGGGAATTAATTGCAAAATTTTAAAAATTATCAGGGAAACAGGAAATAAAATGGAGAATGATCATTAAGATAAATTGGTGAGGAGGCTGAGCCTCCTTAGCCTCCTTCGAGGAGCCGCCACTGGATTTCTTTCCTTTTTTTGAAATTGGTTGTACTCTAGCTGTCTTCCAGCTGGGAGGAAACATACCAAGTTTATATGAAAGAGTAAACAACATGCAGAAAACTGGTGTTAATTCCTTGCGAACGGCAGGTAGAATTCCGTCTGGCCTCATAGATGTTTTGCTATTGAGATCAAGCAGAATGCGCCTCATTGTGCGCTGGCGAAAGACCAAAACTAACGAGAGCCATTCGGGCATCTGGTAAGCTTCGATCCTATTTTGGTACTGTATGCCTCTTTCGAAACGTTTATTGTTTCATTGCCCATATTGCTGCCTTCAACATATATTGTAAATTTGTTCATTCCAAATCGTTGGTACCGCGGGGGAAATTTCTATCTATACTCATCATTGACCATAAAATTGGATTGCTGGATAACTTCTCAACTAGGATAATTCCATGACCTCCCCGTCGTTATTCTATGTTTGCAAAGAAGCATAATTTATGATATAATTGATACTACGGCCGTTAAAAATAATGCCTCCAACTTCCAATATTGATTAGTCATGATATATTCAAGTTTCAATGCTCATACCATACATTTTTATCGCTGAGCTTGGATGGAGAAACGTAAATTTGAAATTCCATGTAAAAGTGATATCCGATAATTGGTGGCAACACTATCATAACAGCAACAAAATTTCATTTTTGAAATATGTAAAAAATATTTCATACCTAATCATTGAACACAAAAATTTCAAATACATTAATAATTAATATTAATTATATAGTTATTCCTTATCGAAGAATAGTAAAAGTAGCTACACATTTTCAAATTTCGTTTGAAAATACACTAATGCAGTAATGTTGAATGAGGAACAGTTTATCTTTCTTCCCTAGAATGGCAAAAAGGAACAAAATGCGAGAATAATTTGTGAATTTTCGAGCTAAAAGATACTCATATTTAGTCTAGGAGCCAGAGCGATATTGATGGTCTGAACCTTAACCAGACGGCCCTCTGAACCACCATCAAAAAATATGGATCATATGATAATATGACCGATTTTATGATAAATTAGTCAATTATTGATACTCTGGCTGGGTTTAAGATCGAAACGGCTCTTTTTTATTTTTATTTTTATTCTGCCGGATGATTTTAGGGAGTTTTTGGGGGTTGAAATAGGCAAGGAGTGATGGCAATAATTTTAAATCATTATTTAACCTCCAATAAAGTTATTTAACATGAAGCCATCATGTTACCGCAAGTTTTATCCATAAAATGAAAAAAAAGAAACATTTTTGGTCCAAATAATGGCCAATTACTCGGAAATGGATCTATAACTTTTGATGGCATAGGGTATGTTAACAATTTCCAACACCAATGAACATTTTCCACCAGGTTTTGGGGGGTTGACTCGCAGTCCATTTTCGGTTCAATTTTAACTGGTCGGCCTGATAAACGGACACGATAAGAAATGATGGCACATGGTGGAAGTGTATAAGAATGACATGCTTCTCAAGTAACCGCAACTTGGAAAGGGTTAACCTCCAGTCAAAAAAAAGAAAAAATGCGGATGCTGTATCTCGAGATCTAGCAGCCGGGGAAAATTCGGTCTGTGAGATGAATTGATCAATGAACCGTCCTCTAACGATAAACCATAGTGCCATCGGGTTAATGTTCAGACCATCAATATCGCTCTGGCTCCTAGACTAATTTCATATTGATTAATTTTAAACTACTAGAAGGTCAATAAAATATATCGAAACTATCCCCTTTCATTCATCATGAAAAAAAATAGTATCGTGACCATTACAAATAAGCTGAACTTTTTGTTGAGTTATTTTTTATACTTAGATTGGAGCCAATTAGGTCATGATCTTCGATGTAACAATTAATATTTCATTGCTATGATTTGCTGGAGAGGACGTTTTTCTAGCTTTAGAATTCGAATTATTCATATCAGTTGATGTGGGGAATTGTTTACTATTTCTGGCCAATTAAAAATACATTTAATCAGTGCGATTGGTATCTCCACATCGAAAAACATCTAGTAAAAAGAAAATAACACAGGCAATTCAGAAACACATGTCAAATTAAACTAATTTACATCCGAGTTCGAAAACACCAATTTAGCGAATCCTAACTCAACATGCCAATGCAGATATAATATTTGGATTTAATTAGGGCAGCTGAACGGAGACACGACATCCAGTGTTGTAATTATCATGCGTTTCAACTGTTTGGTATGCAAGACCACTGTTATATTGATAAGTAGAGAAAAGAAAACTGTTATTTGGTTATGATTCGCAGGTTGCATTAAAAATGCTTTCTCAATCTATTGAATGCACCATATATTTCATCTGAGCACACTATAATATGCAATTTAAGAAATTGTATACCACTCCTTAATACAGAGAAATTGTAGATAAAATAACAGAGCGACCTTTTTGAAAGAGTAATTTATTCATTTATCATATTATTTCAAGATTGGTTCTATCTTAATATATTTGTTTAGAATAGCGATAATGATATTAAGTCAAACTATTCTAACAGATCCATCTGTAACAATAATATACCTAATATCATATTATTTAATAAACTACAAAGAGTTCACACTTCACACAGCTTATAACACTATTTCAGTTTATTTCAAATTAATTTCAAATTACACTCACAATTTTTACATGTATGTATCTGTGGCACTTGAGAAAATCTCGTGCTGTGCCAACATTTCATTCTATACTAAAACTTCTTAGATGTGTCTTGTTTCCAATCGTAGTACATATTGTGTAAAAAAAAATTAGGTTGAAAGATAAAATATAGAATACAAAATATGGAGATAGAAATATAGTGGAATGATGTCGGGTAAGTAATGAGCTTAATAAATTGTAATTTTGTATAATGTACAATTTAGTCTGAATTTTAAATTGATATTGATAAGAAATAATCACCCTTATCCACTAAAAATACTATTACAGTACTGAGGACCTTTCGGCTACCAAGTAGCCATCATCAGAGTGAACTAATTTATAAATCAAAATGTTCAGTATTTCGGGATAATAATGTAAACAAAGGGTTACCCTCAGCTGGAGATAAATCGAAATTTAATAAATTGCTTTTTCGTTTATACTTTTCCATTCCTTCTAAAGTACCTAGATATTTGTGTGATTTGTGTTAGTTGTGATTACTGTGTTTTAGAAGCTTTCTTGAGAAATGGTGTCACCTGTATTCAAAATGTATTCGGCTACCGCTGATTTTTCTTTATATGAGCAAAATGTTCCTTACACGAGTTAAAATATTCCTTCTAGTTTGACCCACATAGCATTTTGAACACAACTAACAATTGATTTTGTAAATCACGGATTTGTCGAAATCGGAAACTTATCAAAGGTGTTGCCTAAACGGTGTTTTAGTTCGTTCTTACATCTATAAACTGGGTTGTAATGCAAATTTATAAGACAAACTATTGAATTTATTAATTACTGATGTATTTGAAGGTAAATTTCGAAACAAAAATGGAAATTGGAACGTAGCCAACTATTCAAATTTGAAGAGTTGTTTTGTTCTCCCCAATGCTCGTCGTGGTTGACGTGACGATGTTGCGATTATAAAGAAATTGTCGCTCTCGTAACTGCAGTTGGCATGTCCGAGTGAAATATATGCTAACCATCATGTTACAAAATAGTCATTTATTCTATTATGTGCTATCACCCAAAACTCTCACCAAAGAACAGTGGAACAATAGACTTGTCCTGGCGAATCGAAGCCGAAAAAGGCCAAAGTGAGTTTATCGGCCTACAAAGTCATTGCGACGGTTTTTTGGGCTGCACACGGTATCTAATCCATATCGATTACCATGAAAAGGGCAAAACGATCACCGGCGTATATTATGCAAAGCTGTTGGATCAATCGACGCCTATGTTAAGCAAAAGCAGCCGCATTTGGCAAAGAAAAAAGTGCTCTCCCACAGGACAACGCACCGGCGCACAGGTCTGCAATCGCAATAGCAAATACGTCATTCACCATATTTTCCAGATTTGCCCCCTGCGATTTTTATCTATTTCCAAACTTGAAGTAATGGCTCGCCGGAAAGAGATTTGGATCCAACGATGAGGTCATCGTTGAAACTAACGCCTATGTTGAAGGATTGCCGAAATCGTATTATTTGGAAGGGATCGAAAAATTAGAAAAACTTTGGATGAAGTGTATTGTGCTACAATGAGATTATGTTCGAAATAAAATAAGTTTTGACCTAATAAATCATTTCTTGTTTCAGTTTTCAGGGAGTTTTCACCTTGCCCTCGTAAAGGACTGTCTTATCATCTATAGATTTCAGGATTATTTCTATGAAGACAAACACACTTCAATAACATCATGATACAAAATAGTTATTTATTCTATCATGTGCTATCACCCAAAAGTCCTACGTTAAATTTTCAATGGACCCCCTGTATATTATATCTTGGTTTATAACCCACTCTGTTCCAACAATTGTTAATAAATAAATTTGTTTTTAAAAATATGTAGGATTCATTTTGGCGGATGAGTGATTTGGCGAGTATGACAATTGAACAAGTTTTTTAATTTTTGTAACATGAAACAAGTGTTCAAAATTACAAAATGCTGAAATACTTCAGCAGAACCTGATATGGGTTGTGAATATTGCTGCATAACAAGGAAGACATTCTGAGTAGTTGTCTAACAAATCGCTGTAATTTCTTCAAGACAGTGGTATATTTTAGTTTTTATGGTTAGTCGGTTACTTTACAAGTGGGTTAACAATTTAATTGCAAGGTAGACAAGTACCCAACTGAGTTTCTATTATTGGCGTCAAGGTAATAGAACTGTTTATTGAAGGAAACATGGAATTAAGTACATAACAAATTTCATTACTATAATATGATGTAATTGGGCCCATTGTGACGGTAGTTATTAGATTATTCAGGTTATACTTGATCAATAAGGTGAATAATTGTGGGTTCTATTACATTCAAATTCATATCGTAGTAACTTCTTACAAACATTTGATTGAACTCAATATAAAATAATGAATTAGATACAACTAAATCAAACAAAGAATTAAACAAATCTGATAATACATTGCAACAACCAATGATTACATTGAGCTCGCCAGAGTTATAGAACAAAAAGGAAATTGTAACAGCTGACAATAGCTGGAAATAATTATTCATTCGTCTAATTCGTGGCTTCATTAATGATATTTTCAATTATCCGACAAACGAAGAACTGCATAGAAGTCAAATACGTAATATCGTAATCATTGAAAGGAATAAATGAAGTAATATAATAACCCTTTGAAGCACTACCCAATTAACTTATTCGTAGGTACTTCCCTCGCCCTCCTTCTGTTGGTATAATTTTTCGGGTTAAATGTATGATTGTTTTCCGCTGGCAGCTAACACCCGTAGGAACAGTTATCTAATATATTGCAAATGATTAGGAACAGCTAAAGAGGTGCAAATACGTTGAATTATACTCAATGTCATGACAATGAAAGTTTATTTGAATTGACATACCTAAGCTCTATGTTTTATACTCTATGTATTAATAGCTGGTTTAGGCAAAAACTAATACCCTCCGAATTGAAAATAAAGGGTGATATAATTAAACTCTAGGATTTGTTTCTTGAATAAAGAAAAATTCGAGCTTAATTGGTTTCCGTATAAAGTACAGAAACGGTCCCACTAATAAGTACGGAATAATCACCCTTATCAACTAAAAATACTCTTAGAGTACTGAGTGAGGACCTTTTAAGCTACCAAGTAGCTACTCTGATGATGGCTACTTGGTAGTTAAAAGGTCCACAATAATTTAATAGTATTTATAGGGAATAAGGGTGATTATTTCGTACCTATTTTTTTTTTGGGTGCGAGGTGGTTGAGACCCTTTATGGGCACCTTATGGTCCTGTAACATTCCATAAGATAGTGTGTGAGTCCCTGAGTCCCGAACTTAATCACCTCAGATATACCCACTAAACACTCCACCTCGTGTGGTAGGCTCGATCCTGCAACCAGGACAGTCACGATGACACTTGGGCTTGACAGCCCATTGTATCTTGCCGCACCACATTCTCGAGCTACCGGAAAAATTTCGCAGTCGCTGGATTCGAACCCCCGACCGGCAGCCACAGTGATTAGAAGATCGATGCTTCTACCACTGAGCTACCTGAATCAGCTACCTATTAGTGTTATAGTGTATCTACAGTTGTGGACCCTAATAGTGTATTAATACAGATTCGGTCGTTAGGTATGAAATATAATGTTTATCGGCTCCGATGATATGATTTCATTCATATTGCTGCCAAATAAATGTGCATGGTTCTATTTCAATAAATTTCCCTTTTTAGCTCTGGCAGGTTTATTCACATGAACCCTTTCCTTCCAATACCCCCGAGAGAAAGTCTAATGGAGATACATCGCTAAAGGTCGGTGGCCAATCCATGGTAAAACGGACGTAGATCAACTGGGCAAATGATTCGACTAGAAAAAAGGTATTTTAAAAATATACCTCTAATTCAACGCTCAACTGGTAAAATTGGATGCAGAACCTCGCGATGTGTAAGATTTAGTTACTTTATTAATTTGTTTGTAACGTAACGAGGCATTGGTTTTTGGATTTTTAATTTTAATATATGCAAGTGGACCGTGGTTGATTTATTGTTTTCTTATTACAGACTTCGTTACACTTCTAAATCCACCAAATAACAAAATAATTATAAACTCTCGTTTGGATTTATTTCCAAGGATAATGTCGAGACATGGAGATGTGGTGTCCGAGATTACAAATGTAAAACACCCATCAATAGTGAAAAACATTGATGTTCAGAGAAGAAGGCGCACACAATCACATTATCTGGGACAAAAATGATATTAGGAAATAAGCGATAATATTAAGGGAAAAGCTACCAGAGATTTGACTGTAATGACGTTGATATCAGTTCATACAGAAATAGAGTGGTCTGGTATACGAAAAGGAACTTTGGTAAATTGGGCTGTACCTATTAGAAAAAACATAACCTAAGTCGACACAAAATAATTCCATTTCTTTCAAAGAATATAATAGATGTGCATGATGCTGTGAAGTCACATAAATTGGAAACAAACCAAGGGGAGAAATTTTTACTTTTTAATAACAGTGAGTTGGATATTTAGTCCAGGCTGTGAACCGGGATTTTAGCTATAATAAAAAAAAAACATGTAAGTTCGAACGGAATATTTTATATAGCTTAAAATAAAAAGTTCCATCAACAAATTTTAAATTTGTTAAACACGAAACACCTATAATTAGTCCAGGCTATGAACATGTAAATTCGAATCAAGAATTTTTTTTTTGCATTAGCTTCAGGTGGTTCTCAGGATCATTCATACACCTTAAAACCGCTTGGGAACCCCAACCCCACCCATTGGGGCGAAAATAGCCCGAAATCTCCAAGTCTTGAATTGTATCTTCTACAAAAAGAGGTATTTTGACATTTCCAGTATACCTAGGAACTTTTTTGGGTCGCTGAACACGAATCCGTAGCCAGATTTACTTGCAATCCATCGTAGGGGTGATAAAATCGACGAAATTGGCCAATTTTGCACCCCTATATGTTATTTTGCAATTTACGTATTTTAGGCTTTTCGAATGCATCAAGAAGGTTTTTTGGGTCGCTGAATACGATTCCCAAGTCAGATTTACTCGAATATCATCATAGGGGTGAGAAATTTACAAAAATGGCTAATTTGACACGCTTTATTATTATTTTTGCATTTTAAAATTACTTCGGAGTAAATCAGGTTTCGGAATCGTATTCAGCGACCTAAAAAACTCCCTTGGTGCATTCGAAATGCCAAAAACACGTTAATTGCAAAATAACATATAGGGATGCAAAATTCGCCAATTTCGTCGATTTTACCACCCCTACGATGGATTGCAAATAAATCTGGCTACGGATTCGTGTTCAGCGACCCAAGAAACCCCCTGGGCGCACTCTAAATGCCAAAATACCTTTTTTTGTAGAAAATACAATTCAAGACTTGGAGATTTCGGGCCATTTTCGCCCCCAATGGGTGGGGTTGGGGTTCCCAAGAGGTTTTAAGGTGTATGAATGATCCTGAGAACCTCCTGAAGCTAATGCAAAAAAAATTTTTGATTCGAATTTGCATGTTTTTTTTTATTTTTATTTTCCGGTTCATAGCCTGGACTAATTATAGGTGTTTCGTGTTTAACAAATTTAAAATTTGTTGATGGAACTTTTTATTTTAAGCTATATAAAATATTCCGTTTTCAAGTTTCAATATTGCATAAAATCCGATGGGTTGTTACTGTTAGATATTTATCATCAAAATATATTTCGTTTTAAATTTTTCGTTGATATTTTAAATCTCGTTATATTCTTCATACATTGTTACTATTTATTATCCTTTGTTTTGTTTAATTCCATATCACATAGAAGAATACTTCGTTTTTATTTCATATGAAGTCCGTTATATTTCTAATATTTGACCTTTAATTTTAATTTTTTTTTAAATATATATAAAATTGAGATATTATTTATTTAATATCTTCACTCGATATATTTTATAAATCTTTGTACTGTTATTTGACGTTAAAATAATTTTTTTGGTTTGTAACTTATTACCTATTTTTCAAAATAATTTTAAACTGCTAAAAAGAGATTTATGAAGATTCTAAAAATAAAGCTTTTAGGGTAGTTGTCTAACAATGATCATTGTGCCCACTTGATCAACTCCCTTCAAAACATATATCAATATAATTCAAATCTTTGATTTAATTTTAAAGAAAGACATTTAGAATATTCATTGAAAGTGACAGCATTGCCAACGTTGTACTCAAAAAAGTACAGGCCATTGATTCCTACAACCTTCAGCAAACCAGAAAGTACATTTATTCCAGTTTTTGATACATGAAAAGCCTAATAATTGAAAAAATACATATTTTTTAAATCTTCGCGAAACTATTGAAAATTGTTCTTGTTTAAGAGCCGAGCAATGAAAACCAGTAAAAATAGGAAAATAGATTATTAATCCTTATCTCACCATGCTGATTCTATCAACAACAAAAAATTAGAAAAGTTCGAAAATTGAATTTCTCTTTCAAATGTTTGAGAATTGTCCAACAAATTACCTCATTTCGAAGATTTGGTAACTATTCTATTTGAATACCAACAAAGTGATATGACAAAATATAAGTATAATCAATTTCAAGTTAAATGATTGCGCATCGGGATAGTTCTAATGGACTTTGTTCTTTTTATATGTTTAATTAATGTACTCGTATACTTTGAAGTTTATATATCAGTTATATCCGTTTTCGATATCCAAAAACATTTTAACAGATTTATGTTTAGCAAATAACAGAATCTGCATTCTCTTCATCTTACGGTGTCAAGTTGCTGATTATACCTAAAGGTTCGAACAATGAGTGATTAATGTCAACCGACAAAACGTTGCCCATATCCGTCATGACGTAACTGGAGATGATGCTCTAAGTAAATATCTCGTCTAGACTGGGTTAATATAATCCCAGATCTGCCATGGTCGGTCATCGTAGGCGCCACAGCCGGTCTAGATTACTGTGATAAAGTTAAATGCAACCTCAACTAGGAAACACTACCAATAAACTACTCAACTTCAAGTGGGCAACCATAAAACAGTTTCGGTTACTGTCATCCGAAGACAAGAACAAATATTTCCTCTCAAATTGTCCGAAAACTCATAAAGTGAGAAGTTTATATTAGAACTTGTATTCATTTAGCAAACGAATAGTCCAAAATAGGAACAAGAAAAACCTGTTTAACAATAGCAATTGACCGATCCCTAGTTGTGGAGAATGCATGGTTTTCAAATTTGATTTGGTTTGCAAACATACTGTTGGAATGTAGGATTATTAATAAAAAGCACCACTATTATTTAAGTCTCAATGATATATTGGCGCGGGAATTATTTCATGTGTAAAACTGTATTTGGTAAGATGATTGAATTTCTGAAAGAAGAATGATAAAGATTTTGGCATCAACATTTCTGATATAACGATCTCATTTTCGTATAGTTCGAAATAAAATACCAGTTGCTTGTTTCTCATTTGACATTGTTCAAACTTTAATAAATGCAATCATGGAAAATCTGGTGAATTCAACTACCCAACGAGATGAACTTTTTCTTTTCTTACATCTTTGGTAGAAGAGTTGTGTCAAAGGAAAATTTACTAATGAATTATGTATTCGAGGTAGTTGGAGGGAATATGAAATACCAATCGGAAGAATTAATTATGGGTGGTTCAGTTTTATTGAGATTCGTCGAAATTTCTCAAAATATGATTGCTAGTTGACCTAATTATTTTCTCTATAGCTTTAGGAACTTCATCTCATAATCACAGCTAAAATAATAGCAGAAACTTGGTAAGGAACCGCAAGACAATTAAAAACAATATGATCAACATCGGTAGAAGAGTTTATTTCCTGATTTTTTAGGGGCGGCAGTTCATCACCTCTGTTACTTGAAATTTTTCGAATATTTCCAGATTATTGTTAGTTTAGGAAGTAAGATACGCAATTTCATCAGAAACAACTATTCTTTTTCCGAATATAAAGCAATATTTGGTCATTATCTATAAAATTTCAATAAACAGCAAATCACAAATTTTGCGGACCTTGAGGCAAACATACATAGATTAGTACGTTATCGCATTGACAAACTTCTTTCTCATTTCGATTTCTACAGGACCTTATTTTTGCAATTACTCGAACCAACTACTATTTGTTAAGACCAGAAACATTTGTTCCCAGTGTCATATCGTACATTTCTATATTGTTTAGATGAATAATATCGGATGATGAAGTTATTCCTTCGCATTTGAAGATAAATTATAACATGTAAATGTATTTCTTTTTTTATACGTTAACTACACGAGAGGGGAAAACTTATTAGGACTCCATAGGAATAGTTGTACCTAATATCATCATATTAGGGATTGCGGGATCCGCCTTCCTGGAGAAAATGCAAGCTTGAGTTTTAATCCTCATTTCAGAATCGTTACCAATCTGTGGCTTCATTGGATGATATAGGGGCTCTAGATAAGAAAGCGGTAGAGGGTGTAAAATCCTCAGCAAAGTTTTGAACGACATAGGATGATATACAGAACGAACGAAGTTGGTGCCAAGACAGATCCCTGTGGAACCCCAGATTTAATAGCCATTTTATCGGATGAGACTCCGTTATCATCACATTTATCTTAGAGAAAACTCGATAGTAAGCGACAAAGTTGAGGCAAACCATATGACGGAAGTTTTCCAAGAAGACCTTGGTGCCAGACTATGTCAAATGCTTTAGATTATTAACTTTCAAACGATTGCTGCCATACATTTGTTACATAGGCAAGTAGGTCTCCTGTTGATCTCTGCTGACGAAAGCCATATTATCAGTCAATCACGATTTTGGAACTCTGAAGGTATTGAATGGGCTCGAAGTTGATTGCTCTCTCCATCACTTTAGATAGGACAGATAATAGTGCAATGAGCAAACGCCTTCTTTCCTTTTTTTTGGAATTAGTTGGTCCATAGATGAAAGGATACACACCAAGTCTGTATGGAAGGATATACAATCTGCAAAAACTGATGCTAATTCTGGGGACATTCCTTGATAATAAGAGGCCGTTTTAGTATTGAGACGAAGCAGAATGCGCCTAATTGTGCACTCGTCAGAGACAATTAAAGGCATATGGCTATCGAGGGCAGATCTCTTGTGGATCCAAAGTGGAATTTGCTGCAAAGATTTCAACAAAAAGATTGGTGAAGTAGCCATCTTTGGTCAGGGGAGGGAATGAGGTGGAAGAGAAATTTCTTCCAATTGCTTTGGCGAAAATTCAAAACTAAGGGAGTCATTTGGGCATTCGCTAAGTTCTATTTTTGCGTCATATGCCTCTTTCGAAGCGTCTGTTGTGTGATTGCAGATACTTATGGCTTCAGCATATTATGTTCCGGTCTCCAGGCATGGTTTTCGTTCCAACGACGGCGACGGTATGCTGTTTGTTTTGGAGCGACGGCCCTAGAACAGATCTTATTACACTATGGTTCACCAGAATATGGTGATTTGTTGGTATTGTTGATCATTATTCCCAGCATGATAATATCCTAGACCTCTTTGGCACATTTCGTTGGGTTATTAGATTCAAAAAATAAACTTTTTCAAGGAAACTTGAAAAAACACATGCGAAGATTATCCCAGTCGGCTGAGTTGTAATGCCAAACTATGCGTGGTGTTGGATTGGTTAGTGGATGGATTAGCAGTGTTGTAGCTATCACATGTGAAATTTTACCGACTCGACTATACGGCAAGTAAGGACAACTGAGTTTCCTTGACTGACGATTATTTTTCGATTGCTTACGTCATGAGCTTCAAAATGTGTGTACAATTTTAACTACCCCGCAATTACTTCGACAGGCGAAGCTCTTTCAAACCCCAAAAGGGAACGCAACCACTCCGGGCAAACTGACCAGATGTGCTCAATGTAACTGGCCGTAACAACCAAAAAACATGACTTGACACTGCCTTAAGGAACGTATCACTTCCTTTTACTATTAAGAAGATTTGTGGAACTCTCGCTCGACCCAATTAAGGCATCAGTGTTATAATTCATTCTAAAGAAGAAATTATGATATTCGTTAAAGTTTAAATGGCAATATCAAGCGAGCGATATCATTTGCCAAACGGGAAGTATGCGAATAGGACATTCATTAATTTGTGGAGCGATTGACGAGGGATGTACCCGGACTACCCGGTAGCGATATCGATACATGGACCACTAATGAAACAAGGCCTTGCAATCAGCAACTGTAGGCGCTTCCCGAGGGCTTACCGGATACACAGGTACAATACCCCTGAGTAATAAACTATTAGGCCGTATACACTATTGATAAATAGCTTCCAGCTCCGAAGCATGATGATCGCATCACCATATTTGGATATAAGTATTTTATTGTTAAAACGGGTCATTTCAAATTCATGCACATGTATGCAGAATGAATAACAATTCAACAGCTTAGGAGGCGAGAATTTCTACATCGGATTTTGATAAATTGTGAGTCTATACAAGCCTGACAGATGCACGAAGATATCTACCGGGATATCAAAAATTATATTGGTCAAGGGTGGTTGTGGAATCTAAAACTTTAGATGTCTTACTTTACGTTTGAAATAATTATGTCACTGTCACACTGACATCATCAATAACCTACAAATTTCATACCTATTTATTTCAGTTGTAAAACAATAATGAACTACAAATTATGAATTAACAGTTTTAGTAACAAGAAAAACTAAATTACAGTAATTGTTAGAAATGTCCCCCGTTTTGTTTGATGCACAAGTTGACGCGCATCCTCATGCTGTGAAAATCTTTTTGTAGCATTTCTGGCGTTATGGTTGCACATTGCTGAACTATTCTTTGTTAAAATTCTTGCAAATCATTAAATTAAATTATTGACAAACCAATGGCAGTAAGCAAGGCGTCTGGGGTGGTCTGCGGACAGAAGAGCTTGATGTGCTTACATCTTATATGGATGCATGTTCAAGTCTTTCTTTGAAATCTTCTGACATGTTCCATAAGAAAGTCCAATTTCCTGAGAAAGACGTTTCAAAGGTTTTGCAGGCTCTTCTTCCATACGTTGACGAACGTCATTGACAACTTCTTCTGTACGAATTCTTGGTCTACCAGCACCTTTTTCATGAGTCACACAACCAGTTTCGCGAAACACCTTAACACAATTTGTAAGGCACGCATAAAAATTGTTCAGTAATATTGCCACGTTTGGGAAGTGCTCTCGATAATTGTCCAAACACAAACGTTGACTATATTGCCAATTTACATTAACTAGCGCACCCGTTCGAAAATAGGCTTCAATCATGAAAATGTTGTGCTGTGTGGTAAGAGACATGATTCAAAAACTGGATTAGAAAATTTCAGCACAATGACTTAACAGATTCTGACACAACAAAACATATTCAAAAATTTAAAGTAAGACACACCACCCTTGACCAAGATAATTTTTAATTTGTAGTTCATTATTGTTTCACAACTGAAATAAATAGGTATGAAATTTGTAGGTTATTGATGATGTCAGTGTGACAGTGACATAATTATTTCAAACGTAAAGTAAGACACACGTTTTAGATTCCACAACCACACTTGACCAAGATAATTTTTGATATCCCGGTATCTTAAGGTAACCATTCACATACAGTTCGCCTGTAGTCACAGGATTATACGATGGGAGCTGAAGATCTAAACTTATTCGTGCCACACACAATGTCGTTTTTGGACTGACCGCAAGCGAACTGCTAATGTTGGAAATGATCTGAAGTGATGTCGTATTCATTCAGTGCATGGATACTTTTGAAAGTTTTCCTCAGAATCAGCTCATTTCACAGTGATAGAACAATAGGATCTTTTATAAGATGTTTTGATGTCCTTTTTCGTGTGGAGCAGCGATGGAATGTTGAGAGAGAAGATAGGCATTCGAATTTCTCTTTAAGGTTTGAAGGTTATAGGCATAAGGACAGACCTCACTAGGCAAACAGTTCCTCAAGCTTCGCCATTAGATAAGAAAATGAAGTCTGGTAGGAAGAAGTTCGGCAGGTCTCGAGCTTGAGAATGAAGGGAATAACTAGCTTGAGCCCGTCTAGTCCGCCTACCTGGAATCTCTTGTGGTAGAACAACAGACGAGATTTCTGATGAACACCGACCATGAGAATATCTACATACGGAGATTTCGCCCACTTTTCTACTATGTTCTAGAGAGGTCAATGAATTCATCAGTGTGACATCATCAATCAGACGGATAGCTCTCTTCTGGATATAACCCAAGAGCTTCAGTGTACTTGTCTGACCAATGTATATCTTACGGCAAAACCCATATTATAGCTCTTAAACCCCACATTTGTCTGCATCGGATGATTTATGTTCATTATTTCTGATAAGCCCAGCTAAATTATTCTGCATTGTACACGCTACGTCAATACCCAAATTACTAAGAAAATTTGAAATTATAGTAGTGGATGCAAATTTGGAACTTTAGTAGTAGGTGACCCATATTAGTCTAGGAAACAGTGTGGTGAAACAATTTGTCAGCATTTTTTAATTAAATATTAAAAGTTTTGTATAAAATTTGAGTTTTATTCTCCAACTTCCGAAGTATTCATTTTTTTACATATCATTTGAAGAATTAAACTGATACAATCATCATTTGAAGCTGAGAGCACGATATAAATAATCATTATTCATAAGTTACAACAACCATCAGCAATAGTTGAAATAAAGTTTTAACGTCGCATAATTCATCTACTTGTTTTTTGATGCAGCATTTCTTAAAAGAACCCGAAAATTCAAGTGTATTATTGTATCGAAACTATTTTAACCTTCATTTTTCCTGGCAGTTCAACTCATAAAAATCATAACGGGTCAAATATAAATGATAGTATGAACAGAAAACATATGGGAAATGATTTTTAAAACGCTAATGAAAGACGTTCAATTATACTAACAACAAATAAACAAACAAATAACAAATGTATCATTTGTCAGTCCAGTATGTTTAGATGAATTTTTAAACATACAGTTGCGCATTATACTTTTTTTTTGAGAAATTGAATATTTAACGGGTCGCGTTGACAGATGTTGCCTATGGAATTGAACATTTATTGGGCACTAAAGAATCTTAATGAATTTTTGTATCAAGTTCTAATCTGGTGGAAGCTAAAGTTAAATGATAAGTCTTATCAGAATTATTGGCTTAATTGCTAATGCGATTAGTTATAAAACACTTAGAAGGCATCCTGAGATAAAATGAATAAAATAAAACTGATTAAAGAACATGTAATAATAATCGTTGGTAGTTTCCTAACTAGTTTCTAGATCTAGGTACCAAAGGTTTATAAAACAAACCACTGTACTTTCAATCAAAAATAAATTTCGCACGAAAAGAAACACTGGAAACCGCTCGCTGTTTAAATTGTCACAGTACAAAACATTAGTCGAGTCAAATAGGTATTTCATTACGAAAATCGAACGATATGGACCGATTTTGATGAAACAAAGTGTATTCGATTCGGGATGACGTCTAGAAAAAAGCGTACCGGTTACTTTTTTGTGAAATTTGTTATTATTTTTTTAACCGAAAAATTGACCAATTTCCAAAATTTCATCAAAACCAACCAGAAATCCTCAGTTAGGGGTTGTGGAGGTTGCTTTTTTATGTTAAATGTTTAAAAATTTGTTAAAAAGGGGTTCGTGCTAATTTAAATCAAAAACAAAATCGAATTCTAATTTTTTAATTTGAAATAAATTCCCGCTCATCTAAAAATTTTTTCTATCTTCTCTACTCAGTCTTTTTATATTCACACAGCATCTTTTACATATACTATGGACATATACGTAATAAAAACCGGGCGGGAGTAGCAGGTAGGTATTTTTCTTAAACTATGGAGTTTACACTATACTATAACATAGCATCTATCATATAATAAGATCTCTATGGCATCCACCGCTTCATAGAGCAGCTGTTCATCTAAACCGGGGGCTTGGGAGGGCCCCCAAAATAAAGACGCGGCAACGTATACGTGGACCACGCTGCTATTGTAATGTAGATACATAATAAATGATCACCACGTGTCACTTACTGTTGGATGCTGCTGTTGTTCAGGTTAGTAAAATGTCTCATTCGTTTTATGTGAACATTATAGGCCAACAAAACCTTCAATTTTTTACTGGCAACCTGTATCGGGATGGGATTTCGTCATTTGCTTCAGAATAGAAAAAAATGTTCCATATTTGTTCTATCAGGAAAAGCTTGGTTGCACTTGTGCATGCAAAAAATGCATCTAAATAATGCCATTTGCGGAACTGTATTGTTGCTCACCAAATATTAACAAAATTGGCCAAAAATTTGTTACTCAGGGGTTTTTGGAGTCGTTGATTACGAATTTGATGTTTACAAAATGCCACGCTGCATTCTGGGGCAGATTTCAGGGGCTTGGGGGGGGGGATTTGCAGTATAAAGCGGAAATCCTCAAATTTTCTCAATTATTCTGTATTATATGGTAATTTTGGGATTTTTAAGCACAGACTAAGTGATGCTCGATAACTCAAGTGCCCGGGGCAAAGTGGGGCAATGTGAGGCACTTGGAACTATTAGCGAATTTCAACCATCAAACCTAAAAACCTTGTTCCCTTGGGGTCGCTGTTTACTAATTTTATGATTACAAAACGCCACGCTGCATTCTGGGGCAGATTTCAGGGGCTTGGGTAGGGGTGAATTGGAGTATAAAGCGGAAATCCTCAAATTTCCTGAGTAACAAATTTTGCCCAATTTTGGTTAATATTTGGTGAGCAACAATACAGTTTCGCAAATCGCATTATTTAGATGCATTTTTTGCATGCACAAGTGCAACCAAGCTTTCCCTGGTAAAACAAATATGGCACATTTTTTTCTATTGTGTTTCTGAAGCAAATGGCATCTCGATACAGGTTGCCAGTAAAAAATCGAAGGTATTTGGCTACAATTCCTCGACTATATATGTGATAACCAACATAAGAATAATTTGATTTATTGTAGGAAAAACTGAGTGGATAGCTCAGATAGGAGATAGTATCTGATCAATTAGTCCGGAAAAGTAACCATTATTTACCACGATTTGTTAAATGATATTCAAGGTTGCTACTTTATGTTGAAATGGATGGTTTCAAGTATTGTGAATTGTCAGGTCGGTATATGTGGGTGTACGATAAATTATAAAACAAATTTGTTATTAATTTTCTTGATGTTTAAATCCAAAACGTTAATGGAGTTTTCTTCCTCCAGGTCAATTGTGAATTTAATATTTGGATGAATTGTATTCATGAAATCTAGAAATGTATTCAGTTATTAGTTCCAATGTAGCACGCCATGATATCGGATTTATACCAAAGTATGATCTTCATCATAAAGGGATGTTTATGAATTTCAGTTTCCAAATTATCCGTAAATGTTTCTGCTAACAAGGCTCAACGGGTTACCTATAGTTAAATGATTTTTAGACAAATATATATTATTATCAAATTGAAAATAATTCTGTTATAAACTAATCACAAGTAAATTTGTTATTTCTTGTTTAAAGCAAGGTTTGGTATGATTTTTATCTAGGAGATTAACTATTAAATTCAAAGTGTCTGAAGGGTGTATACTAGGCAATAAGTTTTGTACGTCGTGCTGAATTTAAGCTAGTTTCAAGAAAAACAGAAAAACACATTCTCCCGCAAATATGTTTCTCATGAAGAATCAGTTAAGTGTTATCATGAAAATGACAAGTCATATTCAATACATACTTGATACTTACTGACCTTATTGGTGTTACAAAACGCGCAATTTTTACCACTCAATGTATCAGCAAATTATACTTAGGCCTTCCCGATCCTCCTATTTGGAATCGAAATGTTAGGTAAGTGATATCCCGAGTCACGAGTGACTTCTTACTTCATGGTTTGCTGGTAATGTATTTTGCTCGAAGAAAGTGAATTTCGCCTCTTGATTAAACATTACTTCTTGCATGGAAAAAACATTAGGTACGTAAACCAAAGCAAAGCTTGTTGAACTTTATGAGGAAGCCTCACCATCGATTGGAACGATTCACAAGAGATCTTTGTTGTGGTAGTATGACCACAAAGGACGCCAAACTTCTGGTTGTCCTGTTGAGGTTACAACGCCAGAAATCGTCGATAAAATCCATGGTATGATATTGGACAATCGGCGTGTTAAAGTGCACGAGATGGCTGAGGCTATGGGAATCTCAACCGAACGGGTATGGAACATTTTGGATACATTTTTGAATATGAAAAAGCTATCTGCCAGATGAGTACAGCATTTGTTCTCTGTTGACAACAAGCGCTACCGTGTGACAACATCAAAGGAGTGTTTAGCGATGTTCAAGTGCGATTAAGAAGGACTTTTTGTGCCGCTTAGTAGCCGTGGACGAAACATGGGTCCATCAAAACACACCAGAGACCAAAGAACAGTCGAAACAGTGGACTTGCCCTGGCGAATCGGAGCCCGAAAAGGTGAAAATGGGTTTATCGGCCAAAAAATTCATGGCGACAGTTTTATGGGATGCACACGGTATCGTCCATATCGGTTATCTTGAAATGAGTAACACGATCACCGGCATATATTATGTAGAGTTGTTGGATTGATTCCACGCCGCTTTGAAGCAAAAAGGGACGCATTTGGTAAGGAAAAGAGTGCTCTTCCACCAGGACAACGTTCCCGCGCAAACGTCCTCAGTCGCAAAAACAAAATTGCATGAATTTCGTTACGAATAGGTTCATCATCCACCATATTGTCCAGATTTGACCCCCTGCGATTTTTATCTATTTCAAAACTTGAAGAAATGGATCGGCGAAAGAAGATTTGGCTCTAACGATGAGGTCATCTGCCGAAATCGTATTATTTCGAAGGGATCGAAAAATTAAATAAAGTGTTTCATGTTAAGAAGAAATTATGTTGTTGGTTTTGATCAAATAAATGATTTCTCATTTTTCAGGAACTTTTCACCTTGTCCTCGTATGTAGAATTTATTGTATAAAACAACTGAAGTAGAGGTTATTGCATGAAACCTTTATGAAGTTTTCACTGCAATACAGACATTTTGTAAGGAAAAATATTAATTTGAAAAATGACAATTTCATTAAACCAAGATTTGATGGAGTGCATGGGAAATAATTGACAAATAAAAATGTAAATGCGCTCTAAAACAGTATGCTTGCTTTGGAGCGACTTATTTATGTGAGTCTACATTTTCTAATGTGAACATTTACAGATTCACATTTATAATCTATAGTTTAAGGACTAATTATGGTTTAAGTACAAATGTTTCGATTCACCTATGATCATATTGTAGAATAGTTGTACAAAGAGTGGGTCAAAACGCATCATCTCAATCAAAATAAAACGAATGTTGGTTTTTTCTTTATATTTTGTCAATTATTTGTTCAACGATACCTTGAATTTCAACGTATGAGTTATTTGAATAAACATAAAGATTGCCTAAAAATTATTTGAGGAAATGTCGATTTCACTAAAAAATATGTTGACAGGTCATTCCTGATATACAGGAATTGGGATTTTGTAAATATATCTCCAACGAACGACCATTTGATATGTCATTGTAGTGAATATATAATATATTGTTATGATTTCATTTCCTAAACAACAAAAATGATAATATTAGAACTTACCGAACATTGAAAATCAAAAAAGATTAATAAAAAGATATTATATGGAATTAAAAACAATACTAAAAGTTAAATAATAGTTAGTATAATAGAATAAACAATGTAAAACATAATAAACAACAATGTAATTAGAATTAGAAGTGTAAAACAAGAACTTCAGTGAAAGTGAATAAACGTACAGTGTTACGAAGACAGAAATCATAATTAAAATGATTACAAAAACTATCATGAGATAGCACAAACTATTGAAAAATGTTATAGATATAAGTTAGGATTAGTAAATTTGAGTTATATAATGTTAAAGAAATGTTATTGATATGTTATATCATGTATTAGTTTTTAAGAATGACAACTGCCAAATTTATAATAATTATTGGAATAATCATATTAATAATAACCTAATAATAGGTTATCTTATAACAAAGTATGTGGAAAAACGTAGGCAATATTAATTTAAAAAGAAGGAATCATCATCATTTAAAATAAGTTGAAAATCCCCAGTAATTAAAAATTTATAGAATACTAAATTCTGATTGGTCGAGGCGATTTTATAAACGTCAGACTAGTAACAATGTAATACTTATGTAAGTTTTCAACAATCAACAAAGCGTTCTTGATAGGTAAACTAAGCACCTCATTGGTTATTTTTGAAAATACTTGGCGTCCTTTTTTAAGGCCTATAAAAGGCATCTGAAGACAAGCCAAGTTAGTTAGCAATTATATCAAGAGAGTGAAGGTACTCCATGCAACTCACAAAATTTTCCATAACCTTAGATTATTGGATAAACATCGGTGAACCCAAGTGTTCCAGTAGCTTCGTAAGGTTGAAAGTAACCGAAGCAAATAAATAATTTCTACAAGTCAAGTAGTGTTCCAAGTCTCCGAACAAAGTTTAAAGGTTGCAATAAAATTCATAAGTAACATCGAACGATAGCCAGCCTTCGATAAAATTCCAAACATCATTAGAGTTTTATATCTTTAATAAAAAGAATAAAACTAAGTTAACAATTTTCAACAGTTCCCGATTTCAAAAGAAGTAACCAAAATAGTTTACCTGTGTTTATTGTGTATATCAAAGAAATTGTGTACCTACGGTTAAAGTGAATTATCAAATTAATAAGAAGATCAAGCCAAGTGAACATTGCCTACATTTTAAAACATATTCTTGGATATAAACTAAACGTAAGTTTATTTATTATTTCTCCATTGTATTATTATCTGTCTGTAAATCTGAAAGAAAGATTGTAGATTATAACTTTGTAAACAAATATTAATAGTAAATAATTTTGAGGTTAGATCATAGATCTATTTGAACAAAAAATTGTTAAAATTGATACTCGAGATAAAAATAGAGTCATAGAAATTTAAATATAAAAGTTTTTAACATTCAAAGAACATTTTGTTTAATTATATAATTCCATAGATGTAAAATAAAAAGGTAAAAGTTCATTATTCAAATCAAACAAACATTAATAAAATTAAAAAATAAATAAGGAAAAACTAGCCGGTAGAATTAATAATAATTCATAATTAAATAATAAACTCATAAGAGATTAGTTAATAATTGTCACCACATCGTGGGGCAAAATAAATCTAAAGAGCTTTCTTAACAATATATAATTTCAGGGTCTATAATCAAAATATGAATAATGAAATAATATTTAATGTAAGAAACAAATATCAAACTTATATTCATGGATGTGGCAATACACGACTTGATCAATCCCCAATGTTCAACATTTGTATACAATTTTTTTAATTAAAATTTTTCGAAATAACAAACTTGATACATTACTTACAAATATCAATTAGTCCCTATAAATCAATACGTTGATGTATTAAACGATGACATGACTGCCTATCGTGCAACGAACTGATTGGTTGTGTTTGTTTATGATACTGGTTGAAGACCACCTAACAGAAACAAGAGTTTTGTGTTCCCAGTCAATTATTTTCAACATGAGGTGTTATTAAACCCGCGGCTCGTATTTCAGTAGTAATGAGGCAACACTGGTAGCCGCCTCACTGACGAGAATGGATAGCATACCCCTTTGCCTTTCGGTCAACTCATGACACCGCTCAAATATTCAAGTAATTCAATCTAGACTTTTATTACTTCTCTGAACAATAACATTGCATTGTTGCTGTGAAGGACACTAGCCGCGATTTGGTCAAGTTGTCTGTGCATTATTAGATCATTTATCAATCGGTTTGAATGTTTTTTTGATGATCAAGAACAACATCTGAGGCGGTTATTTGGATAGAATTCCCAATAATCAAGAATGGGGCTTCAATGAAGGACACATGCGGCGATTCGGTCATGTTGCCGTACATTCTTTGATCATTTTATCAATCGGTTTTAATGTTTTTTTGATGATCAAGAACAACATTTGAGACAGTTATTTGGATCGAATTCCCAATAATCAAAGAGGGGTTTCAATGAATGACACATGACACGATTCGGTCAAGTTCCCTGTGCATCAATAGATAATTTTATAAATCGGTTTTAATGTTTTTTTGACGATCAAGAACAACATCTGAGGCAGTTAGTTGGATCGAATTCCCAATAATCAAAAAGGGGTTTCAATGAAGGACACATGACGCGATTCGGTCAAGTTGCATGTGCATTATTAGATCACTTATCAATCGGTTTAAATATTTTTTTGATGATCAAGAACAACATTTGCGGCAGTTATTTGGATCGAATTCCCAATAATCAAAAATGGGTTTCAATGAAGGACACATGCCGCGGTTCGGTCAAGTTGCATGTGCATGATTAGATCATTTTATCAATCAGTTTTAATGTTTTTTGATGATCAAGAACAACATCTGAGCAGTTATTTGGATCGAATTCCCAATAACCAAAGAGAGGTACTGATTTTCGTTGTGGTAGTATGACCACAAAAGACGCCCAACGTTATGGTCGTCCAACGCCAGAAATCGTCCTTAAAATCCGTGGTATGATATTGGACGATCGGCGAGTTGAAGTGCAAGAGATTGCTGAGGCTATTGGCATCTCAACCGAACGGGTACGGAACTTTTTGCATACATTTTTGAATATGAGAATGCTATCCGCCAGATGCGTGCCGCATTTTCTCTATATTGACGACAAGCTCGACCGTGTGACAACTTCAAAGGAGTGTTTGGCGATGTTCAAGTGCGATAAGAAGGACTTTTTGCGCCGCATCGTAACAGAGGACGACACATGGATCCAACACAACACACCAGAGACCAAAGAACAATGGAAACATTCGACTTGTCATGGCGAATCGAAGCCGAAAACGACCAAAGTGGGTTTATCCGCCAACAAAGTCATGGCAACAGTGTTTGGTATCGTTCATATCTATTATCTTGAAAAGTGCAAAACGATCACCGGCGTATAATATTCAGAGTTTTTGGTTCGATTCGACGCTGATTAAAAGCGAAAGCGCTTCTGCATTTTATTGAAGTATTTGAAGGCAATGGCTCCAATTTGGCTAGATTGGTAGGTTCCCAATTTCCTTTTTTGTTTAGAAGTTAAATTATTGGTCAAAGATTTGTCGAAACCATTGTGCAACGCTATTTGCTCAAGTTCCACAACTTCGTTGTTGTAATAATGCTGGCTCAATAGGCGAGGAAATAAAGCAGAAAAGGTAAAAAAAAAACGGATGAACCGATTTTGATGGTTTTTTTAAATCGATTCCGGAAGTCATTAAAAAAAATGTTACCATATTTTTCCTTTCTAATGTGCATTTTAGCATTTCTACAGAGGAAAATGAATCCCTTTGAATGCAATTTCAGGAGATAGTATATAACTTAGTTCTAGTCATAGAACTATTAGTTTGTGGCGTTACTAATAGATCTAGACTAGAGATAACTTATCACAGATAAAAATTGTTTTTATACCCCGTTGACGATTGTTGTCAACAGGTAACGCTATAATATCTACATTTTCGAAGTAATACGGGCCAATAACAACACCGGGCCACGTATAAAACCAAACTGTACTAACAACATGAAGATTTTGAGCTCCCCAAATCCGGCAACTGTGCTCATTAACAATTATTATTAATTTTCTTCTTGTTTGCTGCGTTATCATACATGGTATCTAGGTGTATTTTCCCGCGGCAACTGTTCGTCGCCAATAAGACGTTGAAATATTGTGTTGCTGGTCACTATGTCGAATTGATTGGTTTTCAGTCGGGCTCTGATTCACAGCTGCGATATTATTGCCGGTACAGGAGTTCGTTAATTTGAAGTCGAACCACCCTATTTAGATTTTTGCATTAAGTTCTTTGTTGTGTTGATTATATTGTAAACGTAATTTTTGTTACACAATTATATATAAATCTTGATGTTTATATAACATATTTGTATTTATGTTGAAAGTTCTATCTGGTGTTGAAGTTTTCTACAAAAACTGAAGTACCTTTTATATGAATGTCTCAAATTTTTATATAAAAACAGACATTACCTTTACTATAACCATAGATTTTGATTTCATGGCCATCATCAGAAGACGTATTATGTAAAAAAGAGAGATTAAAAACCACACACCTCTAGATCAATTTGAATTTATACTTTGGGCAAATATTCGACACAGCAATGCGATCTCCTATTTCAGCTACTATTGCTAACCTAGTTATGGAATGCCTAGAGGAATCAGTAATCCATTCATTAGATTTTCAACCCGATTCTTTAAACGGTATATAGATGATTGCCCAATGTGTGTTTCGAATGATCAAATTCAGTACGCGATTGATGAATTTAACAATTTCCACAGTAAACTTCAATTTACTTGTGAAATAGAACTAAACAAAAACATAACTTTCTTAGATATGAACATTAGGCATGATGCAGATGGAAAAATTAAAACTTCGTGGTTTACTAAAGAAGTTTGGTCTCAACGTTATCTTCACTTCAATTCTGTTGCACCAACAAGTTATAAAAAAAGTGTTATAAACAGGCTTACAAATCGCTCGGTTAAATTGTCCCACCCAGAGGACCGTCCCAAAAATTTTAAAATTGTTCGTAATACACTGGAAATGAATGGTTACCCAAAAACATTTTTCAATTCCATCATCAAAGAAAGAATAATCAAAAAATCTATAATTAAACGTCATGTACAGGGTGTAAATAAATAACTGCGAAAAAATTCAGGGGGTGATTCCTTGTTGACAAATATGGTGTGTCTTTCATATAAAATTTTCCTCTAAATCACTTCGTTTTCGAAATTGGAAAAAAATTAGTTTTAGCGAATATCTCCGGAACCGTTTATCGTACAGAAAACAGCTTTTGCAAGCAATCTCTACTCATAGTAAGCTATGTTTTGTGAGATGAAATTATTTTTTTTTATTCATAATTGGTGAAGATTTTGAAGGGGTAGTGGTTGTTTTTCTCCCCAACTTCTACGCCACTGGAAAAAGTACGGTTTTGAGATGCCCATTTGAATCGCCAATGTTTTCTACACAGAAAAGCTACCATGTTTTTCAACATAGAAAGTTGATTGTTCTCGAAAACGGTTAACTTTAGAGCTTATAACCAGGAGAACCTTTTTTGTGTAGAAAACATTGACGGTTCAAATGGGCATCTCAAAACTTCTTCCAGTGACGTAGAAGTTGGGGAGAAAAACAACCACTACCCCTTCAAAATCTTCACCAATTATGAATAAAAAATAATTTTTATCGCACAAAACATAGCTTACTATGAGTAGAGATTGCTTACAAAAGCTGTTTTCTGTACAATAAACGGTTTCGGAGATATTCGCAAAAACTGAATTTTTTTTTTCAACACCCTGTAGTGATTTAGAGAAAAAATTTATATGAAAGACCCACCTTATTTTCCAACAAGGAATCACCCCCTGAATTTTTTCGCAGTTATTTATTTACACCCTGTATACATAACATAAACGGTAATACAGATAATTTTATAATATTACCATACATTCAGGAGTGCTCAGAGAAAATTAAGAAATGTTTAAAAAAGTTAGATATGCACATAAAGTTACTAACAATGTTGGGAAATATTTTTCAAATCTAGAACCTTTGATACCTAAAGATAAACAAACCCACACAATATACAAATTGTTTAGATTGCGATGTGACTTATACAGGAATCTCTAAACAATATCCACAAAAAAGAATGTATGGCCATAAGTATAGTAGAAGAAACAAAAACTTAGAAAATTTCATCGCCCTTGCTAAACACTACTTTGATTATAAGCATCAATTCGATTACAAAAATGTTAATATTTTAACTTAGGAAGCCAATTATTATGAAAGATCAATACTGGACATGATTAACACAAAACGTGACTCCAAGTCTGTTCATAGAACAGATTTTCAGTCATTAAGTCAGATTTATACTAATTCAATTAATTAAAACCCTTACAAATTCCTACATGCGTCTTTATAATGTTGAAAGTATATTTTAGGTAGAATGTAGAATACCAATATTTATAATAAGGTCTGACAACCTTTTTCTATTACCTCATAAATCTTTAACATCTGGTTTGAAAGTAGATACTTGAGCGTTATATTTCTTGGTTTCAGTCGTATTAAGACTTTGTTTGACATCAATTCGCATGTTATAAGAAAATTGCTAAAGCAGTGGATTCTTGATACATATACATTATACATACAAGGTGTTCCATCTCAGACGAACCACCCCGTATATTTCTTATCCCATAGTGAGTGGAAAAATCTCCCGGAACACGTCGAATGATTTTGTTTGGGGGACATCTTTTGACGTATATTTGAGGCTTGAACGAGCAACCCCCTAATAGGGGGCGCTTCAACACCTCAAAATTGAATAGGGGAGAGGGGTTGAGTGATACGTCATTTGAAAGGTCTTGGAAGCCTCTTTACAACGGTTTATGAAAAACGTAAATTTGATGAACCGTTTTCGCCAAAAATTAATTTTGTTGCTCGAATATTCTGGTTATTTGTACAATGTACAAGCTCATTTTTATTGAGCCTTTTTTACAAACTTAAACAATCTTCAAAAAATCACATTTGTAAAAAAATTGAATTGTGTTGTCATGCTTACAATGAAGAAAATTAAATCTGCGTGTGTAGATCAAATGTTCAAATTGTCCTCCATTGACTTCCATACAATAATACAATCTTGACTGAAAACCGTCTCTAACATGGTTCAGCATTTACAATTCGTTGGCGTAGTTTGTCCAAATTTTTAGGCTGAGTCACAAAAATCTTGGACTTAAGATGTCCCCACAAGAAGAAGTCCAGAGGGTTCAGGTCAGGAGATCGGACAGGCCACTCCATTGGACCTCTTCTTCCAATCCAACGACCGGCGTATTGCAAATTGAGGTATTGGCGAACTGGTGCGGCGTAGCGAGGAGGAGCTCCGTATTGTTGGAAATGCAATTGTTGTTCAAGTAGTAGAGGATCGTTTTCTAATTGTTCAGTTATTAACGGATCAATCGCATTTTCCAACATTTCAAGATAAGTTTCGCCATTTAAATTACCAGGAATAAACAGAGGTCCAATTAGGTGGTCTCCCAAAATTCCTACCCAAACGTTTAGCTTTTCCCGATGTTGAGTGTGAGCTCCTCGAGATACATGAGGATTTGTATCGCTCCAAATTCTACAGTTATGCCGGTTAACCTCTCCATTAAGTAAAAAAGTGCATTCGTCAGAAAAGCAAACGTTGTACAAGAAATTTGGGTTATTGTTGATACGCTCGACCATAATTTCGCAAAACTCTTGCCTTCGATCCCAATCATCATCATTTAATTCCTGAATAAATTAATTTTGTACAGGGTGTCCCATTTTGGGTACTTTTGCGGGGTATCTCCTTTATTTTTAAAGATAGAGAGTTGCGGTTTACGCGACACTGTGCTACTTTTTCGTAAAACTCAAGATACCGTCAACATAATTTCCATAGCCCTTTTAGTTTTTAAGATACAGGGCATTTCTGAAAATGTTGCATTTTGTGACCCCCCTCGTATCTCCGTTATCCTTCAACTTATCGAAAAGGTAAAATAACATTCTGATGGATTTTTTTCCGTAGAATGCAGTGGTGTAGATAACTTTCGTTACATATTCACTGTTTTTGAGTTATAGAGTAAACTTATGTTTTTTTAAATGGAACACCCTGTATATTTATAGACTATAAAATTTGTCTTTTTTTTTCCTTTTCAAAAATATATGATAGTATGAATTTTTTTTCAGAAACACGCAAATAATTGACAATTTTCAGAAATTAAATACATATTTTAATAGTAGGCTATGGATAACAATAATAAACAAGTGCAACTTACATATTACTAACAAATAATTGGATACCTTGTATATAGGTATCTATTAAAAAAATTCCCATAGATCTTTTTTCTAACAGTAAGTTTGTAACAACAGTTTTGTGGCGTAAAGTGACAATATAACAAAAACACAAAAAAATAACATTATTAAAAAAAATTAAATGTGATGTTCAAATTGACCACCATTTTCTCTAATGCAAAATTGGCACATCTCCGAGATTCTTTGAATAGCGTTCAAAAGAACCATTGTTCTCATTCGCAGATTTCGAAAAGCTAAATGAATTGCATCTCGAAGTTCTGCAATGCCGTCATATCGAGTTTTATATACTTCATTTTGTATATAGCCCCATAAAAAAAAATCTAAAATTGAGAGATCTGGTGATCGTGGAGGCCATCTAACAGGTCCGTTGGTACCTATCCATCTTTGAGGGAAGTTATTATTTAGAAAGGCCCTTAAGAGCCTAGAGTTATGACTTGGGGCACCATCTTGCTGTAGGTAAACATCATTATACTGGGCTAATGGAATGTTTTCGAGCAGTTCTGGAATAACTTCCTCAAGAATTTCTAGGTATTTACGTGCTGTAAGACCTCCTTCAAAAATCCTATAAACTATATGTCTACCCAAAATAAAACATGAAACCCCAACTCCAAAGCGTCCTTGTTGTGCCCTTTCAAACATTAAATGCAGATTTTCACTACGCCAGTTCCTGGTATTGTGACGATTGAAAATGCCAGCACTTGAAATAAAGCATTCGTCTGACCAGATAACAAGTCTGCCAAATGAATCGTTAGCATCGATTTGTTGCAAATACCACTGGCAAAACAGTGCTCGGCGCTCGGCATCGCCAGGATGCAAATGTTGTAGTATATTAAATTTGTATGGATGATACTTATATTTCTTCAAGATCCTCTGAGCGTTAGTTTTTGGCACACCAATTTCCTTCTCAATTTTTCTACATGAGGACGAAGGTGTTGCTTCTATATATCCTAAAGTATATATCTCTTTTCTTTCTCTGTTCTCTTTGTTGTATGTTTTAGGGCGCGGGTGAACAAATGATCCGTGCTCAACTAAATTTGCTTTTAAACGGGCAAATATCCCAAAAAACGGTTGCCTTCTTTCTGGATATCTAACAAGCAAAAATTCAAATGATAATAGAGATTTTCATAGCCATAATAGCTTACTCACCTTTGGAAGTATAATTCCGAAGCTTCTTCAGAATTCTCATTACTCTGTATAAAACATACCATCATATCATATTTCTCATAATTTTCGTAAACTGCCATTATTCGGAAAAATTGATAAATATCTATTGAATAATGATACCAAAAGAACGAAAATAAACAGCTTAAATGCGATAGAGATTTGACGTTTATTTCTGTTTCTTGTCATAAACAATATCAATGGCCTACTATTAAAATATGTATTTAATTTCTGAAAATTGTCAAATATTTGCGTGTTTCTGGAAAAATTTTTATACTATCATATATTTTTGAAAAGGTAAAAAAAAGACAAATTTTATAGTCTATAAATATACAGGGTGTTCCATTTAAAAAAACATAAGTTTGCTTTATAACTCAAAAACAGTAAATATGTAACAAAAGTTATCTACACCACTGCATTGTACGGGAAAAAAACTATTGGAATGTTATTTTACCTTCTCGATAAGTTGAAGGATAACGGAGATACGAGGGGGGTCACAAAATGCAACATTTTCAGAAATGCGCTGTATCTTAAAAACTAAAAGGGCTATGAAAATTCTGTTGACGGCATCTTGAGTTTTACGAAAAGATAGCACAGTGTCGCGAAAACCGCAACTCTCTATCTTTAAAAATAAAGGAGATAACCCGCAAAAGTACCTAAAATGGGACACCCTGTACGGATGGAACTTGTGTTTATGTAAAATCCTGAAACTTTAGATTGGCTAATACCGGAAGCTGCAGAAAGTTGTCGTACAGATTGCGTGTCAACAAATTTTGAAATCAATTCCATTACGTACTTGGCGAACGCTACGTTCAGGATGGTTTTCGTTAAATACCCTTGCAATGTGTACACCATATTTTTTGAAATTTTAAACACATCAGCAAAGTAGTAACTCAACAGATTGATTAAAATCATGAAATGATCGAAGAAACGTTAAAACCAGATAAACACCTTCTAAGAACAAAAAATGAAGGCAACATAAGGAAATGTTTTGCTGTTTGTATACTTAAAACATGAATGTGTTACAGTTTCGATTATTCGTGTTTCTATTCGTTTCGGCGACGTGGGCATTTTCAATTGAAATTGGTGCAATAGGGACACGTTGTGCTGATATAATTAGCTTTAAGAAATCCCGTTTTAGACATATGTCTTCTGATGATGGTCGTGAGACCATAACTAGGCAAAGACGAAAATAATAAGCATATGTGTTAGTGTGACCTATTTCCCGAGAATTTATATATAATTCATACCTGGGTCAACAATCATTATTAATAGAATTTGAAGGAAATCAAAAAAATTGTGCATTACAGTGCTTCTGGGTGTAGAATCTTATGTAGTGGACGAAAGCTCTATATAAATAGTTGTATATTTATTAATATTTATTGATTATTATTATCACGTGTTGCTTTAGACTAGCTTGTGGGTAATTTTTTCCATTTTTCATGTTTTGTGTATCATAGGGCAAAATTATTAATATCAATTTTAGGTGGTAATTATCCAAAAGATAGTAGTTATCGGGTTGAGGCCATGAAATAATGTAATGGAATTCTATCGCCTCTGTTCTATAAAAACTGTTCACATGAAAAAGGTCTTGGAACGATCGACATTTTAACGATCCGAATCATCTCTCTCGCATTTCCTTTTTTGGGTTTATTGCTGAGACACGCGCTTGAGGTACCGAGAAGTGCGAATTCTGTTGCAAGTAGCTTGTGGGTGGTCCGCACAAATTATGAAAGCGTTAACACACGCTCCTTGTATATCATAAATTCTATAACAAATACTTTTTAATACCCAAGCGAGCAGGAACACAGTTGTCAGTGTTGTTATACATAGAATAAAAACCAAACGGTTAAATTCATGCATGGGAAGTTACATCAAATATAATTCCCGAATATGTCAATTTCATACAAATACAGTTTCATCCATTATATGATTCATTATTATTATATACTTAATAATTTTAATATGTATGTATAGTTGAAAAAAAAATGGAATTGTTATATACAAGGAATTTCATGCCTGGAATCGACAGTTTTGTTTATCTATTTTAAGATTCATCGTTTTGACACGATCTTTTTAAATTTCGGACTATTGATGAACACATAGAAAATGAAACATTTCATATGAATGTCATTTCTCTCAACGTATTAACAAAAAACAACACGGAGAGAAAAAAATTCAATCCACCAATTAAATAATTAATTGACGTTTTTAATGTACTCAATTAAGGCAGAACTGATTCAATGAAGCTTCTATCAAAAATCATTTTTTGGTTTAACTGAGTTAGTTAAATAATTTAATTGAAGCATATATAGTGGTGTCGATTAAACGTTAATTCAATGAAATTTAAAGTGTGGTGCTAATATGATGAATATTTACTATTCCCAATTTTTAAATTTTCTCTTTATGATTAAATTATTCCCTAACGGTAATTAAATATTTATTGTTAGAAGTCAATCTTGATTACCGTTGAGAACTAAATATTATAATATAATACCCCTAACCTTGGTTTTTATTTTGAGCAATTAAATTTTATAACTCTTGAGGGGTTTTTATTCAATTATTTCCGAAATACGTAAAATTAATGCCACTAATGGTTCAATGTGGGCAAATAATTGTGATTTCTGCGAAAGAATCATTTATTTTTGGCAATTAAATGTTAATTTTGGGAACGAAAAGCTCATCACATGCGACATGGGCATTCGTTTCTTGTTTAAACTTGCAAACTCGCAATTCGCATGATCAGTTGTATTTTATTCGTAGTTTATAATTTGGATCAAAATGGGACTAGCAAAGTTAACTGATACATTTAAAGGTAAGTATGTCTTCTATTTCCATATAATTTATCATATACGATGTTCGCAAAAATGTAAAATAGCCAAATATGATTTTTGATATAAAGATTACCTTACTCAAATATTATGATCAACTTATGGATTATTATATTTACAATATACATAGTCAGAGAGGATTTTAAATTTTACGAAATATTTGTATTTATAATAAATTTAAAAAAAAAATGTTATGACGCCTTACTTCATCGAGTGTGTTGGCGTTTTTATCAGCAACTATGAGAGCTAAGATGAAAAACATCTTCGCGGTTTATGAATAACTACATATTTAAAATTTTTTTCGAATTTCAAAATTATACAGGATGTTATTAGTTTCCGTTTTATTTCTGAAAAAATTAATTTTAAATTTTGGTTTTTACTCAAAACATTTTCCTTAATTAATTTTTCTAATTTTTGGTAATACTTTCTTGTAGATAATTTTTTTCTACTTTTAATGATTTCATTTGATTTCTTTCGATATTAGCCATTTTCGTTTCTCATGACGGCCATTGTGAATTCATTAGTACGACACATTCCTTTAATGTATTTATTTTTGTTAGAAATACCATGGAAAAATGGCCACTTTGGATGTCTGGTTGGATTAAAATAAACATATTTCCAATTTCAATGGATACCTGATCTAATTCCTTTGAATTTTTCAGTTTTCATTATGGAGGTCAATGAAAAATCACTGGTGTAGTTTGTTTATTTTAATCGTAATAGATATTCAAACTATGGCCAATTTTGGTTTTTGGTATTTCGAATAGAAATTAACAAACTTATAAAATGTGGGCATATTTCTGAATCCAGAAACCAAAATGACCTCCATGAGAAAACAGCAGAGAATGTCAAAATAACGAAATGGCGAATGGCAGGATAAATCTAATATAACCATAAAAGTTTTAAAAAAGGGAGAATGAAAATGTTTAAGATAAATAGAAAAATATTAAATACACTTTCAGTGGCGTACATACCTTCCTTAGAATTTCAAACGAAAATCTGAATTTGAAATATACTTTAAAAATTGAAGTGTTCCTTAGAAATCAAATATTTTAAACAAGTATATTTTGCTGTTAAATGAATTAGTTTTGCCTAATCGATATTATCCATTAAGCCTAGTCGCCATAATCATAACAATCTGTATACAGTTTTTTAATTTTATTTTAGAACAAGTTATTACCTACAATATTATGAAAGACTTGATAGAAGATAATGACAAAAAGACGAAATGGGAAATAAAAAGCTTGAGATCCATATTTAAGAAAATAAAGTTGATGTAAGCATCTAAAAAACGAAAAGACGTATACGAAAAATAAGATTCTTAAAAAGTAAGTCCACTTTGTTCTTCCAATAATTAGCAATGGAGCCGTCAAATAACAAAAATGTATTTTCGGTTTCTTTTCGGATATCTCCGGAAGTAATCAAAATTTTTTCAATTCTTTTTGAGAAATTACTCAGCATCAAAGGAGTAACTTTGCCTCCATTCACCTGACTCTATGTCTTATACGAGTAGTACTAGTATAATAGTAAATGCCGGAATCATAAGAGATTTTATATTGAAACTAAAGAACAGGAGTAATAAAGTGCTGATAACCACGACAGTATTCAAATTTTGTTAATCTGAAAAACAATAACTCATCCCCATATAAATTTATACTGACTCTATATATGTAAAACAAGCAGTTATAAATTGCAACAACAACTCTAACGAGCAATTAAAAAAGATAAAATATAGTCTATTTGCAAATAATATCCTTATATGTTAATATTAATTATATTCAAATGAACGCTCTGTGATAATGAGATTCAATTAAACCATCTGCAATTTGTTACTGTAATAATATAGCATATATAAATAACAGCTGATTTTTATCATCTTCGCATGGTTTAGCTGTATATCAAATTAAAAAGATAAAGATTACACGTATTAGATAAACGTTCAGCGAATTCTTTGATCTTGATAAGACTTCAAAACTAGTGTTCTACAAATTAACATCAATGAAATTCTTCAAATAGTTTTGAAATAAATATGAAAAACTTTACTCTTCTAAAATGATTTCCAATTTTTTGGTTTCGAAAATGCCACCCCGATAAAGGAATATTTTCATCACTAAAGTTTATTAATATATGATGATAAATCCTGGAAACTACCTAATCTTATGCTGATCACAAATGAACCATTAAATAATTTTTAAGATGAATATATGCTTAACTTAGATGTTTAGTTCTGTTTGCAACATTTTTTTTTGTATAGAAAATTTTCTTTCGATCACATAGAGCGACAAAAAGGACATCAAAATGAACAAACTAAAACTGAGAAAAAACAAAACTGTAATTTAATTTGATAACATCAAGAGAACGACCTAACCTTTGCAAATTAGATCATCCGTAGATCACTAACTCGCGTTACAATGATTGTAACGTTGTAATTAGCGGAAACACCTAACAACCGAGAACAATAGTATATTGCAAATGATTAGAAACAGCTGAAGACGTGGAAAGACGTCAAATTATACTGTATGTCATTGAGATTGAAAGTTTATTTGAATTGACAATATATCAATCTTAAAACTCTATGTTTTACTTATAATACAGTAAAAGAGTTCACAACTGTGAATACACTATAACACTAATTAGTAGGAAATAATCACCCTTATCCACAAAAAATACTGTTAAAGTACTAAGGACCTTTCAGCCACCAAGTAGCCTTCATCAGAGTAAACTAAATTAGAAAAAAAACGTTCCTGATTAGATGCTATTTGGGGTTCCCCTTAGCTGCAAGTAAATTTGAACCCACATAGCATTTTGAACCCGACTCACAATCAATTTTGCAAATTCCAGATTTGTCGAAATCAGGAACTATGTAAAAACCGTTTAGGCAATACCTTTGATCCAGATTTATTTTGAAGGCTGATTCTACATATATGTCCCAAACTTTAAGGGACAATACCTTGGGTTATTTTGATGGTGGAAGTACTTGAAAACATATGTCCAAAGTGGACTTTCAACTTTCGGGAAAAATCACAATCACTTCAACTCAGAAAAACCAAATTTTTACACTGTTTAGGTGCATTAAGTATATCAATTATTGGTAAGTTAGGGAAATTATCATTTTATTTTGTAGGGAATGTAATTCTAAAACATTATATTCCCTTGTTATTTAAAAAAAAACTTGATTTCACTAAATTGTTAATAGTTATGAATTTATACTTCAAATCTGACAAGTAGCAAATATCAATAACACCAATGAAATGGAAGAACTCAAATACGAGCGCATGGTGTGAAGTTCCTGAAACATAAGACAGATGGCGCCACAATCGAAAATCCCATGTGCCATTTCTGATGTACCAACTAACTTAATCTAGAACGCATTAAAATTTTCAGCCTGATATGTCATTCAGCACTATTTTGACACTCATAGAAAGCAACCAAACTTGAAGATTTTTGTAAACATGGAAAAAAGTGAATTTCGCGTCTTGATTAAAAATTATTTCTTGAGTGGAAAAAACATTACGCAAACCAAAGCATCGCTTGTTAAATATAATGGGGACTCCTCACTATCGTTTGGAACGATTCACAAGTGGTTTACTGGTTTTCGTTGTGGTAGTATAACCACAAAGGAAGCCGTCCAATTGAGGAAATAACGTCACAAATCATCGATAAAATCCATGGTATGATATTGGACGATCGGCGAGGTAAAGTGCACGAGATTGCTTTGGCTATGGGCATCTCAACCGAATGACTACGGAACATTTTGCATACATTTTTGGATATGGGAAAGCTACCTGCCAGATGGGCACCGCATTTGCCCTCTGTTGACAACAAACGCGACCATGTCACAACTTCAAAGGAGTGTTTGGCGATGTTTAGGCGCGAATAAAAGGACACAACACCAAAGACCAAAGAACAGTCGAAACAGTGGATTTGTTCTGGCCAATCGAAGTTGAAAAATGCTTCAGTTGATTTCCACTTACCATCAATCGATACCCTTTATGCACCCAAACAGTGCTGAAGTGTTACATTTGAAGACATATAATTCCTCAGGGGTACAATTATGGACGTATGTTGATATGAAATTTGTAAAAATAAGCCAAGGAATCAGCCCTTGAAGTTTGCCGCATATATTTAGAAGCACCTGTAGCGCGATATCTGGGTGAAGAAAGGCCGTTTTATATTGAACTTGCTAAATGTCGATTAATACTGATCCATCCATGGCAACGCGTTGAGAGTTTAGAGAATGAGCAAAAGCTTCAAAGACGACGAATTACCTAGGAAACTTGAACAGAGGAAACGTAATACTCATTCGGATCAATCACATTTCTTTGTACGTTCTCAAATTATAGATACCCTTTCCAAATTTAATATGTAGCAAGATATTTGTGTGAAGAGCGAGTTATTTTTGGTGCTTATTGGGCAAAATTCACATCCTTTCTCAGCTCCTTAAGATTTTAAATCATCAATAATTGTCTTTTTCTCTGTGTAAGTTTCTGATCCAACATTTTGCACCCTTTAACTATAAATACAAAATAATCAGGCTGTTAACTTCTCCTGGTACCACCAATAAAACCATGAAAAAAACAGGAATTGAGTACTATTTTCATTGAATACAATATTTCGACGAACACGAATTTCGTTTCTTATTCTGGATTTCTTTGCAATATACGACAAACTCTGCCGCGCGCCACAGCCTGTACATCGCAAGTAATAGAAAATAATACTCGTGAGTTCTAATATGCAGTATACTAACGGAATATATTGTTAAGCAATCTGGAATGAGATTTACAATCAGACCATCATTTATATATAACACACGTAAAACTATCTGAATAACAAATTACCATCTACAACCGGTAGTCAAATCTAGAGCATACCTACCAAATAGATTTTAATTACAATCAATAATATATTATCTTAATTACAGGAAGGTTAGTTTCGACCACCAGAATTCGAGGTGGGCGCGATCGCTTTCGGCTGATAAATAGCCCTTTTCGAACAACCGGTAAAAAATTTAATTTATTTTATTTGGCCACTGTGTGTGATTCATTAGCGGTTTGTGTATTTAACGAAGTATTTTTTGCTTTCCGTGGTCGACCTTCGAGCTAAATGAAATAAAAAGCTTACGAAAAAGAGGACATCGACACTATTTCCGATCGATCTCTGCACTCTTTCAGGCTATGGTTGCAGTTAGCACTTGAAACGTTTATATTGAACTTTCTTCATGAATCAAAAGCAATTTGTATTGCAAGGCAGTATGTGAGCGAACTGAAATAAAATATATATTAGTACAGGCTGGGTGTTCACGCAAATATATTAAAATACGTTATAAGGTATATAAGTTCAGTCTACTGAGTTCACTAAACAATATTATGGGTGTTTCTCCAATGAGAATGCACAATGCACATAGTAACTTGAAAATAATGAACGTTTTCATTTTACAGAATGCGGTTACGTAACGAAAATAATATGGCGGACAAATATACAAGACTTTGTTGACAAACTGTTACTCTTAAAGACATTTTCGCACATTTCTGTCTCGATCTCCGTTATGACGAGCTTAATTTCGTCCTTTTAACTGAGGAAACGTTATCTGATTGTTCGCGTGAACATGTTAATTCACGTAACCTCACAGAAAGAGGTCACTATAGGCGTCATGCCGAACGATCTCGAGACCCGAAAATTACTATTGGAAAAATTCACAAAATTCCTGCGTATTATGACAGGTATTGTCATCTCCTCCAATTGGGGCCAGAAAACTCACTTATCACGTTGCGATAACGTACGCCATTCATCGTCACTCCATTACTTGCCGCCATTGTCGATGAAGTAAGGCCCAAATCTGCCCAAATCGACACTAACCGCAATGTCTCTAGACGACAATTCAGCAATTGCAGACCTTGCCAACCGGAAGAACGAAAATGGCGCAATTGAAATTGTGCATTCTTATTGAGAAGCCTTCTTTCGAAAAAAAAAACACATCAGGGTAGGATTTATAGCTATGTTCGATTATTTTAATCGATTAAAAATGTTCTGAATCATTTAAACATTTAACTTTTCAAATTACTCAAAGTACTATATGCATCTAGAAGAATTTCACCGCAACTTTGTTTATTTACTATAACATCTAAAAAATTGACCAAATATACGACAATGAAGACGGTAAAGAACGGACTTATCACTGATATCATTCTACCAGGTTCAAAGAGCATATTTATCATGTTCGTAGTAATAACATTGATAAGCCCTCCGTAGCAAATCATGTCTTACAAACCGGTCTAACAATAATTATAAAATCTAGTCTTTCTCTCTTAAAATAAAGCGTTGAACCTTTCTTAGGGACTTTAGAGGCTATATAAATAAATAAAGAAAGATATCATTTATTGAATTATGATTCCTCTTCTATCGATAAATTTCAGGTTAACGCCACGTACACGTTTTATAAGTAATTACTTGTTTAGTAATAGGATATTGACTACCTGTAACACTTTTATTTACAGAATTAAGATAATGGCTCCTTTATTACTCTGTGTAATTAACCACTGCCCAAACTTGACGTTGAGTATTTCGCATACTTTCATAATCTTAGTTTTAGAATCAGTTGTCAGGAAAAGTGCTTCAGACGAGTTACAATTTAAGTATGTTAGTCTAACATTATTGATAAGAAATAATCACCCTTATCCAATAAAAATATTATAAAGTACTGAGGACCTTTCGGGTAGCGAGTAGTCATCATCAGAGTTATAAATCGAAATGTGCCAGTTTAAATAATATTTGGGGATACTGATGTAAACAATGGGTTACCCTCAGCTGGAGATAAATAGGAATTTAATACATTTATTTCGTCTATAAATTTTTATTCCTTCTAAATTACCTAGATATTTGTCTGTACTGTGTTTTAAAAGTGATAAACTTTCTTGAGAATTGGTGTGACCTGTTTTCAAACTATAACGAGTTGAAGTGTTCCTTCATAGCATTTTGAACACGTTACTCACGATTGATTTTGTAAATCCCAGATTCAAAAGTATTCCCCAAACGGTTTAGCTTGTTCTTACATCTATAAACTGGTTGTATTGCAAATTCAAAAAACAAACTATGGAATTTATTAAATACTGAAGAATGATAAGTGAAAATTTTGAAGTTTATTGAAGTATTTGAAGGTAATGGCTCTAATTTGGTTAGTTGGCTACGTTCCAATTTCCTTTTTTATTTAGTAATTGAATTATTAATCATAGATTTGTGGTGGCCGTTTTCCAAAGCAAATTGCTGGAATTTCTCAACTTCGTTGTTATAATTTAGCTGGGTCAAAGGGACGTTCAATAATAATCTATGAACTAGCCTATTGAACGGAGCTATTTTATATCTAAATGGTGTAGCTGAATCCGCCGGAGTATTCATATTTGCTTGTGTGGGTTTTCTGTATACAGGGTGTCCCATCTCAGACGAGCCACCCCGTATATTTCTTATCCCATAGTGAGTAGAAAAATCTCCCGAAACACATCGAATGATTTTGTTTGGGGGACATCTTTTGACGTATATTTGAGGCTTGAACGAGCAACCCCCTAATAGGGGGCGCTTCAACCCCTCAAAATTAAATAGGGGAGAGGGGTTGAGTGATACGTCATTTGAAAGGTCTTGGAAGCCTCTTTACAACGGTGTATGAACAACGTAAATTTGATGAACCATTTTCGCCAAAAATTCATTTTGTTGCTCGAATGCGCCACCTTGAATATTTTGGTTATTTGTACAATGTACAAGCTCATTTTTATTAAGCTTTTTTTACAAACTTAAACGATCTTAAATAAAATCACATTCGTAAATAAATTGAATTGTGTTGTCATGCTTACAATGAAAAAATTAAATCTGCGTGTTTAAATCAAATATTCAAATTGTCCTCCATTGACTTCCATACAATAATACATTTTCTCAAACTAATAAATAAAAAAACAGCAAAACATTTCCTTATGTTGCCTTCATTTTTTGAGGTGTTTAGGCATAACTGTAGAATTTGGAGCGATACAAATCCTCATGTATTTCGAGAAGCTCACACTCGACATCGGGAAAAGCTAAACGTTTGGGTAGGAATTTTGGGAGACCACCTAATTGGACCTCTGTTTATTCTGTAATTTAAATGGCGAAATTTATCTTGAAATGTTGGAAAATGCGATTGATCCGTTAATAACTGAACAATTAGAAAACGATCCTCTACTACTTGAACAACAATTGCATTTCCAACAAGACGGAGCTCCTCCTCACTACACCGCACCAGTTCGCTAATACCTCAATTTGCAATACCCCGGTCGTTGGATTGGAAGAAGAGGTCCTATGGAGTGGCCTGCCCGATCTCCTGACCTGAACCCTCTGGACTTCTTCTTGTGGGGACATCTTAAGTCCAAGATTTTTGTGACTCAGCCTGAAAATTTGGACGAACTACGCCAACGAATTGTAAATGAGTGTCGTCAAATAACTCCAATTATGCTGAACCATGTTAGAGACGGTTTTCAGTCAAGATTGTATTATTGTATGGAAGTCAATGGAGGACAATTTGAACATTTGATTTGAACACGCAGATTTAATTTTTTTCCTTGTAAGCATGACAACACAATTCAATTTTTTTACGGATGTGATTTTTTTGTTTAAGTTTGTAAAAAAGGCTTAATAAAAATGAACTTGTACATTGTACAAATAACCAAAATATTCAAGGTGGAGCATTCGAGCAACAAAATTAATTTTTGGCGAAAACGGTTCATCAAATTTACGTTTTTCATACACCGTTGTAAAGAGGCTTCCAAGACCTTTCAAATGACGTATCACTCAACCCCTCTCCCCTATTCAATTTTGAGGGGTTGAAGCGCCCCCTATTAGGGCGTTGCTCGTTCAAGCCTCAAATATACATCAAAACATGTCCCCCAAACAAAATCATTCGACGTGTTACGGGAGATTTGTCCACTCACTATGGGATAAGAAATATACGGGGTGGCTCGTCTGAGATGGAACAGCCTGGATGTCGAAATCCAAGTGATCTCTTATACTGTTAATATCAAGGAAAGAAAGCGGATTATCTGTTTCTATTTCGACGGTGAATGTCAGTGAATCGTATTGGCTATTAAGCGTGTTCAAAACGCCATGTAAATCAAGATCTCTACTTGTAATCGCGAAAATGGCGTCAACATATGTATACCAAACTTTTGGGAACTGAATCAATTTTGATTTAAAGGAGGTTTCAAGTTCGCTTAGAAAAATATTGACCAAAAAAGGAGAAAGTGGATTGCCCATTGCACATCCGCTTGTTTGTTTATAGTAATTTTTGTTAAAAGTGAAATAATTTCGCTCCATACATACATAAATATGTAAGGATCTCGTATTCGGTGCTAAATCAGCGGTAGCCGAACATATTTTGAATACAGGTCACAGCATTTCTCAAGAAAGTTTATCACTTTCAAAACACAATACAGACAAATATCTAGCCTGGGTAATTTAGAAGGGATGGGATGGTAAAAACGAAAAAGCAATTTATTAAATTCCGATTTATCTCCAGCAAGGGTAACCCATTGTTTACATTATCATCCCCAAATAGTATTTAAACAGGTACATTTTGATTTATAAGTTAGTTAATTAACTCTGATGATGGCTACTTGGTAGTCGGAAGGTTCTCAGTAATTTAATAGTATTTTTAGTGGATAAGGGTGATTATTTCTTATCAACAGTGTTATAAAATGTTATAAATTATATTATACATTCCACCTCATATAATTATGTGATAAAGTGTTGGTAGGTTGATCAGATTCTCAATTATCATACATTTGCTCCCCTTCAAGCTCATTGAACAACCACATTAAATCAATAAATATCACTATAAGAGTTCACACTGTGGATATATTACAACACTATTGGTAAGAAATAATCACCCTTATCCAATAAAAATACGGTTAAAGTACTTTAATAGTATTTTTAGTGGATAAGGGTAATTATTTCTTATCAATTGTAATAAATATCACTTCATTGCTTTACACACTATAGTTTCTTTAAATCTTGCACATTTATCAACAACACAAAATTATTCACTTTATCAAACTGTAACTAAAACAGTCACCTCAATTAAAATACTAGATACACTAATATAATTTCCACTAACCTCTTATACTTAATTTTTCATCAGCAATGGTTATATACGAGGTTGTTTATAAAGAAATTTAATATTAAGTTCAAAACCACTGTTCTACACTTGTTCCAAAATCATCTAAATTCAAAACCACTTAAGCCTGTTGCCGTTTCCTTCTTTGAGACACTCAATTGTGAAGCTGCAACGACTCTGCCTCCAACGGCAAGAAGATATGGCCTTCGATTTTCACATCCCTCTTCAAAGTAATTTTTCGCTGAGGATATTATTGTCGAAGTTTGCACATCACGTAAATGTAGGTAAAATTATAGTTCTTTGTAGAGCTGACTGGGCTGAAGTTTAATTCTTTTGAATATTAGAGTCACAACGAATGAATGAAATGTCAAGTCAATGGAATCAGTGGCGGCTCGTGAACTTTTTAAGAGAGGAGGCTGGACATGAAACGTTCTTGTAAAAATATACTCTATTCAGCCAATTAATTTAACCTTTGCACAGCGACCGTACCAGCTACTTCAGTGACAAAATTAATTGTTGCCAAGCAAGAACCAACGTGGAGGTGTAGAGTTTCTCTTGTCAACAAATTTTTTTGTTCGTTTTTTTTTCTTTGGATTTTTGATATTTTTTATTTTTTTTTTTGAAATTTTTCATATTTTGTTTTTTTATTATTTTTATAATATATATTTTATATATTAACGGAATTCTACGGTCTTTAGTTTGCGAAAAATGATCAATAATATTATCATAAAATGTATCATTTTGTTTTAAGTGTTTTACTAAATCTTTTTCAATAGATATCAAACTAACATTGTATAAACGATTTTGGCCCATTGTATTTCGCATGTAAGTACTTGAGAGTAGAAAATGATCTCTCCACCGATGCCGACGTGACAGGAATGGTGACTGTCAAACAACGTAGTTTATAAAACTGAGGTAAAACTTGTTGCAAATCATTGTATATCATATATTTTATCATATCGGCGTGAATGTCGTACTGGCCTAAAATATCTTTATCCGAGTAGGCATATAACCCATAATTCATTGTGCAGTGCTATTTTATCAAAAAATTTATATTTTAGAACTAAGTTATCTAAAAGTGTATTGGGAAACTCATTTGAAAAAGATTCGAAAAATCTTCTATTCGTCAAGTCGAAAAACTTCAATTCATGTAAATCGGAAAATCGAATCTCAATTTGACCTTTAATAGTATCTAAAATTTCATAAAAAAAGTTGTTTTTAATGTAGTTTCTTGTCTACCAAATTATATGTTTTCCTCCTTTAACAATATTCTGTTTACCGGTTAATTTAAACTTAATACTCGATGTAATATGTTCCTGCGATTTTTCATGTCTATCTATACCACGAGCTAAATTTTTCAAATCATCATAACCCGAGTGCTCCCAACATGAAGTTGTATCAGATGTAAATAGCAAGCAATATAATTTATTGTGTATTTCGATTTTGAAACATACCTGTCATCGTCACCACTAATCCTTTCAAATCCGGTAAAGGCCGTTTATTTTCAACAAAACACTTTTCTATCGTATGTTAATCCACTAAATGGATTTTCTAAGAACCCAGCAACTAAGTCGCTCATCATTTTAACGTTCACCGATTAGATAAATTATAACTTAACTACTTAACCTTACTTCGCCTCGCGGTACAAAAACAAGAACTAACGGAACACGACACGTGTCGCATTCTTCTAGCAGAAGGGCGGTAGCAAGTAATCGTATTTCATTCGACCGACGATTCCGTACGAGAAGCTAGCCTCCATAGGGTGTTGGGGTGTTGCCATATTCGCTCTTTTACCCTATCTAGCAATTGAACTGCTTGGAAGACGGCAACTGTGTTGACCAAACGTATTTACATTTTGAGGTATATAGAGAATCTAGCCTCTGGCCACTGTTGCCAGATTAAAAATAAGTACTGAGAACGAGGAATTAATTGTAAAATTTAAAGAATTATCAGAGAAACAGGAAATAAAATGGAGAATGATCATTAAGATAAATTGGTGAGGAGGCTGAGCCTCCTTAGCCTCCTTCGAGGAGCCGCCACTGAATGGAATGAAATTGACTGATTTATCAGACAACCTTGGAAATATTTCTATAGTTTGACGAAGGTAACGCGGCACTAATTTAGACATTTTAAACAAATTAGGTTATTGCCTGTCATTTTAATTGCTACTGCCCATTGAAATACATAAAGACTAAACTTGATTTGATTTTTAAGATCAATCTATCTTTTAACGACTTACGTTATTCTCGATTTCCCTTAGACCTGTAGAGCAATATATTTATAGGAGAAAAAAAGCATATTAGATATTTATTAAATGAAGGAATAAATATAGCTTGTAGTACATACAACATAAAAATATGTAACTACTTTTGGAATTTTGGACATATTAATCAATTTACTGGTTTCATTAGAAATCCTCGATATCATCTTCCAAATTGCCACATTATTAAAATTCATTACAAAAACATAATATAATAATTATCATGTTCAATCTGATAGAGGAAACGATTTTCAGGTAATTGGAAAGAACGTTCGTTAGATTATAATTGAAACCGTGTGTGTCTGCGGTAAGGGTTTAACAAACCCATGCAACTGATCAAGACTGCAACAACGTTTATGCAAGTACCCATATTGTTTCAGGCCACAGACAAGTACGATATAGATCGAAGAAACCTATACCTCAGGTAAGAATGTCAATTGATACGTCTTAGATGAGTTATCTTCATTGTGATCAAAATACAAAATTGTCTGTTTTTCCGGCTTGTTGTCTAGACTCTAATGATGAACGATCCGTATATGGCAGAAGCCCGTCTCATCTCCAAACCCAAGATTTTGCCGTGATAACTAATAATTTCGCAAACGAAAGTTCTTTAATTTTTTTTTAAATAATATAGAATGTGTGAAGAATACATACTACAACAAAGAATTTTTGAATATTAATGAATTTGAATTATAATATTCGGTTTAATTTGATAAGTTTTAAGGCGATTCTTAGAGATAACTTTGAGGTCTTCCTAATTATTTTAATAAATCTACTTCCACATTTGTTTTTATTGAAGTGGGTAATTTAAAATATTAATTGATGAATGTAAGTAATTTTAATTTGAATATTAGTATTTTTTGCAGTGAACAATTATTTTAAATCAAATTTATTATGAAAAAATATGTAGACATTCGGAATGATTGTTTATGTTTTATCATTAATAATTTGATATTAATTAGAATTGAGTGAGTGAAAAACAAAAATTAAGACTTGAACGAAACAATGAATTATTTTCAACAATAAAAAGTAAAAGATCTATTCATTATAACGGAAGTATCAATTTCCATCAAACTGAATACGTAAAATATACTTTTATTTTACATTAATGCCTGGTCGGGACTGCTGCCCGCTCCGACGACATCGCAGCAATCGCTCCAGAAAAACCAAAGTCAGTTAACTGAAGCTACTCCTCCCCTCTGATCGATAAGTAGCTTCAGGTTCCTAAATCCTCTGCCCTAAATAGTCTTATTCAACCAAGAATGACTGTCTTCTGCATCCGGTCTATCAAGATCACTTTTGTTTTACATTAATGCCTGGTCGGGACTAGTGCGCGCTCCGACGACATCGCAGCAATCGCTCCAGAAAAACCAAAGTCAGTTAACTGAAGCTACTCCTCCCCCCTGGTCGATAAGTAGCTTCAGGTTCCTAAATCATCTGCCCTAAATAGTCTTATTCAACCAAGAATGACTGTCTTCTGCATCCGGTCTATCAAGATCACTTTTGTTTTACATTAATGCCTGGTCGGGACTGCTGCGCGCTCCGATGACATCGCAGCAATCGCTCCAGAAAAACCAAAGTCAGTTAACTGAAGCTACTCCTCCCCTCTGATCGATAAGTAGCTTCAGGTTCCTAAATCCTCTGCCCTAAATAGTCTTATTCAACCAAGAATGACTGTCTTCTGCATCCGGTCTATCAAGATCACTTTTGTTTTACATTAATGCCTGGTCGGGACTGCTGCGCGCTCCGACGACGTCGCAGCAATCGCTCCAGAAAAACCAAAGTCAGTTAACTGAAGCTACTCCTCCCCTCTGGTCGATAAGTAGCTTCATGTTCCTAAATCCTCTGCCCTAAATAGTCTTATTCAACCAAGAATGACTGTCTTCTGCATCCGGTCTATCAAGATCACTTTTGTTTTACATTAATGCCTGGTCGGGACTGCTGCGCGCTCCGACGACGTCGCAGCAATCGCTCCAGAAAAACCAGTCAGTTAACTGAAGCTACTCCTCCCCTCTGATCGATAAGTAGCTTCAGGTTCCTAAATCCTCTGCCCTAAATAGTCTTATTCAACCAAGAATGACTGTCTTCTGCATCCGGTCTATCAAGATCACTTTTGTTTTACATTAATGCATGGTCGGGACTGCTGCGCGCTCCGACGACGTCGCAGCAATCGCTCCAGAAAAACCAAAGTCAGTTAACTGAAGCTACTCCTCCCCTCTGATCGATAAGTAGCTTCAGGTTCCTAAATCCTCTGCCCTAAATAGTCTTATTCAACCAAGAATGACTGTCTTCTGCATCCGGTCTATCAAGATCACTTTTGTTTTACATTAATGCCTGGTCGGGACTGCTGCGCGCTCCGACGACGTCGCAGCAATCGCTCCAGAAAAACCAAAGTCAGTTAACTGAAGCTACTCCTCCCCTCTGGTCGATAAGTAGCTTCATGTTCCTAAATCCTCTGCCCTAAATAGTCTTATTCAACCAAGAATGACTGTCTTCTGCATCCGGTCTATCAAGATCACTTTTGTTTTACATTAATGCCTGGTCGGGACTGCTGCGCGCTCCGACGACGTCGCAGCAATCGCTCCAGAAAAACCAGTCAGTTAACTGAAGCTACTCCTCCCGTCTGATCGATAAGTAGCTTCAGGTTCCTAAATCCTCTGCCCTAAATAGTCTTATTCAACCAAGAATGACTGTCTTCTGCATCCGGTCTATCAAGATCACTTTTGTTTTACATTAATGCATGGTCGGGACTGCTGCGCGCTCCGACGACGTCGCAGCAATCGCTCCAGAAAAACCAAAGTCAGTTAACTGAAGCTACTCCTCCCCTCTGATCGATAAGTAGCTTCAGGTTCCTAAATCCTCTGCCCTAAATAGTCTTATTCAACCAAGAATGACTGTCTTCTGCATCCGGTCTATCAAGATCACTTTTGTTTTACATTAATGCCTGGTCGGGACTGCTGCGCGCTCCGACGACGTCGCAGCAATCGCTCCAGAAAAACCAGTCAGTTAACTGAAGCTACTCCTCCCCTCTGATCGATAAGTAGCTTCAGGTTCCTAAATCCTCTGCCCTAAATAGTCTTATTCAACCAAGAATGACTGTCTTCTGCATCCGGTCTATCAAGATCACTTTTGTTTTACATTAATGCATGGTCGGGACTGCTGCGCGCTCCGACGACGTCGCAGCAATCGCTCCAGAAAAACCAAAGTCAGTTAACTGAAGCTACTCCTCCCCTCTGATCGATAAGTAGCTTCAGGTTCCTAAATCCTCTGCCCTAAATAGTCTTATTCAACCAAGAATGACTTCTGCATCCGGTCTATCAAGATCTGCGCCGAGTTCTTACAGGTTGGAATGATCTTCAAGTTCGAACGCAGGGAAGGCGGAATTCTGCCCAAACACCGATGATCAGAACCACTAATACGACCTTGTGGCCTGGATATATATAGCGTGGCGGAACTCGAACAGGAGATCTTGATACTTTGCCCATTTTTCCTCCTCCTTCAAAACTATGTTCTTCTCTGCCGAAGCAGAGAATTCGATGACATACATAGTCTTGGTTTGTTTATCGAGGAGGACAACGTTAGGTCTATTTGCTTGAATGGACCTGATGGTCGGAAACGGGTAATTCCAGTAGATCTGGCACTTTTCGTTTCCGACAACGGACTCAATTCCTCAGGCGCTTGTCGCAGGCTGCCGTACAGCTTACATCATGAATCTGCACACCCACCACGTTGCAACGATAGACCAAGGTGTTGATTACGACATCTTGGCAAGCTGCGGTAAGTCCCTCGGTTTCGGAAGTAGGGTCGGCTGACATTACGTAGCCGAAGGACAGCCTAGTTGACAAACCGAGTGTTCCGATGTTTTGGTAGAAAACCATGTATCGGCTTGTCAACATGCCGCCTGAGCATAAGATCTTGCTTCGCGGCATTTATCTGTGCTTTCAGGCGAGAAGAGGTTGAAACTCGAGGTTGTCCTCTACTTGGCCTTCTCGACTGATGTGAAATTCAAGTTCGTCCGCTGCTTTTTGCGTTGCTTTAACGATAAATGCTCCCACTCCGGCCCATTCGTGACTTTTGACAAAGCACAAGAGGGGGTTCGAACTCCTAAGAACTTTACAGGTTATCAAAGCACACGATGCAGATCCTCCAGGCCAAGGAGTCCCCTACCACCCCGGTGACTTCGGAGACGAATGCGGGAAACGGACGACCTAGTTGTGACGGATTTTGCGAATATATTCGTCGTGTCTTGGTGTTTTGAAGTAAATTGCACTGCCACTAATTTTCTCATTTAGTGTTTACCCGACTTTCGAGTGATCTGCGACATGCGACCATGTCTTTGATACTGATGAAAAGGAAATGTACCGCTTTTACGTTTATGCATTATCTCATCAACAAAAAAAAAGAAAAAATAGACAAAATTTAAAGATGGCAGACGCTATATCGCAAAGCTTGGATTCTTATAAATCTGTCTTCAATTTCATGTCTGGCCCTTATCCATTCTGTGTGTTGTTCTCTCCAGTTTGCTGAAATCTCAACCATAATCGATTGATAACACTTTTCCTTTTGATCAAATTTTCGGCTAATGCTCTTTGAGTCAGCCGAGCTTCAAGCTTACCAATAGCCCAAAATTGAGTTTCGTGATCTAAGTGATGTCTTTCCATCTTTAATCAATCACGCAGACTACTAATAAGTGTGTTAAAATTATAACTTAATCGACAGCTACGGCTACTGGAAAAAAATTTGGACCTTATCTAAAATGAATTCTTTTTTATACATAAGAACCCTTCAAACATACAGACAAAGAATTTTCCAAATTTCATCTGTTATAGTAACTAAATCAATCAATAGAGAGCAGGTAGTTACGAGGGCATATATCTGATACCTACTTTTTTTACCTATCTATAAGGTACGGAACAATTTCAAATGTTAAACGGACCTAGCTATTCTACAAAATTTATAACTTGTTTAATTTCATGTAAATTTAATGTGAATTGAAAGTATTAATTGAATAAACTTGAGTAAAAATATTTGGATCTGATAATTTAACAAAACATAATAGGGTAGGGTATAGAACAAACGTGTAATACATTTCGAAAAGTTGAAGTCAATATAATTTGAAATAAACTGAAACTGAATAAAGAATAACGGGTCCAAAAAGTATAAGTAGTTCTTTCAAAACGACGAGCTTCATGAAGCACAAAGATATTGAAACATAGGCACCACTTACCTTTCTATTAACTAGTCGTGGTTCATCCTTGGCAAGCTTAAGCAATTCTTGACAATCTCCCTTCGACGCAGTGACGTACCATTCCACACATTTCTTAGGTTCAATCTAGGATAGAAAAAAATTTGTTTCAAGTTGCTATACATTTTGAACTCCAGTTGAGTATTGTTATTGGGTACATTCTGAATTTTTCAAGCAGCATCAGATTTTGTTTCTGATAAATTGAAGGTTATAAGAATACCAGCAAGCACCTGAACTATACCGTGTTATAAAACGTTTCACTACTAAGATAAGTGTCAATCAACTTTCAAAAATACTTTCGTTCTTTCAAAATATTATTCAATATTGGAAAATTGAATACTCATTTCTCCTGATGTTTCTATTAAGTTTATGAAAATTATTAGTGGGGACATTCACCCATTATTATTCAAATCCATCCTTCCAAATCAATATACCCACCCCGTAATAAAATAGCAGTCACATACATTTCAATACAACTTGGCCTCAAGTTGCAAAAGCAGGTTTATGTCTGCTTCTGGAAAAGAACCAGAGACCATTAGAAATATTACAGTGAAAAACGACAACCCTGTATCCATAATTAATGAATTAATTCATGTAAAATCACTCAAACATACTATCGATAACAGTTACCGTGACAGGAAAGAGGAATCCTAGAAAAAGAGTGTGATAACGATGGACTTAAGGCAAAAATCCGAAAGAATGTGTATCTAAGCCAAGTCAGAAACTTACTAAAACAATCTATAACTTCAATACAACCATGAGAAAATAAATATAAAAGATAACCTGTGAAGAATATAAAACCTTATGTTAGTCAAATAGGTAGATACATGTTAACTCATTCAAAAAAAAGAAGCCATATTCAAATTTTGCTAACCAGTTTTCAGAATCTGAGCACAGTTTCCCTCCAAAGATCAAAATCAACGTATTAGACTTAATGGAATGATTAAGTAAAAACCCTTCAACTAATTTCCATATGGCCCTTAGATCTAGGATACTCCTGTTTGATTATATTCACAAGAATCCCGAGTGTAGCCCATTTCATCTTACATTGTGTGTTTTGAAAGCAACATTTTAAAGAACGTAGTGATCGTATTGTTATTTGTTTATAGTGTTATAGGTCTACAACATTTTCCACGAGGTACCAGAACGTTGCTTATCTGTAGTTATTGCAGGAAATTGTATCTATTTATCGCAATCACTTGTTATATCACCTGCTATGATTGACGAACCTAATAGTGACATCCAAGGATTTTAATATATAACCGATAAAGTTTACGCAGGGGTGTTGAACTGGCAGCCTGCAACAACTTATAAGTTGTTAAGCCCAAAGGGTTAAGAAGGGGTGAGTGAGTTGAAAAGAGGATAGATAATTAAATTAGAGAAAATCAAACTCTTAAATTTATTTTATTTGTTCATTTGGCTGTTCCGTCTTTTGCCCTCTCAATTAAATAAGTGAAAAGCGTCATATGACGGGTGCCGTCGATGGAACATGCTAGCCCATTGTCTGGTGCCGTACCAGCAGATGCGAACGGCAGCGAGCGTGTTGTATATTTCCCTCTACAATAGGCCAGATAGTTAACGCACCAAACGACGCGTGAAATAGAGCGAACAACGTCGAGTATTTCGACGGACCTCTCTGCTAAATAACTCGAGAATGACTGAAGGTACAATTTTGAATTCTTATGCCAGTAAATTTCGAGGATCATATCTAGTTTGTGACGAACTTTCAAGTGGATTGCATTTACCGTTTGGCCTTCTAGTCGAGGACGTATATAAGCTGAGAAGGCTCCGTTCTCTAACGCTCACTCCGTCTTAATAATAAGTTTTCATACTATGGGAATCCATAAATTAATTTCGATAATTTACTTCGAATGTAATGAAAGCTAGAGTAACAATCTACTCGGAACACGGCAGTAAATAAGTCTACTATGGGTGCAAAAACATGTTTGAACAAAGAGTAGTCATCGTAAATGTAGGTAATTCCACGATCAAGAAGACTTCACTAAAGGATGCCCAAAGGGTGATGTACTACCACCCCTGCTATGGAACGTAAAAATGGATGACCTGTTGTGAGATCTCAAAGAGTCGGGATTCTGTACCATATGCTAAGCGTATCACCTAACCATATTGCTAATAGGAAGTTTTGAGACGATTTTATGGGATATAATGCAGAGCCCTGAAAATAAACGAAAGCTGGTGTAATGACCACTCTTTTAACGTTAACCACGGTGTTAGACAGTTTCTAATACCCTGACGTTAATCCGTCAGTAATAGAGATGCTCTTTTCTATGAGAAAAAGGAAAACAGGCGAGCATCGGCTACCTAAACTAAGCAATACCATCGTAGTGCTATCTTTGGAAGTGCCACATGTAGAGATCATCTCGTATCATCCTCTTGTGATGATGAGGAGCAATCGGAAAAACATGAGGATTATCACCAAAGATAGTACTATGGCTCAACATGGCAGTATTAAGATCCATGGTGCACTGATCTAGTGGCCCAGAACCGAACAGATAGATGACCTCAATAAAGCTGAGAGTTACATAGAGCCGCGTGCCAGCGAACAACAATCACAGCAGCTATATAAGCAATTATCTGCCTCCCACCTCCTGGACATTTACGTAAAGGAAGCAGCTACAGCAGCACTACATCTGAAATCAATCGGACTCTGGTATAAGGAATTTAAGGAAGACAAACACCTTCTTTAAGTACAGAAACAGACTCCGTGGCACTTTATTGTGTCTTAAAAAGACTATGACGTATCAACCGGTACGAGTCATGAAGAAGAGAAAGGGAAAACTCCATATCTTCACTGATGACTTTAAAACCAAAATGAAAAATTTCAACTACTGGTTTGGATCGAGATTTTCTGTAAGTATTTTATTTGCTTCTGTTTCTGCAAGTGCAAATGTGTAATAGTAAAAATCAGATTCATCTAACGATGAAAGATTTAACATGAGAAGATAAATATTGCTTCCTCACTTTATATTACGATGAACAAGAAGAGAATTTGTCCTCATCCCAAGCAACTTTAGACGACTTGAATAGGGTCAAATCTAAGGGTGGCACAAGATGAGACTATGAGGTGGAAGCCTAACCTAACTAAATATGTGTGCCTAAAAAATCATTGAGCTGAGTATGATGTTAACCGGGTTTTATCGATCAACTTTGGATTCTATATTATCAAAGTCCATTGAAAGAATCGTAATCACACTCTTGCGACTGATTGCAACTCTACTCACAATAAAAATGATATTTTAAGAAATTAAAAAAACTATTACTTATAATTTTTGTATTAACTTAACTTAACCCCGATGACGCAATATATTGTGTCTTTGGCTGTCTGACTAAAAGCTATTTCGACGACACACATTTTTATTGGTCAATAGCGCAATCGTCAGACGTACCACTACAACAATAACTACTTCAACCAACTGTTGATTAACTGGACCTTAAAATACGTTTATAAAACTCATTTGATCCAACCGCCGGTTGTAATGTCAACTGCCGGTTCACCAGCCTGAGGTTAACCGCACCATTTATAAAACATACCCTTAGTGTTTACTCAGGACACATATTCTGTGCCATTTCGGAGCTACATATTTATGTGAACAATTGTTTCCATGCTATAAACTTAATAAGACGGTGCATAGGACAATACTGACCGATCATAATGAATGTAGAATACTCTCATTATCTCCAAATCTTAAGAATCTGACTGCAGACAAACAATGTCAAGTTTCTGGCAACAAAGTGCAACGATAAATAACAACATTCCAACCCGTGACTGGAATGAGTTTGGCACCCCTGGACTACAATTTCAAATAGGTTCATAACAAAAAAAGGCACCACAAACATAAGAGGAAAGATAATGTATAATCTGACATTGTTACATTTATGACAGTGATAGTTTTGAAATTGAATTGCGTAGAGTTATCCTAAACTTGATTAGTTATTAGTAATAGAAATGAAATGTAAATCATAGAATAATCATAGTTATTTGGGGAAATCATAGAATAGTATCTTAGGTATTTAATTAGCTAGATTCAATCTATTCCAAGTATGTCAATTTGATAATTAGCCATACATTACTCTTTCACACACAACCGATCCAATGTTTTCTGCAGTTTTAATTGGATTTTGAAACACATGTCGGCTGCAGACGCATTTCATTAATCAAAGTCATCTATTCTTTTCTAAATCACTAATAACCATAACAATTTTTGATAAAGATATAATACAATATCGAAACGTCAAAAAGAGAAATTTTATTTTATTTTTAATCATATTAAAGAACCAGAATTTGTTCATTTACTATTAGTCCAGGCTGTGAACCGGAATTTTAGCTATAATAAAAAAAAAACATGTATGTTCGAATCAAAAAATTTGTTTTGCATTAGCTTCAAGAGGTTCTCAGGATCATTCATACACCTTAAAAGCTCTTGGGAACCCCAACCCCACCCAATGGGGGCGAAAATAGTCCGAAATCTCCCTCAAATTTGCAACATGCCAAGTCTTGAATTGTATTTTCTACAAAAAAAGGTATTTTGGCATTTCGAGTATACCTAGTAGGTTTTTTGGGTCGCTGAACACGAATCCGTAGCCAGATTTACTTGCAATACATCGTAGGGGTGGTCAAATCGACAAAATTGGCCAATTTCGCACCCCTTGTATGTTATTCTGCAATTTACGTGTTTTTGTCAATTCAAGTGCACCAAGGGGGTTTTTTGGGTCGCTGAACACGAATCCGAAGCCAGATTTACTTAAAATTCATCGTTGAGGTGGTAAAATTGACAAAATTGACCAATTTTGCACCCTTAATATGTTGTTTTGCAATTTACGTGTTTTAGGCATTTCGAATGCACCAAGTAGGTTTTTTGGGTCGCTGAATACGATTCCAAAACCAGATTTACTTAAAATTCATCGTTGGGGTGGTGAAATAGACAAAATTGGTCAATTTAGCACCCCTAATTTGTTATTTTGCAATTCACGTGTTTTAGGCATTTAGATTGCACCAAGGGGGTTTTTTGGATCGCTGAATACGATTCCGAAGCCAAATTTACACAAAATTCATCGTTGGGGTGGTGAAATAGACGAAATTGGTCACCAACACCAAAATATTGGTATCTTGAAATAGAATAAAACGGTTTTACAAAATATATTTTTTTCCTTTTTACGTTTCTTTAGGCACAGGTATACAAAATCTCTACGGCAAGTATAGTATATAGTATACCTATAGGTATTAATATACAGGCATCTATCTTTATACCGGCAGGTGCACTATTTTGTATGTAACGTACCCAGATATAATGTAAAAAAGGTAGATATAAGAAAGTGTGTTGTGTTGTACTCATCATAATAATTGTTAAATTCCTTCTTTTTTTAATGCGTTGGGCCCCTTCGTATACATATTTAATATACAGAAAACCAAAGGCTGCATCCTTCTAAACTTATCTCATTTTACAGCCCTGAGATCGTTACACAGGTTATATCCACATACATGTGCATGTGTTCAAACGTCGCATCTGTTTATGACGTGGTCCACTGCTTGAAATGAGAGATTTTTTTTCACCTTCTTATGTCGGACATAACAATCTGTTCAGTTTCTTTGTAGACGACAAAGAACAACATTCTCTCTTGTAGCTACATTTGTTTCACAGCGTTGATATTATTTTAGTTGAATATTTGTATTTTATATAGTTCAATTTATATTTCATTTTGTATTTTATGGTTCAAGATGCATTTAAGTGTTATCAATCAAGTGTTTTTTGAACATGAAAGTGTAGTTATTAAATATTTGTGTTCTTTTTCAAACAATTACTAATATTCATATCCTCTTAATATTGAAAAAGGAGAAGAAAACTCCAAAATAATTTCAAAATTCAAAAATAATAAAAATTTAGAAGCGTGTCAAATTAGCCATTTTTGTAAATTTCCCACTCCTACGATGATATTCGAGTAAATCTGGCTTTGGAATCGTATTCAGCGACTCAAAAAACCTCCTTGGTGCACTCGAAATGATAAAAACACGTGAATTGCAAAACAACATATAAAGGGGGCAAAATTGGCCAATTTTGTCAATTTTACCACCTCAACGATGGATTGCAAGTAAATCTGGCTTCGGATAAGTGTTCAGCGACCCAAAAAACCTCCTTGGTGCACTCGAATTGACAAAAACACGTAAATTGCAGAATAACATATAAGGGGTGCAAAATTGGCCAATTTTGTCGATTTCACCACCCCAACGATGAATTTCAAGTAAATCTGGTCTCGGAATCGTATTCATCGACAGGTTATGGGATTAATGTCCCAGGACAATGCATTACAAATTTTCAATTCGAATTTTACAGTAAAGTACAATCACCAATGGCCTGAAATCAACATTGAGGAACAAACCGATTCACTAACGCGAACTTCAACTAGGAGTGAGTATAAAATTTGTAATACACCACAAAAATAAGAAAAGTGCCATCATGTACAAAATAATGATTTCAGAAAAACACCATGCGACTGATCGACTGCTAGCTGTCCCGTCCACTGGGTGATTCATACAAGAGATGAACATAAAATATTCATCAGTTTACGTTTTCATGCACAGGGTCAGCTTTGGATTTTTAAATATTTTGTGAAAGTTACGCTTATTTTAGTCTTATTTCAAAAAAGTAATATGAAAATTTTATAATATTTTCCGATGTAGTTGAAAAAAGAACTGAGAAATCAATCTTTGACTTATAAGACTTTGTGCAGGATCGAAACAAAGTTGATTCCAATTTATTCCATTTTAGTTCGAGGAAATAAAGCAGAAAAAAGGCCAAAGTAAAAGCAAAAATTGGATGAACCGATTTTGATAATATTTTTGTAATCGATTCAGGAAGTCATTTAGGAAAAATGTTACCATTTTTTATTTATGTAATGTGCATTTTAGCATTCCTACAGAGGAAAATGCATCTTTTTGAATGAAAGTAAGAAAAAATATCCAAATATAGCCAAAATATCTCACTCGGGCGGTTTTTGGGATCGCTTATCACGATTCCGGTATCAGATTTGGGCTACGACGCACTTGGGGCTCAGGACATCCTGGTATTATCGTCGTCTACAGGGAATTCGTGAAAATATCTTTTGCAATAGAGTGAAACTTATTGGGGAAGTTCTCTTGAGGTTGCCGGTCATGATCATGACACTCAATGGTAACTTGGTGGTCAGGATACCCTGATGACCTAGGTCATATCCATGTATTCTTTTTTAATGTGCTCTGAAATGCAATCAAATTCGTATCTCGGGGGTTTTTGGGGCCTCTGAAAACGATTCCGGTGCCAGATTTGATCTACGACGCACCTGGGGCTCAGGACATCCTGGTACTATCGTGGTCTCAAGGGAATTCGCAAAAACACCTTCTGCAAAGGAATGAAACTTGTTAGGGAGTTTCTCTTGAGCATACAGGTCATGACCATGACACTCAATGGTCACCTGGTGGTCAGGATATCCTGATAGTTTTTTCAATATGCTCTCGGGGGTTTCTCGGATCACTGATAACTTTTCTGGAGTTCGGACCAATCGCCGAAGCATCTGATGAACAGTTCTGTAATATCTACAACAAAGAATCCAAAAAATACCGTTTGCACTACAATGAAACTTGTTTGACTTTTTCTAATCCGAAAAAAACTAATAATGAAATATTTTCTATTTTAATGGCAAAAATGTTGAAATTTTTGATGACAATGATTTTTATTACTAGCTATGCAGAAAAAGATAAGTTTTAAAGGAAAAAACAATAACCATATCGTAAAGCTCGAACCTTTTTAATTATATTGGTTAATTGAAAGAAGTCGAAAACGGGAAGGGAAAGTTAAATTAATTTCCACCGAAATCGTTTTTAGCGGCCCCAAAAAACCTCCCGGTTTCATTTCACCTAGGTTATCAGGGTATCTTGAACACCACATGACTATTTAGGTTCATGATGGTCACAACTGGCAACCTCAAAAGAACCTCCCTCACAAGTTTCATCCCATTCAAAAAGATAATTCTGGAGACGACAATAGTACCGGGATGCTCTGAGCCCCAGGTGCGTCGTTGTTCGAATCTGGCACCGGAATCGTGTTCAGCGACCCCTAAAAACCCCGAGATACGGATTTGATAACATTCCAGAGCATATTAAAAAACAATCCATGGAGATGACCTAAATCATCAGGGTGTCCTAACCACCAGATGACTATTGGGTGTCATGGTCATGACCCGTATGCTCCCTAACAGGTTTCATTCCTTTGCAGAAGGTATTTCTGCGAATTCCCTGGAGACGACGATAGTACCAGGATGTGCCGAGTCCCGGGTGTGTCGTAGTTCAAATCTGGCACCGAACTCATTACCATCAACCCCAAAAACCCCCGATAAGAAATTGTGGCCTAGTTTTGCTATATTTATCTATTTTATCAACATTTTTAATATTATCTCTCAAAAATGCATTCAAAAACATTCATTTTCCTCTGTAGAAATGCTAAAATGCACATTAGACAAATAAAAAATGGTAACTTTTTTCTAATAAATTCCTGAATCGATTAAAAACAATTATCAAAATCACTTCATCAGATTTTTTTCGACCTTTTCTGTTTTATTTCCTCGACTATTTGGATAGTAATCAATTAAATGTAACTAATAATTTTTGTTTTTTAGAAAAGTATTCTATGTTGATTAATGAAGTTGAAATAGAAAACAAGCCTCAGTAGAATTATTTTATTAAAGGTGTTTGCCAATCATGTAACAAAACACGCGTTGATAGTGAAACCTATTTCCTAGTCAGAATATTTGGAATCTTTTGGGGTTATTATATGATGTACGCACATACTTGATGAGTCATTGATATGAGAAAGCTCGATTGCACATACCCCGTTAATGAAATCGAAATGAACAAATGGAACCGAAAACTGGAAGCCAAAATGGAGATTGTAAAATATTTCTTTCATATACAGGATGTACCATTTTTGCAGAGCGGCCTTTAACATATTTTTTTAATCGCACTCCCTGTTTGTCTCAACATATTTCAATTTCCTGTTTTTTGGGCTTCATAAATCCGTTAGTTTTTGCAATTGGCTTTAACCGTTCAAAAGTTATTCAATTTTTCCTACAAATCAATGCGTCTGCAGGCAATTATTTGAAAAATCGCAGAGCACTTGGTTTTTGGGATATCAAGTTGAGTTTTCCGGTGTGTAAACAACAGTCTGGGGTATCTTTTGGCGGCCATATCGCAGATTTGTATAGTGGTATCACCTTGCTGTGACACATTAATTTTGGTAAACTTTGAAGGATCATAAGATTTATTTAAATAGCGTTATTTAGTCGTATTCAGCGTCTCGTTTTACATCTTTTTCGCCCGGCAAGGTTTTTTCCAAATGTTGAAAAATGCATACAGATCTCATCAATATAAACTTGCGTGCCATGAAAATCAATGAATTCTGCCACACCAACGTTGAAGTGGCATTTATTGTGCGTCATTTTTAAATTTTGACAAGTAATTATTAACTAAAAATGAAAGAAACAAGGAACTAAAATAGTATATTATTCAACGAGCATATTATGATGGCTATTATTCACGTGGATGAAGTTTACGGCACGAGCCGCAGGCGAGGTGATACTACAATTCAAATCGACGATATTGCCGCCAAAGATACCCCAGGCAGTTGTTTACACACCGACAAAGTCCTAACTGGATATCCCAAAAACCGAGTGTCCTGAAATTTTTTTAATAAGTGCCTGCAGACGCATTAATTTTTACAAAAAATTAAACTCTTGAACGGTTAAAGGGAATTGTAAAACGGATTTATAAAGTCTAAAAAAGTGCAAATTTGGCTCCTCTGCAAAAATTGTACAACCTCTGTTATGGAAAAATAATTTCATAAACTGCACTTTGGTCTCCTGTTTTCAGTTCCATTTGGTTCATTTCGATATCATTAACGGCGTAGGTGCAATCGAGCTTACCCATATCAATGGGAATGACTCACTCTGTATGTTATGATCATTATGAGATGAGTTCCACTCTGGGACAGAGTTCACTACCAACTATGAGATGGATTGTTATCTTCGAAATCATACATACAAGGCAATTTAAAAAAAATACGGTGATTCTTTGCAAGTTCCAATTAGACGTTTTAGAGAAACTAAATGTAATTAAAATGTGAAAATTTGTTGTACTTATAACGTTTTAGTATATGCCTAGTTCAACTTAAATATTTAGAAAAACCATCCCATTTAAGCCGGAAGTAGAAGTAGACTCTAACTTTCTCTGTATTATTATAATTAGGTGTTTTGAAAGCCCCTTGTTGTGGAGCCAATTATTATTATACACTCCTTACTTGGGGTATACTTTGTGTAAAATAGTTGTAAATGAATCTGTTATTTGTATGAAAATTGTAAATCATATCAAAATAAAAATTTTAAAATTGAAGTGCTTTCTTTATTACTATTTGTGAATTTGAATTGATCAACTATGTTGAAAATTTATCTAACTATTAATTGACAAAAGTGGATCTGCGGATAACTAAGTTCCTCGCATACACTGATAATTTCCTAGAAATTAACCTACCTTTGCTCTTGTTCTCTCGTAACCTGTTTAATTTGGAGAAATAAAATGGAATAATAACACTGTTTCAATAAAATGTAAAAACAACGTTCTTTATTAACAAACTTCTCAAATTCTTTTAGATTATAAAAGTCCAGTGTGACATTTGACACAGAATAACAAAATTATGGTGATGGAACAACCACGGTCTACGACCGTGGGAACAACAAAACTAATAGGTATCTATGATGATATTCTATGTTGATGGATCATAGATTGTTCAACTTCAAGAATTGTTAACAGAACAGTTATTTTCATTATTCTATGAATAACTTTTAAAAGTTGATTGGATGATTGTGAACATAGTCAAAGTATTATTGACTATGATTGTCAATGTTCGACAACAAATAAAATAGATGCTGGACCGTTATTGAAGTTAGAGTTATCTTCTACTTTAATGAAATATTTGAATGTTCTCAACTTATGAAACTTTGATAGAAATTCTTTAAATAATTTGACTTACGTTCTGGATGTTTGTTGATTTTAATTAATTCGCTACTTAGCTTTTGTATCTTTTTCATCGATTGTTCAGATATTTATGATTTTGATTTTAATAAGCACTTGATGCTTCTATTTGTTTTATAATGATTGGATATGAAACTTCGTTCCATGTGAACACTTAATGATTGTGGGATTTATTGAAGGACTTTAATCGAGACTTTGCTCGGAAACAAATTTTACGTTTTATGATTACAACATCAGTAGCGGAGCTAATTAAGATTGTCCAAATTATATGATTTCAGACATTTGATTTTAAAATTTCAGTTATTATCCTTTTATCTAAAGTTGCTGATATAAAACTTAATTCCAATTACTCTACTATCCTAAATATATATTATTTTCTACATTTCTGTAGTTTTATGGCACATTTTTTCTATCCATGTTTGAAGTGTAGACTTTCATTTTACGATTCTCACTTTTCGTAGCACTGCACTAGTGTTTTAAGCTTTCACTTTCTCTAATTGTACTTGGTTTTACATATTCTTATTCCAATTTACAATTTACAATATATCAGTTGTATTTTCGCCATATTACTATAATCTCATTTCCTGAAAAGGTTTTTCTCGTTAGTATGATTTTCGAGATAAGGTTGAGTTGTGTTTCTTTGGAACTTAGCCAATCATAACAGTATATTATGACTTATTTCAATAAATCTGGCCTTGGGTATTCTATCAATATAACGTTTCGCTTGATTATACTTAGTGTTTTAGGAGACATGGATATTCTTTATATCTAAAGCAGGACCAATTTAACGCCATATATGTTATAAATATTGTGTGCTTTAACGGAAATATCTATTATATGAAATAGTCTGTCACGGACATTATATGACTGTCAATGTATTAGCTGTCTGTCATTCAAAAGTTACCTGTCTTGTTGATAGGTTGTCTATCGTAGTATAGACAGTCTGTACCATAGTCAAAGTATACCAGGTCTGCCGGAGCCTCCCTTCTACTCTTTTTAAAATTTTAGTGCAATCTGATTGGTCGTTTATTTCGTTTATTTAATGTCATTAATTTCATGGACGACGACATAATATGATGTTGTTACGTGCCGGCGACGAGCTGATGAGAGCAAGGCTGTGATTGGAGGAGCTGGGTGACGTCACCCAGCGCGAGAAACGATGGAAGGGAGGCTCCGGCAGACCTGGTATACTTTGACTATGGTCTGAACCACGGTCGTATATACAGGTCTGGAAACTCGAGGTTGTTTCCTATGTGAGCAGTGAGTCCGCTACGCGTCGACTTTCGCGTAGTACCAAAAGACGCCACGTAGGGGAATCATAAAAGGCGTCACGTAAGAGTATCATCTTGATCTCTATGAAGAGTATTCTGTGACAAGTGTCAGTTGACTTGTAAACACAATTTTATACGAAAGTTCAGATCTCGATAGCGCTTCCGGCTCCGGGATTTTCACGTGGCCTATCGAAATTAGGAAGTTCGAATTGTATAAAAACACAATTGCATGAACGCCAGACGTCCTATGTAATTAGCTACGAACGTAATCATTTTGACATATGCCTCGAGGAGCTCGCTACGCGTCAGTTGAAGTTTATACTTTTTACCTCGATCTTGTTAATTCGGGGCCGTTTTATGCCCCGTGCAGCCGGAGCCAGTTGTAATAAAGTGTTTTCGGCTATAGACCGCTAGCTTTTACCCGCTTTGAGTATATTTTAGTAGCTAGAAAATTCCCTTTGGTACATCGCACGTCAGACGCTAGTAGCTGACATCTGAGAATACCTCAAACTGTTTTAATTGAATTTTCCTATTTAATCGACATTTTGGGCCCGAGACTATGCTATTTAGTTGGCCCCGTTCATAAACTAACGACATTGAGAGAAAACCGCATGCGAAAAGTCCTCGTTAAAACGTTCTATTTACCGTAAATTTGCACTTTTCTAACTCGCGAGCTACGCGCTCCTCACGTGAACGTCATTCGATTTATCGAAAATTAACCAATTCAAAACAGTTTTCGACCCAGTTTGGGGCTATCACAACCTTTTAAAAGGTTCAAAGTTAAGATTTCGACAATTTTAAGCTATGCTTAAACGGTGCAAATGGGCATTAGTAACACTGCTTGCGATTCCGGAAAGAAATCGTTTTACCCCCTCTTGATCCAAGCGCCAGCTGATGGCTGAGCGAGGGACTACGAGTTTCACGACGCGTAAGCGACTCAAGTCAACCATAAAGTTTCCAGACCTGTATGTACGACCGTGGTCTGAACCATAGTCAAAGTATAAAGGTCTGTTGGAGCCTCCCTACCATCGTATCTCGCGCTAGGTGACGTCACTTAGCTCCTCCAATCACAGCCTTGCTCTCATTGGCTCGTCGCCGGCACGTAACAATATATTATGTCGTCGTCAATAAGATTAAATAAACGAAATAAACAACCAATCAGCTTGCACTTCAATTTTAAAAAGAGTAGAAGGGAGGATCCAACAGACCTGTATACTTTGACTATGGTCTGAACTGTGATAATGATCCATTAATCTATGGATCTGTCTGTCATCTAAATTGTAGGTGATTATATTAGCAGTCACAAGCGTCAAAATTTATGAATTCCTTTTACCCCGTTTGGGATTCAGTTTCGAAAGTCTGTTCTTGGCGGGTTTTTAAAATACTTTAATATTCAGCTTGAAAAGTACTAATTACGAATTCGTCATATAATTGTTGCGGTAGAGTGCCATGAAAATCCCATAACTAATCAAATCTCAGTTTGACAGTAGTGTCTCGAATTGCGCAATGTTTAGTATTCAGGTTTAGTCTTTTACATGACACTCTACACCAAATGGAATACAACTCCATAATCTATGTACCATGAAAGAGGAATATTCCAGAAACTTTACACAATGTGTTTCGTTAAAAACGCAGATTTGAATTATTTCCAATTTCAATGATACCAATCTGAAAATTTGTATACGGTCATAATCGATTATTAGATTTTCAATGAAAATATTTTAAAGATGACGTACTTTTTCAAGAGATTACAAAATACGCACAATCAAAGTTATCCCAATCTAGGTATAACGAATTTCCTTCAATGTAAGCAAAAAAGTCATCATAACTGGAAAACTATCAACCATATATGTGTAGGAAACATTGGTACAGATTGATGCGTAAATTAATTCTCCTTCATTTTGGTATTCAAATTGCTATTGCATTTAAAAAAAAATTGTTATTGGATACCAGATTTTCAATCGTTTTTCCCCGATAATAAATACACCAAGAGAAAGATCTTTTTTCTTCCTTATGCTAGACAACGATTTTTAAATATTCGAATATGACAGTTGTTGATATTCGAAGGGAAGGTACAGACTTTGGTATCAATTTGTCTATTCGTTTAATTGATTATGTCACATTTACGAATTCATTGATCTCTCTAGAACATCGTAGAAAGTTGGGAGACCTCTCCCTCTTCTATAGATATTTCCATGGTCGGTGTTCATCAGAAATCTCGCCTGTTCTTCCACCACGAAAGATTCCAGTCTAGACGAGCTCAAACTAGTCGCCCCTTCACTGTCAAGCTCGAGACCTGCCGAACGTCTTCCTACCAGACTTCATTTGTTTTATCGAATAGTGAAGTTATGGGACTCTTTACCTAGTGAGGTCTTTCCCTATGTCCATAACCTCCAAACCTTCAAGAAAATACGAAAGCTTATCTCCTATCCCTACATTTCACTGCTTGCTCACACAATGTTCTTCGAATATAGGTTTCCCTCACGTGTAGTTGAAGTATAAGAAAAAATCAGAACACAAAACATGAAAACCCCGAACCAGAAAGTCAACAGACATGAAATTTGGCAAGTAGGTTTTTTATATGACTTAGGAATCAGATAAGAAAGGATTATTCCAAATTCAACACCAAAGCTGATATGATCACTAAGGTTTACATGACAGATCAATATGCATCCATGTCTTGAGCTCGACGAATGACATCACGGCGGCCAAGCCGACATCATCATCTGGTGCTACGGGTGTTCACTGTTTCTGATGCCAGCGGAAACCAGCAAATGGTCAATAAAGGTTGAAGAACAATAAAATGTCTTTCTAACTTCGTTATAATATACAAGATGATCCAGTTGGAAAAGTTGAGTAACCTTTACACATCACCGTCTACCTAAATGTCAATGTTAAGAAAAAAGTAAGTAATAAAAAGTTTTAATGGCTCTGAATTAATAAGATACAAGATACAGGGTGTTAAATTCGACTTGTAAATCACTCATTATAGGGTGGCAAAACCATATATTGAAAGAATTCAGCTTCATCGGAATAATGGAGGTATAGTCTACATCCGGTATAACCGGAAGTGGGTTCTCTAAATATTTTAGAACCGCTAGGGATATCCGAACACGTTACACTCCAAATTTTCAGATTTTAATTACATCTAGATTCTCTACAACGTCTAATTGAAGTAAAACATCACCCTGTATGAACAACGACTTAACGTGATCAGGAGAATGTTTTCCAGGTCAAACTTATAAATGTATGTATGTATGATAACTGTCGGATACCGCCAGGTTTTCAAGGTCTTGTTGGATCATTTTCGTTCAAATTCCAAGCTATAATTTTTTTTTAACTGTACCGAGTGGTCCAAATTGGACACTTTTGATAGGAAACACCAATTTCTAGAGAAGATAGAGAAAAACTAGCCTACATGTTACGAGGTCGATTTTTGAGAGAAAATAAATGCCGAAAACCGCACTCTGATATCTTGACTTGTTCAAAAGATGCAAGGTGTTTTTCAATTTTGTGCATTTCTGACCCACCCCCGTAACTTGTTTATTTATGAATATTTCTGGTTTCTGTGAAAACATTGTTGAGACACTTTTTTGAAAGGAATCTAATGGTCTTCCTTGTTTTTTATTGAAAAATATGGTTTTGAAGTTATGACATAAACTTGTATTTTTTTTATGGACCATTCTGTATATTTTTACATATTCGTGTTTGAAATAAAATTCTCTTCCCAAATATATGTATTAGTTGCTACTTCTCTTTCAAAACATTTATTTTTTGGCTGTTTTCGACTTATTTTAGATGAATAATCAAAATCTGGGTTGCCATGCCTGAATACGAAACAATATACCTTAGCAACTACAGTCTATGCGTACTGACAAACAATTATTATTAAATGCAGTTTGCTTTACAAGTTTAGTGTGCTTCTTTGAACTGAGTTTTGAACTTACGACAATATTTTTATCTTCCTGTTGATTCAAAATGTATGAAAATTACGAAAAATATGATATGCTAAAGTGTTATTGGGAATTACATGAAGATGCACAGGCTGCCAGCAATCTTTACTTTAACCGATACCATGAAAGGAGACAACCAAAACCAAGGACAAGAGTTTACGAAGCCAGGAATAGAGATAGAGAGTTAGAAGAAATAACAGTTTTGGGGAAATACAAAATCAACCCAATATTTCACTACGCAAAATGCAGTTGAATACAGGTATTCCAAAGACTACAGCAATGCGAATTCTAAGAAAAAATAAATCCAAACCGTATTGAGTAAGAAAAGTTCACAAGTTACTACCAAATGACCTACAATTCCGGCTCGAATTCTGCCAATGGTATTTAGGAAAATGTGCTGAAAACTTAAACTTTGGACAGATCATCATATGGACTGATAAAGCATGCGTTAGCAGCGCTGGTATTTTTAATAGATACAATTCCTACAATTGGACTTTGGAAAATCCATATATTACAGTGGAGACACAAAATCAAGGCCGATATAGTTTTAATGTTTGGGTCCGTATTTTTAGAGGAAGGTTTATCGGTCCCAATATCTATGAGGGTAACCTTACAGCAGCCCGATATGTGGAAATATTGCGGGAATTTGTCGAACCTATAATGGATGATTTGCCATTACAACAAATTGGACACGTATACTTCCATTAAGACGGGGCACCGTGACATAACGCACACATTATAACGACGTATTTCAACGAAATATCTGGGGACAATAATTGGCTTGGCAACCGGGGTCCTGTTCATTGGGCGGCAAGATCCCCCGATCTTATGCCCCCAGATTTTTACCTCTGAGGAAGAATAAAGGACCTCACATATAAACGCCATCCTGATTTCCGGGAAGCGTTGGAAGCAGCAGTGCGACATGCCTTTCGTTCAATACCTGCGGTAGAATTAATTAATGCTGTCAATAATGTCAGGAAGCGAAGTCAATTATGTTTCGATTTAAATGATGCTCAATTTGAACACATGTTGTAAATAGTTTAAAAATGTAATACTTTTGTTCTTGTTACTCTGTTTTTTTAATTAAATTGATGAGTTATTATAAAATAGGCACTAATTATTGTTTTCAACAGCAGTTATGTAGAAAATAAGTCGAAAACAGCCACAAAATAAATGTTTTGAAAGAGAAGTAGCAACTATTATATATATTTGAAAAGAGAATTTTATTTCAAACACGAATATGTAAAAATATACAGAATGGTCCATAAGAAAAAATACAAGTTTATGTCATTACTTCAAAGCCATATTTTTCAATAAAAAAAAGGAACACTTCCTTTTCCTTTCAAAAAAGTGTCACAAGAATGTTTTCACAGAAACCAGAAATATTCATAAATAAACTAGTTACGGAGGTGGGTCAGAAATGCACAAAAAACACCTTGTATCTTTTGAACAAGTCAAGATATCAGAGTGCGGTTTTCGGCATTCATTTTATCTCAAAAATCGACCTCGTAACATGTAGGCTAGTTTTTCTATATCTTCTCTAGAAATTGGTGTTTCCTATCAAAAGTGTCCAATTTGGACCACTCTGTACATAATTTTGAAGTATGTTTGTAAAATAGTTATTTTTGTATTAAGTGCGAGAAGTGAGTATTTTTTGAATGGCAGTTTTTTAGCGTATCATTAAAACGCGAATTTCACAAACGCAATACAAACAACATTTTTTGTACAACTGTGAGTTTAAATTAATCGGCTAAAAAAATGCTATAGTTGAAGATAAATACTCCGGAAATAGGTCACAATAACACTCTGTTTTAAATTTTTGTCTTTACGTACGTTTCGGTCTCACGACCTTCATCAGAAGACTTATTATGTAAAAAGGGGTTAATTAAAATTAATTAGCACAAGCGTCCATATGGCACAATTTTTAATCAACAAGCCCACGCCGTCGAAACGAACAGAACGACGAATAATCGAAAATTGTATCGTTAATATTAAAGTATAATTTTTTTGTAACAAGAATCCACTGTTCAGTAAAATTCTCATAATATACAAACGCATATTGCTATGGTCTCAAAGCAACTGAAGTTCGAAGCTACCGAGACCGAAACGTACGTAAAGACGAAAATTTAAAACAGAGTGTTATTGTGACCTATTTCCCGAGAATTTTTATATAAATTCATACTGGGCCAAGAATCTTCATATTGATAAATACTCCGTATACAATCTCACAGCATTATGTTAACATGCTCTGTCGTTACTATAGAAACGGTTTGTTGCTGTCGAAAGTCTTTTCCAGATAAAAAAAGATACATTTTTTATAACGGTCAAAAAACTTGACATTTTTGCATCCCTATCCATATGTGAGTCTTTTTTTCACAAGAACCCGTTTCTATGGTAACGACAGAGCGAGGTCAACTCTAATTCTGTGAAATTATTATTTATAATTCAGTTGTTTAGCCGATTAATGCGATGTTACAGTTGTACACAAAATGTTGTTTGTATTTCGTTTGTGAAATTCGTGTTTTAATGACACATTCGAGTGAAAATTAGCATTCATATGTGATTAAAAAAACACTTATTTCACGCATGAATACAAATAACTATTTTCTTATCATCATATTATAATTGTTCTAAAGCGTTTGGCTGAAATCGTAATTTCTTCGATAACCTGCTTATTTATTCATAAATAGATGGTAATAAGGATGTAAACGTTGTCCAAACAGGTTATTAAACATTAATTATGAGTGGACATTTTAATATTAATTAACTATATATACATCTTGAGAGAGATACCAATCGTAAACGGAATTGTTAGGACATAAAATAATTCACTAATTAAAAATCGAGATAGTCATCTATTTTAATGTTACAACAAAGAAGATTGTGTTTGAAATGTATAACGAATTTCGATTCAATTTAAACTAAAACTAACAACATGAGTTAGGGAATACTTACCGATGTGACCGAGGCGCCGTCGTCCTCGTCGGCCCCCTGTGGACAAAACACAGTACTAAACAAAAGCATCATGTATAAATTAGCGTCGACTAGCGATAACATCACCATACGCTAAACGGACTAGTCACGGCGTTTTTATTAACGAATTACATTGGAGATTCTGATAATTTGTCTGTTGGAGTACTAATGAATTTTATGACACTGCGACATAAACTTTTTCCAAAAAAATTTTTACTACATCAACCATGCAATTATTAAACTGTAGCAAGGAAACAAACATGTTCTAAGTACCTATGGAGAAATTGTACATGTTAGTGCTGATTCATGTCATTGATTGAAGTTATTTAGTCAACGTTCATAGTTATAAATGTCCTTTATCCCAGGTTAGCGTGTCAAACTTAAAATTACTGTGGTTAACTCAGTTGCACAGCTTATACAATTATTGGTCAATCATAATCGATTGATATTTGATATTGGTTTGGACTAGCACCATTTGAAAAATAACTTCACGTTTTTAGTTCTAACCGAAAAGAAGTATTATTCTCAAGACTATACAGGTTGTTCCTTAATGATATGCGAATATTTTAAGGAGTGATTCCTGGGTCAATTTTAAGTAACAAAGTTCCTATATAGTCGAGGAAATAAAGCACTAAAATACAGAGTGGTCCAACGAAAAGTATGCACCTAGCTTTTCTCCTTTGTTTAGAATTGAAAGCAAAAATGCTCGGACACGTGGAGTTTGCTTTTGAGGGGGACACATTTTAGACATATTTTTCAACCTGTGCCTTTAACGCCCTAGCGAGGGGGCGTCACAACCCTAAAATTTTAAATGGAAAGTGGGGTCGAGTGATATATCATTTGAACGGGCACAAAATTATCTTCATAATGATACTTTATTTGCTGAAATTTACTCAAAACAGTTAATGCGAAAACGGCTTTAAGAACATTAACCCGATAATTTTGGTATTAATGAAAAATACAAATAAGTTTTGGTTATTAAGAATCAAAACATTTACAATTAGTAGTACTTACGTTTCAATGTTTGTTACTTGTAACAGTGCTTTGTAAAAAAAGTAAACAAGCTGTTAAATTGATTTATTAAAACGTTACTTCAACAAGTGTTGAAAATGTGACCCACTTGCTTCCATATAATAATACAGATTTTGTTTAAATCTATTTCTAACATTTTGTAGCATATCAGGTGTTATGCTTCTGCATTGTGCTGTAATCCGTTGGCGAAGATCTTCTATGGACTCGGGCTTCGTAGCAAAACATTTATTTTTCAAGTGTCCCCATAGAAAAAAGTCCAAAGGCGATAAATCAGGTGACCTGGCAGGCCATTCAATTGGGCCTCTCCTTCCAATCCACTGTCCGGGGAACCGGTTATCTAAAAATTCTCTTACAGGAGCAGCATAGTGCGGAGGTGCTCCATCTTGCTGGAAATGAAGCCGATCGGCATCATGATTTTGGTCGTCTTCTATTATCTGTGTTATGAAAGGATCGATTGCATCGTCAAGCATGTTTAGGTAGACTTCACCAGTTAAATTTCCAGGAATGAAAAGTGGTCCTATGATATGACTTCCTAATATGCCACACCAGACGTTTATTTTTTGAGGGTATTGGGTATGAACCTCACGGAATAAATGTGGGTTACTGTCATCCCAGTAACGGCAATTATGCCTATTCACAGCTCCATTCAAATAAAATGTACACTCATCGGTAAAACAAATGTTAAACAATAAGTGCGGATCTTCAATTAAACGCTGGCTCATTTGTTCACAAAATTGCAGCCTTCGATCAGGATCATCCTCATTTAGTTCTTGTACTAGTTTAATTTTGTACGGATGAAATTTGTACGCTTTTAAAATCCGTATTATGGATGAACGGGAGACTCCTGAGGCTTCAGCTAGTTGACGGGTACTTTGAGTATGATCCAATTGAACATGCCCCAAAACAGCGACTTCCACAGCTTCATTTCTGATGGGGTTCTGCGGCTGGTGTTTCACATTACAAACAGATCCGGTATCGACAAACTTTCTAACTAACTTGGCAACATACGAATCATTAACATTTTTATCGGGATGACTGTCCTTAAACAAGCGAGCAGTTAGTCTAGCACAACTATTATTTTGAAAATAAAGTTTAACAATTTCAACTCGTTCTGGAATGGAATAAACCATTTTGTACAGTGAAATTAAAATAACTTCAAAAGCGACCAAACTGAATCAATGATGGGACTAAAATAACAGTTTGCCTAAATTCTTTTCCTACACTTATTTGCAGTTTTTTTCGACAAAAAAACGCAAACGATAAATGGTTTTTTTTTGTGATGAACAAAAAATTACATTGAAATGTTGCTCTCGGTAAAATGAAGTAATTTAGAAATGATTGTAGTTCTTCTGATTCCTAATAACCAAAACTTATTTGTATGTTTCATTAATATCTAAATTATCGGGTAAATGTTCTTAAAGCCGTTTTCGCATTAACTGTTCGAATAAATTTCAATAAATAGGGTATCATTAGAAAGATAATTTTGTGCCCGTTCAAATGATATATCACTCGACCCCACTTTCCATTGAAAATTTTAGGGTTGTGACGCCCCCTCGCTAGGGCGTTAAAGGCACAGGTTGAAAAATATGTCTAAAATGTGTCCCCCTCAAAAGCAAACTCCACGTGTCCGAGCATTTTTGCTTTCAATTCTAAACAAAGGAGAAAAGCTAGGTGCATACTTTTCGTTGTACCACTCTGTAGGCCAAACCTTCCAAACTTGGCGCAGTTAGATGGATTGAGATGCGGGTTTCTGCATTCGATTCAGAAAGTGATTTAGAAAATTTGTCCGGTATTTTTTTTGCGAAAAAAATTTATTGCATTTCTACAGCCAAAAAATCCATTTAACTGAGTGCATTTTTAGAGGTGAATAAAAAAACGGACTCGAATTGGTTTCTCGGGGGTTTATGGAGTCGCTGAAAACGAATATGCTATCAAGAAAATTCCCTGAGGTCCCCTTGAACCTCCCCCGGGGTACCCGGGCGTCCTGACGCCCTAGATATCTATGAAATTAACTAAAAAATTATTTTTAATGTTTGTTAACTTTTCAAGAGGTGATATAAAGGTTGCTAGTGATGATTACAACGTGAAAAAACTCTTCTGCAATACCTGGTGGTACCCTGAGACCGGGCAACCACGACATCTTCTAGGAATTCGTTAATTTTTCTTCATAAAATGTAACAAATTCTGGCTCTCGGGGGTTTCCAAAGTCGCCGATCATGACTATGACACTCACAATGCTCTGCAAATTACCTGGGGTTGTTTCCGGGTCTCTGTGTATCTAAGTCATCTTCTAGGCATAATCGTGATCGGCTTCTTCGAAAACCCCCGAGAGCCAAAATTTGTTACCTTTTATGAAGAAAAATTAACAAATTCCTAGAAGATGACGTAGATACACAGGGCTCCAGTTACCCGAAAATACCTGCAGGTAATTTGCAGAACGTTGTGAGTGTCACTAGTCGTGATCGGCGACTTTGAAAACCCCCGAAAGCCAGAATTTGTTACATTTTACGAAGAAAAATTAACCAATTCCTAGAAGATGGGTTACCCAGTCTCAGGGTACCACCAGGTATTGAATAAGAGTTTTTTCACGTCGTAATCATCACTAGCAAGTTTTATATCACCTCTTGAACAGTTAGTAAACATTAAAAATAATTTTTAATTAATTTCATCGATATCTAGGGTCAGGACGCCCGGATACCCTGGGGTAGGTCCAAGGGGACAGCAGGGAATTTTCTTGATGGCATATTTGTGTACATTTTTTCCGCAAAAAAAAAATACCGGACAAATTTTCTAAATTACTTTCTGAATCGAATGCAGAAAACCGCATCTCAATCCATCCAACTGCGACGGGTTTGGAATGTGGAATGCTTTATTCCCTCGACTAATACACCTTTTCTAAAACGCTCATTTTGGATATACAGGGTGAAGAAATTTTATTTTTTTTAGGTTTTTTCAAAAATCTATAAAATGGTTTGAGATATTGAGCTGAGTTTTGAGACTAATTAATGTGACTTAGGAACACGACTTTTCACTTAATATGTTTTTGAAAATTTGATCAGTGTCGTAGCAATTTTAACAAAAAAGTGGTCCGCCCCTCATCTTTTTCGATCTAGATATTTTTTAGTCTGGTCAATTCTGTATGAAAAAGCTCTCTTGAGATATTTTCGCCAGGTGCGCCGTTTTTGAGTAAAACAAAGAAACCGTTGTAATGACCAAAAATCTAATTGGCCTGGGATAATGTAAGAAAAATCTAATAACGTACAACATTAACATAACATTACAACAGAAACATTATTACAAAAGTTGCTGAAAATGCCGGCCTCCGGTTAATATGCACGCATAATGTCTCCTCATGGCATTGAACACTCGTTGAAATATTCCAGGAGTGTTTTTATTGTATCACATGCTGCAACTATCTTTTTCTTCTAATTCTTCTACAGTGTTGATGTGTATACTAGCGTATTAAGGGGGTCCCTTAAAAAAGTCTAAACTATTGATATCGGGGGACCTAGGTGGCCATTCTTGCGCCTCACAGCGGCCAATCCAACGATTTGGATAAACAGTTCGTAAGTAATTGCGAACCGTTACACTGAAATGTATTGGTGCACCATCGTGCATGTACCACATTTAGTTTCTTGTTGCTAACGGAACATCCTCAAGCAGCAAAGGCAATTGTTCTTGAAGGAAATTGCAGTAAGGTTGTCCGTCAAGTCGTCCCGATAGAAATAATGTGTGAATAAAGTAGTCACCAATGATTTCTGGTCATACGGTCCACGAAAATTGGTGCTGGAAGTGGGTTTTGGTTGTGGCGTGAGGATTTTCATCCTCTCAAAAATAATTGTTGTGGAAATTAATTGGATTTCTTGAAAAATTAGCTTCATCCGTAGACAGAATGTGTGATCCAAATTGTGGATTTTGAGCAACATTATGAAGATTCCACTGACAAAAGTTCACACAATTTGGAAAATCTCTGAGAAGTAATGCATGTACTCTTAAAATATAGTACGGATATAACAACAAATTCACTAAAATTCTCCAAACAATTTGGTGGCAAGATTCTAGCGATCTTCCTCGTGCAGGTTTCAGGAATTTCATCAACTTCATGAAGCACCGCTTCTTCAATTTCTGGTGTTACACTTCGAGGTCTACCTTCAGATGTACCTTTGTGGAAGTTTCCAGTTTCTACAAGACGACGATGAATATTAGAGAAGGTTCGAATATCTGGCAAAGTACGATAGGGATTTCGCTGGTGATAAATACGTCTGGCTTTCTCTGCATTACCGTCGGCGAGGCCATACACGTAATGCATTTCTGCCATTTCCACATTTGAATAATTCACCATTGTTAACGAACCTGTAATAATAAGATACTTACAGCTAACAGATTTGACCGACACAGACTTACTTGAAAATGTGGAATGTCAAACACATGTGACAGCGGCTAACTAGATTTATTGCAAAATTGTATTCATCAATAATTCCATTAATATACAATGGTTTCTATTTTTTTACTCAAAAACGGCGCATCTGGCGATAAACCTCAAGAGAGCTTTTTCATATAGAATTGACCAGGCTATCAAAAAAAAATGTCTACATCGAAGGTCAGTGGCGTACTAGTTTTATTAAGTTTATTACTTATTAAGTGATAAAGCGTGTTCCTAAGTCACATTAATCTGTCCCAAACCTCAGCTCGATATCTCAAAACATTTTATGGATTTTTGAAAAAACCTAAAAAAAAATAAAGCCTTGCCACCCTGTATATCGAAAACATCGGGCGTGTTAGGACAGGTTTACAGGAACTTTTTTACTTAAAATTGACTCAGAAATCACCGCTTAAAATATTCGCATATCATTAAGGAACATGCTATATATATAACTACAACACTTGCACCACAAAATTATCTAACCTGTAGTTGTACACTTTTACCAATGAGGTGGTGACAGGGGTTGATGATCCTCACCATTTTTAATATCATCATGATTGGAGAATCTATGTGTCAAATTCAGTTCAAGGAGTTTTGCAAAAATGTGAGCATTTCGTGAACATAAATCACACATTAGAAGAGTGTGAGCCACTCACACATAGAAAACGAATGCAATGTATAAGGTTATTCGTTTTCGACATACCTCCTAGACGTATCTCCAGACGCAAAGACCTTCAGCAAAGATCTGTAATTCTGATATATTCTGATATTTACGTTACCTAGCATATGTCAAAAATAGTCAACATGTGAACCAAACATAAAAATTGATAAAAGTAATCAAGGTGAATGAGAAAACGGAAAAACAATTCTTTTAGTTGCGAGGTAAGTTGTAACATGTTCAATGTAAACGCTACTATTGATGGATGAAAGGAATAGATATAACACAAATTTTACTGCTTTTAATCAACCTTCGGTATGTAATTGAGTTTCATCAATTATCAACATAATAAATATTAATTATCTCATAATAATAATGTATATGGCATTAGGGATTGAGGGCTGTTGCTAGTGAATTTTCCTCAGCTTCTGCTACATTTGAAGCTTCCTCCGGCACTGGATTGGTCAAAACACAATCAGTGACGATACTATTAATGCGGATTTAGAGCAAACGGTTTTTCTCCTTCCACCTATTAGTGTATTTTTAATCCAATTGGTCAAAAGAGGCATCAAGTAAAATCGAATGATATAGCAGAAAGCAGAAGTGTTGTAACCAGTGGCGGCTCGTGAATTTTTGAGAGAGGAGGTTGATATAAACTTTGTTATTATAGTACATCTTAATTTTTTTGCATTTTTTGTTTCTTCTTCAAAACTAAGAGTGAGTTCGAGGATACAGCCCTACGTTGATTATCAATTGTTTTTTGAGTTAATACAATTTAAAAAATATACATCGCCTTATTTTATTGCGATCATATTCAAACTAATTTAATTAATTCTAATAGATTTTTTGACAATTTACTAATATTTCAATAACTTATGAATAGCTATAGAAAATTTTGAAAAAATTAAGAAAAAAATAGTGTAAAGATGTCATGAGTAGCCAATATATTTTTTGATTGTTCCTCGTTGAAAAAGATAAAAGTTGCTATGCGACTATTTATACAAAATACAGTAGACTGATAACGTGCAAAACACGTTTGGATACGTGTAAATTTGAATTCAAGATACGTCAAAAGCTCTTCCGCTCATTGCATCTTGGTACCTTAGCCAGTCCTTTTTAGACGGTTTACACAAAAAAAAAGAGTCTAAAAAGAAGGTTTTCATAATAAATTCTTTATAACCCTAGAACGGATCAGTTTATGTTGATTAAGATATCTCACTTAAAATTAATTTTTTCGTTTAATGGTGAAATAATATACATTATCTTCCAATTAAGAAATGTGAGATTTCGTTGATGTAAAGTTTCCAAGTTTGAAAGGCTTACATTAACACGCTGTATAATATTGTTAAAAACTAACAATGATTTTATTTACTCCGTGTTATGCTTAGAATATTCACATAATTTAAAATTAATAATTAAAAAGTAATTAAAGCATATTACTCTACCAATGATTTCATGCAGCACAATATTTAAATCTCACTATTTATAATAATTTATTACGTATTTGTCTCCATTTATTGATGTTTATATATGCTTTTATTTATTCGCGTTTTCCTCGAAAACGACAAAGTTTATTGAAAAATTAGCAGGTTAAAAAAAGTGTTAAAACAAAAGTTCCCATAAAAAAAGTAGTTTTTTTTTTTGAAATTGCGATTGGGTTAAAAAATTCTGTCAAATTTTAAGGGTGCACCATCCCTTATCAACCCTTCAATATGATCCAACTGAACTCTACTTACTTTCGATTAATACTCTTGGAACGCGTACAACGTGTACCAAATTTGGTTTTTCTAAGTTGAAGTAAAATTGAGATATTAATTTTTTCAAAATTTAAAGTCCCACTTTGAGGGCTTATAACTTCTCAGGGGTGCAACTTGGTATAGAGGTAAGTTGCGTTAAATCATCATATTTTGGGCTACCCTACTTGTTCCTGCTCTGTGTCGGTTCTTATGCGAGACACCCTGTATATTGTAGTGATTCAATTCTCTTCCTGACGTGTGTAAGCAAATGTTATTGTATTAACACAAATATATATCTATCTATAAGGTAACCTACATCAAATTAGGTTACAATTAAAACATGAATCTAAATGTGTAATAACATACAGGCTGTTCTATTTGAAATACTTTTGTTAGGATCCCTACCGCCATAATTGAAGACCCTGTATGAACACATGTATTTTCAGAATGTAGCGAACAATTTTTCTAGCAAGTATGATATTCAACTTTTTCTCTCCAACTTTAACGGCTAAAGAGATAGGCTCCGATGCGTCTTAGGTTGGCCATCCTGTAGTAATGTAATCAACTAACCGATGAAAGGAAAGATATTTATATCCTTATAACTTATTGAATGGCAGTTTTAATGCCTATATAACATTACGATGTTTGTTCTTCGTTAGTTCTAATAGATTATTGACACTTCTGTCACACGCTTTGCACAATCGCGAAGGACATCTTCTTGGATGTACCATTCTCCTTCTTATTAGCAGTTCGAAAGTTGTTAATCGTATTTGGCTACCTACTATTTTCCCCAAAACCGTCATGTGTTCAAAATGGTTCAACTTCCAAGTGAACCAGGGTTAATCTATAATTTGAATTATTTTATCTTGTAGATAATGTGGCTTCGTGTTATCTTGCCTAAACAGCACAACAGAAGGATCATGTTCAACATATTACTCCGTTGTGTTTCCCTGAGCATAGAACACGGCCGATTTCTCTTCAAGACGGATTTCATCCTAAATCGTTACTGAACTATTACAAAGTTTTCAATTGACGGCAAGGCAAAAGGGCTCACCTAGTAGTTTTGAATATATTTGCTCGGTCTTCGTGACCATTAAAATGTAACTTTGACTTGTCTCCGAAGTCGGGACAAAGTCAAACATAATTTTTTGTGGTGTTTTCTGACTAATAATTAAGTCTTCTCTCCGGCTTCTCTTGAAAGGTTTATTACTTTCCGCATGTGGGAGGATAGATACGGTAATTATACAGGGTGTTTTAAAAAAAGGTGGCCCCATTGCTAGGATAGGTAGTACACTGAAAGATAAGTGCTTTGCTTAGTAAAAAATTTTCGTAGCCGCCTCCGTATTCAAGATACAGGATGTTCTAAAAAAAAATGTAAAGACGTTTATGTCGAAACTACTGGCAACGTTGTAATGGAATTTGGTATGAACATGTTTTGGAAGCTGACGCATAAATTTATTTCTATATCTAACTCTTATAGAGGGCGCTAATTACACGGTTCGTACCGAGTAGTTTAAATCGGAACTTTTTTGAGGTTAGATTTTCTAACTCAAATTTTACGTGAAATTAAACATCATTGAATTTTACACCAAAAAGGTACGCATAGTAAAACTCGATAATGCGCACCGTTTTCGTAATATTTTGATTTCAAAATGATGAAGTAATAACTGATGCTGGTTTAAAGTAAAAAACAATAACCAATGGGCATACCAGAATTACACATTACCAGTTTATCGACAACGACGTACCACGGCTCTAAACGTTTATTTATTTGGTTTGTTTCTTCTGGGAAACTTTTCTGCATAGCGCGTAACAGCTGCACTAGCGATTCCTACACTAGCCTAAGGTTAATAACATGTTGGTGTATTCAAAATTTGAATACATTTTGATTATTAATTAAATATACAAATTCTTTGGAAATAGGTCACATTAACACTTTGTTATATATTTTCAACTTTACGTACGTTTCGGTCTCACGACCAACATCAGAAGTCTTATTATGTCACAAAGTTTTTTTTTAAACTAATTATAGCACAAAGCGTCCATATCGCACCGATTTCAATCGAAAAATGCCCACGTCGTCGAAACGAACAGAACCACGAATAATCGAAATTGTACCGAAAAGGACCACTGCGGAAAAGGATGGAAAATGTGCTGTCAGTGCGGAAAATGGGCTCACGATGCATGTGTATGTCGAAAATGATGACGATGACGAATTCATATGTGATGTCTGCTTTGTGACGTACTTTGTTACTTTTTTTGGCAATTTTTACTTACTACGGCTTCAATATTCCTTCAAGTCTACCAGATCTGAATCCGATTGACTTTTATCTTGGTTTCTCGGGCGTCTGATTTTTGTCAAGGTTTACTCCTCGTTGAGGGCTTCTGCTAGGGCCCTTACCACAAAGCTTATCACTGTGCTATCTATGGATAGCCCTGTCCCAAGGTAGTCTCAGTGAAGTAAGTAACCAGGGGTCAATAGGGCAGACTGAATAGTATTAGAATTGCAGGCTTTAATTGCAATTAATACTTGGTTACTTCTTGGCTACTTGAATGCTGTTGCAGAAAGTCATTTAGATAAACACAGAACTTTCCAATAAGTTTATTTATAGCTTGAACATAAATAAATAAATATTTAACTCTTTCTGTATGATAATAATTTATCCCGACCCGGGGGAAGCACAAGGAAGCTCAGAAATAATAATTGTTAAGAAAGCGGTCCAAACAGGCTATTTTCCTTATTATAGCCTAGTCAACAAATAGTCATGTGAGTATTCTTAAAACGGCTACTCATGCACTAATTATTAGCAAAATTAATCATCGTACATGGGATACTCGAGCAGAGCAAGTGGAAGCAGGTCTTGAGTTGTAATGTAACCTCCGCAATACCCTCACTACGCCCGCGTAATATCAGTGATTTTTTAGGGCTTTTTTAATAATGGTGAATACTGAGATTCATTTATCCTGCCCTTCTTTCAGGTTAGTACGCGTAATTTCTCGGGGACGGTCTCACGGGTAATTGTACGACAGTGCCAGGCACTTATATACTACCCTCAGATAAATTTGACAATTATAATTCTTAGTTCCGGGTAGTCACAGCTTGTTAGAATTAAAATCACCTCGTCAGTAATACCACTGTACTTCCGGGTAGACGCAGTGTGTACAGTGGAAATTACAACACTCAACAAAACATCCTACTTCCGGGTAGTCACAGCGTGTAGACCCTGTCGGTGGACTATCTACGACGCACCCTTATTTCCGGGTAGACATAGTGTATATTAGTGCGTCGTGATTCACTTTCACTCTTTTCCTCCTTTAGAGCCTACTTCCGGGTAGTCACGGCGTGTAGACCCTGGCGAAGGACTATCTACGACGCATCCTTATTTCCGGGTAGGCACAGTGTATATTCGTGCGTCGTGATTCACTTTCACTCTTCTTCTCCTTCAGAGCCTACTTCCGGGTAGTCACAACGTGTAGACCTTGGCGGAGGACTATCTACGACACATCCTTATTTCCGGGTAGACACAGTGTATACTGATGTGTCGTGATTCCCTTTCACTCTAATCATTCACACTCTCTGACACAATACAATTACTTATTAAAACCAATTTTTACGTTTATCGGTACAGAACACAATTAATTTTTTTTTGGGATGTTATGGTACAATACAATAATTACAATTACTAATTACTAATTAAACAATATTTGATATTACAAGGGCGCACCGCGGGCAAAACAATGGAACTTGATGTACTAACTCAAATAGCAAATTCACTATTTACCTAATGCTTCAAAGGTAATTAGTGGAGCACTTACTTCTTGATCTCGGCTATCTTTTCGCACTGTCTCACTGACAATAATTGATTCAACGCTTGCGAGGCGTTCTTTTATACCAATCGAGGTTCTGGTCAAGTCACCTATACCAGCTCCAGCCGAGCCCTTTTTTGCTCATTCCGCGCTCATGATGGTTCACCAGTTCCTCGATTTTGTGCCGTTTTTATGGTTACATCTGTTCCGATATCTTTTGTTGACACGAAATATGCACGTTTTTGAATGAAATCAAAATATACCTACGCGACTTATGAACCGTATGCAAATCTGACACTTAAACTACACGGATGTCAATGCCCGGTACTATCTATTTTCCTATACAACAATATAATTATTCGGAATTATCAATTCGAAATACTAATATAAACGGAATCTAAAATTTACAACTAATCTACGTGTTTCCCATTAAATAATTATTCAATATTTTAGAGCTTCGTTGCAGCTTGCTAAAATAAAATTTTTCGGAATAAACGTTGTCATAACAGTTTTGGTAACAATATTGAGTACTTTCCTGTATTAAATCTTTATTCCATTTTACCTTATGCATTTTCCCATTTCAACTACACTGTGTAGGTAAAATGAGAAATTGCAGACATTTTCTAATTACCACATGTAACTAATTGTTTTTCATTTTTATTGTTTTTTTGATGAATATCTAAATTTAAAACCCTATAACAATATATTCACTCTACACAATTTTACAACAGTTTCACTCTTCTATATATAATGCCAAACGTTAAGTATACCATTTTAGGCCCACAAGTTAAAAGCAAATATGATGTTTCTGTAAACTTGAATTCGGAAAGGTGTAAAGGTGTGAATGGATATTTCATGACTTATTATATACAATACTCCAATTGAAATTCAATAACAATTGCCGTTTTCAAATAATTAAACTTCTCCGTAGGTACACCTTAAAAACAAATCAAAAAGAATTTCTACCTGTACTAGACGTTTGGATATATCCAGCTGCCACGATTTATTCATGAAAATTAGTCAATAAAGCTCATTATAATAAAGCAACAGAAGCTGCAAGGTATTATATTACTGGAGTTTGTTCATTTTTTATTTTCGACCAGCGAGCATGATTGCGTGTATAATAAATAAGAAGATAACTCGAATTATGACTGCCATGACACCGTACGGCAATACGATACATGTAAATCATATTTTTTTCGTATCCCCAACACATAAGTTAGAGTTGCTGATAGAATCTGTTGCCTCTTTGCATATTAAAACAAACGTCTACAAATGCGGATCGTTAATTTGTTATTTGTTTTATATTACCCTGCGTTTTGTAGAATACGGAACGCTAAGACAAGCAGGCATAGCCAATAGGTCGTGTTCTATGTATGAAATGTGATGTTGCGAACGTATTACATTTATGAATGTTTGTATGGAGGTTTATATTTAAATGCTTTGTTTATGGGGGGAAATTGCAGAAATATTCAAATTTATGGTCGGATGGATGCACGCGATATCTAAAAAATGAGAAGAAAACTATTGTTTATGTTCAAAAAGGTAACCGAACGTTACTGGGATTCTTAAATCCAGCATCATCACAAATCTAACACTGTAAGTTCACATTCTCCTAATAAATATTACTTCCCTCACTAAACGTAGTATATGGGAAGAATTGTTATCGGTCTACAAGAATTTTAGAATATGAGTATTTCTGAATCGATCTAGACCAGGGGTCTCCAAACTAGGGCTCGAGGGCAAAATCTGGCCCGCCAGCGTCATCAATCCGGCCCGCGACAACTAATGGCTTATTGTTGTTATTGTTCTTGTGATAAGTTGGATAAAAATACACAGAATGATAATAACTCAGTTTTATTTACTTGCTAGGTAAAGCCTAATGACAAGTATAATACGCAGAAATTTTAACTGAAGCATAATAACTAACAAATAATTGAAATGAATCCCACATTATAAACATTATAACAAATAAAATACTAATGAGCTTTATGTAATTCTGATTTTCCACTGACAATAGTTTGTAGTTCTGAACCAATTTTACTTGTACCAATTATTAAAAGAAATTTAAGATGCTCAGTTAACCTAGATCTGGTAACATTCTTTGTGTACTTCATTCTGGAGAATGATTTCTCACACAAGTAAGTAGTACCAAAAACAGAAATCAATCCACGAGCAAATTTATGCAAATTAATAAATTGTACCAGTGGAAGAGACTCTTATAAAATGTCAACAAAGATGAGTTTGATATTTGTTCTTAATTATATCACTACACTGTAAATCAATAATTTCCATTTGAAGTTTCGGGGCTATAGTTTCAACGTCAGTATCAAAAGGATTTTGAAAAATCTTAATTTCATTCGCAATGACAAAATCTGAGAAACGAGTATCAAAATTTATCTTCAAAACACTCAAAGCTTCGGTTGCAACATTTACGTAATTGTGATTGGGACAGTATTATTTTCGGCCGAAACGATTTGATATTAGTGTATAAATCAGGGAGAAGTTGGTTTTCTCCTTGCAATTTCAAATTCAGTTCGTACATATGTTTTGTCCAATCGACATAGAACGATAACTTCCACATCCATTCGCTATTTTCACGGACCTATTATCCTAAGGAGACAGGATTGTTCACATTTAAACACGATCAGACATTGCCAAATTTCGGGCCACTCAGACCGCTGCATATAACAAGTATGGCCGTATGAAATGTGCTGTTGCCGGATTAGTTGTTCTGTGTGCCGGATTGAGATTTGTAATTATTATAAAAACGTCCATTGCAGTATTTATTCTTTATATTAGAAGCAATACTGTTGAAATGTCGTTTTCTCTGAAAAATATTCCATAATTTATGTTAACCTGGAATATACAATCGAATTATATAATATTTAAATTTTTAAATATAGAACTATTCCATTCCATTGGAACATTTGTTCAGAAAGCGAGAACGCCACGTCCCTTTTATGAATGGGGACTTAGTTCTGTACTACGCAATTTGACAGCTTCCGTATTTCTCGTAGCTATTTCGAAGCGGTGTTGCCTTACAAGTGGTACCAAGTTTTCAATCATAGTTACAGCGTTGCCAATAAGGAGTAATTATGACTCGGCGACAAGGAGGTCCGTTGGTTTTCTTTGTCATACTTCATGTATGCGACAAGTCATATGTCATAAGTTTTATGAATGAGATGTTTCGTCTCCGTAGGATAATAGGTCTATGGCTATTTTGCAATTCGGTACGAGGGCGATGCTTTTCATTCGAAAAAATTTCGGTCGCTGCTCGAAGTTCAAAAAAGCGCCAAAAGACTTTTCCGCAACTACGCCAGCGTACGGTTGTATGATATGGTAGGTCATTTTCTCCAATCTCTTCAATAAACTCGCGGTGATTCAGCCCAGTGGATCTGATGAAATTAACAACTGATATGACTGGTTTTAGAGCTTCACACATATCCAAATATTTCCCGCACAAGGACTGTTGATGAATGATACAATGTAAGACTAATGGTTTTGAACCACCATCATTTTTTACAGCCTTTGACACAAGAGCAACCACTCCTTTATTTTTACCACACATGTTTTTGCCTCCATCAGTAGTAATATATTTCAAGTTTTTGCATGGAAGGTTCTATTTATTACTGGCATTTTCAACTCCTTAAAAAAATATCTTCCCCAGTAGTCGTGCCGTGAATACTATCAATATCAAGAAGTTCTTCATACACTTCATACCTTTTATCTACTCCTCGAATAAAAATCAACACCTGAGTATCTGTCACATCTGTTGACTCATCCATGGCCAGAGAAAACCACTCAAGATGTCCATTTTTGTCAGAAGTTGAGATGACATATTTTCTGCGATGTCTTCTACCCTCTGATCCACGCTGTTTCTGACAAATTGACAGTTTATTAAATTTACCTTTTCGGGGCACATTTCTTCGGCTACTGCAATTACGCATTTTTGATCATTTCTCCATCGGTGAATGGTTTTCCACGTTTCGCAATTTCATGAGCCACACGAAAGCTGTTACGAGATGCAACCACTTGTCAGTGGCGGCTCGTGAATTTTTAAGAGAGGAGGCTGGACATAAAACGTTTTTGTAAAAATATACTCTATTCACAGCCTTTTAACCTTTGCACAGCGACCGTACCAGCTACTTAAGTGACAAAATTAATTGTTACCCAACAAGAACCAACGTGGAGGTATAGAGTTTCTCTTGGCAAAAAAATTTTTTGGTCGTTTTTTGTCTTTTATTTTTTTTGGATTTTCAGTATTTTTTCTTTTTATTTTGGAATTTTTCATATTTTGTTTTTTTTTATTAATTTTATTAACTTTTTTATATATTAACGGAATTCTACGGTCTTCAGTTTGCGAAAAATGATCAATTATATTATCAAAAAATTTTGTTTTAAGTGTTTTACTAAATCTTTTTCAACAGATATTAAACTAACATTGTATAAACGATTTTGGCCCATTGTATTTCGCATGATCGCATGTAAGTTTTAATTCGTTTGAGAGTAGAAAATGATCTCTCCACCGATGCCGACGTGACAGGAATGGTGACTGTCAAACAAAGTAGTTTATAAAACTGAGGTAAAACTTGTTGCAAATCATTGTCTATCATATATTTTATCATATCGGCGTGAATGTCGTACTGGCCTAAAATATCTTTATCCGAGTATATAACGCATAATTCTTGTGCAGTGCTATTTTATCAAAAAATTTATATTTTAGAACTAAGTTATACAAAAAACTTCAATTCATGTAAATCGGAAATTCGAATCTCAATTTGACCTCTAATAGTATCTAAAATTTCATAAAAAAAGTGTTTATAATGTAGTTTCTTGTCTATCAAATTATATGTTTTCCTCCTTTGACAATATTCTGTTTACCGGTTAATTTAAACTTAATACTGGATGTAATATGTTCCTGCGATTTTTCATGTCTGTCTATACCACGAGCTAAATTTTTCAAATCATCATAACCCGAGTGCCCCCAACATGAAGTTGTATCAGATGTAAATAGCAAGCAATACCAGCAATATAATTTATTGTGTACCTCAGATCCCGTTAACCATAAATATTTTTTACAATTATCAGTATCAAATGATCGATTTTGAAACATACCTGTCATCACTAATCTTTTCAGCAACTAAATCACTACTCATTTTAACGTTTAATAACCAAAGAACTCTTTGTTAATAACTCAAAAAACACTTTTATCATATGTTAATGTTAATCCACTAAATGGATTTTCTAAAAGGCAGCAACTAACTCACTAAAACTCATTTTAAATTTACAACAACAATCTAACCTTACTTCGCGTGGCGTGACAACACATAAGCAAGCACTGACTGACACTCAGCATTCGGCAGAACGCACGAGTTGTATTTCATAAATTGCGCGCGGCTGCCGCAGGCTAGCCTCCAGAGGGTGTTGCCATTTTCGCTGATTTAACCTATTTGGCGATCGGAGTGATCGGACTGGTCGGAAAAACGGCAACGGCGTTGAACACATGCTCAGCGTTTGAGATATATAGAGTCTAGCCTCAGGGCACTGTTGCCAGATTATAAATAACGATTTCAATCCGCGATTCAAAGCTCCAAATTCTTCTGTCCACAAACTTCGTGAATTTTTTTAAATGGCGTTTAATGTTATATATTCTTCGAGAACGGCTATGGTTTCATTGCATATTAAATTTATGGCCTTCTTACTGGACTCGTTTAGAAATATTGAAAGTTTCATTGATCTTTGAATGTTCTGCATTCACTGTCCACTTTTCGCTTCTTTTCCATACTAATAAATAACACACAAAAACAAATCAAAATACTGTTATGAAGATGTCTTTCAAACACGTTTTAAGGAGTTGCGCACTAGTTTATTTCACAACGGACAGTTTCGCTTCCTTCGCCTTCCCTAGACGGACTGACTCGCGGTCGAGACGATAGTCTTTTTATACTCTTCAATTACTGCCATCTAGAAGTGAGTGGAATATACCAGAGCTTTCACGAAACAACGAGATTATTGGCGAATGTCTAATTGTTACTGCGCTTTCAAAACTACTACTGGCGTATCTGTTAGCGATAAAGGGTACTACCACTATCTATTTCCGCGTGTGACCACCAGGTGTCGTCAAGTGTTACGGTCGTAATAATAAAGGACAGTTAACACACAATAGTAATTGAATTAGGGAATTTAGCAAGCGTATGCTCGCTCAGGGCGCGTACTCGGCGACTAGTCTAGAAATTATAGACAATGGCAGAAGAATTTGAATGCTTTTGGTCCTTGGAACTTACTGGAGTGAACAGTATGGCCTTAAGGCTGGAAAGTTTGGAGACACCTGATCTAGACTATTATTAAGATATCTGCGTGTGAGAACTGGATAGGATTACGGTGTTCCTATTAGTCTATACGGTTTTGAAATTTAACAAAACGTGGTAAATATAGGAACTATATTAGGGTGCGCTAGCTCCGTTGCAAGTGGTACATGTGAAATCCACCTTCGGTTTTTCAAATAGAACTATAATAGTATTTTATTGAACTATTATGACAACAGTGATTTTCTGGTTATGAATATATATGATGCGTAGAGATGCCTTCCAGATGATACAAATCTGTGATCTCGTCTCGTCTGTGTGATCGAGACAAGACGAGATATGTCGAGACGCCGTCTCGAATCTCGAGTTTTTATTTCTGAATGCATGTTTACCAATTCGTTGTCTATTGTGAATGGTGCTTCATTACCGACAGTGTGCGTATAACAGAGTTATTTTATTGAAGTGGGATGCTAGATACTTGTGTACGCATTATTGATATATTACAGAAGGTTCTCCTAGTCCTGACTAAGGAATGAGCGAACGACTTGCGCAGCGTAGGTACTATGGTATTATCCAAAGAAATCATACAACGTGTTTTTAAGAGGACTAGTTTTGTTTCCTCAAAATCTATACTATTGGTTTGTCTAACATGTTTTTCAGATGGGATTTTAAAGTTAACATACTTGTATTTTATCTTTTAAAATCTTTTTTTAACCAAAAGTGCTATAATTTCCAAGTTTATATGGCGATTCATTAATTCAATTATCTCATAAAAGATGTCCCGTGACTCGATGCACATTTCATAAGAGCGTATTCCTTGGACAATTTTGAGTGGAAAATGCCTCATACACTTTTGTCCAAAACTCAGTAGATAAGGAGTTATGAGCAATATTAAATTTAACAGTAAATCAATTTGCAAATTTATTACCGACTATTGCATACTGGCCATTTATTAATTCTTCCTGTACATTTACAGATTTATTACCACCTAATCCATACTGACATTTTATTAATTTTTACAGCCCATTATATTCACAATAGTGAAAATAGAAATACTGACCGAATAGTTATTTTACTGCTCCAAAATGTTATAAATGTATCGAGTCTTTTACAATATTTTTCTGACTGTTTGTTATAAAGTAAATAATGAATTGAATACTGTTCAATTTATTACGACCCATTATTATAACAAAAAGTTTCTTCACTAAACATAGCATAAGGGTAGTATAGTTATGGGTCTACAAAAAGTTTAGCCTTTGAGTCTTTCTTCTATGTATAATATTGCGCAGTTGCGTCGTACGTTTATGAAATTTTACATATCACTTCAAAGTGGAGAAAATGTACTTTGTTTCGGAGCGCGGTAACTCCCTTGGAAGTTGTTGTTTTGACATCCCCTTCAGTTTTTCAAATGGAACTATAGTATTTTATTGAGCTATTATGACAACAGTGTTTTACTGGTTACGAATATATATCATGCGTAGTGATGCCTTTGAGATGAGACAAATTTTTGATCTCACGTCTGTGTGGAGGAGACAAGATATGTCGAGACACCGTCTCGAGTGTTTTTTTTTTTGGTGATGAGTATATGCCTTAGAGATAAGACAAATTTGGCGTCTCATCCCGCCTGGATTTTATCTCGACTATGAGGTCGAGACGAGAAAAAACCAGTAGCAGCTACCTGAGAATCATATCCATACTTGTGGTAAGTAGTCACATACTTCACTAATGGTAATGATTATTTTATGACCGTTATTCGGCTTAACCTGAATTCAATGTTGAATTAGGAATTAAAATATTTTTATTTTGTTCCAAAAATATCCTTGCATTCTCAAGCCAGCCAATGGTTCTGAATTTATTAAACTATTTTGAACAAGGAAAGGGGAATAATGGTCCATTAATTTCTTCGAATGCAGTTCACTAACAAGTTTCCGCTGCACTACAAATTTCTAGAAAAACTGTTTACTCTATTAGGGAACTCAAGGATACCAATCCAATTCTATCCTTGTAAAAAAAAAGTCTCGACCATCATATAATACAAATGATAAGAAAAAAAAGTCACTGTGAAATCTTTGAGGTCTGAATGGAAAGAGTAGGGAATCGTAGATATTGGTAGAACATATTCAACATCTTCATCGAATAATCTTGATTTCACTTACAACAAAGATGACAACCGAAGGATTTTAACTAATAACGTCAATATAGCCTCTATGAGAGCCTGTTCGTAAAAAATTACATTGGAAACACAATTTCCGAAATGTTAAGGCAGGCTATTTTCCTGGATGAAACTTTGATTTATTCAGAAGGTAATAAAACAATATCTTGGAAAGACTGAAATGTTAAGTACTGAAGGATACGATGGGAAACGTTTCTTCGTTGCACATCCAGAATCTTCTAAATGATGTGCGGAAGGGGCCAGTTTGTTAATACGAAATTCAGAAGAGCCTTCGCTCATTGTCATGGATAATGCACCGTACCGTACGTAGTATTGTCTTGGAGAAGGAACTTTGAACTTCTTCGAAGAAGGGTGATGTTGTTGAATGGCTGAAGTATAATAATATAGGTTCAGATGAAAATAAAGACCTAATCTGAACTATAGGGAATCGCAAAAGTCTTAAAAAACATATGAATGTAATTGATGAGTTGTTTCGACAACATGAAGTTTTGAGACTTCTTCTCTATATTGTGAATTCTGCTATTGAGTTGATGTGGGCTAAAGCAAAAACAAATTATATTTAACGTATTGAGCAAAATATTTAGAATGACGCAGCTATGTTAAACATGTGGGGATAAGCTTCGAATGAGTGTGACGAGAATACATAGAAAAATTATATTAGACATATTGATGATGTTATCCAAAAATTGGCATGATGGCGAAAAATATAATTATGACTTTGAAATTGAGCTAATAATAATTAATGTAGATGATTCAAGTTATGAATGTGAAAGTGATTGACATCTTTTCTTGTTCTTTGTTATAGTAAAAATTATTATTCTACTTTCTACTCTTCTAGTATCACTCGAAAGTGAAAGTATCTTGAAGTAAAGTTGATTGTATTTATTTATTTTAACTTTTAAAAATGTACATAATTGAATGATGAAATTGATTTATAAAAATAAATTGGTGTTTTGTTTAAGCTCAAAAATTATAACTGATCTTTTTTAGTTGAGCTTTATAATTATTCATGATGAAGGCTACATACTATTTCTTATCCCTGGTGTATTTAATTGAGATCGAACTCAAATTCAAAACCATATCATAAATAATATTTAGCAATTCAATAATCATATTATTATTAGTAAAGTTAGTTTTATTCTCATGAAACGTAACATTTCAATGATTATGTATGTAAACTGGATATTTTCTGGGTGCATGATGATTGCAGTTTGAAATTAAAATGTATATCTCAACGAGATGGATAATCTACAGAAGAATTCCTTGAATCGACTAATTCCACCACGCTTTATGGATGATGCCTTAATATGATCAAAAATATAGGTAATGTCATCTTTTATTATCAGTGAGCAACCGAGTTGTTGATTATTATTGACAGATTATATTTTAATATTAAGAACTTGAGTGAGGTTATATTGAAAGAAATGAACACGGACGTGCAATATATAGTGTAAAGCGTACCTTACACGGTCAATATCATCGAAGCAATATTATTGACGAAGTATTGGTAAAAAAACGGTAGCCCTCACACGATCCAATAATATTGATCAATAAAGTGTCAGTTTGACTTGTGCAGTCAGGGAGGATGTATCTACCGGTTCTAATCGCGTCTGCTTTGGTCCTCAAGAAGAGGAAAAGAGGAAGGCAAAGAACAGTGTGGACAAAAAGCTGGCTAAATAGACGTACGAGTCATGGATATGGGGAATTGCTTCGAGGACTCAACAGTGAGCCAGATGACTACAAGAATTTTTTAAGAATGGATGAACTGTTTCAACACCTAGTTGTATTGGTTTCGCCATTTATAATAAAGCAGGATACCATTATGAGAAAGGCGGATCGACTTGCAGTGTGACCGCCTTTCTCGGGAAAATATGTGTTTTCTTGTTACACGGAAAAGTAGAAAGTTATCACCACCGGGATGAGTGATCCAGGGTCGTATATTTCCCGTTGAATGAAATCTGACAGATTTGAATTGATTGATTCCTCACCAGTAAAACACAGATGTTTATATATATACAGTTTATTAAAGGAAATGAAGGATTATCGAAAATATGTGTACAAAAAAAAATATTTACACCTACTCTAAATGAACAGCAATTCCATAAAATTGCTTTACTAGTAGGGATAATTCGCAACAATTAAATAATCGGAAGTTTATAATATAATTCAAATCAGGATATCTGTTCGCGTGATACAATTGTTTACATCGAACAGATGGTCTAAAAAAAACTTAGACGCCAAGTAGTGTACGTTTGGAACGTTGATCCGCAATAAGAAACCAGCCGAAATAAGTTAATAGTTCTTTAGTATCTGTAGCACGGTCGACACAGGTGGTGGATTTATTTCGAATCGTGGTAATTTACGTGATCGCTAATAATATTCGAGTTCTTTGAAGATCGGGTCCATTCCTCAACACAAATAATAAATTATTCGGTTCTTGGTACTTGAATTTAGGAAAAAAACACACAAACTCTTAAATAAATAAAACACTCCTAATAGTACAAGAAATAGAAACAACCCCTACCGCGTCTTGAGCATGACTAACGTTTTATTGCACAATATGGCAATATACTCCTAACATGTGTCAATAATATTGACGCTGCCTCAATATATTTACGGGCTTTCAATAAAAATCAAACTGATTTTATTTTCTTCAATATTATTGCCATCAATATTATTGTTTCAATATACTCCTTACAAGTTGCATATATTGATCAATATCGATATTGTTTCAATAATATTGACCGTGTAAGGTACGCTTAAGGGATGTACCCATTGTAATTGGTCCAAACAAATTTTTCCGGGTTTCGCAGATACATACGTTTTGAGCATTTCTGAATCGATCTAGACTATTTTTGACTGTGTGTGGGTTTTGTCACAGTGGAGAAGATTGCGCCGTTCCTTTTGGTGAATTTGAAATTTTGCAGACCGATTGTCAGTGGTGAAAATAGGAGCTGTATTGTTTTTGGGCACGTTAGCCCCGTGTCGAGGGGTATTATAGATATTCATTTTCAGACTTTAAAACGGAATTATAGTATTTATTTAAACATAATGACAACCGTGTTTTTTTGGTTATAAATATGTATCACAGGTATATATTTACCTGCACTAGTGTCCGAAATTCTCAGTTTAAGATTCAAGTGACGTCATCGATGTGAAATCGCAGTCTATTTTATGCGTTTACTCTACGGTAAATTTTGATAGTTCATGTGACAGCAGGAGTCAGTATAGAACAAGGTTTTATTATGTAGACTATTTGCATATTTCAAAGTAACATAGATTATATTATCTGAACGTCTTTCATTAACGGTTTCGGAATCATTTCCAATATATTTTTTGTTCCTACAATCATACATTTGACCCGCAGAAGTGTCCGAAACCTATCTTGCTTACAAAAGTGAGGAAAGTCAGTAATCGATTGATCACAGTTCATTTTTTGTAAGTTACTGCGTCGCCCATCACGTCACACCCTTGGCATTGTAATGTTCTACGTGTTTCAAATTGCGGCGAATTTGATTCGTATTCGACGACGCAGTAACTTGTGCGCACGGAAGATTTTTACGTCACTTACGAGACACCGCCTACGTTGATTTCGAATTTCATAATTCCAACACGGAGTTTGGTATCCTGTTTCTAAATATTCTTGATTTTGTCTTTTAGAATCGATTTCATACTGGAACAGGATCTCAGTGTACCTTCTTGAAATAATAATTATTTTTATTTCTTCCAAAATATGTTTCTCTACAGATGTTTTAGGTGCCAGAAAACCCCGAAAATACCACCGACGCAAGTGTCTTATTCTTATGGAATCCATGTCATACTGAAGAAGGATCGTGTACCTTCTTGAAATAATAATTATTTTTATTCCTTCCAAAATATGTTTTATAGATCTTTGTTTTGGGTGATCAAAATAATAAAAAACAACGAAAATACCACTGATGCAAGAGTATTTTGGAATCGATGTCATACTGGAACAAGCTCTCAGTGAACCTTCTTAAAATAATAATTATTTTCTTTCTTCCAAAATATGTTTCTTTATAGATCTTCGTTCTGGGTGATCAAAATAATAAATAATACCGAAAATACCACTAATGCAGGTGTCTTTTCGAATCGATGTCATACTGTAACAGGATCTCAGTGAACCTTCTTGAGATAATAATTATTTTCATTTCTTCCAAAATATGTTTCTTCATAGATCTCTGTTTTGGGTTATCAAAATAATAGAGAACCTCCGAAAATACGACTGATGCAAGTGTCTTTTGGAATCGAGGTCATACTGGAAAAGGATCTGTGTACCTTCTTGAAATAATAACTATTTTTATCTTCCAAAATTTATTTCTCTATAGACCTCTGTTTTGGGTGATCAACATAACAGAAAACCCAGAAAATACCACTGATGCAAGTGTCCTTTGGAATCGATGTTATACTAGAAAAGGATCTGTGTAACTTCTTGAAACAATAATTATTTTTATTTCTTCCGAAATATGTTTCTCTATAGATCTCTGTTTTAGGTGATCAACATGACAGAAAACCCAGATAATACCACTGATGCAAGTGTCCTTTGGAATCGATGTTATACTAGAAAAGGATCTGTGTAACTTCTTGAAACAATAATTATTTTTATTTCTTCCGAAATATGTTTCTCTATAGATCTCTGTTTTAGGTGATCAACATGACAGAAAACCCAGAAAATACCACTGATGCAAGTGTCCTTTGGAATCGATGTTATACTAGAAAAGGATCTGTGTAACTTCTTGAAACAATAATTATTTTTATTTCTTCCGAAATATGTTTCTCTATAGATCTCTGTTTTAGGTGATCAACATGACAGAAAACCCAGAAAATACCACTGATGAAAGTGTCTTTTGGAATCGATGTTATACTAGAAAAGGATCTGTGTAACTTCTTGAAACAATAATTATTTTTATTTCTTCCGAAATATGTTTCTCTATAGATCTCTGTTTTAGGTGATCAACATGACAGAAAACCCAGAAAATACCACTGATGCAAGTGTCCTTTGGAATCGATGTTATACTAGAAAAGGATCTGTGTAACTTCTTGAAACAATAATTATTTTTATTTCTTCCGAAATATGTTTCTCTATAGATCTCTGTTTTAGGTGATCAACATGACAGAAAACCCAGAAAATACCACTGATGCAAGTGTCCTTTGGAATCGATGTTATACTAGAAAAGGATCTGTGTAACTTCTTGAAACAATAATTATTTTTATTTCTTCCGAAATATGTTTCTCTATAGATCTCTGTTTTAGGTGATCAACATGACAGAAAACCCAGATAATACCACTGATGCAAGTGTCCTTTGGAATCGATGTTATACTAGAAAAGGATCTGTGTAACTTCTTGAAACAATAATTATTTTTATTTCTTCCGAAATATGTTTCTCTATAGATCTCTGTTTTAGGTGATCAACATGACAGAAGACACAGAAAATACCACTGATGCAAGTGCCCTTTGGAATCGATGTTATACTAGAAAAGGATCTGTGTAACTTCTTGAAACAATAATTATTTTTATTTCTTCCGAAATATGTTTCTCTATAGATCTCTGTTTTAGGTGATCAACATGACAGAAAACCCAGAAAATACCACTGATGCAAGTGTCCTTTGGAATCGATGTTATACTAGAAAAGGATCTGTGTAACTTCTTGAAACAATAATTATTTTTATTTCTTCCGAAATATGTTTCTCTATAGATCTCTGTTTTAGGTGATCAACATGACAGAAAACCCAGAAAATACCACTGATGCAAGTGTCCTTTGGAATCGATGTTATACTAGAAAAGGATCTGTGTAACTTCTTGAAACAATAATTATTTTTATTTCTTCCGAAATATGTTTCTCTATAGATCTCTGTTTTAGGTGATCAACATGACAGAAAACCCAGAAAATACCACTGATGCAAGTGTCCTTTGGAATCGATGTTATACTAGAAAAGGATCTGTGTCACTTCTTGAAATAATAATTATTTTTATTTCTTCCGAAATATGTTTCTCTATAGATCTCTGTTTTAGGTGATCAACATGACAGAAAACCCAGAAAATACCACTGATGCAAGTGTCCTTTGAAATCGATGTTATACTAGAAAAGGATCTGTGTAACTTCTTGAAATAATAATTATTTTTATTTCTTCCGAAATATGTTTCTCTATAGATCTCTGTTTTAGGTGATCAACATGACAGAAAACCCAGAAAATACCACTGATGCAAGTGTCCTTTGGAATCGATGTTATACTAGAAAAGGATCTGTGTAACTTCTTGAAATAACATTTTTTTTTACTTCTTCCAAAATATGTTTCTATATAGATCTCTGTTTTAGGTGATCAACATAACAGAAAACCCAGAAAATACCACTGATGCAAGTGTCCTTTGGAATCCATGTCATACTAGAAAAGAATCTGTGCAACTTCTTGAAATAATAATTTTTATATAAAAATTCTCGGGAAATAGGTCACAATAACACTCTGTTTTAAATTTTCGTCTTCACTCACGACCTTCATCAGAAGACTTATTATGTAAAAAGGGGTTAATTAAAACTAATTAGCACAAGCGTCCATATCGCACAATTTTCAATCAAAAAGCCCACGCCGTCGAAACGAACAGAACCACGAATAATCGAAAATTGTATCGTTAATATTAAAGTATAATTTTTTTGTAACAAGAATCCACTGTTCAGTAAAATTCTCATAATATATAAACGCATATTGCTATGGTCTCAAAGCAACTGAAGTTCGAAGCTATTTGTTGATATTTACTCGAAACAGATGTAGATTTATGACGTACTTGAAAAGGTTTTAGACCTGCATTGGAATTTACAATAAGCGTTCTTCCTAAAATATACTTTTAACATTATAAAGACGCATGTAGGAATTTGCAAGAGTTTTAATTAATCAAGTTAGTATAAATCTGACTCAATCCCTGAATATCATTCCTATGGTTCACAGAATTGGAATCCCGTTTTATGTGAATCATCTCCAGGATAGATCTTTTATAATAATTGGTTTCTTTAGTTAAAATATTAACATTTTTGTAATCAAACTGATGATTATAATCAAAGCAGTGTTTAGCAAGGGCGGTGAAATTTTTTAAGTTATTATTTCTTGTGCTATACTTATGGCCGTACATTCTTTTTTGTAAATATTGTTTAGAGATTCCAGTATAAGTTCCATCACAATCTAAACAATTCAATTTATATACTGTGTGGGTTTGTTTATCTTTAGGTATTACAGGTTTTAGATTTGAGAAATATTTCCCAACACAGTTAGTAGGTTTATGCGCAACATTTATACCGTACTTTTTCAAACATTTCTTAATTTTTTCTGAGGTCTCCGGAATGTATGGTAAAGTTATATAATTGTCTGTATTACCTGTTATGTTATTCTTATATGAAGAACCATTATAGATTTTGTTTATTCTCTCTTTAATGATAGGATTGAAGAACGTTTTTGGGTAGCCATTCATTTCTAGTGTATTACGAACAATTTTTAAATTTTTGGGACGGTCTTCTGCGTGGGACAATTTCACCGCGCGGTCTGTAAGGCTGTTAATGACACTTTTTTTATAACAAGCTGGTGCAACGGAATTGAAATGAAGATAACGTTGAGACCAAACTTCTTTAGTAAACCAAGAAGTTTTTATTTTTCCATCTGCATTATGCCTAATGTTCATATCTAGGAAATTTATGTTTTTGTTTATTTATAATTCACAAGTGAATTGAAGTTTACAGTGGAAATTGTTGAATTTATTAAACACATATTGAACTTTATCGTTGGGAACACATATAAGGCAATCATCAACATATCGTTTAAAGAAAACAGGCTGAAAATCTAATGAATTTATAACGGATTCCTCTAGGCATTCCAAAACGAGGTTAGCAATGGTAGCTGAAATAGGAGATCCCATTGCTGTGCCGAAAATTTGTCCAAAATATTGCTCACCGTACTGAAAATAAGTGCATTCTAAACAAGACTTTACCGCATTTATAAAATCCGATTGATCAACAGATGTGTGGTTTTTAATTTCTGCCCAACGTTTTTTGATGCAATTCAATGCCAAAACGACAGGTATATTTGTAAATAAAGAAACAACGTCCAAGGAAATTAGTTGATGGTTTACTGGTACGGATTGATTTTTTATAAATTCATTAAAATGCCATGAGTCTTTCACATAAAATTCATTTTTTCCTATTATATTAATGATAGATTTAGATATAAATTTTGATAAATTGTAAGTAGGAGCTCCAATATTACTTACAATGGGTCTAAGGGGTATATCATTTTTATGTAGTTTCGGAAGCCCATAGATATAAGGTGCTAGCCCATTATGGCAAATTAATTTATTTTTTAATTCAATTGAATACTGGGTCAAGAATCTTTATATTATGAAATAATAATTATTTTTATTTCTTCCAAAATATGTTTCTCTATAGATATCTGTTTTAGGTGATCAATATAACAGAAAACCCAGGAAATATCACTGACGCACTTCTAGAATTTGCTTCTCTATAGATCTTTGTTTCGGGTGATCAAAATGATAGGAAACCCCGAAATACCACTGACGCTAGTGTCTTTTGTAATCGATGTCATACTGGAACAAGATCTCAGTCTACCTTCTTGAAATAATAATCATTTTCATTTCTTCCAAAATATGTTTCTCTATAGATCTCTGTTTCGGGGGATCAAAATATTGGAAAACCTCAAAAATACCACTGATGCCAGTGTCATACTGAGACAGGACCTCATTGTATTAGTAACGATTGAAAACTCTAGTGTATCAGTCAACAATTAAGCAAAGTGAATTAATATATTGAAAATCAGATTACATTTCGAACATTCCTGCATCAATCTAGAATATGACCACTCAGCCACTCTTCGCCCATTACTGTGAAATTTGAATAAAATATATTAATTTTCTTATCATTGCAAGCACATAAGATGGAGAAGGTAAGTTTATTACCTGTAACAATTGTCCTACATAGGTAGATAATCTAGCTTTGGATGTACGTTTGTATCCAACTGTAATCAGTTATACATATCGCATAATCGGTGAAATAAATATTTCCCGAATACGAAGGCAATTCTGTTATTCTTATGACACCGCATCAAGTAACTGCATTTGATAAATTCATATGCATCGTAACGTACTTGTTACCAAACTTACATGTTATTGTAATGGAGCAATACGAGATCACTTTAGCTGGAGGAAGAACCTATACTTGACCCGACCTCCTGCGGAAAGGTTACGCATACCTTTACCAGCAATAAATACCACCGTTGCTATGTACGATTGACGCCGAGAAGCATGACTGTCATACTGTCACCTCTACGTGGTACACAGGAGAGTCAATTGATTTTATAATCTTTTCAATTTACTACATGTTATTGGTACGACACAATGGAGATGGACAAGGAAGATAGGCGAGAATCTTGACGGCCCGTGGAGAGAATTTACTACGAGCGAGTGCTGTGAAAGGATACTCTGATAAATAATGCTGTATGATAACTAAGGTAAAGATAAGAAAAGTTATTTGTTGAAGGTGAAGGACCAATAAATATCTTCACAGTAATCATTCGGCCAAGGTGAAATATTATTTTATTACTCAGCAAGCCCATCATTTTCATATTTTTATTCAACTTAGCATATTCACTGACCTCATTAGAGTACAAATATTTTAATTTACTTGATATATCGCTTGGTGCTGATGTCTGAATTATTACAATTTATTGTTAAAGCTCATTTACGTTAATAGTGATGTGACATCATGGTTCAAGATCAACCATTGTTATCAGATTGGACAGATTTTCAATGTTTTTGGATACAATTAACGATTTGATTCAATAAACTGTTTACAATCAGAATTAGGAGTTATTTACTGATTAAATCAAATAAGACAAATTATTTATAATCTTAAATGTAACAAACTGTTGATGTTGCCAATTGTTAGAAGAAAATGAACTGAATACCCAACCTACATACTGTTTATACTTCTACCTGAAAGATTTAGATAAAGATATGGAACATTTCAAGTCAATATTATTAATCCATACTACAATGTTGAAGTAAAAATTTTTATTTATGGAAACAAACATTCAAACTACCCGATTATCAAAATATGCAAATCAATGCACGGATCCCAAACGTCCCAAAAGCTGGTAGAGCCTATACAGAGAAATGAAAAAAAATACACCACAATTATAGGCTATTAATAGGCTTTTTCAATAGACAACTATACATTTTTAGGAACAATTGAAATCAAAAAAACACTGAGGCTCTTCTGGCTTAAGATAAGCTAGCAGAGCCACCTAGTCACGTTTGAGAAAAGTAATTCGGGTGCTAGAATTATAGGCACTTTATAGGCTCTTCAATTATGACAAGAAAAATTCATTTCACCCTAGCAAACTGAGTATTCCTTCTACGACCTCGGTTGAGATGAATTAATTGTACATCGGCATGAGATCATCAAATTTGATGAAAATAGAAAATAGTTAGGAATTATAGGCTATTTATAGGCTTTTTTTGGACCCAACTACCAATTTCCAGGCACATTTTTTTATGCCGAGGCTCTATTGACCTAAATACTCTAACAGAGTCACCTAAAAAGTCTCGTTTTAGGAAAGTAGAAAAACGCTAAAATTATAGGAACTATATAGGCTCTTTCGTTATGACAAGAAATATGTATTTTATCCTATCAAACTCAGTGTTCCTTCCATGATCTCGGTTGAGATGAACTGTGGGTCGGCATGAGGTCATAAATTTGATGAAAATAGAAAATAGTTACATAGAAATTATAGGGTATTTAAAGCCTTTTTTTAGACACAACTATAAATTTTAAGCACAATTTAAGATAAAAACCGAGGTTCTGCTGGCTTAAGACATGCTAGCAGAGCCACCTAGGAATTCACGTTTATGAAAAATAATTCGGGTCCCCACAATTATAGGCTCTTCGCATGATATATGAGAAATACGATTTTTATATCATCAAATTTTGTTTTAATTTTGCCAGTTCAAATGGTCCCAGATGGGGATCTGCTAACTCATCTCAGATCAGCAGAGCCTCATCTTAAAAAAATTGTGCCTTGAAATTTGTAGTTATGACCAAAAAATAGCCTATAATTCCTATGTAGCTATTTTCTGTTTCCATCAAATTTTATGATTTCATGCCGACCTACAATTCATCTCAACCGAGGTCATAGGAGGAACACTCAATTGGCTAGAATAAAATTAATTTTTCTTATCATAATTGAAGAGCAGAGCCACCTACTGCTAGCTTATCTTAGCCAGAAGAGCCTCACTGTTTTTTTTTATTTCAATTGTTCCTACAAAAATTTATAGTTGTCTATGAAAAAAGCCTATAAATAGCCTATAATTACTATGTAAATATTTTCCATTTTCATCAAATTTTATGATCTCATGCCAACCTGCAGTTCATCTCAACCGAGGCCATAGAAGGAACGCTTAGTGTGTTAGGATAAAATTAATTTTTCTTGTAATAGTTGAAGAGCCTATAATGTTAGTTTCTTCAAACATGAATTTTTAGGTGGCTCTACTAGATTATCTTAGGTCAGCCGAGCCTCGTCTTAAAAAATTGTGCCTGAAAATTTGTAGTTGTTCCCTAAAAGAGCCTATAAATAGCCTATAATTGTTATGCAACTATTTTCTATTTTAATCAAATTTTATGATCTCATGCCGACCTACAGTTCCACTCAACCAAGGCCATAGAAGGAACACTCAATTTGCTAGAATAAAATGAATTTTTCTTATCATAATTGAAGAGCCTATAAAGTACCTATAATTAAGGCACCCGAATTACTTTCCCCAAACGTGAATGTTTAAGTGGCTCTGCTAGCGTATGTTAAGCCAGCAGAGCCTCGTTTTGTTTTGTTTTTAATTGTGCCTAAAAATTTATTGTTGTCCGAAAAAGCCTATAAATAGCCTACAATTACGACCAATTTTTTCTCAGAGAAGGCTCTGCTAGCCTTGGGAACGTGATTTCCAATGATAATAATTTAGTTTCCACCAAGTTAATATAATATTTATATATTGGACTGCCAATTTGGAATGTTCTATATTTGAACCAAATTGAAGTAGAGTCTGTATAACATATTCATTGAATACCTTAGGGGCTACTTTAACATTTTGATGTTCCAAATTTGTAGGAGAACATTTAAATTTTAAAAATATATCATGTTCTAGTTCATGCATTTTGTAGAACATGAAATGAGGGAATGTTCTCGTTTCCCGAGTCAAAGTTGGGATACTCCATAATTTGATAGGGTTTTGAATTTAGCCAATTATTCCTTATACATTTGAGAATGTGTTACGAATCGAATAGATAAACTAATGGTCTTCAATTATAAACTGGATGAGGATACACAATACTACATGTTATGTTCAGAAAAATTGTTCATGGCTTTGCTGTTGAATGCATTACTGTCACTTATAACAGAATATTTTGTTATCAATTTGTTCTAATTTCAAAAGAATTGACAAAATTTACACTCAACACGCTACCAATACGAGAACCTTGTTCTGTTATTATTGTAACCATGAAATCTTTCACAGGGACAGCCGATATCCGTTGTGTCCATAGTTATCAGTAGGAAAACTAAACACTAGAACTTTTGGCCCGTTGCTGTACTTTCCCTTGCAGCCAGGAACACGACATTTATTTGGCATAAGTAAACTGTACGTACGACACAAAACGTGGAAAGAACCAACAAAAAAATTCGCTTAGGAAGCCATGTTATAACGCACTTTATACAGTCATAGCACTCTAAGAGATGAAAATATGTTCCAATCACACGAGGATACCTTAAGAACAGTTGGAACATATAATATTCCACAAGAAAGAGTTAAAACTCTCTTTAATTCCAACATTTATCATCTGTCCTCCTGAATACCGGCTACGCGCCATCAAGACTAAACGATACTGTCGTAAGCTACGCCCCTCCTCCAAGTCTTTTGTTAATGACGTCACATTGACTTTTGTACTCAGCATTCAGGCCTTGTACTATGAAGGTATTGGTGACGTACGCCTAATAATCCACACGGAATAAACTACCTTAAACTAAAATATTCCGAAGATAAATCTCATAGTGACCCAGCTACAACAAAAGGCGATCTTCCCCTTCCAGATTCATAACTGTGACTCTTACAGGTAAAAGTATGTTCCAATCACACGAGGACACCTTAGCAACAGGTGGAACATGTAATATTAAACAAAAAAGAGTGAAAACTCTGTTTAATTCTAATATGTATCACCTGTCCTACTGAATACCGGCTACGCGCCATTAAGACTTATCGATACAGTTGTAAGCTACGTCTCTTCTCCAAAGCCTTTTGTTGATGACGTTACCCTGATTTTTGTACTCAGCGTTGAAGCCTTGTACTATAGAGGGCATTGGTCGCGTACGCCGAATAAACTAGGATAAACTGAAATATTCCGAAGATGAATCTCATACCGACCCAGCTACAATAAAATTCTCTTCTTCTAGATGGTGATGCCTGACAAGGCAATCTTCCCAAGCCTGATTTATTACTGTATGTGAATTTTGCTTCATGTCATCGGGCGAATGATATTGGTCGATTATAAAAATTTCAATCACGTTGGAATTCTTTCATAAACGACATTCAATTTAATATAGAACAATTGATAAATAATAAAATCGGTGGTTAATGTTTCATCCCCAAACATTTAAATACTACTTGTGGTTACTATATTCAGCAATGGGACAATCCTAGCAGGGGTTATTTAGCATGCGAGTTTGTTTGTCACAAATTGCTCTAGCTATTGGTCTACATGCATTCCTGTCGTCATTTGTTTTCCGTGAAATTTATCACCTAATTATATATCGTTGTCTGCATTTGCGATGTAGAATTTACGGCTTTATTTGCTTGTTGCCGGAGAGATATTTTACTGCTGTTGCTTTTATATTACGTAATAAACTCAACAATAGCCTATGCACACTGTTCGGTACTCACTCAATAATACAACTAATTGATATGCGCCCAGAATGTTCACTATTATACTTTGAAGAAGTCTAACAAAGAAAAGCTTCCCTTGATAGGTAGCACATGCTTATTGTTCTTTTGTTACAGTGCTTGTTGTTTAGGGTAATATTTAAGTAAGGAGTAAAGCGTGCGGCGCATTTTTAATAAAATGTTGTGTTAAAAACCACCCAGCATGTTAACAGTAAATAGTTTAAGAGTCATAGCAAACCACTCAGCTCTAAATATTCATTGATAAACTAACCAGTTAATTACAATGACTTATAACATTACTCGTCAGTTTACGTTCCTGAAAACTTAATTATTTTAATCACGATCTCGTAAAGTATGTTGAACAATAAAGTGGCCAACAAATGGAAAATCACGTTAAAGATTAATGCTGCATGAGAAGAGATTGTGATTCCGAAGTTGAACATAATTATAAAGCTCAATTTTTTTAACGATTTACAGATTGTGATAGAAACATATACCGTGAGACACGGACTCAGGGTACACGCAGCTATTTTCTCAAATTTGGAATACTTTTGACGTATTCTTGTTGTGTGTAGAAGCCGCCGACACAAGTCTACCCTACCCGCGTTTGCGTTCTTTGTCTTTCTTGCTTCAACCAACCAAGGCCAAGTGATTGCTCGTGTCCGTGTCGTGACTCCTACTACTTTGATATGTGTTGCTTTAATTGTTATAAGATAAGTATACTCGTTCAATCTTCTTAACACATTACCCAATCAGAACCTATTGATTATATGAGGTTCTTTTATTTTGACTTCTCATAGCTTTATGTGCCTTTACTACAGAAAAATGTGTATCAAATGTAATGGAGTCACGCAAACAGAATTTTGGAGATTTCCTCATCTATATCGCCTGGAGCTCTAGGATTCAATTCTAGCAAACATAATTTAACCTTCATGGCGTTCGTTTTAAAGGGTTTTATTTAAAAAACGCGAGGATGCTAGTTAATAAGCCGCTAAGACCAGATTCCTGGAGAAAATCTAGAGAACATAAAAATCTTATTATTGTGAATTGTTATTTAACGGTTGGCAACTCGTCTCGTACATTATCATAAGTTTCGTTAATTTGAAAAGTGATCATAAATTCATTATTTAGCTTCAAATAGTTGAGTCAAAAATTATAATGTTTACAAGAAACAAATAAAAACAATATGAATGATTTGGAAATATAGTTTCAGTTGCCATGGTTCAGCTCAAGATTGAAAACTGTTTTTTTGACAATGTGTGTGGGAAAGATGAGTGCATAACATATTGTTTGATACTTTGAGAATTATTTAATCACCCAAAATTAGTTAGAGCAGAGCTAGAGTAAAAATATTCTGGAAACAGTATTTTGTAGGTTAGTGTAAATCCAACATTAGGTAGTGCAAAATTAGAGTTAATTTACACAAAGAACTTAATTTTGTTTACTTTAGTCAGTGTAGTATCAAACAAAAACTGAATTATGTTGTATATCCTCTGCCTTAGTGTAAAAGATACTTCAAATAGGGCGAATATTTAACACTAATGTTAGAGTGAAACTTACACTATATAGAGTGAACATTTCACACTGAAAACATTGCACCTATATAGAATATTTTTAGTGTCATCTAGACTGACATTTTCACTTAAAACTTTTTACTGTGTACTAAGTTCAATTCTCAGCATTAGCGTATATTTCCGTATGAATTCTTCTAAAGTTGAAGGATCTATAAACTATCAATTATTTGCATGAATTTATGACATTCGAATATAGAAGTTCAATCAATTTCACGATATATTGTGACCTAAACCTAAAAAATTGTATACTCGTTTGAAACAATTTATTTTTGAGATGATTTGTGTGAACGGATGTAAACTATTGTGGAGACGATTGAGTCGTTCCTATTGGTCGCAAAGATTTGATATTAGCAAATCGCTTTGAAGCGGTGAAAATAGGAACTGCATTGTTTAGTGGCGCGGTAACCCCGTTGCAAGTAGTACTTTTGACATTCATCTTCAGTTTTTCAAATGAATTTTGGTATTTTATTGAATGATAATAACAATGTTTTTCTGGTTATGAACATATATCTCAAGCACGTATATAACTCGCAGAAGTGTCCGAAATTCTTATTTTAATATTTGAATAACAGCACGTGACGTTACCTACTTAGATTATATTAATAATTCTGTGGTATCATATTGATCAACACATAACTTTGCGAGAAAAATAACCGTGCTCTATGGTATAATGAAAGTAAAAGTAAAGTTATTAAAGTTGGCTGATGTGACAACAATTTTGACAGTTTAGCAAAATAATTGTGATTTGGATATCACGGGTGTACGCCCCGAGGGTATCTACGTCGACCTAAGGGTTATTATTCTTATAACACCCATGGTGTCTTCAACGTTTGATCTCCTTCTAGTCTGTTGTTTCATTCGAAAATTTTAGGATTTCCAAGCAAAAAAATTTTTTTCATATTTATTCATTTGCCATCCATTAATTCTATAAAAATACAGAGGATTATTTGATTTTGTTTTGTAGTGAAAATGTTCGAAGAAGAGAATACTTTGGGAGAAGTGTTGCTCATGATTGTCAAAGCGGCCGAGGCCGAGTGCCATAAAATCAGAAAGGTACTTCGAAAATTATACCTCCAATATTACGAAATCTGTATATATATAATTCTACTGTACGTATGTATGTAATTGAACTCCTCCTAAACGGCTGGACCGATTTGAATGAATTTTTTTGTATGCGTTTGGGTGGCGCCCTGGATGGTTTAGATTCACAAATCAGTCCGACAGATGGAGGTGCAGTCGGTATCTAGGTTATTTATCTATATAGCTGGACCGATTTGAATGAATTTTTTTTTGTATGCGTTTAGGTGGCATGGTGCCCTGGATGGTTTAGATTCACAAATCAGCCTGGCAGATGGCGCTGCAGTTGATATCTAGGTTATTTATCTATATAGCTGGACCGATTTGAATGAATTTTTTTGTATGTATTTGGGTGGCGCTCTGGATGGTTTAAATTCACAAATCAGCCCGACAGATGGCGCTGCAGTCAGTATCTAGGTTATTTACCTGTATAGCTGGACCGATTTGAACGAATTTTTTTGTATGCGTTTGGGTGGCATGGCGCCCTGGATGGTTTGGATTCATAAATCAGTCCGACAGATGGCGCTGCAGTCGGTATCTAGGTTATTTATCTATACAGCTGGACCGATTTGAATGAATTTTTTTGTATGCGTTTGGGTGGCGCCCTGGATGGTTTAGATTCACAAATCAGCCCGGCAGATGGCGTTGCAGTCGGTATCTAGGTTATTTATCTATACTGCAACTAAACGGCTGGATCGACTTCAATGAATTTTTGTGTATGCATTCAATCATTCATTCATTCATTTCATTCATTTTGTGTATGTATTCATTCAATGCATTTGATTTTTTTGTACGCTGTGTTTTGATATAATATGTATCGCATTTACGTAAATATTGAGCGTATTATATTCAGATATAAATTACGTGCATAGGATTTCGTTTATTTTTCGACATTTTAATTTGAGTGTATTATATTAAGTGTGTTTCGTTATTTTGACATTTTAATTTTTTTGTACGGTATCTTTTGATATTTCAGGTGTCGCATTTCAGTGAATATTAAGTGTATTATATTCACATATAAGTTACGTACATAAAACAATGCCACGTCTTCGTGGACGAGGAGGAAATATTGGTCGAGACTCGGAATTCACAATTAGTCCAGAACCGTCGTGCAGGACAACGTCTGTCGGGTCCGCTAGTAGCTGGTATAAAGTTTAATTTATATTGAGATATTGATAGAAGTTACTTGTAATTCTATGTCAAAATTCATTCATTGCTATGGTATAATGGTAAAATTATAGATTTATAATGCCCTAGAGTAATATATGTTCATAATGCCGAGGGAATCATTTCCAATGTAATGGTGGTTATTGAAAAATAACAAACTAGTAGGACATTGCACAACAATCGAAGGAACGAGGTTTGTCTTGATCTAAGCATTTCAATTCTGTAATTATACTGAAATAATAATTTGATGACATGTATATAGGTTGCACGCTATGTCAATGGAGAAGGTTTTATCCCTGAAGCGGAAGTTGAAGTTCAAAATGTTGCAATCCCCATTACCATGGCGAAATAAACCAATAATGGTTTCAAGAGCAATTGCTTCCGAAAAGCAGATCGTCTTTTATCCTTTATCATAATGGGTAATGCTTCATATCATAGCAAAGTAGAGAACAAGTCTCCGAATCAAATAAGTTACCGAAAAAGAATGGTGAAACAATATAACATTAAATTTGAACAAGTGACATCTTTCTTTTGGTGCTACTCATCTATGCTTCCATTTTTTCTACAAATAAACCATCGAAGAGGTAAAAATCCTCAGTTTTGGAATAAATGTGTTCATGTCGAAGAAAGGATATCGAGGTGATATAAACGGCAAATAAAGTTTGACTTGCAAGAAATTGCCTGTCTGATTATAAGTATAAAACATACAGTTTAAAACAAATTGTATTGTCAATTCGATTTAGTAATTGAAGTATGAAGGGTGTTATTAGGATAATAACGTCCAGAGGCCGGCAGTGTACGTCGCTTCAGAGTTTATTATCCTTATAACCACCGTGATTCGTTTAGTATCCTACTAATCTATCATTTAATTCGAAAAATTCAATATTTTCAAGAAAAAACAAAATTTTGACGATTGATTACACTAATATACTATAAATGTCCATATCGCCCTAGGGCATAATTACTATAATGAGTATAATGTATTCCACAATAAGGTGGTTATTAAAAAATAATAGACTAGAAGGATATTAAGACTTTTAATGTAATGACATACCTTACAATTTGACGTCTTTATCGCTTTCTAACCATTTGAAATATATTTTCGGTTCCTACTACTGAGGGAAATCAGTGATCTATGAATCAGAGCTTTATTTATACCTTTTGTCTACACAAGAGGAAAACCTATAATGTTCATGGAACATCGTATGCACCACCAGTTACGAGAAATCGGTTGAATCTAAGAATTTTATTTCTATATTAAAGTGAACTTAGTTTACACCGGAGAATAAAAAAAATTGGATAAATGTAGATTTGGTAACTGTTAAAATAGGAATCACTAAGAATCTGTCAGAAAAATATGAAAAGCCATAAATTTGAAATGACCCCCAGTATGAACAAATATCTTGCATAATCCAATAAATTATCCACACGTATCCACTGGGAATCATTGTACAAATTAATTTCCCAAATGTAAATGACAAAACAGCAAACGATCGCATACAAACTGACGCGGTTTTGAATAACTGCTGTAAAATTTTAATTCATTTCATGTATGTATGTGAAAAGTTTATGATTCAGAGTTGTTTAATTCAAGTGAGTGAATATTTGCTCGGTAACAAGCGTGTAAAATACGTGGCGAATTTTTCCCGCGCGTGCACTAACTTTGTTCGGTTAACCTTATTCCCCTAGGGATTCCCAGGCATTAAACGATCTTACTCGTTCAGAAAATCCACACCCTTCATCAGTAGGTATACGCCAAGTTCAATGAATCAGAAAATTGTTACAAGTACTAATTTTACTATACTAGTTACACAATTGTGATGGAAATAACAATAGCATTAATCATAGGCAAAATAATAATTGGAAAGATTCGGTTGCAAATGCATGGATAAGGATTGGCAAAATATGAATAAACACAAAATTACACTTTAATTTAAAAGTTGTGCTTCATTTTTTAATTTAACTATTTGTGAGAAAAATATACTTTTTTTACATTTTCCTTTATATCTCATTTCCTGTGCATTTTTAGCATCATGCACGTCATAGTTTTTTGTTCTTTACTTAATTATCTACAAAATGAGATCTAGTGCTTTATCTCGAGTGCCATTGTTAACCTGCAAATTGCGTTGAAAGTTGAAAAAGCGTGTTTTTTTCAACATCAAATATCTTAACAATTAAAATACGTAGGAGCTTGAAATTCTCATAAAATGTTATTATTACTAATATAAATAAGTGCACAAATTTCAAAACGATCGCTTTATAACTTTTAAAGTTATTAACGATCAAAATTTTTTCCGAAGCCTATTTGCATAATGCGCCAAAGTTGTTATGATCGTCTAATTTTGATCCAACTGGTCTCAAAAATTCAAAAAATATTCAAATTTAATATCCCGTTGATATTTTTAAGAAAAGTTAATTAGAACCGATTTTATAACTTCAGGAATTAAAAAAAAAATTATCTCCGCTCCTGTGCATGCTGGGACATTTTTTTTTAATTTGTAAAAAAATATCAGCTTTAAAGTTATGCAACAAGAATCATCAATATTCTTTTTTTTTAATTGATATAGTGTTAAACAAATCGTTATAAAATCGGTTCTAATTAACTTTTATTAAAATTACAACAGGATGTTAAATTTGAATATTTTTTTGAATTTTTGAGACTGGATCAAAATCAGACGATCACAGAAACTTTGGCGCATTATGCAACTAAACTTCGAAAAAAAGTTTGATCGTTAATAACTCTAAAAGTTAAAAAGCGATCGTTTTGGAATTTGGTGCACTTATTTATATTAGTAATAATAACATTTTCTGAGAATTTTAAGCTCCTAGGTATTTTAATTGTTAAGATATTTGATGTTGAAAAAAACACGCTTTGTCAACTTTCAACGCAATTTGCAGGATAACAATGGCACTTGAGATATCGCACTAGATCTCATTTTGTAGATAATTAAGGAACAAAAGACTATATCAGTGCATAATGCTAAAAATGCACAGGAAAGGAGATATAAAGGAAAATGTAAGAAAAAGTTGTTTTTTTTGTCACAAATTGTTAAATTAAAAAATGAAGCACAACACAAGTACGGGTAACGATAATCGTATCCTACGGCAAAAAATACAAAAGAATCAATCGAAGCATTGCTACCGCTCGGAAAATGCAGGCAAAACCTCCGTCGACTGGTCTAGTATAGCTCCTCTTACATCCGACGGTAGCGACCCTGCGGCAAGAGTTGTAAGTTCACAGACTTCAGCTATGCTTTTAATATAATAGACGCATTACCATTATACTATATCGTGAGTAGGATGAATATATTCCAACAAATCGAGTTGAGTACTTTTTTTTGTAGTATTAAATAAAAACAGATTGATTACTCACAGTATTGAATTCACTCGTTACTTGAACGAAAACCGAAAGTTGAAAGGAAATAACAAAATTAATGTAACATTCGAGGAAATAAAGCAGAACCGATTTTGATGATTTTTTTTAATCGATTCTAGAAGTCATTTAAAAATTTTTTATCGGTTTATATTTTCATGATATGCATTTTAGCATTTCTACAGAGGAGAATGCATCTTTTTAATACATTTTCAGGAGATAATATTAAAAATGTTGAAAAAATAACCAAATATAGCCAGAATTTCTTATTCGGGGGTTTTTGGGGTTGCTGATCACGATTGCGGTGCTTTTTTTCACTGCCAGAATAATTCACAAAATAAACATGAACTATTACTTTTTGAAGGATTTATTTTTAACAGAGTCAATTATTAATTGATTATTTATCATAAAACAATTTCATTTATTGGAATAATAATTGATAGTAAAGTTTGAACAATTACTTCCAATATAAATTCCCGAAGATGTTCCATGTTGCTGCTGATCAGAAAAGTTAGATATTTCTTGAAGAGTTGATTCCACAATTTTTTCAGATATTTTAATTTGTTTGGAAGAAGATGGACAATTCAATATTTGTTAGAAATCTCAATTTTGTTATTCAAACTATCTTCTATATATGCTTCTGCTACGGAGGCAGATTTCCAGCCACCGTGACGTTTTATGGATGTCATGTTGCCCCCTGCATTGGCCAGAAGAGTTACAGAGCTTCTCCTGAAACAGTGAGCTGTGTAACTGTTATACATGTCTTTTCCAAGCCATTTTGCAATCAAGCTGGGAATTTCTCCTATTTTATCTATCCCCACATGTTGGTTAATACATTTTCCTCTCGAATATTTCAAAAATAATTTGTTGCTTTTTGTATGAGGCGGCCGTAGTGCTCTATACTTGCGGTATATCTCAATATAAACAGAATTTGAAGCAGTAAACGTTCTTGCGCAATAGGTCTTTCCCAAAATTAGGACAACCTACAAATAAAAAATATTGAAATTACTACTAATCTTACAAAATTATGATTATATCTGTACCTTACAGTAAATTTGAGAAATTTGTTTGTTATCAGCATCTTGAATAAATTTATTGATATCCCTTGATAAAACTTTAGATTTCTTTCCTCGGCATCCGACGCTTTTGTTCTTAATGAGCAGAACTAATTTTGAAAACTTCCTTACATCAATATTTTCATTTTCCTTAACATTCAATGTACTTTTCAACTTTGAGTAAACACTCCATAAAGTAAGAGGTTTTATAATTTTCGATTTTTCCTCAAAATAGCATATAAGAACATTTTCAGAAACCTTTTTTAAATGTTTCTTGTCGCATCATTCACGAAATTCGTCATATGTTTTCTCATATACTAACTTGGATTTGGCCGGTAACATATTAGATACTATTGCATCCGCTTTCTCAGATATATCTGATGAGATATCACTACCACTATCCTAATCAACATCCATCTTCTTGAAAATAACTTGAAATTGAAGCAACTACGAGCAAACACAGTCAAACAGTCAAACACGCGGCGTGCCAACAAACCGTTTCTACAGTAACGACACAGAAAGACCACTGGATGCTGTGAAATTATATTGGAAGTATTTATTTTTAATATATTTCAGACGATGTAAATTCACATTCACAGTTGTACAAAAAATGTTGTTTGTATTTTGTGTATAAAATTCATGTTTACATGGCACATTCGAGAGAATTTTTAGCCTCGACCTGGGGTCACGGCCAAAAATTAACACTCTCATGTGCCATTAAAAAAACACTCATTTTACGCACTTAATACAAAAATAACTATTGATCGATAGTTCTAATGAGAGGAAAAAGTTGGGCTTGATAATTGGAATTTTCTCATTTCAAAATGGTGGAAATAGGAACTGTATTGTTTTTGGGCGCGGTAGCCCAAGTGGGACCTTTGGCATCAGTCTTCAGTTTTTCAAATGAAATCTAACGTATCATGACAGTGTTTTTCTGCTTATGAATAAATATCACAATGATACATTTAATCTCATTATTCAATAAGTCTATCCAGGTATATCTCTGTGGAAAAATATGACTACAATCATCATTATCAAAAGTTTGATGAGTTTACATGAACAGAATAGAGCACTTTCGAAGAATTAAGAGTGAATTGTCTTAGTTTATCGAGTATTTCCAAACATCAAAAGTTAATTTACTTTGCCACTTCGACAGTGAGTGGCAGGCGCCGTGGGGCGGTTGGTCAAATGTTGTCACGATGTTAAACATTTATAATAGAACACGTTCTTCGGTTTCCATCTAGCGCTTTCCATCCGAGATTTCGCAAGTCATTTGACAGACAATAATTGATATCATAAATGTACCACAACGGTCGGTACCGTTCCGCACCTCATTAGAGCAAAATGGCTGGTTGGGCACGTGGGTTTCCTCAAACTAATTTGTGATCGCAGCAGGAATAAACAAACACGCACACAAAAACTAAATGACTGAAATGACGGAACGCATTCTTTGGACTGGATCATTAGTGTTTTTTTTTTTTGATACACTATCTCGGTGACTAGGTGTACTCTTGACGCTCATTGCATGTAAACTTACAACACAGAATATGCATTTTACACGCTTAATTTAGAATAATCAAATATAATTGTCAGTTACCTCACCTTGCTTACATATATTGGAACGAATATAAAAACTATATGTTTCTACTATCAATTGGAACTCTTGAAGATACGCTTTTCCAAGTGTATTTTTGCGAATACCTTAATAATTGTCTAATATGTATTGAGTAACAAAAGCGTCAACTGTAATTGATTTAGATGAAAGCCATTATATCGCGTTCCTCGTTTTTTCAACTATTATTTGTACAATGTTTCCAATGATAGAAAATGGAATTGTAACACTGAAAGTGGACAACCATGGTTAACCAGCAAATTTAGGAGGATTTCTAGAATATAACAATGTTCCGGGATTTGGTTCTGTGTTATCTCAACTAATAATTATAAGCAGCATATTACTCAATGGGACACAGCTTAATCAAGATAATTTCAACCTTGAACTGAACCGAACTGAAGATATCGCTAATAGTGTGATAGAATTAGCAAAAAATGTCGGTAATTTTAGCATAATTCTGAGTTCGGAGGAAAAAATTCCTTAAGTAGATAATTATGATACAAATTAAAGGAACTGAAATCGAACACTTTTTGATCATCGCAAATGGGCCAAAAAAAATGGTAAAAATGGCTTATGCGCCGTAAAAAGACGGTAAAAATGAGCTGCGGATGAACCCGATTGGTCCAGCGGTGACCTCGCAAATTGCGAAAAAACAACGATTTTGCTCGAAATTTTAAAAATTCATAACTCTTGTTCTTTTAAAGATTAAGAGCTGAAATTTTAATAGGTTGTAGCTTTTGTGCCCACCAAATACCACATACTGCAGCTTAATGCAAAAAAAGGACTTTTGTAAAATGGCCCTAAAAAAGTTGTGGTGCGGTAACGCGTTATTTTTTTCCTACGGGATCATCTTCTTCAATAGTTCATGAACAACTTACCAAATTTCCAACCTCTTATCTTTCGTAAAAGTTGCTGAAACAATTATTTTAAATAATAGTGTTTCCTGCGCTTGGCTGTGCGGCGCGCGTGGAAGAGAGAGCCGCCGCGCTAGGCTCGTAAAAAACAACAATATCTCGGGAACCCTTGCTCGAAAATCGATGTTTTTTTTTAATCCGTACTACCATTCAATAATATTAGGCGTATTTTCAAACTTCTAATAATGTCGGAAGTACTCTAAAAAATACATTGATCTATTCATTATTACTATTTATTCGCTATTTTCGAACGTTTATGGTATTTTAATATATTTTTTATTGTAATATATCAAATAACGATAAAAAATAATACACAAAATTTGAAAAGTGACATTTGATAAAACGTATTTAGTAAATATTGTACTAAAAAATTGAATGTAAGTAGTAATGTACGAAATTGCTCTTACTTATAACATGTGAAACATTACAAAATATTTTTGTTATTTACTTCAGTTCCAAAATGTTGTAATACTAGGCAATGTAATTATAATATTGTTTGAGAGTAACGGTAATATTATAATTTTTTATTATACAATTATATTATTAATACACATTACAATAGGATGGGAGTAATTATCAAGATACAGAATAATATTATTGAATTGTAGTACGGATTAAAAAGAAACATCGATTTTCGAGCAAGAGTTCCCGAAATATTGTTGTTTTTTACGAGTGGGTGTGGCCTAGCGGTGCGGCTCTCCCTTCCACGAGCGCCGTACAGCCATGCGCACGAAATACCATTATTCAAAATAATCGTTTTAGAAATTTTACGAATGATGAGAGGTTGGAAATTATAAGTTGTTCATTAACTATTGAAGAAGATGATAGCGCGTTACAGCACAACAACATTTTTAGGGTCATTTTACAAAAGTGCTTTTTTTGCATTAAGCTGCGGTTTGCAAAAAGTATACATCCGATCTTGCTGAAATTGGTGTGGTACTAGGTGGGCACAAAATCCACAACCTATTAAAATTTCAGCTCTTAATCTTTAAAAGAACAAAAGTAATTTTTGAAATTTCGAGCAAAATCAATGGTTTTTTGCAATTTGCGGGGTCACCGCTGGACCAATCGAATTCATCTGCAGCTCATTATTCCGTCTTTTTACGGCGCATAAGCTTATTAATAGCTGAAAAATCTTGTCTTCCGGATGGATTCCGCGTCACAATAGCTCCACTTGATGCCGACGTTTCGCCAACCATTACAGGTGGCATCTTCAGGGCAGGCTTGAGGCTTAAACTGAAACAGTTTTCCAGTTCAAGCCTCAAGCCTGCCCTGAAGATGCCACCTGTAATGGTTGGCGAAACGTCGGCATCAAGTCGAGCTATTGTGACGCGGAATCCATCCGGAAGACAAGATTTTTCAAGATTAGCTGTCCGCGGAAGTCTACTATCCAAGTTATTAAAAGCTTTTTTTTAACTCAATCCGACGATGTCCGACGCGTAAAACCGGTTTTGGTCATTTTTTCCATTTTTTTGAACCATTTGCGATGATCAAAAAGTTTTCGATTTTAGTTTCTTCAATTTGTATCATAATTATCTACTTGGCAGGCAATTTTTTTCTCCGAACTCAGAATTAAAAACTCCAAAAAGCTAATTCTATCACACTATAAAAAGTAAAGTAAATAAAATATTAAAATGACAATCTCACAAACGTGGTGGCCAAAAACAAAAACGAAAGTACCCAAGCGTTGCTTGAACAGAATTCAGAGGCTGGCGTCTTAGGAATAACATGTGCAGAAGCCATATGAGCAGCGTATCGCTTAGATCTTACTGGACAAGGAAAAACCGAAGCATTCTTGTATTGCTTGGGTCACCTGGGCCATTGGGGATGAGATCGGACAGGATCAAGGTTCACTGCACTTTCGTGTCTATCACGATTCAAACCATCAATGGGGGAGAGAACGCTGGTGGCAACTCTCATATGATACCAGGGGATTCCGTATGGTTTACCGAAGGCACCAGACCGAAAAAAGTACAGGTGCTAGAATAGTCGAGACAACGAACCAAGGAGAAATAATTTCTTTGAACCTAGGGACACTCGCGACAGAATTCGAACCAAAAATAGTTGCAATTACAACATGTGCTCGAATTATGAGGGAGAGAGCCTATGAGGATAGACAAATCACAATCATAGTGAGCAACCTAACAATGCGTAAGGCACTGGAGTCATACACAATCACCTCACAATGTGTACTCGATTGTGTAAAATAACTAACGGCACTAGTAAAGAACCCCAATAGTGACCCTCGTATGGGAGTCTGAGGAAAGCAGACGCGAAGGGACTGAAACTGTCGTCGTTAGAGCGCGGGCGGAACAACCTCTATTTGGACCAGAGCCAGCCTGTGGCATTTCTCATGCCATAGCGAAATCTGTAATTCAAAAATGGCTCTAGACAGAGCACCGTGCCTACTGGAGGGAACTGTCCCGCATTTCGCAGTCCAAAACGACTGATGGGAGATCTTCATCCAGCAGCAACGAGTGAAAAATCTACTGACGTTCAGCAAACAAGAAATACGGAATCTTGTTGCTTTCCTGGACAGACACGCCCCATGCAATAAACATCTCTGCACGATGGGTCTGGTAGATCAGCCCACATGCAGAGGTTGCGGCGTGGAAGAAAAGACACCCATGCATGTACTGTGTGAGTGCACGGCATACGCGGTTGGTAGTCGGACATACCTTGAAGACGATGAAACTACACCCGAGGAAATCAGAAATATTCCTTACATCGGACTACTGAATTTCATAGAATACACTGGACTGATGAGGAGATAGCAATATGTGAAGGCACAATAGAACACTAACGACCGCAGTGCACGATAGTAACTGTGGGGGATTATTCCCCCTGCCCAACCGTTGTTAGACTTTAGACATGTCACGTAGGGCCCTCTCCTACTTTCAGCAGCACGCCAACTGCCCGGCAGAGACCAACGCCTTTATTGGAAGGAGACGGTCTTTTGAACCATCTGGGACCCTCTCCTCCTGCCTACTCGTGTTCGTGTCATTTAACAGCTTTCGTTTGACGAGTAGCTGTGGGCCTCGTATCATCGGCCTACCATACAGTATCGGAAATAATTCTTCTGGGGTATAGACATAAATATACACATGCAACAAGGAACGCAATGATATGATAATACCACATAAACAAGAGAGACGCACTGCTATGCGCCCCTCATCTTACCCCACCCGAGGCGTTAACTGCGACTCGCACATTCACCCCACTGGTGCTGGTATGATACTGACGTCCTACGTTTTGAGCTGACCGACCTGAAATTGTAATGCTCTCTCTTCATTAGCAAGCTATTCTTTACGCTCTCATGAAGCCACCATACCCAAGATAAATAATTTCCGAACCTGTATATCATTGCCCTGGCCGCGAATCAATTGCCCAGAAACCTGGGATAAGAAGCACATACACTGGACTTTAGGAGTAAAGCCATGTGGTGCAGCATTTCACCCACGCAGGGACAGATGTTTTGTTCGCCCCCGGCGGGACTACTTTAGGCGGACCCAACAAAGCTTCTGTTTGCTAGACTCATAGATTATCCCTTCTGGGCTATAGTCAACTCCACCTACTCGTGTTACTTGTTTTACCAAGAACGTTTGACGAGTCACCGTTCGGTTTCGTTCAAATAGCCTACCGCATATGTCTACCAAGCTCCTGAATCCATTTTGGCCAGAGTTCTGGGATAAAGGTACGATATCATGGTTTTAGTGGTGAAATGTATGTATTTAAGATAAACAGACCCACACAGTACACAAATTAAATTGTTTAGATTGCGATGGGACTCATTTCCTATTAATTTTTTTAATTACAGGCTGGAGTTCGCTTTAGAGAATACGAACCTGATCATTATTTATAATATATCCAAAACGTTGTAAAGTTATCAATTGTGGACATCAAAATCGATAAGTAAAAATGCAGGTCCGGATAAAAAAATATATTACGGTGGGTCTAAGAATACTGTGATAATCAAAGACTGGCAACGAATGACCAAATGATGATCAAAGACTGGCCCAACGGTAGCCAGTTGATATTTGAGGTTCGTTTAAGGGTTTAGATGTAGATTCGGTCAAATGGCATTATCTTTGGAGATAACTGAAAACTGTTCTCAGCCAGCTTATCACTGACTATATATCTCTATATCTTTATTTTATTTATTTATTTATTTATTTATTTATTTATTTATTTATTTATTTAACAGGAACTTATCCGATTGAAGGGCAGTATACACAGATATAATCATGTTACAATTCAAGTAATACTAATTAATAATTTAAGTCATAACTATAGTTAAAGAGAACTAAATAACAGTTTTTTAAATTTGTATATAGAGAAAGAGAAATCTAAGTTTGATTGCACTGAATTAAAATATCTACAGATTCTATTGATTGAAGAGTTATATAAAATATTTGAATTTGCTCGAACTAAATAAAAGTAATCACTTCTCCTATTTGAAATTCTTGGAACCAAGAAATTTAGTTTTGCTGTCAAGTAGGGATACTGAACATTATTGTTAATTATGTTATATAAAAAGAGGCAGCATAACATCATTCGCCTTACTTTAAGACTAGGTACCTCAAATTTGATCTGCAAAACTGAATTGTCAATTCCCCTAATTGGATACACACCATCCGCCTTGAATGCCTAAATACTCCAAAAATACGCGCTGAACACGTTCCAAGACAATTTCGTATTTCACGTAGTATGGGTCCCAAATGACACATGCATATTCTAACATAGAGCGCACCAGTGCAAAATAAAGTTGTTTTAATGCGTCTAAATCTTTTATGTTTTTGCAATTCCGTATGATAAACCCTTGAATTAGCATTGATTGGGAGAATCTTCAATATGGTTAGAAAATGACCATTTTGAATCCAATGTTAAGTCTTTCATTGAATACACTCTCTTTAGTGCTATGATTTTTATATTATAATTGCAAATAGTAGATGTCGACTTTCGGGTAATCTACATAATCTTACATTTAAAGATATTTAATTGTAGTTTATTTAATACACACCAGCTATTTATTCTTGTAAGATTTTCTTGTAGTAAGTCGCAATCTGCTTTGGAATTTATAGAACGAAACATTTTTAAATCATCTGCAAAAACTTCTTTTTCAATGTCTATAATACTGACGAGGTCATTTATGAATATTATAAAAAATAGTGGACCAAGGTTAGAACCTTGCGGCACACCAGATGTGACTAGAAACTCAGTAGATTTAAAGCCATTATAAAGTACATATTACTGACGCTCTACCAAGTACGAGTATATTAGTTTAATGGCCCTATTATCGAAACCGATATTATGCAGTTTTTCAAGTAACAATCTGTGGCTGATTTTATCAAATGCTTTAGAGAAGTCGGTAAACACCACATCAACTTGTCCCCTTTCGTTCAGAAAAACATCCCAAGTTAGTAACTGTCGATCGACCTCTCATAAAGCCATGTTGATGATCTGAAATTAACTTAGATACTTGGAAAAACAAACTGTCATAAATAAGCATTTCGAATAACTTAGAAAAAGCACATAACAATGACACTGGTCGATAATTGCTAATATCATTTTTAATCCCACTTTTAAAGATTGGAGTTATTTTGGAGACCTTCCATCGTGAGGGAAATTGTCCTTTATCAAGGCATAAGTTGAAAATTTTACTCAATGGCAGTGCAAGAACTCGGATGCAATCTTTAATTATGTAGCATGGAATAACGTCATCTCCAGATGATTGTTTTGGCTTTAACTTGTTAGCTATCAAAATAACATCTTCTTCTGTAAAACTAGGAATTCTTATTGGTGAAGATGATCTACATGTATTAGTATCCAAATATTCAAAATTTAATTTATGATTGTGGTCCGAAGTATCATAAACACTACCAAAGAACTCTGCAAATGCATTTACTATAGTTTGAGGATTATGTTTAGCATTATTCAAAAACATCTCACGTGGAATACTAGATGAGTTGCTTTTGTTATGTATGAATGACCAGAAGTTTTTTGGATCAGACTTAATATTTTCTTCTGTGGATTTTATATATGCAATATATGCTTTATTTACTTTTAACTTCAATAGTTAAGTTCTCAAGAACAATACATCCCCCTTGTGGTACGTTGTTCCAGATATATCATAGAAGCAAGGATTTCCCAGTACATGAACAAGGCAATGGGTTATATTATACAATCAATGACATCGGGAGCCAACCTTGCAACAGTCAGCATATTATACATAATCGATCTTATAGTTACCGAGATACCAATAAACCAAGCTAAATGAAGATGTCACATGTAATGGTTGGCGAAACGTCGGCATCAAGCCGTACTATTGTGACGCGGAATCCATCCGGAAGCCAAGATTTTTCAAGATTAGCTATCCGCGGAAGTCTACTATTCAAGACAAACTGAATGAACTGTGATCAATTGATCAAGCGACTTTCCTCACTTTTGTTAGCAAATAGCTTTCGTACCCTCCTGCGAGTCAAATATAAATGATAATTGTAGGAACAGAAAATATATTGGAAACGATTTATAAACCGCTAATGGAATTCATTTATTATACTTATAGTACATTGCAATGTAAATTCTCGTTGCTGATTTTATTTATGTTCTACCATCCTCTGCTTACAGAATAAACAACAAGGTGTCATATGCTATTGCAGATTTGAAGCATCGTTATGTAATAAATTGTATTAAAAACAAAATTGTGTTCTTTACTTATACGAAATAATACAAATTATTTGTAATCTTAAATGTAATTCCCAAAAGTTGTAGTGTTTACCAAACGGTTGAAGAAAAAAATAAATTGTAAGTGATAATTTGAAAAAATAAAACAGAACACTGGGTATCCAGCTTATAGAGAGGTACTCACAGAAGCTGAAACTGAATATAAGTGTTATGTGAAGTCCTTCATATTGTAACATGTGAAAGATTCATTTATACTTCTAATTTGATAAAACAAGTAGGTCCTGATTTTCATTAGGAATATTTATTTCTAGAATGATCATTTAAAGCTAAGATATAATAATTAGATTAATGTGAAGTTCGCAGAATTGTTCTTTTTGATCATCGTCTGGAAGCACATCATCAGGTTTTAGCGATATGTTTCCGGACCATGACATAATCATTATTTGTGAAGTTATAACTACGAAAACGGTCAGCAAGCGGTAGTTGCAATAAAGTTTCAACGTCGCACAATTGCGATCTATTTTTTGTTGATGCAGCATATCTTAAATGAGCCCTAAAACTAGTAGTGTATAATTGTTATTGCATCAGAACTATTTTAACCCTCATTTATTCTGACAGTTCAACTATTTACACCATTACACCAGAGAAGGAACACAGAAAATAGATTGCGTCTTCACACTTCGAAGACGGCACTTAAATTTTAAAATGAGAATTTCGGACACTTCTGCACACACAGACACACACACGCACGCACGCACGCACGCACCCCCACACACACACACACACACACACACACACACACACACACACACACTGCGCGGCGTTGTCTGAGCAGTTCGCAGAGGCGAGAGGACTTCCGGTGACCGCGGTCAGGTCCATGAGGCGTTCGTTTGGTGGAACACAGACCGCCGTTGCTGGGCTTCCTGCTGAAGTTGCTAACGTGATGACGGCAGCAGGAAGAGTACGGATTGGTTGGGTGATCTGCCGAATTCGAGAGAAAGCAAACATCCTTAGGTGTTTCAAATGCCTAGAATTTGGCCATTTTGCGCGTGATTGCAGAAGCTCGTGTGATCGTTCTAAGCACTGCATTCGGTGTGGTGAGAGTGGCCACATTGCAAAGTCATGCAAAAAAGAGCCGAACTGCATGCTTTGCAGAGAGGACGGTGACAATATCGAGGTGAATCATGCCACTGGCAGTCGTAAGTGTCCGGCATATCGGAGAGCCATACAGAGGACCTCGCGGCGGAAATGAGGCTGGTCCAATTAAATCTCAACCACTGCATAGCCGCACAGGACCTCCTTACACAGACTGTGCGTGAGCTTGAAGCAGACGTTGCTATTCTGTGTGAGCAGCACAGGAATTTTGCTGACGCCATATGGATAACAGATACCACAAGTAGGGCGGCGATATGGGCCTGCGGTAAACGTCCACTACAGGAGAGAATGAATAGGCCTGAGTCTGGATTCGTATGGGTCAGATTGGATGGCATATACATTTACAGCTGCTATGCCTCTCCAAATGCACCATTGGAAGACTTCGAGAACTTGTTGGATCGTTTAGTCACTGATGCGCGAGGTCGCAGTCCCTTGATCATAGCAGGCGATTTTAATGCTTGGGCAGTCGAATGGGGTTGCCCTGGGACAAATAATAGAGGGCGAGCTCTCCTGGAGGCTTTCTCTCTCTTGGATGTCGTATTGGCCAATTCAGGTGACACGCTCACCTTTTCCAGGAATGGTGTTGGATCTGTGATCGATCTGACATTTTTGAGTACATGCTTGGCAAAACCGGAGACCACATGGGAAGTCAGTGAATGCTATACACATAGTGACCACCAAGCTATCATATGCGTTGTGCGTGGAGAGAGTCAGCCCAACAGGATCAGAACGTCGAGAGCAACCCGAAAGGTTGGGTGGAGAGCCAAGGAGTTCGATGAAGAAGCTTTTTGCGTGCAGATGGGAGATGATGTGGTTCCCTCAGGCACAGCAGGTTCCAAAGTCAGCCAGGTGATGCATCGTGTCACCAGAGCTTGTGATGCAGCCATGCCAAAAAGGGTGGTTGATGGTCGTCGCACACCTGTATATTGGTGGAATGATGAAATAGTTCAGCTCCGCAGAAGATGTAAACATCTAAGGAGGTTACACCAGAGAGCAAGGGGCAGAAATAACTTCCCTGAACTTCAGCAACAGCACAGGGATGCCCGAAGGGAACTAAAGTCTGCAATTAGGGCGAGTAAACTTCGAGAGCTGGTAGAGCTCTATGATGAGGTCGAGCGCGACCCTTGGGGCAGGCCGTATAGAGTGGTCATGAGCAGATTGAAAGGTCCACATGTACCACCCCCTGGAAACCCTGATCTACTCCACAGAATTGTCAGTACTCTGTTTCCAGAACAACCAGAAGCCAGCTATGATTTGGGACCGATCCCGGAAGTGGAGATTGTGCCACCAGTCACTGAGGAAGAGGTACAGAGGGCATGTCGTAGAATTGGAAACAACAAGGCGCCAGGTGTGGACAATATTCCCAACGTAGCCTTGAAGACAGCCATTCGGGTACACCTCAGAACTTTCCAGGACTTATACAATTCGTGCCTGCAGGAGGGAGTCTTTCCTGAGCCGTGGAAAAGACAGCGATTGGTATTGCTTCCCAAAGGGAATAAACCTCCAGACGAGCCATCATCTTATCGTCCGCTTTGCATGTTGGACACTGCTGGCAAGATCCTGGAAAGCATAGTCTGTTCTAGGCTGGAAGAGGCCGTTGATGTAGCTGGAGGTCTGGCTGATCATCAGTACGGATTTAGGAGAGCGCGCTCGACAGTGGACGCTGTCAGTCAAGTTGTTGGTATCGCCCGAAGAGCAATCGCCGGGAGGAGATGGAGGAGAGGTTCCAAGGGATACTGTGCCATTGTTACCTTAGACATCAAGAATGCGTTCAACTCTGCCAGATGGGAATGTATTCACGATGCTCTCCACAGGCTGAGTGTACCGAATTACATCAGAAGAGTGGTGGCTGACTACCTCAGTTGCCGAACTTTGGTGTACGAAACGGATGATGGACCTGAGCAGTGCAGGGTAACGTGCGGAGTCCCACAGGGCTCAGTTTTAGGCCCCTTGCTCTGGAACATTATGTACGATGGTGTGTTCAGGCTACGGATACCCAGCGGAGCAAAAATCATAGGCTTCGCTGATGACATAGCAATAGTCGTTGTTGCAAAGTTCCGTGAGGAGGTTATGCAGGTGTGCAACGAAACGGTAGCCATTATCCAAGAGTGGTTGACATCTGTCGGGCTGCAGCTGGCTGAGCACAAGACCGAGGCAGTCCTGATGACGAGTAGGAAAGTGAGGGAGACCATCACCCTCACGGTTGGTAGCCATACCATTATTTCACAACCATCCATCCGATACTTGGGGGTAGAGATCGACGCTCGGCTAACATTCAAGAAACACCTTGAGGGTGTCAGCGATAAAGCTGCCAAAATAAATACAGCCCTTTCCTGGATAATGCCGAACACGAGGGGGCCAAGGCAGAGCCGGAGGTTGCTCTTGGCTGGTGTTGTTGGATCCGTTATGCTCTATGGAGCTCCTGTTTGGGCCAACGCTATGGAAGTTGGATCATATAGGCGTAAGATGGCCTCAGTATATAGATTGAGTGCGTTGAGAGTGGTTAGCGCATTTCGCACTGTATCTAACGATGCAGTGTGTGTCGTCGCCGGGATGGCACCCATCGACCTACTGGCCAAG